>JARQOD010000003.1:272873582-272913507 GCA_033576555.1 Oophaga sylvatica | reverse complement strand
ATAAAACAAAGCATAAACAGAAAACCTGGGCTTGTCTAGCCTCTAATTACACTTAGATAGATGTCCCTCTCTATCCGGGACCCAGACTCTACCAGTCTGTGCCCAAACAACACATATCACATATGTTACCAGTTTGGAGCTTCACAGATACTCCTCCTTGTGTCTGAAGGCACCTTCCATGTCCAGACTTGAGAGAGATCCACTCCTGTTCAGCCGCTCTTCACACGGATTCGCACTGAGACTACTCTTATGTCCGGGGTCCTTCCTGCACCCAGACTGAGATAGCTCAAACTCCTGGAGACTGCTTCCCTGTGCCAGGACACCTCCCTGTGTCCAGGCTAAAGACAGCTCTAACACTCTTGGAGACTGCTTCCTTGTGCCAGGACACCTCCCTGTGTCCAGGCTAAAGACAGCTCTAACACTCTTGGAGACTGCTTCCTTGTGCCAGGACACCTCCCTGTGTCCAGGCTAAAGACAGCTCTAACACTCTTGGAGACTGTTTCTTGTGCCAGGACACCTTCCTGTGTCCAGGCTAAACTAGCTCTCAGATTGTGTTTCCAAACACCTACTTCTGGTCTCCTAATTAACACCTGAGTAGTTTCAGGCTTGTGCTGCAAGTGTGTGCTGAATGTGAGGTGTAGTGACCTTTCTCTACCACTAGGTTTACAAAGCCACACATTTCCCTTATACCTAGGTGAAATGTACACCCCATTCATCACATATTCACTCACTGTCTCACACTACCTATTCTATTTGTATTTACAATATGTATTGTAATCCATCTCTTCTATCCTGTCGGCTCCTGCAGTGATTTTACAGTACACGGCTGCTGAATTGCAGGCTTTTCTTGTCTCTATCTATGCAATATAAATACATATTTATATCTACAGTATGTGTGTGTCACTGACATCTATATATCTATGTGAATGTATCTATTCTAACCTGTCAGTGTGATTTTATTGTACGCGGCACTTGAATTGACAGCTTTTCTTCTATCTATGCAATATAAATACATATATACAGGTGCTTCTCATAAAATTTGAATATTTTCAAAAAGTTAATTTATTTCAGTTCTTCAATACAAAAAGTGAAATGCATATATTATATAGAGTCATTACAGAGTGATCTATTTCAAGAGTTTATTTCTGGTAATGTTGATGATTATGGCTTACAGCCAATGAAAACCCAAAAGTCATTGTCTCAGTAAATTAGAATACTTTATAACACAGCTTGAAAAATGATTTTAAAATCTGAAATGTTGGCCTACTGAAATGTATGTTCAGTAAATGTAGTCAATACTTGGTCAGGGCTCCTTCTGCATCAATTACTGCATCAATGCAGCGTGGCATGGAGGCGATCAGCCTGTAGAACTGCTGAGGTGTTATGGAAGCCCAGGTTGCTTTGATAGCAGCCTTCAGCTCGTCTGCATTGTTGGGTCTGGTGTCTCTCATCTTCCTCTTGACAACACACCACAGATTCTCTATAGGGTTAAGGTCAGACGAGTTTGCTGGCCAATCAAGCACAGTGATACTGTTGTTTTTAAACAAGGTATTAGTACTTCCCGCAGTGTGGACAGGTGCCAAGACCTCCTGGAGAATGAAACTTCCATCTCCATAAAGCTTGTCGGCAGAGGGAAGCATGAAGTGCGCTAAAATTTCCTGGTAGATGGCTGCGCTGACTTTGGTCTTGATAAAACACAGTGGACCTACACCAGCAGACGACATGGCTCCCGAAACCATCATTGATTGTGGATACTTCACACTAGACCTTGGAATTCAAGGTCCCAGAGTCTGGAGGAAGAGTGGAGAGGCATACAATCCAAGCTGCTTGGGGTCTAGTGTGAAGTTTCCACAATCTGTGATGGTTTGGGGAGCCATGTCATCTGCTGGTGTAGGTCCACTGTGTTTTATCAAGACCAAAGTCAGCAAAGCCATCTACAAGGAAATTTTAGAGCACTTCTGGCTTCCCTCTGCCGACAAGGTTTTTGGAGTTGGAAATTTCATTCTCCGGCAGGACTTGGCACCTGTCTACACTGCCAAAAGTACCAATACCTTGTTTAAAAACAACAGTATCACTGTGCTTGATTGACCTTAACCTCGTAGAGAATCTATGGGGTATTGTCAAGAGGAAGATGAGACAACAGACCCAACAATGCAGAGGAGCTGAAGGTGGCTATCAATGCAACCTGGGCTTCCATAACACCTCAGCAGTTCTACAGGCTGATCGCCTCCATGCCACCCCGCATTGATGCAGTAATTGTTGTAAAAGGAGCCCTGACCAAGTCTTGAGTGCATTTACTGATCATACATTTCAGTAGGCCAACATTTCGGATTTTAAAATCATTTTTTCAAGCTGGTGTTATAAAGTACTCTAATTTACTGAGATAATGACTTTTGGGTTTTCATTGGCTGTAAGCCATAATCATCAACATTACCAGAAATAAACACATGAAATAGATCACTGTTTGTAATGACTCTATATAATGAGTTTCACTTTTTGTATTGAAGAACTGAAATAAATGAACTTTTTGATGATATTCTGATTTTGTGATGCACCTGTATATGTGTGTGTAACTGACTCCTATATACAGGGTGGTCTGTTATGATTTGGTAGCTGAGGAGAGCAGGCAAAAAGGAAATACACCAGAGCAGTTGGAAACTATGAGATTGCAGTACCCTGACTAACCACCACAACTAGAGGCAGCCGTGGAGCGTTCCTACGTTGGTCCTAGAAGCCTCGTCACAGCCTGAGAAACTAACTACTCCTAAAGATAGAAAGAGGAAAGCTATCTGCCCCGGAGCAGATCCCCAAAGAACATAGAAAGCCCCCAAACATGTAATGGCGGTTAGACATAAAGAAATACTGACACAGACAGAAAATAGTATGAGCAAACGTTGGGGCCCAAACTTACTAAATAGAAAAGGATACGAAAGGCACTTACTGCAATCCCAAAAAACCCTGAAAACCACCAACTCTACTAATTTCAAAAACACCTGAGATCACACGACCTCTACCACCTAAATTAGTTCTCTGGTGTAACCAAAAACAAAACAGCAGCCACTGAAAAAACTGGAAAAAGCAAATGTACAAACATCAGTGGCTGGGCTGAACTGAACTGAGAGGGCAAAAGCCCCCAGAGGGGACCCTGAAGGCCCCCACAGAAGTGCAGGACAAAATGCAAAAATCAAGCACAAAAACAAAAAGAAGAAAATGTCTTATCTGTTAGCAGGAGATTCAGACACGACACAGCAGGCTACCAAGGAAACAGGAATCAAGGATTGAGACCAGAACAATTGATCACCGGCAACCCTGATGGGAAGGCGACTCCCTTATATAAGACCAGTCAGTAACACCTGATTCCCAATCCTCACAATCTTCACTGGACAGTCCAGTACCGTTTGTAACCACCAGAGGGAGCTTCTGCTCAGAACTCATTTCCAGCCTATTCACAACAGTACCCCCCCCTTGAGGAGGGGTCACCGAACCCTCATTTGAGCAACCAGGTCGGTCAGGATGAGTTCTATGATACGCACGGATGAGTCTCCTAGCATGGATGTCCGAAGCAAACACCCAAGAATTGTCTTCCTGACCATAACCTCTCCATTTAACCAAATACTGGAGTTTCCGTCTAGAAAAACGAGAATTCAATATTTTCTCAACCACATACTCCAGATTGCCCTCAACCAAAACAGGGTCAGGAGGCACAGTAGTAGGAACCACTGGCTCAACAAACCTCTTCAACAAGGACTTGTGGAACACGTTATGGATCTTAAATGTCCCTGGAAGAAGCAAACGAAAAGAAACAGGATTAAGAATCTCCATGATCTTATAAGGTCCAATGAACCTAGGCTTAAATTTAGGAGATGCCACTCTCATAGGAATATTTCTTGAGGACAACCAGACCAAGTCCCCCACTTTAAACCGAGGACCATCAGTCCTATGCCGGTTAGCAAACCGCTGGGCCCTCTCCTGAGAGAGGGACAACCTCTCCACTACCTGGTCCCAAATCTGTTGCATACGCTCCACAACAGAGTCAACACCTGGACAGACAGAAGCCTCCGTCTGTCCTGAAGAAAATCGAGGATGAAACCCAGAATTACAGAAAAATGGAGACATCAAAGTGGCAGAGCTAGCCCTATTATTAAGAGCAAACTCAGCCAAAGGCAAAAAAGAGACCCAGTCATCCTGATCAGCAGACACAAAGCATCTTAGATAAGTCTCCAATGTCTGGTTTGTTCTCTCAGTTTGACCATTGGTCTGAGGATGAAACGCCGAGGAGAAAGACAACTGAACACCAATTTTAGAACAAAAGGTCCTCCAAAATCTGGAAACAAACTGGACTCCTCTGTCACACAATGTTCTCAGGAATGCCGTGTAAACGAACCACGTGCTGAAGGAACAAAGGCACCAATTCAGAGGAGGAAGGCAACCTAGGTAATGGCACAAGATGTATCATCTTGGAAAACCTATCGCAAATCACCCAGATGACGGTCATTCTCTGAGAAACAGGGAGGTCGGAAATGAAATCCATAGAGATATGGGTCCATGGTCTCTTGGGCACAGGTAATGGCATCAACAAACCACTAGAACGAGAGCAAGGCTTGGAGCGAGAGCAAGTCCCGCAGGACTGCACAAACTCCCTGACATCACGAGACAAGGTAGACCACCAAAAGGACCGACTAACCAAGTCTCTGGTACCAAAAATTCCGGGATGACCGGCCAACGTGGAACAATGAATCTCAGACATTACACTCTTTTTCCACTGGTCCGGGACAAACAATTTCCCAACAGGGCAGCGCTCGGGCTTATCCTCCTGACACCCCTCCAGAGCCAGTCTCAAATTGGGCGAGATGTCGGAAAGAACTACACCCTCTTTCAAAATAACAGAAGGATCAGATAACTAAGGAGAGTCCGCCAGGAAACTCCTCGAGAGGGCATCCGCCTTAACATTTTTAGTGCCAGGAAGAAATGAAACCACAAAATTAAAACGTGTGAAAAACAAGGCCCACCTGGCCTGTCTAGGATTAAGTCGCTTGGCAGATTCCAGATAAACTAGATTCTTATGGTCCGTAAGGACCACCACCTGATGTTTGGCTCCCTCCAGCCAATGTCTCCACTCTTCAAAAGCCCACTTCATGGCCAATAACTCCCGATTACCCACGTCATAATTACGTTCAGTGGGAGAAAATTTTCGAGAGAAAAAGGCACAAGGGTTACTTTTAGAGGTCTCTGGATCTCTTTGGGACAAAACGGCACCTGCCCCAATTTCAGAGGCATCAACCTCCACCTGAAATGGTAGAGAAACATCAGGCTGACGTAGAACAGGAGCAGAAGTGAATCTCTGCTTAAGTTCCTGAAATGCAGAGACTGCCTCAGGAGGCCAATTCACCACATCAGAACCCTTCTTGGTCAAATCAGTTAATGGTTTAACAATAACAGAGAAATTACCAATAAATTTACGATAAAAATTGGCAAAACCCAAGAATCTTTGAAGAGCCTTTAATGAAGTAGGCTGGACCCAATCACAGATGGCCTGAACCTTGACCGGGTCCATTTCAATAACAGATGGGGACAAAATGAATCCCAGAAATGAGATCCTCTGAACGCCAAAAAGACACTTTGATCCCTTCACATACAGAGCATTCTCTCTCAAAATCTGGAACACAGTCCGAACATGTTTTACATGAGAGTCCCAGTCATTGGAAAAAATCAAGATATCATCCAAATAAACAATCAGAAATTTATCCACAAAATCCCTGAAAATGTCATTCATGAAGGACTGGAAGACAGAAGGAGCATTAGTGAGCCCAAAGGGCATCACAAGGTACTCAAAATGCCCTTCAGGGGTATTAAATGCCGTCTTCCATTCATCCCCGTGCTTAATGCGAATAAGGTTATATGCCCCCCTGAGGTCAAGCTTGGTAAACCAAGTAGCGTTTTTCACCCTGGAAAACAGATCAGAGATCAAGGGTAAAGGATATTGATATTTCACAGTAATATTGTTCAAGAGACGATAATCAATACACGGCCTTAATGAACCATCCTTTTTGGCCACAAAGAAAAAACGGCACCTAAGGGTGAAGAGGATGGTCTGATATGACCCTTCTCCAATGACTCCTTGATATAAGACCGCATAGCGTCATGTTCAGGTACAGACAAGTTAAAAAGGCGACCTTTAGGGAATTTACTACCAGGCACTAATTCAATAGCGCAGTCATAGCTCCTATGGGGAGGTAAGGATGCAGATTTACTTTCGTTAAACACATCAGAAAAATCAATCAAAAAGTCAGGAACATCCTGAGCCTGGGGGGAGCAGAAAAAACAGGAGTGTTGGTATTAACACATTGGCAGCCCCAACTGGTAACAGACACAGATTTCCAATCCAAAACAGGATTATGAGACTGTAACCAAGGGAAACCCAGTACGATAATGTCATGCAGATTATACAGAACCAAAAATTTGCAACTCTCCTGATGATCAGGTTCTACCCTCATTATCACCTGAGTAGAGAACTGAGGTTTATTCTCAGCCAAAGGGGTAGAATCGATCCCCAGTAGGGGAATAGACTTCCGTAGGGGAATCAAGGGAAACCCACAACGTTTAGCAAAATCAAAATCCATCAGGTTAATAGCTGCTCCAGAATCAACAAAAGCCTGAGCAGAAAATGAGGACAGAGAGCATATCAGGGTCACAGTTAATAAAAACTTAGTCTGAACACTACCCAAGACAACTGAGCGTGCAAAATGTCTTCCCCGCTTAGGGCAGACTGAAATAGCATGAGACAAGAAAAAAAGGTAGCACACTGTAGCGCTATAGCTTGCAAACACGAAATATGAAAAATATGAAAAATGAATTGCATCATTACCTTAGAAATATGAAAAATTGAGAAGTCTTAGCGCATAAGATAGCCAAATTATGCGAGCCTGATAGCCACGTCAAGGCTCCTCTCGTATATCAGGTCCTAACTAATGCCTATCCTCGCTTTAGAAAAGTCTGTCTGCATGGGAACATATGAGTCCTCTCTTCAGACTAAAATCTACATCTCTGTGGAGGGGTGATGAACCTGTTGTAATTAAAAAGCCTGTGACCACCAGGTGGAGTGCTCAGGTAGAAGGTAAATGAATACATATCAAAAAACTGACCGGCACATCCAAACATAGATTCAGTGTGAACAGGTGCTAAACCTAGAGTCACCAACTCATATACATACAAGAAAAAAAGGTAGCACACTGTAGCGCTATAGCTTGCAAACACGAAATATGAAAAATATGAAAAATGAATTGCATCATTACCTTAGAAATATGAAAAATTGAGAAGTCTTAGCGCATAAGAGGGCCAAATTATGCGAGCCTGATAGCCACGTCAAGGCTCCTCTCGTATATCAGTCTAACTAATGTTCACACTGAATCTAGTTTGGATGTGCCGGTCTTTTTGATATGTATTCATTTACCTTCTACCTGAGCACTCCACCTGGTGGTCACAGGCTTTTTAATTACAACAGGTTCATCACCCCTCCACAGAGATGTAGATTTTAGTCTGAAGAGAGGACTCATATGTTCCCATGCAGACAGACTTTTCTAAAGCGAGGATAGGCATTAGTTAGGACCTGATATACGAGAGGAGCCTTGACGTGGCTATCAGGCTCGCATAATTTGGCCATCTTATGCGCTAAGACTTCTCAATTTTTCATATTTCTAAGGTAATGATGCAATTCATTTTTCATATTTGTGTTTGCAAGCTATAGCGCTACAGTGTGCTACCTTTTTTTCTTGTATGTATATGAGTTGGTGACTCTAGGTTTAGCACCTGTTCACACTGAATCTATGTTTGGATGTGCCGGTCAGTTTTTTGATATGAAATAGCATTAGAGCATCACCACAGTAGAAACATAACCCATTGGCGCTTTCGAAATTCATTACGCGTGCCCAAAACCACTCATCACACTGCATGGATTCAGAAGCAGGTTCACAAGGCAACATATTCCAGCATACCTTTTCAGCTCACGCAAACGTCTGTCAATTTGAACGCTAATGACATAGAATCATTGAGACCAGTGGGAACAGGGAATCACCATACATCCTTTACATTATCTGACAGTCCCTTCCGAAAAAGATGCCAAAGGTCGTCATTCCATTTGGTCAGGATGCCACTACGAATCTCTGACAGTATAACTCAGCGTTCCTTTAAGCCTCTGACTTAATGCCAACAAAGTTTTTTCAGCTTAAATCAGTAGACATTAGGCTCATCGTACAATTAACCCCAAAGCCTGAAAAAACGCATCAACATCACCCCAAAACAGGATCCCCAGGTGTCAGGGAAAA
The DNA here is from genome assembly GCA_033576555.1 of Oophaga sylvatica. Taxonomy (NCBI): domain Eukaryota; kingdom Metazoa; phylum Chordata; class Amphibia; order Anura; family Dendrobatidae; genus Oophaga; species Oophaga sylvatica. The sequence continues at coordinate 272,905,186 of JARQOD010000003.1, read as the reverse complement.
AAGCGCCACAATCCAGGAGGGTCGCCGCGCGGCAGGAGAGAGATGACAATTTGAACCTGCTGCGCTGCGTTCCCTGAGGACTTAGATTTTAAGGCAAAAAACAATTTACAGTTATTTTTGAAATTCAGAAATTTAGCTCGATCCCCCAAAAACAAATCCGGCATGGGAATCCTAGGTTCCACAACAGGCAACCCAGCAAGATAGGCAGCAATACTCCGAACCTCAGTGGCAAGCTGATCCACACGGCCAGACAACTGTGCAAACTCCATTGAGAGAGAAAAAATATCCTCCTCAGCACCCAGAGATACAGAGGGGAAAAAAAAAAATGCAACAAAAAGAAAAAAAAAAAAAAATCTGACAACTTTTTTTTTTCTTTCCACAATATTTTTCCCTTCTGTGAGTACCATATAATTTTCAGTTTCAGGCCGGTGATACTGTTATGATTTGGTAGCTGAGGAGAGCAGGCAAAAAGGAAATACACCAGAGCAGTTGGAAACTATGAGATTGCAGTACCCTGACTAACCACCACAACTAGAGGCAGCCGTGGAGCGTTCCTACGTTGGTCCTAGAAGCCTCGTCACAGCCTGAGAAACTAACTACTCCTAAAGATAGAAAGAGGAAAGCTATCTGCCCCGGAGCAGATCCCCAAAGAACATAGAAAGCCCCCAAACATGTAATGGCGGTTAGACAAGAAGAAATACTGACACAGACAGAAAATAGTATGAGCAAACATTGGGGCCCAAACTTACTAAATAGAAAAGGATAGGAAGGGCACTTACTGCAATCCCAAAAAACCCTGAAAAGTACCAACTCTACTAATTTCAAAAACACCTGAGATCACACGACCTCTACCACCTAAATTAGTTCTCTGGTGTAACCAAAAACAAAACAGCAGCCACTAAAAAAACTGGAAAAAGCAAATGTACAAACATCAGTGGCTGAACTGAACTGAGAGGGCAAAAGCCCCCAGAGGGGACCTGAAGGCCCCCACAGAAGTGCAGGACAAAATGCAAAAATCAAGCACAAAAACAAAAAGAAGAAAATGTCTTATCTGTTAGCAGGAGATTCAGACACGACACAGCAGGCTACCAAGGAAACAGGAATCAAGGATTGAGACCAGAACAATTGATCACCGGCAACCCTGATGGGAAGGCGACTCCCTTATATAAGACCAGTCAGTAACACCTGATTCCCAATCCTCACAATCTTCACTGGACAGTCCAGTACCGTTTGTAACCACCAGAGGGAGCCTCTGCTCACAACTCATTTCCAGCCTTTTCACAACAGTGGTCCAAAAGCAGGTGGACAGAAAATAATAACATTTTTCTTTTAGGGACAACATCACATTTTAAGTCACTTTGAGTGGTCTATATGATAGAAAATACCCAAAAGTGACACCATTCTAAAACTGCACCCCTCAAGGTGCTCAAAACTACATTGAAGATGTTTATTAACTCTTCAGGTGCTTCACAGCAATTTTTGGAATGTTTGAAAAAAAAATGAAACATTTCTTTTTTTTCACAAAATATTTACTTCAGATCCAATTCTTTTTATTTTCCCAAGGGTAACAGGAAAAACTGGCCCGCAAAACTTGTTGTGCAATTTGTCCTGAGTACACTGATACCTCATATGTGGGAGTAAACCACTGCTTGGGCGCAAAGTACAGTCATGGCCAAAAGTTTTGAGAATGACACAAATATTATATTTTCACATGATCTGCTGCCCTCTGGTTTTTATGTGTGTTTGACAGATGTTTTTATCACAGACAGAAATATAATAATTGCAAACATATGAGTAACAAAAGCTTATATTGACAGTTATAATGAGTTAATGCAGCAAGTCAATATTTGCAGTGTTGACCCTTCTTCTTCAGGACCTCTGCAATTCTCCCTGGCATGCTCTCAATCAACTTCTGGACCAAATCCTGACTGATAGCAGTCCATTCTTGCACAATCAATGCTTTCATTTTGTCAGAATTTTTAGGTTTTTGTTTGTCCACCCATCTCTTGATGATTGACCACAAGTTCTCAATGGGATTAAGATCTGGGGAGTTTCCAGGCCATGGACCCAAAATCTCTATGTTTTGTTCCCTGAGCCATTTAGTTATCACCTTTGCTTTATGGCAAGGTGCTCCATCATGCTGGAAAAGGTATTGTTGATGGCCAAACTGCTCTTGGAGGGTTGGGAGAAGTTGCTCTTGGAGGACATTCTGGTACCATTCTTTATTCATGGCTGTGTTTTTAGGCAAGACTGTGAGAGAGCCGATTCCTTTGGCTGAGACGCAACCCCACACATGAATGGTTTCAGGATGCTTAACAGTTGGCATGAGACAAGACTGGTGGTAGCGCTCACCTTGTCTTATCCGAATGAGGCGTTTTCCTGATGTCCCAAACAATCGAAAAGGGGATTCATCAGAGAAAATAACTTTACCCCAGTCCTCAGCAGTCCACTGCCTGTACCTTTTGCAGAATATCAGTCTGTCCATGATGTTTTTTCTGGAGAGAAGTGACTTCTTTGCTGCCCTCCTTGAGACCAGGCCTTGCTCCAAGAGTCTCCGCCTCACAGTGCGTGCAGATGCACTCACACCTGCCTGCTGCCATTCCTGAGCAAGCTCTGCACTGCTGGTAGCCCGATCCCACAGCTGAAACACTTTTAATAGGCGGTCCTGGTGCTTACTGGTCTTTCTTGGGCGCCCTGACAATGGAACCTCTCTCCTTGAAGTTCTTGATGATGCGATAGATTGTTGACTGAGGTGCAATCTTTCTAGCTGCGATACTCTTCCCTGTTAGGCCATTTTTGTGCATTGCAATGATGACTGCACGTGTTTCTTTAGAGATAACCATGGTTAACAGAAGAGAAACAATGATGCCAAGCACCAGCCTCCTTTTAAAGTGTCCAGTGGTGTCATTCTTACTTAATCATGACAGATTGATCTCCAGCCATGTCGTCATCAACACCCACACCTGTGTTAATGGAGCAATCACTGAAAAGAGGTTAGCTGGTCTTTTTAAAGCAGGGCTGCAATGATGTTGAAATGTGTTTTGGGGGATAAAGTTCATTTTCTAGCCAAATATTGACTTTGCAAGTAATTGCTGTTAAGCTGATCACTCTTTATAACATTCTGGAGTATATGCAAATTGCCATTAGAAAAAGTGAAGCAGTAGACTTTGTAAAAATTAATATTTGTGTCATTCTCAAAACTTTTGGCCATGACTGTAGAAGCTTTTTATTGCAAAAAAGTTTTTGCATCACCACATTTTGAGAGCTATAATTTTTCCATATTTGGCCCACAGAGTCATGTGAGATCTTGTTTTTTGCAGGATGATTTGACATTTTTATTGGTACCATTTTTGAGCACGTGACATTTTTTGATCGCTTTTTATTCCGGTTTTTGGGAGGTTAGAATGAACAAAAATCAGCAATTAATGAATTTCTTTTGGGGGGGGGCCGTTTATACCATTCCGTTTGTGGTAAAATTGATAAAGCTGTTTTATTAGTCAGGTCAGTATGATTACAGCGATACCTCAGTTATATAATTTTTTATGTTTTGGTGCTTTTAGACATTAAAAACTATTTTATATAAAAAATTATTATTTTTGCATCGCTTTATTCTGCGAGCTATAACTTTTTTATTTTTTCGCTGATGATGCTGTATGGCGGCTCGTTTTTTGCGGGACAAGATGACGTTTTCAGCGGTACCATGATTATTTATATCTGTCTTTTCAATCGCGTTATTCCACTTTTTGTTCGGCAGTATGATGATAAAGCATTGTTTTTATACTGTTCATATCTATGTATTCTATGTGTATCTATCCTATTCTAACCTGTCAGTGTGATTTTACTGTGTGCGGCACATGAATTGCCGGCTTTTCAAAGGACACAGTTGCAAAAAAAAAATCAGTCAGCACTCGCATGGACTGAGTGCTGTGCGATTTTTTTTCTCGCACCCATAGGCTTGCATTGGCGAATCTCGGTGACAATCGCTCCATGCTGCGATTTTACATGCACGCTGAATACGCCCGAGAAAATAAACACTGATGTGAGCTGCCCCACAGATTAACACTGGTCCGAGTGCTATGCAATGTTTTCTCGCATAGCACTCGCCCGTACTCTATGGTAGTGTGACTCCGGACTTAAGGTACTGTCACACTAAACGAGATCGCTAACGAGATCGCTAATGCGGCACCGTTTTATGACGCAGTAGCGATTTCGTTAGCGACTTAGCTGTGTGTGACATGTAGCAGCGATGTGGCCCCTGCTGAGATGTCGCTGATTGCTCATGAACGTTCTGAGCCGTTTTTTGGTCGTTGGTGTCCCGCTGGTGAGCCTGAATCGCTGAGTGTGACACCCTTTATGAACGACTTCACCAGCGTCGCAGGTGGGACTAGGTTTTCCCAACGACCGCAGAGGTCGTTATACAGATCGCTGATGAGTTGTGTTTGGAATCACAGATCGCTGATGAGTTGTGTTTGGAATCTAACTAGCGATCACAAAGCGATCTCGCCAGGTAATGTCGTTGTCGTGATCGCTAGTGCAATCGCTAAGTGTGACAGTGCCTTTATACTAAAAACTGCGTAAATCAGAGAGGTTTCTGCTTCCTTTTCAGATTGCGTAAATATGGACTGTGAATGAGTGCACGTGCGAGTCTGGCTGGCAGGGCCGGCGTCAGCACCCGGCACACCCGGGCAAGTGCCGGGGCCCTGAGCAGGCGGGGGGGCCCACTCGCCGTCTGGCACCCCGGCGCCCGTTAGCGGTGTCAGCGCCGCCACTGGGCCCCCCGCCGCTTGCCCAGGGCCCCGGCAGCAGACGGCGCAATACTCACCTCTCCCCGTGCCTCCGCTGCCGCAGCTCCGGGCTCCAGGGGGCGCCTGCAGGACGCCGGCGCTTCCTCTCACAGCAGCGCCACTGAATGACATCATCAATCAGCGGCCGGCTGTGGCAGTGAGCGCGCGGACGCCGGACAGGTGAGATGTTTGTGTGTGTGTCTGTGTATGTGTCTCTGTGTATCAGTGTATGTGTATGTAGTGCGGTGCTTTGCGTGTGTGTCTGCTGTATGTGTGATGGTGGTGGGGGGAGGGCAGTGATGATGATGATGGGGAGACAATGATGATTGATGATGATGGGCAGGCATTGATGATGATGGGCAGGCAATGATATTGATGGGGAGGCAATGATGATATGGCAGGCATTGATGATAATGGCAGCAGGCATTGATGATGATAATGGCAGGCATGATATGATGGAGCATATTATGATGGGAACATGATGATTATAGGGAGGCGATGATGATGATGGGGAGGCGATGATGATGATCAAACTTACTTCTCATCTCTCATATCCTCCCTGTCTCACAACCCTAAACAGCTCTTCAACACTTTCAATTCTCTACTCTGTCCCCCAGCACCTCCCCCTTCTCCTCTCATTTCTGCTGAAGACTTTGCCTCTTTCTTTAAGCAGAAGATCGATACGATCAGAGAAAGCTTTGGCCCACAGCCCCCATTGCCCCTCTTAGCTGCTCAACCCTGTTCCTCCAAAGCCAACTTCTCCACCATGACAGAAGATCAGCTTTCCACCCTCCTATCAAGATCACACCTCACCACTTGCATGCTTGACCCGCTGCCATCCCACCTCATCCCTAGCCTCGCCACCGTCTTCACCCCTACTCTAACACACCTCTTCAACCTCTCACTTACAAATGGTGTCTTCCCCTCATCCTTCAAACATGCCTCGATCACACCCATTCTCAAAAAGACCTCCCTTGACCCATCCTCTGTGTCTAGCTATCGCCAGATATCTCTTCTCCCTTATGCCTCAAAACTACTGGAACAGCATGTCCATCTTGAACTGTCCTCCCACCTCTCCTCCTGCTCCCTCTTTGACCGCTTACAATCAGGCTTCCGACTGCATCACTCAACTGAAACTGCCCTAACTAAAGTCACCAACGACCTACTAACCGCCAAGAGCAAGCGTCACTACTCTGTCCTCCTTCTCCTGGACCTGTCTTCTGCCTTCGACACTGTGGACCATTCCCTCCTGTTACAGATTCTCTCATCTCTTGGCATCACAGGCTTGGCCCTATCCTGGATCTCATCATATCTAACAAACCGAACATTCAGTGTCTCCCTCTCCCACACTACCTCCTCACCTCGCCCCCTGTCTGTCGGTGTTCCCCAAGGCTCAGTTCTTGGACCCCTACTCTTCTCCATCTACACCCTCGGCCTGGGACAGCTCATAGAATCCCATGGTCTTCAGTATCATCTCTACGCCGACGACACGCAGATCTACCTATCTGGACCTGACCTCACCTCCTTACTGACCAAAATCCCACAATGTCTGTCTGCTATTTCTGCTTTCTTCTTTGCTCGCTTTCTAAAACTGAACATGGACAAAACAGAATTCATCATCTTTCCCCCATCTCACTCTACCCCCCCACCAGACCTGTCCATTAACATCAACTGCTGCTCACTTTCCCCAGTCCCGCACGCTCGGTGCCTCGGAGTGATCCTCGACTCTGCCCTCTCTTTTAAGCCACATGTCCAAACCTTAGCCTCCTCCTGCCGTCTCAAACTCAAAAATATTTCTCGGATCCGTGCATTCCTTGACCATGAAAGTACAAAAACACTAGTGCATGCCCTCATCATCTCCCGCCTCGACTACTGCAACCTCCTACTCTCTGGCCTTCCCTCTAGCACTCTGGCACCACTCCAATCCATCCTGCACTCTGCTGCACGACTAATACACTTGTCTCCCCGCTATTCCCCACCTCTCCTCTCTGCCAAGCCCTTCATTGGCTTCCTATCGTTCAGAGGCTCCAGTTCAAAACCCTAACCATGACCTACAAAGCCATCCACAATCTGTCTCCTCCATACATCTGTGACATGGTCTCCCGGTACATACCCACACGCAACCTTCGATCCTCTCAAGATCTCCTCCTCTACTCCCCTCTTATCTCTTCTTCCCACAACCGCATACAAAGCTTCTCCCGAGCCTCTCCCATACGCTGGAACTCTCTACCCCAACACAGAGACTCGCGCCTACCATGGAAACCTTCAAAAAGAACCTGAAGACCCACCTCTTCCGACAAGCCTACAACCTGCAGTGATCATCAGTCTACTGAACCACCACACGATCAGCTCTTCCCTCTCCTAGTGTATCCTCACCCATCCCTGTAGATTGTGAGCCCTCGCGGGCAGGGTCCTCTCTCCTTCTGTACTTGTGTGTGCCTTGTATTGCTCATGTTTACTGTACTTGTCTATATTTGCCCCTCTTCACATGTAAAGCGCCATGGAATAAATGGCGCTATAAAAATCTATAATAATAATAATAATGGGCAGGCATTGATGATGATGGGCAGGCAATGATGATGATGGGAGATGATGATAATGGGCAGGCAATGATGATGATGGGCAGGAATTGATGATGATGTGAGATGATGATAGGGCAGGTAATGATGATAATGGGCAGGCAATGATGATGATGGGAGTCTTTTCACGGCGCCCTTTCCTGAGCCGTGACAGTGCAGAACGCAGCACAGCGCAGAGAGAGCTTCATATTTTGTATGGAGCTTCATATGGGGACCAGTATCCTGTATGGACCATTATATTGGGTCCAGTATTCTGTATGGAGCATTATATGGGGGATGGGGGGTGACATCCTGCATAGGGTATTATATGGGTGATGAGGGGGAGACTATGTGGTGCCCATAATATTGTATGGAGGACTGTACTGTCCAGTCTGTACTGTGCGCTGTGAGGATTTGGCGGTTTTTGAGCTATTGTACAATTTACAATAGATATCACTCATGTAATGGAAGAAGTGAAGTATTTGGCATTGTACTGTACCTATATTTCTCTGCTGTATCTGTGTATCATGAATCGTGGTCTGTGTTAAAGGGGCCCACTGAGGCTCTTTCGCCCGGGGCCCATAAAAACCTGGAGCCGGCCCTGCTGGCTGGGTCCGATGCAAGGGCCATCATTAGTTCGGATCCTACGTAGCATGGATGGGTTCTTTGCAGGAATTCAGTTTTTCCCGTTTCAATTATGGTGCAGAAATATGGAACGCCAAATACTAGTGTGAATACGGCCTTACCGGTGCTACCAGCAAAGGGCAGTGGAATGAAGGGCGATACCTTCTGCCAGCATGTATACAACCCACATGCCAGAGATAAGTTGCACTTGACCATAGCAACAACCGCCCCTCACACATGTAATCCGGTGCTAGAAACAATTGCATCATGCCTTTCTATATCAGGGGATACAAAGCCCCAGTATAACACTGCCCCACTGTGGCTCCCTACTAAAGCTATGGGGCAATGGCTGTCAGCACACACGTCATCATTCCGCCGGACCACTACTATAGCTCTCGTCAGTAAATAAGCTCTGCCTGCGCCTGCGCAGTGAACGCCAGCTGGAAAGTCCTACTCTCCACACGCGCCCCAGAGGGTGACGTATTTATCGCGCGACTCCATCCCGGAAGTGCTCCCCCCTGTGGAGGAGATCTATGAACTCGACATCATTCCGGCACCAGCTTGTGTTCTCGAGGACGCCGGCGACCGACCAGGATCAGGTGAGGGAATTGTGGCTGTGAATGTCATCTCCTCAGTGTGGCAGCATACCTGTATGGAGGAACATCGCCAAGAACATGGCTGCAAGGGGTGGCTTGGTATTGTTCATGTGCACAGGTAGTTGTGCTGGTCACAGTACAAGAGGAGAGAAGACCCTGCACAGGGATGCTGTATGTGTAGTGAGGGAGGACATGATGGTTGTTTCTATACAGGAGGAGAGTAAGACACTGCACAGGGATGCTGTATGTGTAGTGAGGGAGGACATGATGGTTGTTTCTATACAGGAGGAGAGTAAGACCCTGCACAGGGATGCTGTATGTGTAGTGAGGGAGGACATGATGGTTGTTTCTATACAGGAGAAGAGTAAGACCCTGCACAGGGATGCTGTATGTGTAGTGAGGGAGGACATGATGGTTGTTCTATACAGGAGGAGAGTAAGACACTGCACAGGGATGCTGTATGTGTAGTGAGGGAGGACATGATGGTTGTTTCTATACAGGAGGAGAGTAAGACCCTGCACAGGGATGCTGTATGTGTAGTGAGGGAGGACATGATGGTTGTTTCTATACAGGAGAAGAGTAAGACCCTGCACAGGGATGCTGTATGTGTAGTGAGGGAGGACATGATGGTTGTTTCTATACAGGAGGAGAGTAAGACACTGCACAGGGATGCTGTATGTGTAGTGAGGGAGGACATGATGGTTGTTTCTATACAGGAGGAGAGTAAGACACTGCACAGGGATGCTGTATGTGTAGTGAGGGAGGACATGATGGTTGTTTCTATACAGGAGGAGAGTAAGACCCTGCACAGGGATGCTGTATGTGTAGTGAGGGAGGACATGATGGTTGTTTCTATACAGGAGAAGAGTAAGACCCTGCACAGGGATGCTGTATGTGTAGTGAGGGAGGACATGATGGTTGTTTCTATACAGGAGAAGAGTAAGACCCTGCACAGGGATGCTGTATGTGTAGTGAGGAGGACATGATGGTTGTTTCTATACAGGAGAAGAGTAAGACCCTGCACAGGGATGCTGTATGTGTAGTGAGGGAGGACATGATGGTTGTTTCTATACAGGAGAAGAGTAAGACCCTGCACAGGGATGCTGTTTGTGTAGTGAGGGAGGACATGATGGTTGTTTCTATACAGGAGAAGAGTAAGACCCTGCACAGGGATGCTGAATGTGTAGTGAGGGAGGACATGATGGTTGTCTCTATACAGGAGGAGAGAAAGACACTGCACAGGGATGCTGTATGTGTAGTGAGGGAGGACATGATGGTTGTTTCTATACAGGAGGAGAGTAAGACACTGCACAGGGATGCTGAATGTGTAGTGAGGGAGGACATGATGGTTGTTTCTATACAGGAGAAGAGTAAGACACTGCACAGGGATGCTGAATGTGTAGTGAGGGAGGACATGATGGTTGTCTCTATACAGGAGGAGAGTAAGACACTGCACAGGGATGCTGTATGTGTAGTGAGGGAGGACATGATGGTTGTTTCTATACAGGAGGAGAGTAAGACACTGCACAGGGATGCTGAATGTGTAGTGAGGGAGGACTTGATGGTTGTTTCTATACAGGAGAAGAGTAAGACACTGCACAGGGATGCTGAATGTGTAGTGAGGGAGGACATGATGGTTGTCTCTATACAGGAGGAGAGTAAGACACTGCACAGGGATGCTGTAGAGTAAGGGAGACCATATGGTTGCTTTTCTATACAGAGGAGATTAAGACCCTGCACAGGGATGCTGAATGTGTAGTGTAGAGGACATGATGGTGTGTATTCTATACAGGAGATATAAGGACCCGCCAGTGAGTGAATTATGAGGAACATATGGTTGTTTCTATCAGAGGAAGAAGACACGCACCAGGATCTGAGAATGTGTAGTGGGGAGGACATTCTGGTTGTGTTCCATACAGTAGAAGAGAAAGACACTGCCAGGGATGCTGAATGGTGTGTGGAGCAGGACATGATGGTGTCTCATACAGAGGAGAGTAAGACCGCACAGGGATGCTGTATGTGTAGTGAGGGAGGACATGATGGTTGTTTCTATACAGGAGGAGAGTAAGACACTGCACAGGGATGCTAATGTGTAGTGAGGGAGGACATGATGGTTGTTTCTATACAGGAGGAGAGTAAGACACTGCACAGGGATGCTGTATGTGTAGTGAGGGAGGACATGATGGTTGTTTCTATACAGGAGAGAGTAAGACCCTGCACAGGGATGCTGTATGTGTAGTGAGGGAGGACATGATGGTTGTTTTATACAGGAGAAGAGTAAGACCCTGCACAGGGATGCTGAATGTGTAGTGAGGGAGGACATGATGGTTGTTCTCTATACAGGAGGAGAGTAAGACACTGCACAGGGATGCTGTATGTGTAGTGAGGGAGGACATGATGGTTGTTTCTATACAGGAGAGAGTAAGACACTGCACAGGGATGCTGAATGTGTAGTGAGGGAGGACATGATGGTTGTTTCTATACAGGAGAAGAGTAAGACACTGCACAGGGATGCTGAATGTGTAGTGAGGGAGGACATGATGGTTGTTTCTATACAGGAGAAGAGTAAGACCTGCACAGGGATGCTGATATGTGTAGTGAGGGAGGACATATGGTTGTCTCTATACAGGAGGAGAGTAAGACCTGCACAGGGATGCTGTATGTGTAGTGAGGGAGGACATGATGGTTGTTCTATACAGGAGGAGAGTAAGACAATGCACAGGGATGCTGTAATGTGTAGTGAGGGAGGACATGATGGTTGTTTCTATACAGGAGAGAGTAAGACCTGCACAGGGATGCTGTATGTGTAGTGAGGGAGGACATGATGGTTGTTTCTATACAGGAGAGAGTAAGACACTGCACAGGGATGCTGAATGTGTAGTGAGGGAGGACATGATGGTTGTTTCTATACAGGAGAAGAGTAAGACCCTGCACAGGGATGTGTATGTGTAGTGAGGGAGGACATGATGGTTGTTTCTATACAGGAGGAGAGTAAGACACTGCACAGGGATGCTGTATGTGTAGTGAGGGAGGACATGATGGTTGTTTCTATACAGGAGAGAGTAAGACACTGCACAGGGATGTTGATATGTGTAGTGAGGGAGGACATGATGGTTGTTTCTATACAGGAGTAGAGTAAGACCCTGCACAGGGATGTTGTATGTGTAGTGAGGGAGGACATGATGGTTGTTCTATACAGGAGAAAGTAAGACCTGCACAGGGATGCTGTATGTGTAGTGAGGGAGGACATGATGGTTGTCTCTATACAGGAGTAAAGTAAGACCCTGCACAGGGATGCTGTATGTGTAGTGAGGGAGGACATGATGGTTGTTTCTATACAGTAGGAGAGTAAGACACTGCACAGGGATGCTGATGTGTAGTGAGGGAGGACATGATGGTTGTCTCTATACAGGAGGAGAGTAAGACACTGCACAGGGATGCTGAATGTGTAGTGAGGGAGGACATGATGGTTGTTTCTATACAGGAGAGAGTAAGACCTGCACAGGGATGTGTATGTGTAGTGAGGGAGGACATGATGGTTGTTTCTATACAGGAGAGAGTAAGACACTGCACAGGGATGCTGAATGTGTAGTGAGGGAGGACATGATGGTTGTTTCTATACAGGAGAAGAGTAAGACCTGCACAGGGATGTTGTATGTGTAGTGAGGGAGGACTTTATGGTTGTTCTATACAGGAGTAGAGTAAGACCCTGCACAGGGATGTTGTATGTGTAGTGAGGGAGGACATGATGGTTGTCTCTATACAGGAGTAAAGTAAGACCCTGCACAGGGATGCTGTATGTGTAGTGAGGGAGGACATGATGGTTGTCTCTATACAGGAGTAAAGTAAGACCCTGCACAGGGATGCTGTATGTGTAGTGAGGGAGGACATGATGGTTGTTTCTATACAGTAGGAGAGTAAGACACTGCACAGGGATGCTGTATGTGTAGTGAGGGAGGACATGATGGTTGTTTCTATACAGGAGGAGAGTAAGACACTGCACAGGGATGCTGTATGTGTAGTGAGAGAGGACATGATGGTTGTCTCTTTACAGGAGGAGAGTAAGACTCTGCACAGGGATGCTGTATGTGTAGTGAGGGAGGACATGATGGTTGTCTTTATACAGGAGAAGAGTAAGACCCTGCACAGGGATGCTGTATGTGTAGTGAGGGAGGACATGATGGTTGTCTCTATACAGGAGAAGAGTAAGACCCTGCACAGGGATGCTGAATGTGTAGTGAGGGAGGACATGATGGTTGTCTCTATACAGGTGTCATGTATAGTGTACAGTTCCTATAGCGTCTTGTGCTTGGGTGCGAGGAAAACACAGGAGACATAGGTTGAGATGAAATGACTTGTATTACTTCATACAAGCATGCTGAAAAGTTCACACAGTTTGCAGGAACAGCGACAGGAGACACAGCAGGCCAGAGTAACTTCAAGCACTACAATAAATCTCCAAAATACCAAAAATTTGCCTATGTTTGTAATGTCTGCTCTCGATCATATTCATAAACCCCCAGATTCGGTGCATGTACTGCCCGAATAATAAGCGCAGATTCTTCAATATATTAAACACAAAAATGCTTTATTATCAAAATGATAAAATATTGTTGTACAAAATAGTTCCATATCAAAAGACTAGGTGCAAAGATAAAAAGGGACAATATGAACTTCCTATGGGATATATATGAAGGCTGTATAAACAGAGGTTATAAACCACCACTCAATGTGAAAAGACTAACACGTAGATCACAAGAATCAATGGTATGATATCTAATTAGATTAAATATATTCAAGGTCTGTCTTCAATGTGTCAACTATGAGCCGTAATTCAAAATGATGTAAAAACACCGGTATATCAATAATGGCTAAGCACACTGAAAAACTGCCATTTAAAGTGATGGATTGGTGGCTGATGCCTTTACCTAAGTATCAACCGTAGCGTTGGAATGGTAGGAGCTCCTGTCCCTCTGCCCCGACGTGCACGTTTCGCCCAGCTTCTTCGGGCGCTTATTATTCGGGCAGTACATGCACCGAATCTGGGGGTTTATGAATAAATCTCCAAAGCAGGTTCAGGATCTCTTCTCTGTACCGTAATTCCTCTGCAAACATGGATTCACCAAACAGCAGGTTTCCAGAGTCCAAAAGTGTTCCAAGGTTCCTCAGTAGGGAATAGCTGGAGTACAAGTCCAAGGCTTCCAGGAGTCAGGTCACAGACTGACTGAGGCTTGATTCAGGAGCACTGATTGTTCAGCTGAGGCTGCTTAAGAAGCAAGAGGGAAGAATCAGGGCGGGAACATGAAAACTGGAAACTCCATATTAACTGAGGGCAAGAGCTGCAGAAAGACAGAAAGCAAAATGGCCGACGGAAAACAGAGTTTCAAGGAACATGTCAACAGAGACAAAGAACCTTACAACAGGAGAAGAGTAAGACCCTGCACAGGGATGCTGAATGTGTAGTGAGGGAGGACACTATAGTTGTCACTATATAGGAGTAGAATAAGACCCTGCACAGGGATTCTGTATGTGTAGTGAGGGAGGACATGATGGTTGTCTCTTTACAGGAGGAGAGTAAGACCCTCCACAGGGATGCTGTATGTGTAGTGAGGGAGGACATGATGGTTGTCTCTACACAAGAGCAGAGTAAAACCCTGCACAGGGATGCTGTTTGTGTAGTAAGGGGAACATGATGGTTGTCTCTATACAGGAGAAGAGTAAGACCCTGACATGGATGCTGTATGTGTAGTGAGGGAGGACATGATGGTTGTCTCTATACAGGAGGAGAGTAAGACCCTGCACAGGATGCTGTATGTGTAGTGAGGGAGGACATGATGGTTGTCTCTATACAGGAGAAGAGTAAACCCTGCAAAGGGATGCTGTATGTGTAGTGAGGGAGGATATGATGGTTGTCTCTATACAGGAGAAGAGTAAGACCCTGCACAGGGATGCTGTATGTGTAGTGAGGGAGGACATGATGGTTATCTCTGTACAGGAGGAGAGTAAGACCCTGCACAGGGATGCTGTATGTGTAGTGAGGGAGGACATGATGGTTGTCTCTATACAGGAGAAGAGTAAGACCCTGCACAGGGATGCTGTTTGTGTAGTGAGGGAGGACATGATGGTTGTCTCTATACAGGAGTAGAATAAGACCCTGCACAGGGTCTGTGTAGTGAGGGAGGACACTATAGTTGTCACTATATAGGAGTAGATTAAGACCCTGCACAGGGTGCTGTATGTGTAGTAAGGTAGGACATGATGGTTGTTTCTAACAAGAGAAAAGTAAGACCCTGCACAGGGATGCTGAATGTGTAGTGAGGGAGGACATGATGGTTGTCTCTATACAGGAGAAGAGTAAGACCCTGCACAGGGATGCTGTATGTGTAGTGAGGGAGGACATGATGGTTATCTCTGTACAGGAGGAGAGTAAGACCCTGCACAGGGATGCTGTATGTGTAGTGAGGGAGGACATGATGGTTGTCTCTATACAGGAGAAGAGTAAGACCCTGCACAGGGATGCTGTTTGTGTAGTGAGGGAGGACATGATGGTTGTCTCTATACAGGAGTAGAATAAGACCCTGCACAGGGTCTGTGTAGTGAGGGAGGACACTATAGTTGTCACTATATAGGAGTAGATTAAGACCCTGCACAGGGATGCTGTATGTGTAGTAAGGTAGGACATGATGGTTGTTTCTACACAAGAGAAAAGTAAGACCCTGCACAGGGATGCTGAATGTGTAGTGAGGGAGGACATGATGGTTGTCTCTATACAGGAGAAGAGTAAGACCCTGCACAGGGATGCTGTATGTGTAGTGAGGGAGGACATGATGACTGTCTCTTACAGGAGGAGAGTAAGACCCTGCACAGGGATGCTGTATGTGTAGTGAGGGAGGACATGATGGTTGTCTCTATACAGGAGAAGAGTAAGACCCTGCACAGGGATGCTGTATGTGTAGTGAGGGAGGACATGATGGTTGTCTCTTTACAGGAGAGAGTAAGACCCTGCACAGGGATGCTGTATGTGTAGTGAGGGAGGACATGATGGTTGTCTCTTTACAGGAGAGAGTAAGACCCTGCACAGGGATGCTGTATGTGTAGTGAGGGAGGACATGATGGTTGTCTCTATACAGGAGTAGAGTAACACCCTGCACAGGGATACTGTATGTGTAGTGAGGGAGGACATGATGGTTGTCTCTATACAGGAGAAGAGTAAGACCCTGCACAGGGATGCTGTATGTGTAGTGAGGGAGGACATGATGGTTGTCTCTATACAGGAGAGAGTAAGGCCCTGCACAGGATGCTGTATGTGTAGTGAGGGAGGACATGATGGTTGTTCTACACAGAGAAAAGTAAGACCCTGCACAGGGATGCTGAATGTGTAGTGAGGGAGGACATGATGGTTGTCTCTATACAGGAGAAGAGTAAGACCCTGCACAGGGATGCTGTATGTGTAGTGAGGGAGGACATGATGGTTGTCTCTTTACAGGAGGAGAGTAAGACCCTGCACAGGGATGCTGTATGTGTAGTGAGGGAGGACATGATGGTTGTCTTTATACAGGAGAAGAGTAAGACCCTGCACAGGGATGCTGTATGTGTAGTGAGGGAGGACATGATGGTTGTCTCTTTACAGGAGAAGAGTAAGACCCTGCACAGGGATGCTGTATGTGTAGTGAGGGAGGACATGATGGTTGTCTCTTTACAGGAGGAGAGTAAGACCCTGCACAGGGATGCTGTATGTGTAGTGAGGGAGGACATGATGGTTGTCTCTATACAGGAGTAGAGTAAAACCCTGCACAGGGATACTGTATGTGTAGTGAGGGAGGACATGATGGTTGTCTCTATACAGGAGAAGAGTAAGACCCTGCACAGGGATGCTGTATGTGTAGTGAGGGAGGACATGATGGTTGTCTCTATACAGGAGAAGAGTAAGGCCCTGCACAGGGATGCTGTATGTGTAGTGAGGGAGGACATGATGGTTGTCTCTTTACAGGAGGAGAGTAAGACCCTGCACAGGGATGCTGTATGTGTAGTGAGGGAGGACATTATGGTTTTCTCTACACAAGAGCAGAGTAAAACCCTGCACAGGGATGCTGTTTGTGTAGTGAGGGAGGACATGATGGTTGTCTCTATACAGGAGAAGAATAAGACCCTGCACAGGGATGCTGAATGTGTAGTGAGGGAGGACATGATGGTTGTCTCTACACAAGAGAAAAGTAAGACCCTGCACAGGGATGCTGAATGTGTAGTGAGGGAGGACACTATGGTTGTCACTATACAGGAGAAGAGTAAGACCCTGCACAGGGATGCTGTATGTGTAGTGAGGGAGGACATGATGGTTGTCTCTATACAGGAGAAGAGTAAGACCCTGCACAGGGATGCTGTATGTGTAGTGAGGGAGGACATGATGGTTGTCTCTTTACAGGAGGAGAGTAAGACCCTGCACAGGGATGCTGTATGTGTAGTGAGGGAGGACATGATGGTTGTCTCTATACAGGAGTAGAGTAAGACCCTGCATAGGGATGCTATATGTGTAGTGAGGGAGGACATGATGGTTGTCTCTATACAGGAGAAGAGTAAGACCCTGCACAGGGATGCTGCATGTGTAGTGAGGGAGGACATGATGGTTGTCTCTATACAGGAGAAGAGTAAGACCCTGCACAGGGATGCTGTATGTGTAGTGAGAGAGGACATGATGGTTGTCTCTTTACAGGAGGAGAGTAAGACTCTGCACAGGGATGCTGTATGTGTAGTGAGGGAGGACATGATGGTTGTCTTTATACAGGAGAAGAGTAAGACCCTGCACAGGGATGCTGAATGTGTAGTGAGGGAGGACATGATGGTTGTCTCTATACAGGAGAAGAGTAAGACCCTGCACAGGGATGCTGAATGTGTAGTGAGGGAGGACACTATAGTTGTCACTATATAGGAGTAGAATAAGACCCTGCACAGGGATTCTGTATGTGTAGTGAGAGAGGACATGATAGTTGTCTCTTTATAGGAGGAGAGTAAGACCCTCCACAGGGATGCTGTATGTGTAGTAAGGGGAACATGATGGTTGTTCTATACAGGAGAAGAGTAAGACCCTGCACAGGGATGCTGTATGTGTAGTGAGGGAGGACATGATGGTTGTCTCTATACAGAGGAGAGTAAGACCCTGCACAGGGATGCTGTATGTGTAGTGAGGGAGGACATGATGGTTGTCTCTATACAGGAGAAGAGTAAGACCCTGCACAGGGATGCTGTATGTGTAGTGAGGTAGGACATGATGGTTGTCTCTATACAGAGAAAAGTAAGACCCTGCACAGGGATGCTGTATGTGTAGTGAGAGAGGACATGATGGTTGTCTCTTTACGGGAGGAGAGTAAGACCCTGCACAGGGATGCTGTATGTGTAGTGAGGAGGACATGATGGTTGTCTCTATACTGTACAGGAGTAGAGTAAGACCCTGCACAGGGATGCTGTATGTGTAGTGAGGGAGGACATGATGGTTGTCACTATACAGGAGAAGAGTAAGACCCTGCACAGGGATGCTGAATGTGTAGTGAGGGAGGACATGATGGTTGTCTCTATACAGGAGTAGAATAAGACCCTGCACAGGGATGCTGTATGTGTAGTGAGGGAGGACACTATGGTTGCCACTATACAGGAGTAGAATAAGACCCCTGCATGGAGAAACCAGTCGCATGCATTGCTCCAGTGTGATTTTTGGCCCCTCTTTCCACACACACTCTCCAAATCGTGAAGGTTATGTGGGCTCCTTCTGTGTAATTTTTGCTATGGGGCCCTGAGATTTCTATGTACACCACTGTTTGGGATTACTGTCCTGCTGCAGAAACAATTTGGCGCCAAGCATCGGTTTTCCGAATGGTTTTGCTGAATAAGTGTCAGGGGTTTTCAATGATGGTAAAATACAGGCAAATAATGGGCAACATTGAGGACCGTAGATGCAATGGTCGGTAAAAGGAACTTTACGTTTTGTTATTTGACAAAAATAAACTATTATCACTTGTATTTTTCTTGCATTCTTACATTGCAGTATCTTTTCCACATCTACCTAAAACTTGCACATTAACCTACCATCTTGTCTTTGTTGTATTTATAGGGATAGTCCACAAGCGGACATCCCCTTTTTAATAACGTTTATGTCCGTCATAAAATCCAAATGCTGCATCCTTACCTTCAGGACCAACACTGCCACTCCTCTAAGGCCTCTTTCACACATCCGTTTTTTTGTATCAGGCATGATCCGTCGAACACCTGAAGGGACGGATCTGGCGCTGAAATAAAAAAACTGATGCAACGGATCCGTTTTTTTGCTGGATCCGACCTGAACGTTTGAACCCAGAAAAAGAGGGTTTCTGATGCCCGGAGACACTGGAAAATGCAGTAGTAGTAGTAGTAGAAGTAGTAGTAGTAGTAGACCTTGATTTCCAGAATCCGGATCAGACTTTTGACGGATTGCACAAAAGTCTGATCCGGTTCCATTGACTTCTATTGTTTCCGGCCGCCTGATGCGCCGCTTCAGGCACATCAGGCGGCTCCGGCAAACAAAAAAAAGTTACATGCTCCGTTTTGTCCGGCCGCCGGAATGTACATTTCCGCCGGATCCGGACAAAAACGGATACAACGCAATGACATCAGGCACGATCCGGCACTAATGAAAGTCAATGGTAAAAAAACGCATCCGGTACCGGATCCGTTTTTTTACCAACACGCTGGATCATGCCTGATACAAAAAGACGGATGTGTGAAAGAGGCCTAAGCACCGTCTCCATTGTGATCTCATGACATTGTTTGCCACGTGAGTACACTGCTTTCATGGTAAAGTTGGACAATGTCCCAAGATCGCTAAGGGACACAGTGCTCAAAGAGTTAGGTCCGAACAGGTTTTGGAAATAATGTGGTTTTTTTTTTTTTTTTTTTTATAATTTATCCTTTCATTTTTTTTTTTTTTGTTTTGATGGCATTGAGTTCAACTAATATTTTTTTTTAGATAGACTTCATCTGAAATCTGGCAAAACGTGACAATACACTCCATTGTTCCAGTCTGTGAACCTAAGTGGAAATGGACAAGGACAGAAGTCACGTGACTGACAACATATTAAAATTTACTTTGGAAATCATATACCTGCTAACTGGAGAGGTGAGACACAATGAGTTGGATCACATGACATTGCAGATTCTCTTTTCTTAACCTTAGATCACAGATAAGTTGAATGATTTCTTCTTTTGTTTAGTATTATGGCCCAACAAAGAAGTCCAGGAAGTATGTGACATCTGGCATTCACAGCAACGTGTCCGGAGGTTTGAGCAGGAACCAGCATCTAATCTCAGAGCCCCAGTCTCACATATCGATGCATGAAAGCAGCAATGATCAGAAGATTCTGGAACTCGCCAACAAGATCATTGAGCTACTGAGCAGAGGGGTGAGCGTGACACTTTGCTTTTCCTATTAATTGCCGGTATATTTTGACTTTGCTCTCAACTTAGAAATTAAAACCCCACTCTTATTCTTCCAGATAGAAATGAACAAAACAAGCCCAAATGGTAAAAAACAAAACAAGCCAAAAAAAACCAGTAAACTATAAATGCCAGATTGCAAGGTCCATTATAATGTTAAACTATGTGTGTTTGGTTTTTTTATTGGCTAAAAAAAACAGTATTTTTGCTTAAAAAGTTATATATTAAAATTAATGGTATTATACATTTATATAGCACCATTTATTCCATGGCGCTTTACATATGAAAAGGGAAAAATATAGACAGGTACAATAAACATGTGCTAGACAAGGGACTTACAAGTACAGAAGGAGAGAGGACCCTGCCCGCGAGGGTTCACAGTCTGCAGGGATGGATGAGAATACACTAGGAAAGGGTAGAGCTGGTCGTGCGATGGTTCAGTAGACTGAGGATCAATTGCAGGTTGTAGGCTTGTCGGAACAGGTGGGTCTTCAGGTTCTTCTTGAAGGTCTCCGTTGTTGGTGAAAGTCTGATGTTTTGCAGCAGGGAGTTCCAGAGTATGGGGGAAGCCCAGGAGAAGTCTTGTATGCGGTTGTGGGAAGAAGAGATGAGGGGGGAGTCGAGAAGGAGATCTTGAGAGGATCGAAGGTTGCGTGTAGGTAGATAGCGGGAGACCATGTCACAGATGTATGGCGGAGAAAGGTTGTAGATGGCTTTGTATGTCATGGTTAGGGTTTTGAACTGGAGCCTCTGGGCAATAGGAAGCCAGTGAAGGGCCTGGCATAGGGGGGAGGCTGGGGAATAGCGGGGAGACAGGTGGATTAGTCGGGCAGCAGAGTGTAGGATGGTCTGGAGTGGTGCCAGAGTGCTAGAGGGGAGGCCAGACTGTAGGAGGTTGCAGTAGTCGAGGCGGGAGATAAGGGCGTGCACTAGTGTTTTTGTGGTTTCATGGTTGAGGAATGCGCGGATCCGGGAAATATTTTTGAGTTTGAGGCGGCAGGAGGTGGCGAGGGCTTGGATATGTGGTTTGAAAGAGAGGGCAGGGTCGATGATCACCCCAAGGCACCGAGCTTGCGGGACTGGGGAAAGCGAGCAGCCATTGACATTGATGGATAGGTCTGGTGGAGGGGTAGAATGAGGTGGGGGAAAGATGATGAATTCTGTTTTGTCCATGTTCAGTTTGAGAAAGCGAGCAGAAAAGAAGGCTAAGATTGCAGACAGACACTGTGGGATTTTGGTCAATAGGGAGGTGAGGTCAGGTCCAGATGGGTAGATCTGCGTGTCATCGGTGTAGAGGTGATACAGCAAGCCGTGGGATTCTATGAGCTGTCCCAGGCCGAAGGTGTAAATGGATAAGAGTAGGGGTCCTAGGACTGAGCCTTGAGGAACACCGACATACAGTGGGCGAGGTGAGGAGGTGGTGTGTGACAGGGAGACACTAAGTGTTCGGTCTGTTAGGTATGATGAGATCCAGGATAGGGCCAAGTCTGTGATGCCAAGAGATGAGAGAATCTGTAGCAGAAGGGAATGGTCCACGGTGTCGAAGGCAGAAGACAGGTCCAGGAGAAAGAGGACAGAGTAGTGTCGCTTACTCTTGGCGGTTAGTAGGTCGTTGGTGACTTTAGTTAGGGCAGTTTCAGTTGAGTGATGCTGTCGGAAGCCTGATTGTAACCGGTCAAAGAGGGAACAGGAGGAGAGGTGGGAGGACAGTTCGAGATATTCATGCTGTTCCAGTAGTTTTGAGGCGTAGGGGAGAAGAGATATCGGGCGATAGACACAGAGGATGGGTCGAGGGAGGGCTTTTTGAGGATGGGTGTGATTGAAGCATGTTTGAAGGAAAGACACCATTTGTAAGTGAAAGGTTGAAGAGGTGTGCGGGAGTAGGGATGAAGACTGTGGCAATGTTAGGGATGAGGTGGGACGGGAGTGGGTCAAGCGCGGAAGTGGTGAGGTGTGATCTTGACAGGAGAATGGAGAGCTGATCTGTCATGGTGGTGAAGCTGGTTTTGGAAGAACAGGGCTGAGTGGCTAAGAGGGGCATTGGGGGCTGCGGGCCAAAGCCTTCTCTGATAGTATCAATCTATTGCTTAAAGAAGGAGGCAAAGTCTTCAGCAGAAATGAAAGGAGAGGAGGAGGTGCTGTGGGATGGAGTAGAGAATTGAAAGTGTTGAAGAGCTGTTTAGAGTTGTGAGACAGGGAGGATATGAGAGATGCGAAGTAAGTTTGTTTTGCAGCAGAGAGCGTGGACTTGAAGCTGGCGAGGGACTGCTTGTATGTGTTGAAGTGCTCGGTAGAATGGGTTCTCTTCCATCTCCGCTAGGCAGCCCTGGAAGCCCGTCTCAGTTGTTTGGTCAGATCGGTCAGCCAGGGCTGCCTGTTGATTGTATGAGTTTTGCTCTGCGTGAGGGGGGCGGCCGAATCAAGTGTGGCTTTTATTGTGGTGTTATAAAATGTGGCAGCAGCATCTGTGTCATTAAGTGAGGCTATGTCTGTGAGAGGGAGGAGGGACTCAGAGAGGGATTGTAAATTGAGGTGTTTGAGATTTCTGCGAGGGTGGGTGAGTTTGTGGAGAGGGGGATGCGTACTAACAGAGGCGAGGGAAGAGAATGTCAGTAGGTTGTGGTCAGACAGGGGGAGTGGGGAGTTAGTGAGATTAGTGAGGGAACAGAGACGGGTGAAGATAAGGTCCAGCGTGTGACCATCTTTGTGAGTGGCCGCAGAGGACCATTGAGTGAGGCCTACGGAAGCCGTGAGCGATAGAAGTTTAGAGGCAGCCGGGGTGGAAGTGTCAATGGGGATGTTGAAATCGCCCATGATGATGGTGGGGATGTCAGCAGAGAGGAAGTGGAGTAGCCAGGTGGTGAAGTGGTCGAGAAAGGTGGAGATGGCTACTTCCGGGGGGTGGTAGATGACAGCTAGCTGGAGGTTGGAAGGGGAGTAGATGCGGATGGAGTGCACCTCAAATCAGGGAAGAGTAGCGGAGGGTGGGAGAGGAAGTGGGCTAAAGGATCAGGAATTGGAGATGAACAAGCCAACTCTCCACCACGTTTCTTGCTGGGGGGGTGTGAGAGAGATGGAATACGCCATAAGAGAGTGCAGCTGGAGAGGCTGTGTCAGAGGGAGTGAGCCAGGTTTCAGTGATAGCAAGGAAGGAGAGTTTGTTGGTGATGAAGAGGTCGTGGATAAATGACAGTTTATTGCAGACGGAGCGTGCGTTCCATAGTGCTCCGGGTAGGGGGACCGAGGGAAGGGGGTGTGGATGGATAGGTATGAGGTTGTCATGGTTGCAGAAACGTGTGGAGGATCGTGGCAGGGTGTTAGAAATGAGTGTGGGGATGTGTTGAGGAGGGCCAGGATTTGGGGATATGTCGCCAGCGATGAGGAGTAGCCGACAGAGCGTTAGAAGGTGAGAGCAGGATAGGACATGAGGCCGTGTGTGTCTTGGTAAAAAGGATTGTATGTGGAGGAACAGTTCTGAGGAGGAGCTGAGATGGCTGGGGAGGATGGAGGGAGAAATGACTAGTTCCTTACTAGGTGGGGGGATTACAGGAGATAGGAAGAAAGAAAGGAGGATGGTGGTGAAAGTGAAAAGAAACTGAAGCATAGTGGTTTTAAATTATGTTACCTTGCAGCCAAATTTCAGTCCAATTCTAGTCTAATTCACAGTAGTGTAATTAGAATTCTAGTCTAATTCACAGTAGTGTTATTAGAAATCTGTAATTTGAAATATGGGATTTGAAATATATGAAGCAGACTGTCTGGAGCAGACCCATGCCACTGAATATATGTGCAGCTAAGGGCAATCAGGTGTGATTTGAAAGTGGGCTGTGACTGCCCAGGCCAGATGTAGAGAGTTTAGGAAAGGTTATAAAAGGGGGGAGGGGTTACACAGACCACTCAGATGTGTGGTGAAGATAACAAGAATGGAGTACAATTATGTATACAATAAGATGGGTGAGCAAATCATACCATAAAACAAAGCAATACACATGGTGCATTCAGGAACAGTGAAAAGCTGGGGGAAGTTTGCAGTTCATACCATAAAACAAAGCAATACACATGGTGCATTCAGGAACAGTGAAAAGCTGGGGAAAGTTTGCAGTTCATACCATAAAACAAAGCAATACACATGGTGCATTCAGGAACACTGAAAAGCCGGGGAAAGTTTGCAGTTCATACCATAAAACAAAGCAATACACATGGTGCATTCAGGAACACTGAAAAGCTTGGGAAAGTTTGCAGTTCATACCTGTGGGAACAGAAGAACATCTCTGTCACAAGGTGATTATGATAATGCTGTAGGATTGATGTGTGGCCAAATGCATTCTAGAATTCTACTCTAATTCACAGTGTAATTAGAAATCTGTAATTTGAAATATGGGATTTGAAATATATGAAGCAGACTACGTCTGGAGCAGATCCATGCCACTGAATATATGTGCAGCTAAGGGCAATCAGGTGTGATTGGAAAACTACAATGTACTGAAAGCTGGTAAAAAAATTCCAAGTGGGATGAAAATGGTGATAAAATTAATTTTTTTTTGTAGCACATGTTTTTGTACAGTATAAATAACCTGTGTGATTCATCAGGTCAGTACGAATATGGCGATACCCAGCTTCTATAGTGTGTTTTTTTTTTTTTGTTTTTTTTTTCTTTCCTTATGGAGCTATAGTATAGGATGGTTTATTTTTGTGAGGTGAGCTAATCATTAATGCCATTTTGGGGTAGATAAGACTATTTGCTTACCCTTTGTAGTGTGTGATATACGGTTCTTCTCACAAAATTAAATTAACTGTCTGATGATATTCTATGTCAGTTCTTCAGTACAAAAATGAAACTCCTATATTATATAGTTATTACAAACAGAGTGATCTATTTCATTTGTTTATTTCTGTCAATGTTGATGATTATGGCTTACAGCCAATGAAAACCCAAAAGTCATTATCTCAGTAAATTACAATAATTAACAAAAAACACCTGCAAAGGCTTCCTAAGATTTTAAAAAGGTCCTTTAGTCTGTTTCAGTAGGCTCTACAATTATGGGGAAGACTGCTGACTTTACAGATGTCCAGAAGGCAGCCATTGTCACACTCCACAAGGAGGGTAAGCCACAAAAGGTCATTGCTAAAGAAGCTGGCTGTTCAGAGTGCTGTATCCAAGCATATTAATGGTAAGTTGAGCAGAAGGAAGAAATATGTTAGAAAAAAGGTGCACAAGCAACTGGGAAAACCGCAGCTTTGAAAGGATTAAGAAAAGCCCATTCAAAAATTTGGGGGAGATTCACAAGGAGTGGACTACAGTCATGGACAAAAGTTTTGAGAATGACACAAATATAATTTTTACAAAGTCTACTGCTTCATTTTTTCTAATGGCAATTTGCATATACTCCAGAATGTTATAAAAAGTGATCAGCTTAACAGCAATTACTTGCAAAGTCAATATTTGGCTAGAAAATGATATTTATCCCCAAAACACATTTCAACATCATTGCAGCCCTGCCTTAAAAGGACCAGCTAACCTCTTTTAAGTGATTGCTCCATTAACAAAGGTGTGGGTGTTGATGAGGACATGGCTGGAGATCAATCTGTCATGATTAAGTAAGAATGACACCACTGGACACTTTAAAAGGAGGCTGGTGCTTGGCATCATTGTTTCTCTTCTGTTAACCATGGTTATCTCTAAAGAAACACGTTCAGTCATCATTGCAATGCACAAAAATGGCCTAAGGAAGAGTATCGCAGCTAGAAAGATTGCACCTCAGTCAACAATCTATCGCATCATCAAGAACTTCAAGGAGAGAGGTTCCATTGTTGCCAAAAAGGCTCCAGGGCGCCCAAGAAAGACCAGCAAGCGCCAGGACCGTCTCTTAAAAGTATTTCAGCTGCGGAATCGGGCTACCAGCAGTGCAGAGCTTGCTCAGAAATGGCAGCAGGCAGGAGTAAGTGCATCTGCACGCACTGTGAGGCGGAGACTCTTGGAGCAAGGCCTGGTCTCAAGGAGGGCAGCAAAGAAGCCACTTCTCTCCAGAAAAAACATCATGGACAGACTGATATTCTGCAAAAGGTACAGGCAGTGGACTGCTGAGGACTGGGGTAAAGTTATTTTCTCTGATGAATCCCCTTTTCGATTGTTTGGGACATCAGGAAAACGCCTCATTCGGAGAAGACAAGGTGAGCGCTACCACCAGTCTTGTCTCATGCCAACTGTTAAGCATCCTGAAACCATTCATGTGTGGGGTTGCTTCTCAGCCAAGGGAATCGGCTCTCTCACAGTCTTGCCTAAAAACACAGCCATGAATAAAGAATGGTACCAGAATGTCCTCCAAGAGCAACTTCTCCCAACCCTCCAAGAGCAGTTTGGCGATCAACAATGCCTGTCAGGATTTGAACCTGTGAACCATTGCTTGCTGGTCCGTTCCTTTGCTGTGGAGCTATTTGGAACTTGTATAACTTCAGCCTGAAAACCATATGAACTTCGTCTTGGATAGAGATCATCACCTGCTCTCCTGATTGTCCCCGCCTTGATTGAGACTGATTGGATAGAGATCATCACCTGCCCTGCTGATTGTTCTCGCCCTGATTAAGTCTGATTGGACCTGCTATATATACCTGGCCAGTGCAGCTTCCTGTTGCTGAGTATATTGTGGTGCTCAGTCTAACTGAGTGAAGCATTATCTGAGCTCCTGATCTGGAAGGTGTTCTGCTGGCATCTTCCTGTCTCTTGTGGAAACCCTGCTGTTCCTACCTCGACCTTCTATCATTTAAACGGACTTGGTGCTTGTGTGTGATCTCAGCCTGCCCGTGCTCGGGCGGGCCCCGGCATCTGCCGACATAGTGAACTTCCACCCCCATATACTGCACGTCCAGAAGTCTTTCCACGGTCCGGTCACCTGTGCATCGCTGCTTCGGCCACTGGCCTCCAGTCCCGTATCGCCAGTAACGTGACAGAATACTCAGCCTCTCAAAAATGGAGGCCGCTGGAGCAGAAACTATGGATACACGTGTCAGAAAACTACAGGGTGCAATGTCCAGTCTGCACACCGAACACATGAATGGGAAGTCACGGATGGACGCATTTATTGCACAAAGCGATCATAATGTCCAGAATCACCAACAAGCTATCCATGATCTGCAGAGTGCGGTACAAGTGTTGACTGCTCAAATTACACAGCTAGAAGGACAAGCTTCTGTCTCAGCGTCTGCCACGCCCCCCAAGCTACCAACTTTTCGTTTTGGCGGTGATCGAGATAAATTTCGTGGATTTTTGAATCAATGTTACCTGTTCTTCGATACACATGCTAATCAGTTCCCGACTGATAGGTCAAAGGTGCTATGCATCATTATGCTGTTAACCCACAAAGCGATCGCTTGGGCTAATTCTCTGATTGAGACTCGGGACGCACGTTTAGACAATCTGAACGAGTTTATTCGAGCGATGCAGCAGATGTTTGATGACCCAAACCGTGCAGCTACCGCTGAATCAACGTTGCTGGCATTACGACAAGGCAACGTCCCGTCGCAGAGTATGCTATGGAGTATAGGAGGTGGGCCGTCGACACTGAATGGAATAATGCAGCAAAAGTAACTTTCTTTAAAAGAGGACTTTCTAGTTCTGTAAAGGACGAACTTGCTCGTAGAGACCCCTTCGGATCTGGATGATTTCATCAAGCATTGCATCCGGGTTGACACCCGTCTGTCTGAACGACGACAAGAGAAGTGGACCTCCATGAATCGTTCAACTAACTCTTATAACTCCTCCCTGCCATCGGTCACTAAAGAAGTGCCTAGCCAGAATGTCCGAGATACAGAACTAGAGCCAATGCAAGTGGATGTGATCCAGAGACGAGCGAGTGCAGAACGAAGAGAACAGAGATTTAAAGAGAATCTATGTCTGTACTGCGGGGAAGCAGGACATTTTCTTATTAACTGTCCAAGTCGTCCCACAAACCGTTCAAGAAAAATGGTGGCGGCCACAATGGATCCTGATTCTTCCGACGAGGAGTCTTTCATCTCAGAGACTGATTACGCTAAAGATGAGATCCAGTCCATATCATCCATAGTTCCACCTACCAGGAAGGAGAACCGAGAATCCCATTATTTTGTAACTATCAAACTGAAGGTTAACTCCCAGTGGATCACCGCATCAGCCATGATTGACTCTGGGGCCAGCGGGATGTTCATGGATTCTGCATTTGCTCAAAATCATGGCATAGCTGTGCAGAAAAGACGTTCACCTATTGTGATGGAGACGGTAGATGGATCTCCACTGAATTCGGGCCAGTGGATCATGAGACAGGACTTTTGGAGATCTTTATTGAGCCGCAGCATCGTGGAGATGTTAACCTTCCTAATTATTTCTTCTCCACATTTTCCCATCATTTTAGGTTTGCCCTGGTTGCAGAAGCAAAATCCTATCATCGATTGGGAGATGAAAAAGATCAGTTTCCCCGAAAAGGAAGTTCAAGCGGTGGTTCCCAGTGAGTCCACATTAGAAGCAGTTCAGAATCCAGAATTGCCTCAGCTCCCAGCGGTGTACGAAGATTTCTTGGATGTCTGTGACAAGAAGGGAGCGGATACACTTCCTCCGCATCGACCATACGACTGCCCAGCTTTTCGTACCCGATACGGACACTTTGAAAGTCTAGTGATTGCCTTTCGGACTCGCCAATGCTCCGGCTACCTTCCAGCACCTGCAAATGATATTTTCCGAGACCCTGTTGGATCAGTCGTGGTCGTTTATCTAGATGACACCTGATCTTTCAAATTCTATGGAGGAACATCAGACGCACGTAAGACAAGTGCTACAAAGATAAGGAGAATTCGTTATATATTAAATTAGAAAAATGTCAATTCCAACAAGAAGAGATTCAGTTCTTGGGGTACGTCATTTCACCTCAAGGATTACGGATGGATGCTAAGAAAATGCAAGCTATCACCGAGTGGCCTATCCCTAAAAATGTGAAAGAAGTTCAGCGTTTTGTGGGGTTCGCCAACTTTTACAGACGTTTATTAAGAATTTTTCAGAAATCGTGCTACCATCACGCAACTAACAAAAAAGGGAGCAAAATTCATCTGGACACCCCAAGCGCAAGAAGCGTTTTCTCGTTTAAAAAAGGAAATTCACAACAGCTCCCATATTACGCCATCCTGACCCTGAATTGCTTTATCATTGAGGTGGATGCTTCAGACTGTGCGTCGGCGCTATCCTCTCTCAGAGGACAGGGGGAAAAGAAGTTGCTGCATCCATGTGCATTTTCTCACAACGTATGTCTGTAGCGGAAAAAGAACTATGACGTGGAAATAAAGAATTGCTTGCCCATCATATCATCATTCAAAGAGTGGAGAATCATCTCCAAGGAGCTGCACAGCAAATTTTGGTGTTGACCGATCATCGCAATCTGGAGTTTATCAGGTCTGCAAAATGCCTCTCTCCTCGGCAGACTCGTTTGGAGTCTGTTTTTGAATCAATTCAATTTTGTAATTTCATATCGCCCCAGGCTCCCGCAACAAGAAAGCAGACGCATTATCCAGAATGTTTCAAGCGAAGCTAACTTGTAACAACACCAAACCCATTGTGGCGATACTAAGATCTTGGGAGTAAACATGGAGAATTGCTGGAAGATTTGAAGGCAGCATACGAAACACTCGTTTCTATCACATCCATCAGGGACGTGCATCGTTTTTTAAAATCAAGTATGGACTGAATGGTCGACGACTATATGTACCAGAAGCAACTCGGTTAAAAGTTCTACAACTAGTGCACGATCTAAAATTGCAGGACACAAAGGGACACAGAAAACGCAGGAGTTTTTATTAGTTTCTTTTGGTGGCCGAACTTTCAAGAAGACGTGAAGAAGTCGTTAATTCCTGTGACATCTGTGCCAGATATAAGACTCCACGTGCTTCCCCTATGGGACTATTGCAGCCTCTCCCATCCCAAACACGACCGGGGGATCGATTCAATGGACTTTTTAGTAGATCTACCAAGTCCAAGGAAAGACATCCATTCTGGTAGTAGTGGATCGACTTTACAAAAGCAGCGCTTTCATTCTGTTTTAGGTCTGCCTTCAGCAAAAGATACAGCTGATCTGATAATTTGCAATGTTTTTCGCCTCCACGGAGTGCCGGATGAAGTTATCTCAGATCGAGGTGTGCAATTTACATCCAAATTTGGCGCAGTTTATGCTCAGCGCTAGACATCAAGTACGATTGTCAACCGCTTACTATCTGCAATCTAACGGCCAGACAGAACGTACAAAATCAGACGCTGGAGCAGTATCTTCGTTGTTATATTTGCCATCTGCAAGACAACTGGGTGGATCTGCTGCCATTTGCGAATTTCATATAACAATTCACAGAATGCCTCTACGAACAGACGCCATTTTTGCAAATCGGATATCACCCAAACATCCTTCCCAAAAAAACCTGGGCACCATTAATACCAGCAGTCGCAGAAAGAATCTCTCTGCTACAGCAAAATCTTATGTTCTGAAAGACACATTAAAGGAAGCTCAGGAGAATATAAAAAAGCGGCCGACAGGTATCGGAGACCCACTCCCACGTTTAGGGTGGAGATCGAGTTGGTTATCCACAAGAATTTTAAATTGAAGATTCCTTCTCCTAAATTAGGACAAAAGTTTGTGGGACCATACAAAATCAGTAAGATTGTGAGTCCATTAGCCGTACGTCTACAGCTACAACATCAATGAAGATTCATCCTGTTTTCATGTGTCTTTGTTGAAAGCCACCACAGAAAATCCATTTCCAGAACGATCCCCTCCGCCTCCCGATGCAATTGAAGTGGACGACAGAGCATTTGTGGTGGAAAAGAATCTTGCATTCCGAATACACAAAATCGTTTTACAATATTTAATCAAATGGCGGACTACGCACGGAAGAAAATTAATGGGAAACCAGTAAGCAACGTCAATGCTCCTCGTTTGATCAACAGTTTCATCAGCGGTATCCTGCAAAAACCTGGGCAAGTTGCGTCCAGAGCCGCCGTTAAGAGGGGAGTATTGTCAGATTTGAACCTGTGAACCATTGCTTGCTGGTCCGTTCCTTTGCTGTGGATCTATTTGGAACTTTAAACTTCAGCCTGAAAATGGAATTTTTGAAATGAATATGAACTTCGTCTGGGAAGAGATCATCACCTGCTCTCCTGATTGTCCCCGCCTTGATTGAGACTGATTGGAAGAGATCATCACTTGCCCTGCTGATTGTTCTCGCCCTGATTAAGTCTGATTGGACCTGCTATGTAATACCTGGCCAGTGCAGCTTTCCTGTTGCTGAGTATTATTGGTGGTGCTCAGTCTAACTGAGTGAAGCATTATCTGAGCTCCTGATCTGGAAGGTGTTCTGCTGGCATCTCCTGTCTCTTGTGGGAAACCTGCTGTTCCACCTCGACCTTTCTATTCATTTAAACGACTTGGTGCTTGTGTGTGATCTCGCCAGCCCGTGCTCGGGCGGGCCCGGCATCTGCCGACATAGTGAACTTCCACCGCCTATACTGCACGTCCAGAAGTCTTTCCACGGTCCCGGTCACCTGTGCATCGCTGCTGGGGATGGCCTCCAGTCCGTAA
>JARQOD010000003.1:272803354-272873482 GCA_033576555.1 Oophaga sylvatica | reverse complement strand
TATTCCATGTACATTCCCATATAACAAGCACAGGGCATACAATATACAGCTGTATTATATGGAATATGTGCTCAGTCCTTATATTCTGTACATATTCCATGTACATTCCCATATAACAAGCACAGGGCATACAGTATACAGCTGTATATATGGGATATGTGCTCAGTGCCTCTATATTCTGCACATATTCCATAAACATTAGCATATAACAAGCACAGGAACATACAATTACAGCTGTATATATGGGATATGTGCTCAGTCCTCTTATTCTGTACATATTGCATGTACATTCCCATAGAACAAGCACAGGGCATACAGTATCAGCTGTATTATGGGATATGTGCTCAGTCCTCTATATTCTCGCACATATTCCATACACTTAGCATATAACAAGCACAGGACATACAATATACAGCTGTATATATGGGATATGTGATCAGTCCTCTATATTCTGTACATATTGCATGATACATTCCCATAGAACAAGCACAGGGCATACAGTATACAGCTGTATATATGGGATATGTGCTCAGTCCTCTATATTCTGCACATATTCCATGTACATTCCCATAGAACAAGCACAGGGCATACAGTATACAGCTGTATATATGGGATATGTGCTCAGTCCTCTATATTCTGTACATATTGCATGTACATTTCCCATTAAACAAGCACAGGGCATACAGTATACAGCTGTATATATGGGATATGTGCTCAGTCCTCTATATTCTGTACATATTGCATGTACATCCCCATATAACAAGCACAGGGTATACAATATACAGCTGTATATATGGCATATGTGCTCAGTCCTCTATATTCTGCACATATTCTATGTACATTCCCATAGAACAAGCACAGGGATACAGTATACAGCTGTATATAGGGATATGTGCTCAGTTCTCTATATTCTGCACATATTCCATGTACATTCCCATATAACAAGCACAGGGCATACAATATACAGCTGTATATTGGGATATGTGCTCAGTCCTCTATATTCTGCACATATTCCATGTACATTCCCATATAAAAGCA
This sequence comes from Oophaga sylvatica, assembly GCA_033576555.1. Lineage (NCBI taxonomy): Eukaryota > Metazoa > Chordata > Amphibia > Anura > Dendrobatidae > Oophaga > Oophaga sylvatica. The sequence continues at coordinate 272,872,444 of JARQOD010000003.1, read as the reverse complement.
CAGGGCATACAATATACAGCTGTATATATGGGATATGTGCTCAGTCCTCTATATTCTGCACATATTCTATGTACATTCCCATAGAACAAGCACAGGGCATACAGTATACAGCTGTATATATGGGATATGTGCTCAGTCCTCTATAGTCGCTGTTGCTTTCCTATATAGGTGTACAGGAATAATGTTATGCCTCTTATTTGTATGAATACCTGTCTGGGACCCCCTGTGTTGAGAATTCCCATGACACACCAGTATCAGTAACTGTTCGCTGTGCCATTGTGCTGCCCCCTTAGAGGGGACATTTGAGGGCAGAGTGAGCACTGGCCCGGGTACCTGAACAGCGCCCTCCTTCCCTGGACACGTACCTGCCGCTGGCCCTCCCGCTCACCCGTCTCCTGCATCTACTTGTGCTGACTCTTCCTATCTCGGTGACTACAGGACCTTTGATGATGTCATGGTCACGTGAGCTGTCCCCTGCACAGATCACTGCTAGAGATTTTTTTGTTTTTAGACGACACTAACCCCAAGAACAAGGGGCCCGGTTATAGTGATGGTGGGAGAACCGGAGAAACGTCAGAAGACATGATTACTGAGACTGTGGCAGTGTGGGAATTGGACAGCTGTAATTGTGAGCTGAGAATCACGAGGCTCCTGCCCAAGGTTACACACAGAATCATGCACCATGCCCAGCATTTTGGGAGGGAGGCTGGCTGGGACTTGTGCTCCTTTTCTGCTCTGTACCTGTTCTTACTTTGTACTGCTAGAGGACCTTTCATGACGTCAGTCATGTGATGTCCATGAGCCTATGGGAGCTGCTCTTATCTAGTAGGCAGGACCTTTCGATAACGTCACAGGGAAGTGTCGTTTATAGTTGTATGTCCCGAACCTACAACTCCCAGTGTGCCATTACAATGCTAGGAAGATGCTGGGAGTCATCAGGCGTTGTCAGAGTGCGGCTCACACAGGATCCACACTGCCAATATCAGCTATACCTACCCCACCGTCCGCCCCTTATGAGCTATATCCACCACACTGCCAATTATCAGCTATACCTACCCACCGTCCGCCCCTTATGAGCTATATCCACCACACTGCCAATTATAGCTATACCTACCCCACCGTCCGCCCCTTATGAGCTATATCCACCACACTGCCAATTATCAGCTATACCAACCCCACCGTCCGCCCCTTATGAGCTATATCCACCACACTGCCAATTATTAGCTATACCTACCTCCCCGTCCGCCCCTTATGAGCTATATCCACCACACTGCCAATTATCAGCTATACCTACCCCACCGTCCGCCCCTTATGAGCTATATCCACCACACTGCCAATTATCAGCTATACCTACCCCACCGTCCGCCCCTTATGAGCTATATCCACCACACTGCCATTATCAGCTATACCTACCTCACCGTCCGCCCCTTATGAGCTATATCCACCACACTGCCAATTATCAGCTATACCTACCCCACCGTCCGCCCTTATGAGCTATATCCACCACACTGCCAATTATCAGCTATACCTACCCCACCGTCCGCCCCTTATGACTATATCCACCACACTGCCAATTATCAGCTATACCTACCCACCGTCCGCCCCTTATGAGCTATATCCACCACACTGCCAATTATCAGCTATACCTACCCCCCCCCCCCCCCCCCCCCCCCCCCCCCCCCCCCCCCCCCCCCCCCCCCCCCCCCCCCCCCCCCCCCCCCCCCCCCCCCCCCCCCCCCCCCCCCCCCCCCCCCCCCCCCCCCCCCCCCCCCCCCCCCCCCCCCCCCCCCCCCCCCCCCCCCCCCCCCCCCCCCCCCCCCCCCCCCCCCCCCCCCCCCCCCCCCCCCCCCCCCCCCCCCCCCCCCCCCCCCCCCCCCCCCCCCCCCTTATGAGCTATATCCACCACACTGCCAATTATCAGCTATACCTACCCCACCGTCCGCCCCTTATGAGCTATATCCACCACACTGCCAATTATCAGCTATACCTACCCACCGTCCGCCCCTTATGAGCTATATCCACCACACTGCCAATTATCAGCTATACCTACCCACCGTCCGCCCCTTATGAGCTATATCCACCACACTGCCAATTATCAGCTATACCTACCCCACCGTCCGCCCCTTATGAGCTATATCCACCACACTGCCAATTATCAGCTATACCTACCCCACCGTCCGCCCCTTATGAGCTATATCCACCACACTGCCAATTATCAGCTATACCTACCTCACCGTCCGCCCCTTAGGAAAAGCATATCATCCCCCCCCCCACAACCCATGCCAATTATTAGCTATACCTACCTCACAGTCCACCCCTTATGAGCTACATCCACCACACTGCCAATTATCACTATACCTACCCCACCGTCCACCCCTTATGAGCTATATCCACCACACCGCCAATTATCAGCTATACCTACCCCACCGTCCGCCCCTTATGAGCTATATCCACCACACTGCCATTTATGAGCTATACCTACCTCACCGTCCGCCCCTTATGAGCTATATCCACCACACTGCCAATTATTAGCTATACCTACCCCACCGTCCGCCCCTTATGAGCTATATTCACCACACTACCAATTATTAGCTATACCTACCCCACCGTCCGCCCCTTATGAGCTATATCCACCACACTGCCAATTATCAGCTATACCTACCCCACCGTCCGCCCCTTATGAGCTATATCCACCACACTGCCAATTATCAGCTATACCTACCCCACCGTCCGCCCCTTATGAGCTATATCCACCACACTGCCAATTATCAGCTATACTACCTCACCTCCGCCCCTTATGAGCTATATCCACCACACTGCCAATTATGAGCTATACCTACCTCACCGTCCGCCCCTTATGAGCTATATCCACCACACTGCCAATTATCAGCTATACTACCCCACCGTCCGCCCCTTATGAGCTATATCCACCACACTGCCAATTATAGCTATACCTACCTCACCGTCCGCCCCTTATGAGCTATATCCACCACACTGCCAATTATAGCTATACCTCCTCACGTCCGCCCCTTAGAGCTATATCCACCACACTGCCAATTATCAGCTATACCTACCCACCGTCCGCCCCTTATGAGCTATATCCACCACACTGCCAATTATCAGCTATACCACCCACCGTCCGCCCTTATAGATATATCACCACACGCCAATATCAGCAACCTACCTCACCGTCCGCCCTTATGAGCTATATCCACCCACTGCCAATTATCAGCTATACCTACCCCACCGCCGCCCTTATGAGCTATATCCACCACACTGCCAATTAGAGCTATACCTACCCACCGTCCGCCCCTTATGAGCTATATCCACCACACTGCCAATTATTACTTACTACCTCACCGTCCGCCCTTATGAGCTATATCCACCACACTGCCAATTATCAGCTATACCTACCCACCGTCCGCCCCTTATGACTATATCCACCACACGCAATTATCAGCTATACCTACCTCACCGTCCCCCCTTATGACTATATCCACCACACTGCAATTATCAGCTAACCTACCCCACCGTCCGCCCTTATGAGCTATATCCACCACACTGCCAATATCAGCTATACCTACCTCACCGTCCGCCCTTATGAGCTATATCCACCACACTGCCAATTATCAGCTATACCTACCCCACCGTCCGCCCCTTAGAGCTATATCACCACACGCCATATAGCTATACTACCCCACCGTCCCCCTTATGAGCTATATCCACCACACTGCCAATTATCAGCTATACCTACCCACCGTCCGCCCTTATAGCTATATCCACACACTGCCAATTATCAGCTATACCTACCCACCGTCCGCCCCTTATGAGCTATATCACCACACTGCCAATATTAGCTATACCTACTCACAGTCCCCCTTATGAGCTAATCCACCACACTGCCAATTATCAGCTATACTACCCCACCGTCCACCCCTTATGAGCTATATCCACCACACGCCAATTATTAGCTATACCTACCCCACCGTCCGCCCCTTATGAGCTATATCCACCACACTGCCAATTATCAGCTATACCTACCTCACCGTCCGCCCCTTATGAGCTATATCCACCACACTGCCAATTATTAGCTATACCTACCTCACCGTCCGCCCCTTATGAGCTATATCCACCACACTGCCAATTATTAGCTATACCTACCCCACCGTCCGCCCCTTATGAGCTATATCCACCACACTGCCAATTATGAGCTATACCTACCCCACCGTCCGCCCCTTATGAGCTATATCCACCACACTGCCAATTATCAGCTATACCTACCCCACCGTCCGCCCCTTATGAGCTATATCCACCACACTGCCATTTATGAGCTATACCTACCTCACCGTCCGCCCCTTATGAGCTATATCCACCACACTGCCAATTATCAGCTATACCTACCCCACCGTCCGCCCCTTATGAGCTATATCCACCACACTGCCATTTATGAGCTATACCTACCTCACCGTCCGCCCTTATGAGCTATATCCACCACACTGCCAATTATCAGCTATACCTACCTCACCGTCCGCCCCTTATGAGCTATATCCACCACACTGCCAATTATTAGCTATACCTACCTCAGCGTCCGCCCCTTATGAGCTATATCCACCACACTGCCAATTATTAGCTATACCTACCCCACCGTCCGCCCCTTATGAGCTATATCCACCACACTGCCAATTATCAGCTATACCTACCCCACCGTCCGCCCCTTATGAGCTATATCCACCACACTGCCATTTATGAGCTATACCTACCTCACCGTCCGCCCCTTATGAGCTATATCCACCACACTGCCAATTATCAGCTATACCTACCCCACCGTCCGCCCCTTATGAGCTATATCCACCACACTGCCATTTATGAGCTATACCTACCTCACCGTCCGCCCCTTATGAGCTATATCCACCACACTGCCAATTATCAGCTATACCTACCTCACCGTCCGCCCCTTATGAGCTATATCCACCACACTGCCAATTATTAGCTATACCTACCTCAGCGTCCGCCCCTTATGAGCTATATCCACCACACTGCCAATTATTAGCTATACCTACCCCACCGTCCGCCCCTTATGAGCTATATCCACCACACTGCCAATTATCAGCTATACCTACCCCACCGTCCGCCCCTTATGAGCTATATTCACCACACTGCCAATTATTAGCTATACCTACCCCACCGTCCGCCCCTTATGAGCTATATCCACCACACTGCCAATTATCAGCTATACCTACCCCACCGTCCGCCCCTTATGAGCTATATCCACCACACTGCCAATTATCAGCTATACCTACCCCACCGTCCGCCCCTTATGAGCTATATCCACCACACTGCCAATTATTAGCTATACCTACGCCACCGTCCGCCCCTTATGAGCTATATCCACCACACTGCCAATTATCAGCTAAACCTACCCCACCGTCCGCCCCTTATGAGCTATATCCACCACACTGCCAATTATCAGCTATACCTACCTCACCGTCCGCCCCTTATGAGCTATATCCACCACACTGCCAATTATCAGCTATACCTACCCCACCGTCCGCCCCTTATGAGCTATATCCACCACACTGCCAATTATCAGCTATACCTACCTCACCGTCCGCCCCTTATGAGCTATATCCACCACACTGCCAATTATTAGCTATACCTACCCCACCGTCCACCCCTTATGAGCTATATCCACCACACTGCCAATTATCAGCTATACCTACCCCACCGTCCGCCCCTTATGAGCTATATCCACCACACTGCCAATTATTAGCTATACCTACCCCACCGTCCGCCCCTTATGAGCTATATCCACCACACTGCCAATTATCAGCTATACCTACCTCACCGTCCGCCCCTTATGAGCTATATCCACCACACTGCCAATTATGAGCTATACCTACCCCACCGTCCGCCCCTTATGAGCTATATTCACCACACTGCCAATTATGAGCTATACCTACCTCACCGTCCGCCCCTTATGAGCTATATTCACCACACTGCCAATTATCAGCTATACCTACCTCACCTTCCGCCCCTTATGAGCTATATCCACCACACTGCCAACTATCAGCTATACCTACCCCACCGTCCGCCCCTTATGAGCTATATCAACCACACTGCCAACTATCAGCTATACCTACCCCACCGTCCTCCCCTTATGAGCTATATCCACCACACTGCCAATTATCAGCTATACCTACCTCACCGTCCGCCCCTTATGAGCTATATCCACCACACTGCCAATTATCAGCTATACCTACCCCACCGTCCGCCCCTTATGAGCTATATCCACCACACTGCCAATTATCAGCTATACCTACCTCACCGTCCGCCCCTTATGAGCTATATCCACCACACTGCCAATTATGAGCTATACCTACCCCACCGTCCGCCCCTTATGAGCTATATTCACCACACTGCCAATTATGAGCTATACCTACCTCACCGTCCGCCCCTTATGAGCTACAGTTAGGTCCATATATATTTGGACAGAGACAACATTTATCTAATTTTGGTTCTAGACATTACCACAATGAATTTGAAACAAAACAATTCAGATGCAGTTGAAGTCCAGACTTTCAGCTTTCATTTGAGGGTATCCACATTAAAATTGGATGAAGGGTTTAGGAGTTTCAGCTCCTTAACATGTGCCACCCTGTTTTTAAAGGGACCAAAAGTAATTGGACAAATGACTCCAAGGCTATTTCATGGACAGTTGTGGGCAATCCCTTTGTTATGTCATTCTCAATTAAGCAGATGAAAGGGCCGGAGTTGATTTGAGGTGTGGTGTTTGCATTTGGAAGGTTTTGCTGTGAAGGAAACATGCGGTCACAGGAGCTCTCCATGCAGGTGAAACAAGCCATCCTTAAGCTGCAAGAACAGAAAAAAACCCATCCAAGAAATTGCTACAACATTAGAAGTGGCAAAATCTACAATTTGGTACATCCTGAGAAAGAAAGAAAGCACTGGTGAACTCATCAATCCAAAAAGACCTGGGAGCCCACGGAAGACAACAGTGGTTGATGATCGCCGCATACTTTCTTTAGTGAAGAAGAACCCGTTCACAACATCAACTGAAGTCCAGAACACTCTCAGTGAAGTAGGTGTATCTGTCTCTAAGTCAACAGTAAAGAGAAGACTCCATGAAAGTAAATACAAAGGGTTCACATCTAGATGCAAACCATTCATCAATTCCAAAAATAGACAGGCCAGAGTTAAATTTGCTGAAAAACACCTCCAGAAGCCAGCTCAGTTCTGGAAAAGTATTCTATGGACAGATGAGACAAAGATCAACCTGTACCAGAATGATGGGAAGCCAAAAGTTTGGAGAAGAAAGGGAACGGCACATGATCCAAGGCACACCACATCCTCTGTAAAACATGGTGGAGGCAACGTGATGGCATGGCCATGCATGGCTTTCAATGGCACTGGGTCACTTGTGTTTATTGATGACATAACAGCAGACAAGAGTAGCCGGATGAATTCTGAAGTGTACCGGGATATACTTTCAGCCCAGATTCAGCCAAATGCTGCAAACTTGATTGGACGGCGCTTCATAGTACAGATGGATAATGACCCCAAGCATACAGCCAAAGCTACACAGGAGTTCATGAGTGCAAAAAAGTGGAACATTCTTCAATGGCCAAGTCAATCACCAGATCTTAACCCAATTGAGCATGCATTTCACTTGCTCAAATCCAGACTTAAGAGGGAAAGACCCACAAACAAGCAAGACCTGAAGGCTGCGGCTGTAAAGGCCTGGCAAAGCATTAAGAAGGAGGAAACCCAGCGTTTGGTGATGTCCATGGGTTCCAGACTTAAGGCAGTGATTGCCTCCAAAGGATTCGCCAAAATATTGAAAATAAAAATATTTTGTTTGGGTTATGTTTATTTGTCCAATTACTTTTGACCTCCTAAAATGTGGAGTGTTTGTAAAGAAATGTGTACAATTCCTACATTTTCTAACACATATTTTTGTTCAACCCTTCAAATTAAACGTTACAATCTGCACTTGAATTCTTTTGTAGAGGTTTCATTTCAAATCCAATGTGGTGGCATGCAGAGCCCAACTCGCGAAAATTGTGTCACTGTCCAAATATTTCTGGCCCTGACTGTATATTCACCACACTGCCAATTATCAGCTATACCTACCCCACCGTCCGCCCCTTATGAGCTATATTCACCACACTGCCAATTATTAGCTATACCTACCCCACCGTCCGCCCCTTATGAGCTATATCCACCACACTGCCAATTATCAGCTATACCTACCCCACCGTCCGCCCCTTATGAGCTATATCCACCACACTGCCAATTATCAGCTATACCTACCCCACCGTCCGCCCCTTATGAGCTATATCCACCACACTGCCAATTATTAGCTATACCTACCCCACCGTCCGCCCCTTATGAGCTATATCCACCACACTGCCAATTATCAGCTATACCTACCCCACCGTCCGCCCCTTATGAGCTATATCCACCACACTGCCAATTATTAGCTATACCTACCCCACCGTCCGCCCCTTATGAGCTATATCCACCACACTGCCAATTATCAGCTATACCTACCCCACCGTCCGCCCCTTATGAGCTATATTCACCACACTGCCAATTATTAGCTATACCTACCCCACCGTCCGCCCCTTATGAGCTATATCCACCACACTGCCAATTATCAGCTATACCTACCCCACCGTCCGCCCCTTATGAGCTATATTCACCACACTGCCAATTATTAGCTATACCTACCCCACCGTCCGCCCCTTATGAGCTATATCCACCACACTGCCAATTATCAGCTATACCTACCCCACCGTCCGCCCCTTATGAGCTATATCCACCACACTGCCAATTATCAGCTATACCTACCCCACCGTCCGCCCCTTATGAGCTATATCCACCACACTGCCAATTATCAGCTATACCTACCTCACCGTCCGCCCCTTATGAGCTATATCCACCACACTGCCAATTATCAGCTATACCTACCCCACCGTCCGCCCCTTATGAGCTATATCCACCACACTGCCAATTATTAGCTATACCTACCCCACCGTCCGCCCCTTATGAGCTATATCCACCACACTGCCAATTATCAGCTATACCTACCCCACCGTCCGCCCCTTATGAGCTATATCCACCACACTGCCAATTATCAGCTATACCTACCCCACCGTCCGCCCCTTATGAGCTATATCCACCACACTGCCAATTATCAGCTATACCTACCCCACCGTCCGCCCCTTATGAGCTATATCCACCACACTGCCAATTATCAGCTATACCTACCCCACCGTCCGCCCCTTATGAGCTATATCCACCACACTGCCAATTATTAGCTATACCTACCCCACCGTCCGCCCCTTATGAGCTATATCCACCACACTGCCAATTATTAGCTATACCTACCCCACCGTCCGCCCCTTATGAGCTATATCCACCACACTGCCAATTATAGCTATACCTACCCCACCGTCCGCCCCTTATGAGCTATATCCACCACACTGCCAATTATTAGCTATACCTACCCACCGTCCGCCCCTTATGAGCTATATCCACCACACTGCCAATTATTAGCTATACCTACCCCACCGTCCGCCCCTTATGAGCTATATCCACCACACTGCCAATTATCAGCTATACCTACCCACCGTCCGCCCCTTATGAGCTATATCCACCACACTGCCAATTATTAGCTATACCTACCCCACCGTCCGCCCCTTATGAGCTATATCCACCACACTGCCAATTATCAGCTATACCTACCCCACCGTCCGCCCCTTATGAGCTATATCCACCACACTGCCAATTATTAGCTATACCTACCCCCCGTCCGCCCCTTATGAGCTATTTTCCACCACACTGCCAATTATTAGCTATACCTACCCCACCGTCCGCCCCTTATGAGCTATATCCACCACACTGCCAATTATCAGCTATACCTACCTCACCGTCCGCCCCTTATGAGCTATATCCACCACACTGCCAATTATCAGCTATACCTACCCCACCGTCCGCCCCTTATGAGCTATATCCACCACACTGCCAATTATTAGCTATACCTACCCCACCGTCCGCCCCTTATGAGCTATATCCACCACACTGCCAATTATCAGCTATACCTACCCCACCGTCCGCCCCTTATGAGCTATATCCACCACACTGCCAATTATCAGCTATACCTACCTCACCGTCCGCCCCTTATGAGCTATATCCACCACACTGCCAATTATCAGCTATACCTACCCCACCGTCCGCCCCTTATGAGCTATATCCACCACACTGCCAATTATCAGCTATACCTACCCCACCGTCCGCCCCTTATGAGCTATATCCACCACACTGCCAATTATTAGCTATACCTACCCCACCGTCCGCCCCTTATGAGCTATATCCACCACACTGCCAATTATCAGCTATACCTACCTCACCGTCCGCCCCTTATGAGCTATATCCACCACACTGCCAATTATTGACTATACCTACCCCACCGTCCGCCCCTTATGAGCTATATCCACCACACTGCCAATTATAGCTATACCTACCTCACCGTCCGCCCCTTATGAGCTATATCCACCACACTGCCAATTATCAGCTATACCTACCCACCGTCCGCCCCTTATGAGCTATATTCACCACACTGCCAATTATAGCTATACCTACCCACCGTCCGCCCCTTATGAGCTATATCCACCACACTGCCAATTATCAGCTATACCTACCCCACCGTCCGCCCCTTATGAGCTATATCCACCACACTGCCAATTATCAGCTATACCTACCCACCGTCCGCCCCTTATGAGCTATATCCACCACACTGCCAATTATCAGCTATACCTACCCCACCGTCCGCCCCTTATGAGCTATATCCACCACACTGCCAATTATCAGCTATACCTACCTCACCGTCCGCCCCTTATGAGCTATATCCACCACACTGCCAATTATGAGCTATACCTACCCCACCGTCCGCCCCTTATGAGCTATATTCACCACACTGCCAATTATGAGCTATACCTACCTCACCGTCCGCCCCTTATGAGCTACAGTTAGGTCCATATATATTTGGACAGAGACAACATTTATCTAATTTTGGTTCTAGACATTACCACAATGAATTTGAAACAAAACAATTCAGATGCAGTTGAAGTCCAGACTTTCAGCTTTCATTTGAGGGTATCCACATTAAAATTGGATGAAGGGTTTAGGAGTTTCAGCTCCTTAACATGTGCCACCCTGTTTTTAAAGGGACCAAAAGTAATTGGACAAATGACTCCAAGGCTATTTCATGGACAGTTGTGGGCAATCCCTTTGTTATGTCATTCTCAATTAAGCAGATGAAAGGGCCGGAGTTGATTTGAGGTGTGGTGTTTGCATTTGGAAGGTTTTGCTGTGAAGGAAACATGCGGTCACAGGAGCTCTCCATGCAGGTGAAACAAGCCATCCTTAAGCTGCAAGAACAGAAAAAAACCCATCCAAGAAATTGCTACAACATTAGAAGTGGCAAAATCTACAATTTGGTACATCCTGAGAAAGAAAGAAAGCACTGGTGAACTCATCAATCCAAAAAGACCTGGGAGCCCACGGAAGACAACAGTTTGGATGATCGCCGCATACTTTCTTTGGTGAAGAAGAACCCGTTCACAACATCAACTGAAGTCCAGAACACTCTCAGTGAAGTAGGTGTATCTGTCTCTAAGTCAACAGTAAAGAGAAGACTCCATGAAAGTAAATACAAAGGGTTCACATCTAGATGCAAACCATTCATCAATTCCAAAAATAGACAGGCCAGAGTTAAATTTGCTGAAAAACACCTCCAGAAGCCAGCTCAGTTCTGGAAAAGTATTCTATGGACAGATGAGACAAAGATCAACCTGTACCAGAATGATGGGAAGCCAAAAGTTTGGAGAAGAAAGGGAACGGCACATGATCCAAGGCACACCACATCCTCTGTAAAACATGGTGGAGGCAACGTGATGGCATGGCCATGCATGGCTTTCAATGGCACTGGGTCACTTGTGTTTATTGATGACATAACAGCAGACAAGAGTAGCCGGATGAATTCTGAAGTGTACCGGGATATACTTTCAGCCCAGATTCAGCTAAATGCTGCAAACTTGATTGGACGGCGCTTCATAGTACAGATGGATAATGACCCCAAGCATACAGCCAAAGCTACACAGGAGTTCATGAGTGCAAAAAAGTGGAACATTCTTCAATGGCCAAGTCAATCACCAGATCTTAACCCAATTGAGCATGCATTTCACTTGCTCAAATCCAGACTTAAGAGGGAAAGACCCACAAACAAGCAAGACCTGAAGGCTGCGGCTGTAAAGGCCTGGCAAAGCATTAAGAAGGAGGAACCCAGCGTTTGGTGATGTCCATGGGTTCCAGACTTAAGGCAGTGATTGCCTCCAAAGGATTCGCCACAAAATATTGAAAATAAAAATATTTTGTTTGGGTTATGTTTATTTGTCCAATTACTTTTGACCTCCTAAAATGTGGAGTGTTTGTAAAGAAATGTGTACAATTCCTACATTTTCTAACACATATTTTTGTTCAACCTTCAAATTAAACGTTACAATCTGCACTTGAATTCTTTTGTAGAGGTTTCATTTCAAATCCAATGTGGTGGCATGCAGAGCCCAACTCGCGAAAATTGTGTCACTGTCCAAATATTTCTGGCCCTGACTGTATATTCACCACACTGCCAATTATCAGCTATACCTACCCCACCGTCCGCCCCTTATGAGCTATATCCACCACACTGCCAATTATCAGCTATACCTACCCCACCGTCCGCCCCTTATGAGCTATATCCACCACACTGCCAATTATGAGCTATACCTACCTCACCGTCCGCCCCTTATGAGCTATATCCACCACACTGCCAACTATCAGCTATACCTACCCCACCGTCCGCCCCTTATGAGCTATATCCACCACACTGCCAATTATCAGCTATACCTACCTCACCGTCCGCCCCTTATGAGCTATATCCACCACACTGCCAATTATTAGCTATACCTACCTCACCGTCCGCCCCTTATGAGCTATATCCACCACACTGCCAATTATTAGCTATACCTACCCCACCGTCCGCCCCTTATGAGCTATATCCACCACACTGCCAATTATCAGCTATACCTACCCCACCGTCCGCCCCTTATGAGCTATATTCACCACACTGCCAATTATTAGCTATACCTACCCCACCGTCCGCCCCTTATGAGCTATATCCACCACACTGCCAATTATCAGCTATACCTACCCCACCGTCCGCCCCTTATGAGCTATATCCACCACACTGCCAATTATCAGCTATACCTACCCCACCGTCCGCCCCTTATGAGCTATATCCACCACACTGCCAATTATTAGCTATACCTACCCCACCGTCCGCCCCTTATGAGCTATATCCACCACACTGCCAATTATCAGCTATACCTACCCCACCGTCCGCCCCTTATGAGCTATATCCACCACACTGCCAATTATCAGCTATACCTACCCCACCGTCCGCCCCTTATGAGCTATATCCACCACACTGCCAATTATCAGCTATACCTACCTCACCGTCCGCCCCTTATGAGCTATATCCACCACACTGCCAATTATCAGCTATACCTACCCCACCGTCCGCCCCTTATGAGCTATATCCACCACACTGCCAATTATCAGCTATACCTACCCCACCGTCCGCCCCTTATGAGCTATATCCACCACACTGCCAATTATTAGCTATACCTACCCCACCGTCCGCCCCTTATGAGCTATATCCACCACACTACCAATTATCAGCTATACCTACCTCACCGTCCGCCCCTTATGAGCTATATCCACCACACTGCCAATTATCAGCTATACCTACCCCACCGTCCGCCCCTTATGAGCTATATCCACCACACTGCCAATTATCAGCTATACCTACCCCACCGTCCGCCCCTTATGAGCTATATCCACCACACTGCCAATTATTAGCTATACCTACCCCACCGTCCGCCCCTTATGAGCTATATCCACCACACTACCAATTATCAGCTATACCTACCCCACCCTCCGCCCCTTATGAGCTATATCCACCACACTGCCAATTATTAGCTATACCTACCCCACCGTCCGCCCCTTATGAGCTATATCCACCACACTGCCAATTATCAGCTATACCTACCTCACCGTCCGCCCCTTATGAGCTATATCCACCACACTGCCAATTATGAGCTATACCTACCCCACCGTCCGCCCCTTATGAGCTATATTCACCACACTGCCAATTATGAGCTATACCTACCTCACCGTCCGCCCCTTATGAGCTATATTCACCACACTGCCAATTATCAGCTATACCTACCTCACCTTCCGCCCCTTATGAGCTATATCCACCACACTGCCAACTATCAGCTATACCTACCCACCGTCCGCCCCTTATGAGCTATATCCACCACACTGCCAACTATCAGCTATACCTACCCCACCGTCCGCCCCTTATGAGCTATATCCACCACACTGCCAATTATCAGCTACACCTACCCCACCGTCCGCCCCTTATGAGCTATATTCACCACACTGCCAATTATGAGCTATACCTACCTCACCGTCCGCCCCTTATGAGCTACAGTTATGTCCATATATATTTGGACAGAGACAATTATCTAATTTGGTTCTAGACATTACCACAATGAATTTGAAACAAAACAATTCAGATGCAGTTGAAGTCCAGACTTTCAGCTTTCATTTGAGGGTATCCACATTAAAATTGGATGAAGGGTTTAGGAGTTTCAGCTCCTTAACATGTGCCACCCTGTTTTTAAAGGGACCAAAAGTAATTGGACAAATTACTCCAAGGCTATTTCATGGACAGGTGTGGGCAATCCCTTTGTTATGTCATTCTCAATTAAGCAGATGAAAGGGCCGGAGTTGATTTGAGGTGTGGTGTTTGCATTTGGAAGGTTTTGCTGTGAAGGAAACATGCGGTCACAGGAGCTCTCCATGCAGGTGAAACAAGCCATCCTTAAGCTGCAAGAACAGAAAAAAAACCATCCAAGAAATTGCTACAACATTAGAAGTGGCAAAATCTACAATTTGGTACATCCTGAGAAAGAAAGAAAGCACTGGTGAACTCATCAATCCAAAAAGACCTGGGAGCCCACGGAAGACAACAGTGGTGGATGATCGCCGCATACTTTCTTTGGTGAAGAAGAACCCGTTTCACAACATCAACTGAAGTCCAGAACACTCTCAGTGAAGTAGGTGTATCTGTCTCTAAGTCAACAGTAAAGAGAAGACTCCATGAAAGTAAATACAAAGGGTTCACATCTAGATACAAACTATTCATCAATTCCAAAAATAGACAGGCCAGAGTTAAATTTGCTGAAAAACACCTCCAGAAGCCAGCTCAGTTCTGGAAAAGTATTCTATGGACAGATGAGACAAAGATCAACCTGTACCAGAATGATGGGAAGCCAAAAGTTTGGAGAAGAAAGGGAACGGCACATGATCCAAGGCACACCACATCCTCTGTAAAACATGGTGGAGGCAACGTGATGGCATGGCCATGCATGGCTTTCAATGGCACTGGGTCACTTGTGTTTATTGATGACATAACAGCAGACAAGAGTAGCCGGATGAATTCTGAAGTGTACCGGTGTAATGTATGTAGTACAGTTCATATAGCGTCTTGTGCTTGGGTGCGATGAAAACACAGGAGTCACAGGTTTGATATAGAAAAGTCCTGTATTACTTCATACAAGTTGGCAGAAATAGTCACACAGTTTGCAGACACAGAAACAGGAGACACAGCAGGCCAGAGTAATCCAAGCTCAGCAATCACTCTCCAATACAGATTCAGGATCTTCTTCTCTGTTACCGTAAGTCCATGCAAACGTGGGTCTTTCAAAGAGCAGGGTTCAGAGTCCACAAGTGCTTCAGAGTTCCTCAGTAGGAATAGCTGGAGTACAAGGTCCAAGGCTTACAGGAGTCAAGTCACAGGTTCACTGCAGGCTAGATTCTGAAG
The DNA here is from genome assembly GCA_033576555.1 of Oophaga sylvatica. Lineage (NCBI taxonomy): Eukaryota > Metazoa > Chordata > Amphibia > Anura > Dendrobatidae > Oophaga > Oophaga sylvatica. The sequence continues at coordinate 272,856,429 of JARQOD010000003.1, read as the reverse complement.
CACTGATTGCTCAGCTGTGGCTGCTTAAGAAGCAAAGGAGAGAATCAGGGCGGGAACATGCAAGCTGGAAACTCCATTTTGACTGAGGGCAAGATAGCTGCAGCAAGACAGAAAGTAAAATGGCTGACGAACAAACTGAGTTTCAGGAATATATACATAGAACCTTACATTACTCCCCCCTTAAGGACAACCTCCGGATGACCTCAGACCAGGCTTGTGTGGGTACCTCTGATGAAACTGACGGAGCAAGCGAGGAGCATTAACGTTATTGACCGGTTCCCATGAGTTGTCCTCCACTGGGTAGCCCTGCCATTTAATCAGATATTGTAACTGATTTCTATACAACCTGGAATCTAAAATCCTTTCCACCACAAATTCTTCCTCACCATCGACTAGCACTGGGTCAGGGCAAGGAGAGGAACGTCCAGGAAACGTATTGGGTGTCGCAGCCTTTAGTAGGGATACATGAAAGACAGGGTGGATTCTCATAGTTCTGGGAAGTTGAAGACGACAAGCAACGGCACTTATAATTTTACTGATTTTATAGGGTCCAATGTACTTATGTCCCAACTTAGACGATGGAATCCTTAACTTAAGATTTCTGGTTGACAGCCAGACCAAGTCTCCTACCTTGAAAGCTGGTGCAGGTTTACGAAATTTATCTGCTGCTTTCTTGTACCTTTCTTGAGCCGATTCCAGATTTTCCTTTAGAAGATCCATATTCTTCTGTAAAGACGTGATTCTTTCAGCCACTGCTGGTAAAGGCGTTTCTATGGGAAATCGTGGTAGAATGTTAGGATGATAACCTAGATTAGAGTAAAAAGGAGACTGTTTAGTGGAGGCACTCTGAGAGTTGTTATACGAGAACTCAGCTAATGGAAGTAGATCCACCCAATCATCCTGTAGGTGGCAGATAAAGCAGCGGAGATACTGCTCCAGGGTTTGATTGGTTCGTTCGGTCTGTCCATTAGTCTGGGGATGAAAAGCAGAAGAAAGGTTTACTTTAATGTCCAATGCTGCACAGAAATTTTGCCAAAACCTAGAAGTGAATTGCACCCCTCGATCCGAAATAACCTCATCCGTACTCCATGTAAGCGAAACACATCTTTAATCATCAAATCTGATGTCTGTTTTGCAGTGGGTAAGCCGACACAAGGGATAAAATGAGCTGCCTTTGTTAGACGGTCAACCACCACTAGAATGGTGTTCTTCCCCTGAGAGGTTGGTAACTCCACAATGAAGTCCATAGAAATGGATCCCCACGGGCGGGACGGGGTGGGAAGAGGCTGTAACAGACCAGTTGGTGAGGAGCGAGGTGTTTTGCATCTTGCACAGACCTCACATGAAGTGACATAATTCAAAATATCCTTCCTGCAAGTGGGCCACCAAAAGAAACGAGAAAGAAATTCCTGTGTCTTTAGAATTCCTCTATGCCCAGCTATCTTAGATTAAGAGTATTGCAACTCATTCCGATTCCGACTGTTTCAGGAATATACAGACGTTGTCCCTGAATCCACACACCATTCTTAAAGACAAGACTTACGTCCCTTGGGGGTTGTGCCAAAAAGGAATCCGCATGGTATGCTTCCTTGATGTCCTTAAGTAGGTCTTGATTATGAATTACTCCTAGGAATCTAGAGTCAGGAAGAATAGTCTTAGGAGGAGTAATTGGACGTGTCTCTGCTGAGTAAATCCTAGAGAGTGCATCAGCCTTTCCATTGCGCGATCCTGGTCTATAAGAGATGATAAAATTAAATTGGTTTAAGAAAAGATTCCAGCGAGCCTGGCGAGGAGTCAGGCACTTAGCCGACCTGATAAACTCAAGGTTACGATGGTCTGTCAGTACGACTATTTGCTGTGCAGCTCCCTGAAGAAGGTGTCTCCATTCTTTGAAGGCGGCAATAATGGCCAACAACTCTCTATTGCCCACATCGTAGTTCCTCTCAGCCGAAGACAACTGCTGGGAAAAGAAGGCACAGGGATGCAAGACATTCTTCTCACCTGTTCTCTGAGAGAGTATAGCTCCAACGGCACAGTCTGAAGCATCCACCTCTATTATGAAGGCAAGCTCGGGGTTGGGATGTACTAGGATAGGTGCAGTGGTAAATTTATCTTTTAGATGGTAAAATGCTTCCTGGGCTTGGGGAGTCCAGGAAAACCTAGACTCTTTCCGGGTAAGTTGAGTGATAGGTGACACTACCTCAGAGAAATTTCTAATGAAACGTCTATAGAAGTTGGCAAACCCGATGAAGCGCTGTACCTCCTTCACATTTCTAGGACTTGGCCAATCCTTGATGGCTTGGGTTTTGCTTCCATCCATACTAATTCCTTGTGTAGACAGTACATACCCCAGAAATTGAATTTCGGTCCTATGGAATTCACACTTTTCAAGTTTGATGTAAAGATGATTTTGTCTTAGAGTTCCAAGACCATTCTCACATGTCCATGATGTTCCTCTGTGGAGTTAGAAAAAATTAGAATATCATCCAAATAAATTACCACGAATGTATCTAGGAGATCCCTGAAGATGTCATTCACCAAGTGTTGGAAAGTGGCTGGGCGGTACTCAGACCAAAAGGCATAACTAGATATTCAAAGTGTCCATAGCGTGACCTGAATGCAGTCTTCCATTCATCCCCAGGTCTAATACGGACTAAGTTATAGGCCCCACGAAGATCTAGTTTAGAAAAAATTTTGGCATGTCGCACTCTCTCCAATAACTCAGGGATTAAAGGCAATGGATAACGGTTTCTAATAGTAACCTTATTGAGTTCCCTATAGTCTACGCATGGTCTCAGAGATCCATCTTTCTTCTTTACAAAGAAGATGGGTGCACCTGCAGGAGATGAAGAGGGCGTATGAAGCCCTTGGCTAGATTTTCATCTATGTAATCCTTTAAAGCCTTTAGCTCAGGCCCCGCCAGGGGGTAGATCTTACCAAAAGGTATCTCTGCTCCAGGCAATAATTCAATTGGACAATCATATGGACGGTGAGGAGAAGCTGGTCAGCGTTCTTCTTGTCACATAAATCCACATAGTCCTGGTATACAGCTGGTAGTTCAGGGACTGACATGATTCCTTTAGGAACAGAGCAAGCTGAAACTTTTGGACTCATCTGTTTCTCTGGAAAGTGTAATTCCTTGGTCTCCCAGTTAATGGTAGGATTCTGAGCCTGCAGCCATGGTAGCCCTAGAATAATGGGAAAGTGGGGAGAAGAGATAAGCATAAAGGACAGTTTCTCTTGATGATCTTTACCCATAAGAACCCTCAAAGGCTCTGTTTCCTGATCCACTGGTCCAGAGGTCAGCAGGGAGCCATCCACAGTTTCCATCTGTACTGGAGTAGCCTTCTTCACTGAACGTATTCCCTGTTTCAGAGCAAAGGAGACATCCATAAAATTTCCACTTGCCCCTGAGTCGATCATAGCAGAGCTAGACACCCAAGCTGAGTCAACCCAGAGTTTGATGGAAAGAAAGCAATGAGAATTGTTTTTCTTACAACTCAGCTGGGACAAACCGCTGAGGAAACTTGAAAAATGGCAGCGTTTACACAGTCAACGTCCTCAGAGGTAACGGAGTTTAAGTCCGAGAAATCAAGATCTGTTGCTGCAGATCTCTCTGGAGCCTGAGGCTCGGACCTGACAGATCCCCTCTCGCAACACTCACAATGAATGAGTGCTGCAGTAGTCTTACGAGAACGGCTGGGGCAGTTTATAATGAAGTGCCCTGACTTACCACAATAGAAACATAGATTCTCCTTAAAACGATGTTCCTTGCGTGCATCACTAACCCGTCGTTGTAAAGAGTCTACCTGCATGGGTTCAGGTTCAGGTTCCCGTGTAATCCTACTCAAAGGTTCCTTAGCTGGAGAGGAAGGTAGGAAAAGGTTAGTATGATTGCTTTCGAACCATCTCTCTTGCCTGCGTTCAGTCAGACGAGTATCAATACGGATGCAGTAGTTAATAAAGTCACCTAACGCAGTGGGAGGGTCGGCACGAGCAAGTTCATCCTTAATCAGTGGAGATAACCCTTTCGAAAAATAGATTTTTTGGCGGAACTGTCCCAGGTGGTATCAAGGGCCCATCTCCTGAAATCCAAGGCATATTCATCTACCGAGTGCTTACCTTGGCGCAAAGCTAACATGGCTGCTTCAGCTGTTGCACCTCGATTGGGGTCATCAAACACCTGCCCCATGGCTGAAATAAAATCATCAAGGTGATTCAAACAATCATCCTCAGTCTCAATCAGAGGGTTTGCCCACATTAAAGCCTTGTTGGTAAGCAACATAATTATAGTAAGCACCTTAGATCGTTCAGTGGAAATTGTGAAGCATGTGCAGAAAAAAAAAGATTGCATTGATTAATAAATCCCCTGAATTTCTCACGTTCACCGCCAAAACGAAAAAGGGGGCAACTTGGAATCCCAGCACCAGGGCTAACTGCAGGAGCCTGGGACTCGCCCCTCTAGAACCTCAATCCTGGCTCGCAAATCCTGGGTAGTCTGTCCAACCACTTGCAAATTGTGATTATGAGGTCCTGTAGATTTGTTAAAACGGGTCTTTATATTCTGCAAATCTGCAAGGATATTATCAGTCACCTCCGCAAAGTTCCTTTATTGCGGGCCCCATTTTCCAGATCTTTTAAGACGGATTACTGGAAGAAGAGGAGAGAAAAAAAAACAATAGTGTTCACCTGTGGCAACACTGCAAGAGAAAAAAAAAATTAAGGGAACTGCTCACCTGGAATGGTTGTGAGAAGTCACAACCACATCATCACAGAAAGTTTCAACCAGACATCTGATATCCAGAGTTACAGCAGACAAAAAAGAGAAAAGAAAGGAAAAAAAAAAAAAACAATAGTGTTTACCTGTGGTAACACTGCAAAAAAGAAAAAACTTAAGGAATTGCTCACCTGGAATGGTTGTGAGAAGTCACAACCACTGTCATCACAGAAAGTACAACCGAACGTCTGATATCCACAGTACAGCAGACACAGCCTTCCAGACCCAGCAGACACTAAACGTTTTGGCTTCAGAATCTTGTAATGTGTGTAGTACAGTTCATATAGCGTCTTGTGCTTGGGTGCGATGAAAACACAGGAGTCACAGGTTTGATATAGAAAAGTCCTGTATTACTTCATACAAGTTGGCAGAAATAGTCACACAGTTTGCAGACACAGAAAACAGAGACACAGCAGGCCAGAGTAATCCAAGCTCAGCAATCACTCTCCAATACAGATTCAGGATCTTCTTCTCTGTTTACCGTAAGTCCATGCAAACGTGGGTTCTTCAAAGAGCAAGGGTTCAGAGTCCACAAGTGCTTCAAGTTTCCTCAGTAGGAATAGCTGGAGTACAAGGTCCAAGGCTTACAGGATCAAGTCACAGGTTCACTGCAGGCTAATATCTGAATCACTGATTGCTCAGCTGTGGCGCTTAAGAAGCAAAGGAGAGAATCAGGGCGGGAACATGCAAGCGGAAACTCCATTTTGACTGAGGCAAGATAGCTGCAGCAAGACAGAAAGTAAAATGGCTGACGAACAAACTGAGTTTTTCAGGAATATATACATAGAACCTTACAACCGGGATATACTTACAGCCCAGATTCACCCAAAAGCTGCAAACTTGATTGGACGGCGCTTCATAGTACAGATGGATAATGACCCCCAAGCATACAGCCAAAGCTACACAGGAGTTCATGATGCAAAAAAGTTGGAACATTCTTCAATGGCCAAGTCAATCACCAGATCTTAACCCAATTGAGCATGCATTTCACTTGCTCAAATCCAGACTTAAGAGGGAAAGACCCACAAACAAGCAAGACCTAAGGCTGCGGCTGTAAAGGCCTGGCAAAGCATTAAGAAGGAGGAAACCCAGCGTTTGGTGATGTCCATGGGTTTCCAGACTTAAGGCAGTGATTGCCTCCAAAGGATTCGCCACAAAATATTGAAAAAAAAATATTTTGTTTGGGTTATGTTTATTTGTCCAATTACTTTTGACCTCCTAAAATGTGGAGTGTTTGTAAAGAAATGTGTACAATTCCTACATTTTCTAACACAATTTTTTGTTCAACCCTCAAATTAAACGTTACAATCTGCACTTGAATTCTGTTGTAGAGTTTCATTTCAAATCCAATGTGGGGCATGCAGAGCCCAACTCGCAAAAATTGTGTCAACTGTCCAAATATTTCTGGCCCTGACTGTATATTCACCACACTGCCAATTAATCAGCTATACCTACCCCACCGTCCGCCCCTTATGAGCTATATCCACCACACTGCCAATTATCAACTATACTACCCCACCGTCCGCCCCTTATGAGCTATATCCCACCACACTGCCAATTATGAGCTATACCTACCTCACCGTCCGCCCCTTATGAGCTATATCCACCACACTGCCAACTATCAGCTATACCTACCCCACCGTCCGCCCCTTATGAGCTATATCCACCACACTGCCAACTATCAGCTATACCTACCCACCGTCCGCCCCTTATGAGCTATATCCACCACACTGCCAATTATCAGCTATACCACCCCACCGTCCCGCCTTTATGAGCTATATCCACCACACTGCCAATTATTAGCTATACCTACCCCACCGTCCCCCCCTTATGAGCTAAATCCACCCCGCCCAATTTTTTACTAAACCTATCCCACCCGCCCCTTAGAGCAAATATCCACCACACTGCCAATTATTAGCTATAAAACCCCACCGTCCACCCCTTATAAATTGGCTATATCCACCACACTGCCAATTATTACTATACCAACCCCCACCCGTCCCCCCCCTTATGAGCTATATTCACCACACTGCAATTATCACTATACCTACCTAAACCGCCCCCCTTATGACTAAATCCACCACACGCCAAATTTTTAGCTATACCTACCCCACCGTCCCCCCTTATGAGCTAACCCACCCCCCTGCCAATTATCAGCATACCTACCTCACCGTCCGCCCCTTATGAGCTAATCCACCACACGCCAATTTTTTACTATACCTACCCCACCCTCCGCCCCTTATGACTATATCCACCACACCCAATTATCAGCTATACCTACCCACAGCCCCGCCCCTTATGAGCATATTCACCACACTGCCAATTATCACTACCTACCCCCCCCCGTCCCCCCCTTATGAGCTTATATCCACCACACTGGCCAATTACAGCATAACCTACCCCCCCACCGTCCACACCCTTATGAGCTAAATCCCACCACACTGCCAATTACACTATACCTACCCCACCGCCGCCCCTTTTTAGCTATATCCACCCACATGCCAATTATCAGCTATACCTACCCCACCGTCCGCCCCTTATGAGCTATATCCACCACACATCCAATTATCAGCTTACCAACCTCACTGCCCCCCTTATGAGCTATATCCACCAAAACTGCCAATTATTAGCTATCCTACCTAAACCGCCGCCCCTTATGGCTATAACCACCACACTGCCAATTATTAGCTATACCTACCCCACCCTCCCCCCTTTGAGCAATATCCACCACCTGCCAATTATCAGCAAACCACCCCACCCGTCCGCCCCCTTATAGCTATATTCACACACTGCCATTATTAGCTATACCTACCCCACCGCCCCGCCCCTTAAGAGCTTTTACCACCACACGCCCAATTTTATCAGCTATACCTACCCCACCGCCACCCCTTATGACTATATCCACCACCTGCCAATTACACTATACCACCCCCCGTCCCCCCCTTATGGCTATATCCACCAAAACGCCAATTATTAGCTATACCTACCCCACCGTCCGCCCCTTATGACTATATCCACCACACTGCCAATTATCCCCCCTATACCTACCCCACCGTCCGCCCCTTTTTAGCTATATCCACCAACGCCAATTTATCACAACCCTACCTAAACCGTCCGCCCCTTATGCTAATCCACCCCCAACTGCCCAATTTTTATCAGCTATAACCTACCCCACCTTTCCCCCCCCTTTATGAGCTATTTCACCACACTGCCAATTATGAGCATACCTACCCCACCGTCCCCCCTTATGAGCAACAGTTAGGTCCAAATATATTTGGACAGAGACAACATTTATCAAATTTTGGTTCTAGACATTACCAAAAATAAATTTGAAACAAAAAAATTTCAGATGCAGTTGAAGTCCCAGACTTTCACTTTCATTTGGGTATCACATTAAAATTGGATGAGGGTTTAGGAGTTTCAGCTCCTTAACATGGCCACCCTTTTTAAAGGGACCAAAATAATTGGACAAATGACTCCCAAAGGCTATTCATGACAGGTGTGGGCAATCCCTTTTTTTAGTCATTCTCAATTAAGCAGATGAAAAGCCGGAGTTGATTTGGGGGTGTGGTGTTTGCATTTGGAAGGTTTTGCTGTGAAGGAAACATGCGGGCACAGGAGCTCTCCATGCAGGGAAACAAGCCATCCTTAAGCGCCAAGAACAGAAAAAAACCATCCAAAAAAATGCTACAACTTAGAATGGCAAAACTAACAATTTGGACATCCTGAGAAAAAAGAAAGCACGGTGAACTCATCAACCAAAAACCGGGACCCACGGAAGACAACAGGGTGGATGATCGCCGCATACTTTCTTTTTGGTGAAGAAGAAACCCTTCAAACACAACTGAAGTCCCGAACACTCTCAGTGAATAGGTTATCCCGTCTCTAAAATCAACATAAAGAGAAAACTCCATGAAAGTAAATACAAAGGGTTTCACATCTAGATGCAAACCATTCAAACAATTCCAAAAATAACAGGCCAGAGTTAAATTTGGGTGAAAAACACCTCCAGAAGCCAGCTCAGTTCTGGAAAATATTCTATGGAAATTTAACAAAGATCAACCTTACCCGAAGATGGGGAAACCAAAATTTGGAGAAGAAAAGGGAACGGCACATGATCCAAGGCACACCCACAACCTCTGTAAAACAGGTGGAGGCAACTTTATGGCATGGCCATGCATGGCTTTCAAGGCACTGGGTCACTTGTTTTTTATTATGACAAAAACAGCAGACAAGAGTACCGGATGAATTCTAATGTACCGGGATATACTTTCACCCCCAAAATTCAGCCAAATGCTGCAAACTTGATTGGACGGCGCTTCATAGTACAGATGGATAATGACCCCAAGCATACAGCCAAAGTTTAACACAGGAGTTCATGAGTGCAAAAAAGTGGAACATTTTTCAATGGCCAAGTCCAATCACCAATCTTACCCAATTGAGCATGCATTTCACTGCCAAATCCAAATTTAAGAGGGAAAGACCCACAAACAACAAGACCTGAAGGCTGCGGCTTTTAAAGGCCTGGCAAAGCATTAAGAAGGGGGAAAAACCCAGCGTTTGGTGATGTCCATGGGTTTCAGACTTAAGGATTCGCCACAAAAATATTGAAAATAAAAATATTTGTTTTGGGTTATGTTTATTTGTCCAATTACTTTTGACCTCCTAAAATGTGGAGTGTTTGTAAAGAAATGTTGTACAATTCCTACATTTTCTAACACATTATTTTTGTTCAACCCTTCAAATTAAACGTTACAATCTGCACTTGAATTCTGTTTGTAGAGGTTTCATTTCAAATCCAATGTGGTGGCATGCAGAGCCCAACTCGCGAAAATTGTGTCACTGTCCAAATATTTATGGCCCTGACTGTATATTCACCACACTGCCAATTATCAGCTATAACCTACCCCACCGTCCGCCCCTTATGAGCTTATATTCCACCACACTGCCAATTATCAGCTATACCTACCCCACCGTCCGCCCGTTAGAGCTATATCCACCACACTGCCAATTATGAGCTATACCTACCTCACCGTCCGCCCCTTATGACTATATCCACCACACTGCCAACTATCAGCTATACCTACCCCACCGTCCGCCCTTTATGAGCTTAATCCACCACACTGGCCAACTATCAGCTAAAACCTACCCCACCGTCCACCCCTTATGAGCTAATCCACCACACTGCCAATTATTGCTATACCTACCCCACCGTCCGCCCCTTATGAGCTATATCCACCACACTGCCAATTATCAGCTATACCTACCCCACCGTCCACCCCTTTGAGCTATATCCACCACACTGCCAAATATTAGCAAATCCCCTACCCCACCGTCCGCCCCTTATGAGCTATATCCACCACACTGCCAATTAAATCAGCTATACCTACCCCACCGTCCACCCCTTATGAGCTATATCCACCACACTGCCAATATCAGCTATACCTACCTCACCGTCCGCCCCTTATGAGATATATCCACCACACTGCCAATTATGAGCTATACCTACCCCACCGTCCGCCCCTTATGAGCTATATCCACCACACTGCCAATTATCAGCTATACCTACCCCACCGTCCGCCCTTATGAGCTATATCCACCACACTGCCAATTATCAGCTATACCTACCCCACCGTCCGCCCCTTATGAGCTATATCCACCACACTGCCAATTATCAGCTATACCTACCCCACCGTCCGCCCCTTATGAGCTATATCCACCACACTGCCAATTATTAGCTATACCTACCCCACCGTCCGCCCCTTATGAGCTATGTCCACCACACTGCCAATTATTAACTATACCTACCCCCACCGTCCGCCCCTTATGAGCTTATATCCACCACACTGCCAATTATCAGCTATACCTACCCCACCGCCGCCCCTTATGAGCTATATCCACCACACTGCCAATTATTAGCTATACTACCCCACCGTCCGCCCCTTATGAGCTATAACCACCACACTGCCAATTATCAGCTATACCTACCCCACCGTCCGCCCCTTATGGTCACAGAAATAATTTGAATCTGACAACAGAAATAATAAATCAAAATCCTTTGAAAATGAACAAATGAAAGTCAGACATTGCTTTTCCACCATGCTTCCACAGAATGTAAAAAAAAAATAAAACTCATGAAATAAGCCTGGACAGAAATGATGGCTCCTTAACTTAATATTTGGTTGCACAACATTATCAGGCAATCACTACAATCACACAATTCCTGTAACTGTCAATGAGGCTTTGCACCTCTCGACAGGTATTTTGGCCCACTCCTTAAGAGCAATCTGCTCCAGTTGTCTCCTGTTTGAAGGTTGCCTTTTCCAGACGGCATGTTTCAGCTATTTCCAAAGATGCTCAATAGGATTTAGGTCAGGCTCATAGAAGGCCACTTCAGAATAGTCCAATGTTTTCCGCTTAGCCATTCTTGGGTGTTTTTAGCTGTGTGTTATGGGTCATTATCCTGTTGCAAGAAATGACCTGCGACTGAGACCAAGCGTTCAGACACTGGCAGCACATTTTCTCTCTAAAATCCCATGATAGTCTTGAGATTTCATTGTACCCTGCACAGAATTCTAGACATCCTGTGCCAGATGCAGCAAAGCAGCCCCAGAACATAACAGAGCTTCCTCCATGTTTCACAGTAGGGGACAGTGTTCTTTTCTTGATATCCTTCATTTTTCCATCTGTGAACATAGAGCTGATGTACCCTGCCAAAAAGTTCCATTTTTGTCTCATCTGTCCATAGGACTTTCTCCCAGAAGCTTTGTTTCTTGTCAACATGTATTTTGGCAAATTCCAGTCTGGCTTTTTTATGATTTTTTTTCAACAATGGTGCCTCCTTGGTCGTCTCCATGAAAGTCCACTTTGGCTCATACAACGATGGATGGTACGATCTGACACTAATGTTCCTTGAGCTTGAAGTTCACCTTTAATCTGTTTAGAAGTTTTTCTGGTTTTTTTTGTTACCATTCATATTATTCTTCTCTTTGAATTGTCAACAATTTTCCTCCTGCAGCCACGTTCCAGGGAGGTTGGCTACAGTCCCATGGAGCTTAAATTTCTGAATATGTGCAACTGTAGTCACAGGAACATCAAGCTGCTTGGAGATGGTCTTATAAAAATTACCTTTAACTATGTTTGTCTATAATTTCCTTTCTAATCTCCTGAGACAACTCTTTCCTTCACTTCCTCTGGTCCATGTTGAGTGTGATACACACCATGTCACCAAACAGCACAGTGAGTATCTGTACCCTCAATACAGGCCCACTCACTGATTCCAAGATTGTAAACACCTGTGATGCTAATTAGTGGACACACCGTGATTTAACATGTCCCTTTTGTCACATTATTTTCAGGGGTACCATCATTTCTGTCCAGGCCTATTTGATGAGTTTTATTTTTTTTAAAATTCTGTGGAAGCATGGTTGAAAAGCAATGTCTGACTTTCAGTTGTTAATTTTCATAGATTTTTGATTTATTATTACTTTTGTCTATTTCAAGTTATTTCTGTTACCATTGTGGGTTTTTCTGTCATTAAATGAGAGGTACCAACAATTTTGACCTTGTGTTTATATCCACCACACTGTCTGCCAATTATTAGCTGTAACTACCCCACCGTTCTGCCCCTTATGAACCACGGCCTGTTCCATGGCGGACCCTTCTCCACTTTTTCTCTTGTCTCTCTGTTTCTCCACAGTGTCCCCCACCAGGCTAACATCTCTCTATACTGTGACATCATTTCATGCTGCCCCATCTTCACAGTATGTTCTCTTACTGCCCACCATGTTGTCCTCGCCAAACTTTACCAACATCCTCACACTGTATAATGGTCACCACAGCTGCCCATACAGTATATCTACAACTGCCCCCAACATGCACTACAATGTCCTCCACAGCACCCTATGCAGTATGATGTTCACTACAGTCCCCCATTATATAGTATGGTCACCACCACAGCCCCTCATATAGTATGATATCCACCACAGCTGTCTACATACAGTATAATGTCCCCCACAGACTCCCATAAAATATGATGTTCCCCAAAGCCCCTCTTGTAATGTCCCCACAGCCAGCCCACCCAGTATAATGTTCCCAAATCAAGCCCCGCTTGTAATGTCCCCTCAGCCAGCCCCCATTGCAGGGATGTCAAACTCAAATACACAGAGGGCCAAAATTAAAAGCTTGGACAAAGTCGTGGGCCAACCTTGATATTTATTAAAAAAAAAATGACTACACTTGAGGAAGTTTTTCCCTTATCAATATAACAATAAACTTTTTCAAATGGAAACAAACTTAAAGGGATTGTCCCACGAATAAAGTAAATTTTAATTAATAGATCTTAAAATAATATATTGGAATAATATCCGAGAGAGTGGCCCCTGTTCAAGAACAGTTATATGGGCCCGTTGCAGTCGAATAGCGAATCAAACTACACAATTCCACCTGCTTTGAAGGTGGAATTGGGCCCACTTACCTCTTTGGCCCCTGTTTCATCAATTATGTCCAAGCCTGATAATATAATTTGTTACGCAAGAGTAGTAAAAAACATATGGCCCAGTTTAAATATGTAATAACAAAGGATAAAGAACTTTAGGATAATGGGGCACCACATAGTGCTCCATACAGTATAATGGGGCACTGCATTGTCTTTCATACCGTATAAAGTGCCCCACATAGGCTCCATACAGTATAATGTGCACCATATTAAAAAAATAAACAAATACTCATTCCCCCACTATTCCGGTCTATTGATGGTGTCATCAGATCCTCTGCACAACTCGGTACACTCAGCGCTGCAACGTCATACACAGAGGGGGAATGATGGCTAGAGGAAGCGTCAGGTGACACTCCCTCCTCTATCATTGCTTTCAACTGTATCAGCATCTCAGATGCCAATATAGTCGAAATTGTGATAACGGGCATGGGACAGATATACTCGCGGTACTTACCCTGCGGGCATAGCCGGTTTTAGACAAAGTGGGGCCCTGGGCAAATGTTTAAAGTGAGGCTCCAAATGCTACCATATTGCTGAAGGAAATGGCACTCACCGTCCCAAATAAATATCCTTTATTGTGGATTCACATAAAACAGAGGCAGGGAAACTTACTACTGGACACGCACTAGATGACAGCCGTTTCGCTCTACATTGCGCTTCTGTGAGGTCGGGACCGCCACCATCTTAGATATGGCCTGTACCAGCCTCCATTTTGTCAGTTCACAGAGCCACAGACTGCTAACTACACAGTGCCTGTTAGCATATCCAGTACGACCGGTTTTGATGTCCACTATGAATCAAAGGGCTTTAACATGCTAATTAGTTTAGGCCAGTGTCTGAATAAGATGGTCAGTCGTATGCTAAATAGCTCAAACTCAAGCCAGTATTTCCCTGCTCCATATGAATTGCAGGCCAGTTAATATGTGTGCTTCAAAGCAAAGGGGAAGGGCCTAGCAGGTTTAAGAACTGTAGCCATGAACAGGCTGGGCTCAATCCATTTTCTCACAGCAGCAATAAGCACAAGACACAGATTTGATTTGCCTTGCCAAGGGTGCAGCAACACATGCTTTGGGGACTATCCAGCAACTGAAGACTGTTACCTGGGGACTAGAAGACTTGGCACTCAACTTAGTGATATTAGAATATCCAATTTTATTGCAGTCAAGGTACACGTGGGTACAAGATGGAGACGTTTCGGTCCAACAGGGACCTTCATCAATCTGACGGCAATATAGGACAATGGAAAATAAAATAATGTAAAATAAATAACATAAATAACAAAACAGTAAAAGGTAATAAACAAAATAAAAATAACATAAATATAGAATGGAGACCATATGTTTTATAATCAATATCATAGATTAATGGAGATAGAAAGTAAAGTAAAAAAAATAAAAGAAAAAAAGTTCAGATACCTACCCGACTGCTTATAAGTAAATATATTTATTTGAATATTGGTCATGCAGGCTATATGCCTATAGAGGAAAAAGCATGGAGTAAGTATAGAAAATGCCCAAGTAAAATAGATCATGAGTACATAATGGCTAGTAAAGTAGGAGCGTGTTTACCTTAGAGGAGAGGATCATAAGGATAAATCTGATCATATGCCGAAAAAAAGGATTGAAACCTGAGATAAAGAATACCACATGTGTATAGTTATAATCAAGAAACAGGTGACCTATATAAATCCATATGGGTTTGGTATACCTGTAGGTCCTAGAAGTAAAGGTATAGTGATCCAATAGGATTCTTAAAGCGTTTATACAGTATCTGTGGGAATATAGAGGATATGTGGAAGTAACCGTATGAATAAGGTTGTATACCAAATACATGATCCTACATGCTGTACTGATTTATAAGTAAGTATAATAACGTCCCAGGGGTTGGTGAAACATAGTAGTTCCCTGCACACACGTTCCAATAGCAGGTGGTGACATCACAATGATGTGAATCCTATTGGATCACTATACCTTTACTTCTAGGACCTACAGGTATACCAAACCCATATGGATTTATATAGGTCACCTGTTTCTTGATTATAACTATACACATGTGGTATTCTTTATCTCAGGTTTCAATCCTTTTTTTCGGCATATGATCAGATTTATCCTTATGATCCTCTCCTCTAAGGTAAACACGCTCCTACTTTACTAGCCATTATGTACTCATGATCTATTTTACTTGGGCATTTTCTATACTTACTCCATGCTTTTTCCTCTATAGGCATATAGCCTGCATGACCAATATTCAAATAAATATATTTACTTATAAGCAGTCGGGTAGGTATCTGAACTTTTTTTCTTTTTTTCTTTTCTTTTTTTACTTTACTTTCTATCTCCATTAATCTATGATATTGATTATAAAGCATATGGTCTCCATTCTATATTTATGTTATTTTTATTTTGTTTATTACCTTTTACTGTTATTTATGTTATTTATTTTACATTATTTTATTTTCCATTGTCCTATATTGCCGTCAGATTGATGAAGGTCCCTGTTGGACCGAAACGTCTCCATCTTGTACCCACGTGTACCTTGACTGCAATAAAATTGGATATTCTAATATCACTAAGTTGAGTGCCAAGTCTTCTATTTCACTATATTGGGCTAATATCCTACTTGTGCACCACCACAGTAGTGCTACGATATATTTTCTCTGTTACCTGGGGACGGCAGAGCCCCCTGCCTTCCCATGACCATACTACCCGGTAATATTGATCTATAGCTTATACCTTTAAGCCTTGTACATTATCGTTGTATTTTTTCTCTGACTGCAAATCCATTGTAATTACGTTGTATAGCTTTACTGTATATTTCTGTAATTATCTAGTGCGCCCTTAAGGCAATTAAACCATAAAATTAATCTTGGGCTGATGCTTTTACTCTGATTACGAATCTTAGAATACCCAGTGGGTAACAGGACACCCTCCCCGGCGGCCATTTGCTCTAGGTGTAGTTCCCTTACTGACCTGAGAGACAAAGGGGGCGCCGGAGAGCTGTACCTGTGGAGTTACGTCCCATTGGTGACGTGGAAGGAAAGGGGATCGTCCCTCACAATTGGTGGCAGTGGTGGGATCAGAAGCTGTGATACCCAGGCTACCATGTGGCGGTCGGCTTAGTTCCTCACAATTGGTGGCAGCGGTGGGATCAGAGTAATAGTGTGCGTGGGACCCCTACTCACAGACTCTAGAGACTACCAGCGGTACTTTCACTGCTGGGGTCTTAAGGTCAGCCCAGCACTAGACGGTCAGAGTGTAAATATAATAAGTTGTGTGCAAGGTCAGGGTTGCAGCTGTGTCAGTAACCAAAGGTTCCCAAAATGGCGGAAGGCACCAGGAGTAGGGCAAAGGGGAGGCCAATGCTATGGTCTATGAGGAGTTCGACACCGATGAGGGGGAGCTCAGCCAGGGCTCCCCAAGGAGCCAGATTCCCCGTGCTCAGTCCCGCAGTGGACTGTCCACCCCCTGCCCGTCCCAGTGTGTACAGATCGGAGGCCCTCTTCCAAGCGGCTATGGCACAGCTCGAGGCTGGTAATGACGCCGCCTATGACAGACTCCTGGTGGCGGCAGAGAAAGCAGCAGAGCGTGAGCAAGCAGCAGCAGAGCATGAGCATACAGAACGCCGTGAAGCTGCGGAGCGGGAGCAAGCAGCCGCAGAGAAAGCAGCAGAGCGGGAGCAAGCAGCGGCAGAGAGAGCAGCGGAGCGTGAGCATACAGAACGCCGTGAAGCTGCGGAGCGCCGGCACCGACTGGAGATGGCTCAGCACGGGCCCCCGCTGGACGCACCAGGCCCACCGGAGACAAGGGCTTCCAAGGTCCGGGCGGAGGACTTTCCCTTGCTTGAAAAGGATGGAGACCTGGATTCCTTTCTGCTGGCTTTTGAGAGGACCTGCCTCCAACATCATCTGGCCCCGGATCAGTGGGCAAGGTACCTGACCCCCCGTTTGAGGGGTAAGTCCCTGGAAGTTTTGGGGGACTTACCTGCCGGGGAGGAGCAGGACTACAACAGCATCAAGCGGGGCCTGATCCAGCACTACAACCTCACCCCGGAGTCGTACCGCAGGAAGTTCAGGAGCCTGCAGCGGGGTTCAAAGGACACCTGACCGACCACATGCGGGCCCTACTGAGAGCTGCGGAGCACTGGACCTCGGGTCTAGAGCTCACTACCCGCCAGGAGGTCCAGGAACTGTTTGTCATGGAGCAATTCTTGTGGAACTGCCCAGAGGACCTCCAGCAGTTCCTCCGTGACCGGAAACCAAAGGGGGCTTCTGCTACAGCCGCCCTGGCAGACGAGTATGCCAACAACAGGGCGCCGGAGCCAAAGAAGCCTGCCAGCAGCACCTGGAGAGGGGGTAAGCCCAATCCTGCCCCATATCCAGCCCCCAGAGTGCAAGGGGTGTACCCCCCGGCTGCCCTCTCCAGGCCAGGAACAGAACCCAGACGTTGTCATAATTGCAATCAGCCAGGACACTTTAAGGCTGCGTGTCCCCAGCGCCAGAAGGCCCCATCCCTGTCCCAGAAACCGACCACTGTTTTGTGTGTGGGAGGGGGTGGTGGGAGGTCCCTAGACAATTACCAACCCGTCACCATCGGCCGCTCAGCGGTCATGGGACTGCGGGACACAGGCGCTGAACGAACCCTGGTACGCCCTGAGGTGGTGTCCCCTCAAGACTTGGTACCTGGGAAAACCCTTTCCGTCTCCGGAATTGGAGGCGTTGAACCGGCGCTGCCCGTTGCCAAGGTGTATTTGGACTGGGGCGCCGGGAGGGGATGCGGGAGGTGGAGTAACGCCAAATATTCCTGCAAATGTGTTGCTTGGGACCGATTTGGGGCGGCTAGTGTCCTAGTATGTGGCCACTGAACCCCCAAGTTCGGCTCCCCAAGAATGTCATGACCCTACTGTGAATGCTAATGTTAATGTATTGAATGTGCCTCCAACAATGGAGGAGGGAGTGAAACCTGATGGTAAGCCATGCACTGACACTACACACACAGGGCTCACAGGGAG
The DNA here is from genome assembly GCA_033576555.1 of Oophaga sylvatica. NCBI lineage: Eukaryota > Metazoa > Chordata > Amphibia > Anura > Dendrobatidae > Oophaga > Oophaga sylvatica. Next base: position 272,838,148 of record JARQOD010000003.1, on the reverse strand, counting down.
GACAGGTGAGGGGGCTGTAGGGAGAGCTCAGAGGTGGAGGGAGGGGCTGCTATGGGCAGTGTAGGGCCCCTAAGTGAACCCAGCCTGCTGAGTCTAGGGCCCCTGCAGGAAGAGGAACAGGCCATGGGGGGAGGGGGTGTCCCGGGAGAGGAGCCACCAGGTAGGACCCCAGGTCAGGAGTTCCCCACATCCGGGATGTCAGGGAAATCTGCCTGACCCGGCGACTTGGTCAGGGGATGAGGGAAGGCAGGCGCTACCCGTGGTCTCAGCGGTCGTGGCTGCTGTTACCAGGAGTGGGAGCGCTGAAGCCCAAGGAGCCTCGCGGAGGTCCGACGGTTTCCCCTTCTCCGACCAAGTGGCTGCCGAGTCAGACAGTAGCCAGGAGACAGATCCCGGGGAACTGACAGAGGACATGGCAGTTTCATCAATTCTTGCCACATCAAGTCAGGGATTTCAGGCAGCGTTGGAAGCTGACACTAGCCTGAAGACTCTCAAGGAGCAGGAGGGCACAGCCTCCCCTGGAGTCCGACCGCGAGCAAGTGGTCTGGGACCAGGGACGGCTGTACCGGGTAATGGTCCAGCAGGGTTCACCGGAGGCGTGGCCCAGGGACCGACAGTTAGTGGTACCCCATCCGTTCAGGGCGGAATTGTTACGGATCGCACACGAGATTCCAATGGCCGGACACCTAGGGATCACTAAAACCAGGGCCAGGCTAGCTCAGCATTTCTACTGGCCTGGAATGAGGACCGAGGTGATAGCCTACTGCCGTTCGTGTGACACCTGTCAGAGGGTGGGGAAGGCGGGGCCGCGCCCCAAAGCCCCACTGGTAACTCTGCCCATCATCGAAGAGCCTTTCTCGAGGGTGGCTGTGGATCTCATTAGACCTCTGTCCACTCCCAGCCGCTCCGGGAAATGCTTCATACTAACGGTAGTGGACTATGCCACCCGGTACCCGGAGGCGGTAGCTTTGTCGTCCATTCGGGCCGACAAAGTGGCCACTGCCTTACTGGAGATTTTCTCCAGAGTGGGGTTTCCCAAGGAAATGCTCACCGACCGAGGGACCCAGTTCATGTCGCAGCTGATGGAGTCTCTCTGTAAGCAGGTACAGGTGCAACATCTGGTGGCCAGCCCCTATCACCCACAGACCAATGGCTTGTGTGAGCGGTTCAATGGCACCTTAAAGCAGATGCTGAAGATGTTGGTCGACTCCCACGGGAGAGACTGGGAGCGGTATCTCCCACACCTGCTGTTTGCCTACCGGGAGGTCCCACAGGCCTCAACGGGGTTCTCCCCCTTTGAGCTCCTGTACGGGCGACGTGTACGGGGGCCCCTTGCTCTGGTGAAGGAAGCATGGGAAGGGGATTTAGCCACCCCTGGAGTGTCGGTCATTGAGTATGTCGTGCGCTTCCGGACCGAATGATGGCCTTGACGCGGCTGGTGCATGACAATATGGCCCAAGCTCAGGCTGACCAGAAGCGATGGTACGACCAGAATGCTTGTGAGCGGACCTACCAGTGGGTCAAAAGGTGTGGGTACTGGTCCCCGTACCCCAAAACAAGCTTCAGGCGGCCTGGGAGGGTCCATACCTCGTGCACGAGCAGCTCAACGCCGTCACCTACCTGGTCACCCTGGACCACGCCCGTGGAAGGAGGAAGGCCTTCCATGTGAACATGATGAAGGCCCATCATGAGCGGGAGGCTTATGCCCACCCAGTGTGCAACCTTCCAGAGGAAGGGAGGCAGAAACCCTCCTCGATCTGCTCACCAAGCCAAGGCGGGTGGATCCATCGAGGATGTGGGGGTTGGCCACCAGCTCTCGGAGGACCAACGTTCCCAGCTGGGGGCCACCCTACACCCCTTTCGGGAGCTGTTCAGCAGCCTGCCCGGAAGGACTGAGGCAGCAGTCCATGACGTGGACACTGGCAACCACCCCCCAATCCGGCGTTCAGCATATCGGGTCTCTCTTGAGGTGCAGCAGCAGATGCACCAAGAGATAGATGAGATGCTGAGGCTGGGGGTGATCCAAGCGTCCAACAGCGCGTGGGCTTTGCCTGTAGTCCTCGTCCCTAAAAAGGACCGAACTACGCGGTTCTGCGTGGATTACAGGGGGCTCAAACGCTGTGATGGTCACCGATGCGTACCCAATGCCGCGCATAGATGACCTGCTCGACCAGCTGGCCGGGGCCAAGTACCTGACCATCATGGATCTGAGCAGGGGGTATTGGCAGATTCCCCTGACCCCTAGGGCACGGGAACGCTCTGCCTTTATCACCCCATTCGGACTGTACGAGTCCACGGTGATGCCCTTCGGCATGAAGAATGCCCCTGCCACTTTTCAGCGGATGGTCAACACGCTGCTCGAGGGACTGGAAGGGTATGCGACCGCGTACCTGGATGACATTGCCATCTTCAGTCCCACCTGGGAGGATCACCTAGAGCACCTGGCGCAGGTGCTCGGGCGGATCCAGCAAGCAGGCTTGACCATCAAGCCGGAAAAAATGCCAGCTGGGTATGAGTGAGGTCCACTACCTGGGACACCGGGTAGGTGGGGGAGCTCTGAAGCCAGAGCCCGGGAAGGTGGATGCCATCGCATCCTGGCCCACCCCCAGGACCAAGAAGCAGGTGATGTCCTTCTTGGGTACTATAGGAGGTTTGTTCCACACTATAGTGCCCTGGCCAAGCCCCTGACGGACCTCACCAAGAAAAGGCTGCCCGTCGCAGTCGACTGGACAGTCGCCTGCGAGACAGCTTTCCAAGCGCTCAAGACCGCCCTTTCTAGTTCTCCTGTACTACATGCAGCCGACTTCACGCGGCCGTTCTTAGTGCAGACCGACGCCAGCGACTTCGGCCTCGGTGCTGTGCTCAGCCAGATTGACACTACGGGCCATGAACACCCCGTTTTGTACCTGAGCAGGAAGCTCCTGCCGATGGAAGTGGCCTATTCCATGATGGAGAAGCAATGTCTGGCAATTGTGTGGGCCCTGCAGCGTCTGCAGCCATACTTGTACGGACGCCCATTCACCGTGGAAACAGACCACAACCCCCTCAGCTGGTTACACACGGTCTCTGGGACGAATGGGAGGTTGCTACGCTGGAGCCTTGCTCTCCAACAGTACCACTTCACCATTCGCCACAAAAGAGGCAGGGACCATGGTAACGCTGATGGGTTGTCCCAGCAAGGAGAGGGTGCGGTAGGGCGCACGGGGGAACACAGGAATGTGATACCCCCTAGCGCCCGCAAAAGCAGGGAGGTGTGAGGTTGGGACCGCCACCATCTTAGATAGGGCCTGTACCAGCCTCCATTTTGTCAGTTCACAGAGCCACAGACTGCTAACTACACAGTGCCTGTTAGCATATCCAGTACGACCGGTTTTGATGTCCACTATGAATCAAAAGGGCTTTAACATGCTAATTAGTTTAGGCCAGTGTCTGAATAAGATGGTCAGTCGTATGCTAAATAGCTCAAACTCAAGCCAGTATTTCCTGCTCCATATGAATTGCAGGCCAGTTAATATGCGTGCTTCAAAGCAAATGGGAAGGGCCTAGCAGGTTTAAGAACTGTAGCCATGAACAGGCTGGGCTCAATCCATTTTCTCACAGCAGCAATAAGCACAAGACACAGATTTGATTTGCCTTGCCAAGGGTGCAGCAACACATGCTTTTGGGACTATCCAGCAACTGAAGACTGTTACCTGGGGACGGCAGAGCCCCCTGCCTTCCCATGACCATACTACCCGGTAATATTGATCTATACCTTATACCTTTAAGCCTTGTACATTATCGTTGTATTTTTTCTCTGACTGCAAATCCATTGTAATTACGTTGTATAGCTTTACTATATATTTCTGTAATTATCTATTGCGCCCTTAAGGCAATTAAACCATAAAATTAATCTTGGGCTGATGCTTTTACTCTGATTACGAATCTTAGAATACTCAGTGGGTAACAGGACACCCCCCCGGCGGCCATTTGCTCTAGGTGCAGTTCCCTTACTGACCTGAGAGACAAAGGGGGCGCCGGAGAGCTGTATGTTATGTTTCGGTAGCTGAGGAGAGCAGGCAAAAAGGCAATACACCAGAGCAGTTGGAATCTATGAGATTGCAGTACCCTGACTAACCACAACTAGAGGCAGCCGTGGAGCGTTCCTACGTTGGTCCTAGACGCCTCGTCACAGCCTGAGAAACTAACTACACCTAAAGACAGAAACAGGAAAGCTATCTGCCCCGGAGCAGAACCCCAAAGATAATAGAAAGCCCCCAAACATGTAATGGCGGTTAGACAAGAGGAAATACTGACACAGAAAGAAAATAGTATGAGCAAACGCTGGGGCCCAAACTATCTAAATAGAAAAGGATAGGAAGGGTACTTACTGCAATCCCAGAAAACCCTGAAAAGCACCAACTCTACTAATTTCAAAATCACCTGAGATCACACGACCTCTACCACCTAAATTAGTTCTCTGGTGTAACAAAATCAAAACAGCAGCCACTGAAAAAACTGGAAAAAGCAAAAGAACAAAACTCAGTGGCTGAACTAAACTGAGAGGCAGAAGCCCCCGGAGGGGACCCTGAAGGCCCCCAAAGAAGTGCAGTACAAAATGCAAAAATATAGCACAAACACAAAAGAAGCAAAAGTCTTATCTGTAAGCAGGAGATGCAGACACGACACAGCAGGCTACAAGGGAAACTGGAATGAAGGATTCAGACCAGAACAATTGATCACCGGCAACCCTGATGGGAAAATGACTCCCTTATATAAGACCAGTCAGTAACACCTGATTCCCAGTCCTCACAATCTTCACTAGCACCGCTTGTAACCACCAGAGGGAGCCTCTGCTCAGAACTCATCTCAAACCCATTCACAACAGCTGTACCTGTGGAGTTACGTCCCATTGGTGACGTGGGAGGAAAGGGGATCGTCCCTCACAATTGGTGGCAGCGGTGGGATCAGAAGCTGTGATACCCAGGCTACCATGCGGCGGTCGGCTTAGTTCCTCACAGCTTCTAAGGGCAATTTACTGTGAAACGGTCATCTAGTGCGTGTCCACTAGTAAGTTTCCCTGCCTCTGTTTTATGTGAATCCACAATAAAGGATATTTATTTGGGAGGGTGACTGCCAATTCCTTCCTTGAATGGAGAATTTGGTTATTTACTCAGCATTGCTTCTTATGGTTGGCACCTGTCCCTGGAGTTCATGTTGCCTTGATTTTCCGGAGTTGTGCCGGTCACCTGTTTTTCTCTACAGATATTGCACCATCACACAGAAACATTTCGGTTGTACTGACTTGTGCTGAGTTCAGGGCGTTAAATGAGCATGATCGATAACATTGAAGTCATCCGACACGTTTCCCAGCCTCTTTAAACTGGCTGAGGAAGAATGATGGGCACAGAACGATCACTAGTGGATCAATCTATCCCTATACAGAATCATGTTATTAGCAGCATATCTGCAGTTTTCACCGGGCGATATGCTGCTGAGAACAATGATATTTGTTCCGGTATAAACAATCCAATCACTCGATAAGTAGGCAGCATTTTGCTCATTTAGTATAATGCACCCTATAGTATAATGCACCATAGCCCTCCATATAATATAATATAATGCACTCCCCATAGCCCTCCATATAATATAATGCACTCCCCATAGCCCTCCATATAATAAACTGTATTTTTCAGACTATAAGACCATAAGACGCAATTAGTATTTAGAGGAGTAAATTAGAAAAAAAAAATTGAAGCAAAATATGTGGTCAATTTTGTACTTAATATCCCCTATCCTGGCGTGCAGGGCCCCTCAGAAAAACCTTTATATATATATATATATATATAATGTATATATATATATATATATATAAATTACCTTCCTGCGCTCCTTCGCAGCATCTTGTTCCAGGGCCAGCAGCTGCTTTATGCTTGTAAGCAGTGCATGGCACAGACGTCATGCGCTGCTTAGAAGCAGAAGGATAGCTGCCGGAATAATCGCTTCTTCCCACGCCGGGACTATGTGCGTGGAGCACAGTGAGTATTCATTGCTCTTTAGTAGCGATCACAGTGTTAGCCGCTTTCACGTGTCCCCTCTACTACAGGGAATGAATATTCGCTGCATTCCACGCCTATGCAACAATGTTGCATACTTTGACTTAGTAATCAGTAACGTTGAGTAAACGCAACACTGAAGAGTTCCCTATTGCAATTAAACATGAAAAAGGACATGACAGGAGAGAACAAGACAGTGACACAGAAGTAAGAAAGAGGGGAGAAGATTTGGAGAGCAATTCTAGTTCGATACCGGCTACTACATAACCTACTTTTCATAACCATGTTCATTACCGGTCTCCTTGTACCCAATATGTGTCCAAAGTGGCTCATTAGGTTAAAGACTTGTACAGTAAATATTCATTATCTTACATAGTGGGCACACGAGAATGTCCGACAGATGCAGGGAGCCAGAGTCTGCAGCACATTAAGGTCATGGAGTAGCCTAGCCAGTCTCCAGACCTTAATCCCATAGAAAACTTATGGAAGGACAGCCTCAAAATCTTAAAGGGAATCTGTCACCCCATTTTAGTCATATCAGATAAAGATATGACTGAATAGTGCGTCCCATAAGCAAGCTATCGGTATGTAGCTTATATCCAGATACCCCCGTTTTGATAGCAAAATACCTTAGTAAAGTTGGGATTCTTTTGTGTAAATCAGGGCGGTTAGGTCCGGAGGGCGGCGTTCTCTGTCTTCTCCCCCCCCCCCCGCTCCTCTGCATCTCTGCCGTAGGCCGTCTGTGAATCGCACAGACGGCGTTCTGCTTCCCGCAATTGCGCTTTTCAAATCAAATTACCCCCCGCGCTTGTGCAGTGTGCTTTGCAGTGTGCTTTGCCCAACAGTGGGCAAAGCATAAAATCATTACAGCGCATGCGCAACTCGTTCCTTGCCCTGGAAATGACTGCTTGCCTTGGACGACTTCCGGGGCAAGGAAAGTGAATGACAATAGTTGCGCATGCGCTGAAATGATTTTATGCTTTGGGGGTATCTGGATATAAGCTACATACCGATAGCTTGCTTATGGGACGCACTATTCAGTCATATCTTTATCTGATATGACTAAAATGGGGTGACAGATTCCCTTTAATGATTTAGAGATTATCTACAAAGAGGAGTGGGCCAAAATTCCTCCTGACATGTGCACAAACATCATCAACTACAAAAAACATCTGACTGCTGTGCTTTCCAACAAGGGTTTTACCACTAAGTATTAAGTCTTGTTTGCCAGAGGGATCAAATACTTATTTTTTTCACTGCAAAATGCAAATACATTTATATAATTTATACAATGTGATTTTCTGGATTTTATTTTTGATATTCTATCTCTCAATGTTAAAATTAACCTACCCTTAAAATTATAGACTGTTCATGTCTTTGTCAGTGGGCAAACTTACAAAATCAGCAAGGGATCAAATAATTATTTCCCCCACTGTAATATAATATAGTATAATGTGCTCCCATTAGTCCTCCATACAATATAATGCACCCTCATTAGTCCTTCATACAGTATAATTCAGCTCTATAAAGTACATAGAATATAATGCAGCCCCATTAGTCCTCCATACAGTATAATGCAGCCCTATAGAGTACATAGAATATAATGCACCCCCATTAGTCCTCCATACAGTATAATGCGCCCTATAGAGTACATAGAATATAATGCAGCCCCATAGTATTATGGCCACTATGTACTCACTGATTTAAAAAAATAAATACAAACTCACCTCTCCTCGTTCTCCCGCTGCTCCAGTCTCTGCAGAGCTTCCATTCAGCAATCTATTGCCCGACCCGTGATAAAGTTACATTATCGCACCCACTGCGTTAGAAGCAGAGGGGGATTGATAGGAGAGGGAGTGTCACCTGATGCTGTCTCCACCATGATTCATTTCAACTGCATTGGCATCTTTGATGCTAATACAGTTGGGAATGCGTAATGCGGGGGGTGCCTGGGACCTGTCCCCCCTGACTCACAGGCCCCATAGCGGCCACTGGCTGGGGGCCCCTGGGGAGTGGGGACCCTAGGCAAACACCTAGTTTGCCTGCTCTTAATGCCAGCCCAGCCTGCGGGCCACATTTGGCCAGAGCTTCACATATGTGCCCTATTGTGATTGCCAATAAATGAGGGATAAGTAAAATAAGAAAAATAAAGATAAGCTTATACTGACCTAATTCAGGCTCCTGTCCAGCACAGCTGTATCCCTGTCTGGTACAGCAGTGGGCGCTGTATGGCACAATGACGTCACTGAATTGGTCTGTGTTCTGCTGGACTTTCTGGCAAAGTAGGGAGCTGACTATAACTCCTCTGCTCCTGGGTGACGCTCACACGTGAATACATCTAGACGCAGTGAGGGAGTGACGGCCGGGGCCCCAACCATCAGTGTGCTGAATGCCTGTGGTCTGAGGAAGGTGCTGGGCAGCCACAGGTATTCAACGTGGTCAGGGGGGTTTGTTGCGTACATCTCGGGGAGGCAGCACCTTGGGCAGGTGCATACCCTGTTTACCTCTTGTTCCGGCCTGTGAATGACACACTTTCAGCTCTGATGCCTACTAAATACAGAATCCTGCACATGAGATTTGACTGCCTGTTTGCTCAAACAGTATCAAAAATCTCACTGATAAAAAAAAGCTAAATATTTACAATGCATCACTGTAATTGTAACTCTTGATAAATTAACTCCTTTGTCTGTATGCAAAGGGTTTACCTTATGAAGTGAACATGTCACTTACTCAAAGAAATTGAGGGTGAGAAATTGGCACAATAATAAAAAAAAATAATAAATGCCTTGTAAAAATCTTTGAGCTCCCCTGATTCTGTCACTTTTGTTTCCATTTTACACTTCATTGCGCCAATCCAGAGAAATTCAAATTTTTTGCTGTGCATCTTTTCAGAGTTTTTTCTAGGGACATGTACTCATCCCTCCCTCCCAGACGCTGCCAATCAAGCCTCAGCAGCGTATGTGACTGTTAGATCTGCTGCTGAGCTACGATTGACACTATCTAGGAAGGACAGGTGAAGGTGCATGTCCCTAGGGAAAACTCTGAAGAAATGACCAGGTGAAATTCTGGCAGAGATTTCACAAATTGTGCTCCAGAAAAAATAAATGTTAATACCTGTGCAATGGAACGAGGCAGCACAATATCAAATGATTGCAGGATCAAGGTCCCTATGGGGACTAAAAGGACAATGAAAAATAAAAAAAAGTTTCACAGAAAAAAAAAATCAACTATTTTCCACATCAAACATAGTATTGGAGCACGCCAAAGACACTCGGATAGCATCCGAGCATGCTCTAATAACACCTCATCCCAGCACGGTCGCTCATCATCACTAGTAATTACATAATAAAGTTAAATGTTTAAGTCCGTTATCGCTGAAATCGTACTGATCAGAATCCCGGTGTCAGGTCACAATTAGTGATGAGCGAGTATACTCGTAGCTCAGGTTTTCCTGAGCATGCTCGGGTGATCTCCGAGTATTTGGAATTGCTCAGAGATTTAGTTCTTGTCGCCTTAGCGGCTGCTAGACAGCCTGAATACATGTGGGGATTTCCTAACAACCAGGCATTCCTCATGTGTTCGGGCTGTCTAGCAGCCGCTAAGGTGACAAGAACTAAATCTCTGAGCACTTCCAAATACTCGGAGATCACCCAAGCATGCTCGGGAAAACCTGAGTAACGAGCATACTCACTCATCACTAGTCACAATGAATGCTGTAAAATCGAAATCCCCAAAATAATGGTGGAATTGTAATTTTTTTTCATCATTTCACTGCAATTGCAATTTTTCTTCCTATTTTCCACTGCATTGCATGTAAAATGAATGGTGTCACTGACAACCACAACCCTCTAAAAAACAAACAAATAAAAAGTATGGCTCTTAGAAGAAGGGGAGGCAAAACCACCATTTCTCCCTTTAAGGAAATGGTTAACCCATAAGCCTCCCTATGGCTGAGGCTACGTAGCCCTGCTGACTGGATGTGATGCCGATCACTGGATTTGGTGCCTTCAGAGAAAAAAAAACAAAACAATGGAAGCAAGAAGCACAATAGGAGGCACACAGCAGCCGACCATACAGCCCAGTGACTGCAGGACCTTGTGCCTGCACAGCCAGCAAATGGACAGGCTACAGCTGCCACTGGTCACGAGGGAAAGGTATTTATTATCTGTGACTGATCACAGCTCCTGTGTCACTAGGATAGGAAACCTGCAGGTAAGTTTGGGTGACTAGTAGGTATTAATGACCTGAATGTGTCTGTGCATGTACCTATATACACACACGTATGTATATGTAACCTCTATGTACCTTGCTATTAGAACTATGAAAGCCAGCAGTGGCTCTATCTGAACAGATAGTGTCAGCAGCTTCCACACTGCTCCCGATCCTGAGGACCCCATATACACCACAGGACTCAGGACAGAGCAGTAATCAGAGAGGTGATGGGAAGGGGCATGAAATCCTGGAGCAGTTCATAGATAAGGAGTGTGAGAGTGTTCCTGTCCTCTGAGGGCTGCTCCAGGGCTGTGAGCCCCCCACAGGGTCTGAGGACCGCACTCCTTAATCCATGTAAGGCCGGGGTCACGCTTGCGAGAAATGCGCACGGGTCTCGCACCTCAATACCCGGCGCTGGCACTCGGGACCGGAGTGTGCGGCTGCGTGTATTTCTATGCAGCTGAGCACTCCGGTCTGAGTGCCGGTGGCAGTGCCGGGTATTGAGGTGCGAGACTCGTGCAAGTTTCTCGCAAGTGTGACTCCGGCCTAAGAAGACTCATTTATTCCTGCTGTGAGGCTCACAAGTTGTCAGAAGTTACAAATATCTAATAGAGGTGCAGCAAAGCATTCCTACATCCCAAAAAACAGCTATGTGTACAACAGTGATGATAAACTATATAATTAAATGGGAATTCAAAGATTAAAAGCTGATATTCTACACCATTACGATACGATACGATACGATACACTTTATTGATCCCGGGGGGAAATTACAGTATTACAGCAGCAATACAAACAGCAGTACATAAAATATTACATAAAATAGGACACAAAATACATAAAATAGGACACAAATCTTGCACAGGTGTACCAACATTACATAATAAATAAAAGTGTGTAGTTCAGGTATATATAAGATAATGTTAATTGACATTAGTACACCAGCCATCAGTACAAATAAGAAATGGTGTCCTGTGTCCACACTCCCCCGGTAGGTGGGTAGAGCGTCAGAGAATGAGTCCTGCATGCAGAAATACATCTACTCATACACCTATCTGCTATCAATGAGGGTATTAGTGGTTGGGGACTATTAACATGCTGACGGCACTTGGGCAAATCATCAAAATCCACAGTTGGCAGCTCCCTACGCGATTGCCAACTAATAACGTTCCATATGTTTTTGATGGGAGACCAGTCCAGAGTCACTGAAGGCCATAGTAGCACATTCAGGCCATACAGTAGCACGAGCAACATGCAGTCTGGCTTCGTTATGTTAAAAAATAGCTTCCGGGAATAAGGTTTACTGTGAAATGCTGTAAAATGTACCCACGGGCTGGAGATTGTACAATTAAACAATTCTGTGAGAAAAAAACAGCTTGTGACACATCACACATGACTACTTGTAAATGTTGCCATGCTTTATAGAAAATGACACCCAAGGATGGGAAATCCAATCAATTTCTACATTACTGAGGTCAAAGTAGATCACAAGGTGTTCCTATAAAATGGAAACCGGCAGTCCCACAGGACACTGTACAAGTCTTTAATTACCCTAATGAACCCTCTTGAACACATATTGGGTACAAAGAGACCAGTAATGAACATGCTTACGAAAAGTAGGTTATGTAGTAGGTGTCGAACTAGAATTTTCTCCAACTCTTCTTCCCTCTTTCTTCCCTCAGTGTCACTGTCTTGTCCTGCACTGTCCTCTCCTGTCCTTTTTCATGTTTTATTGCAATTGTGAACTCTTCAGTGTTGAGTTTACTCAACTTTTCTGATTACTAAGTCAAATTATGCAACATTGTTTGCCAATATTTTGAAGTTTATGATGTAATTCTATAATTTTATTTTTGGAAAATTTTTATAAAAATTCAGTTATATAAAAAAAGAATTACGTTTATGAGCTGCAAAGGAAAAAATATTGGTGATGCCTGCACCTAGCTCCAAGACGAAGAAGTCATAATAGGAGACAGCCGACAGAGGAGAATAACAGACGTTACAGAGGACCCGTCACCCTCTTAATGTCAGCATCCTAGAGCATAGTTTCTTAAAGGGAATCTGTCACCCTAAATTGGCGGGATATTTAAATGATGGCAGTCAGGTCAGATGGGCGGTGTTTTGGGTACTTGCCTTAACATGTTGTTCGCCGCTGTCTCCATTATTTCTGGGAATTGTAGTCGTTGCCCTCCATATAACGCGCCTGCGCATTGCAATCTTGAATTGCGCACGCGCAGTATGCTTTGCCCGCAGATTGCAATGTGCAGGCGCGTTATATGGAGGGCAACGACTACAATTCCCAGAAATAATGGAGACAGCGGCGAACAACATGTTAAGGCAAGTACCCAAAACACCGCCCATCTGACCTGACTGCCATCATTTAAATATCCCGCCAATTTAGGGTGACAGATTCCCTTTAAGGGTATGCCACACTAAGCGAGATCGCTAACGAGATCGCTATCAAGATCACTACTGCGTCACCATTTATGACGCAGTAGCGATCTCGTTAGCGACGTCGCTGTGTGTGACATGTAGCAGCGATGTGGCCCCCGCTGCGATGTCGCTGATCGCTTATGAACGTTCTGAGCCGTTTTTTGGTCGTTGGTGTCCCGCTGGTGAGCCTGAATCGCTGAGTGTGACACCCTTTATGAACGACTTTACCAGCGTCGCAGGCGGGACTAGGTTTTCCCAACGACCGCAGAGGTCGTTATACAGATCGCTGATGAGATGTGTTTGGAACCACAGATCGCTGATAAGTTGTGTTTGGAATCTAACTAGCGATCTCGCCAGGTCGTGTCGTTGTGGTGATCGCTAGTGCGATCGCTAAGTGTGTCATACCCTTTACAACTATGTTGTGACTAGAAATGTCTGAGCAAATTGACAACCAGGTGTTATCAGTTGTGCATATGTCCTTACACCGACACTGTGCAATCAGTGCTCACAGTATCACTATTAAAAAAAAGAAAGCTGTCAGCAAGTTTTTGCTATCCAATCCGAGAGTTGCATGATATAGGGGAAGAGAACCTGATGTGTTACTTATTAGGCTACTTGGTGCAGTTTTGATAGAATGCTTGTTTTCTCTGCAGTAGTTGTAGCACTGGTCAGAATGCAGAGCTGTGTATAACCCCGCCCACATCACTGATTGGCAGCATCCTGTGTACACAGTCCATTGCCAGCAAACTGCCAATCAGTGGTGGGGCCGGGGTTACACAGATTAGCTGGACTGGAGTGCACATGAGACCAAGTCAGGCACTGATAATCTCCTGCTGATAAAACACTGATTGTACTGAACCAACAGCAAGCAAGTGACACATCCCTGGAATCAAGCTCTTTGCTACTATATCACGCTACTCTCAAATTAAATAGCAAAAACCTCCTGACGGATTCCCCTTAAGAGACGCACCATTTTGACAAAAGGAATGACAACACCCAGTTGACTATTGTTATACTTCTATGGGGAACAACAGAGAAAAGGCATAATACAGAGTTATAATAATCAGCGATGTTCCAGAATTGATATTTTATGGCACATACAATTATTAAACCAGACTTCTCAGGTCTCAGTTAAGTTCTGTATTACTGTTTCCTATACTCTGCTGCGCTCGTATCTACCATTGACCATACATTGTGCCACACTGTGAAAACAAAACTGGAGTGCACATGAGACCAAGTCAGGCACTGATAATCTCCTGCTGATAAAACACTGATTGTACTGAACCAACAGCAAGCAAGTGACACATCCTGGAATCAAGCTCTTTGCTACTATATCACGCTACTCTCAAATTAAATAGCAAAAACCTCCTGACGGATTCCCCTTAAGAGACGCACCATTTTGACAAAAGGAATGACAACACCCAGTTGACTATTTTTATACTTCTATGGGGAACAACAGAGAAAAGGCATAATACAGAGTTATAATAATCAGCGATGTTCCAGAATTGATATTTTATGGCACATACAATTATTAAACCAGACTTCTCAGGTCTCAGTTAAGTTCTGTATTACTGTTTCCTATACTCTGCTGCGCTCGTATCTACCATTGACCATACATTGTGCCACACTGTGAAAACAAAACACATTGGTGAAAATGTAATTGCTAAGTTTTAAAATAATGACTTGTACTCAGTAAGTTTTAATGATTGGTTAAACGTTGGTCTCCTCATCACTAAAAGAGTTGAGATGATGGAAGAATAACCACAGAATAGTTGCTCACAGTAAACTCTCTCATTTAGGCCTGGGTCAGACGTGCGAAAAACTCGGACGAGTCTCACACGTCAATACCCGGCACTGCTGCCAGCACTCAGATCGGAGCGTTCAGCTGCATGTATTTCTATTCAGCTAAGCGATCCGATCTGAGTGCCGGTGGCAATGCCGGGTATTGACTTGCGAGACTCGTCCGAGTTTCTCGCACGTCTGACCCTGGCCTTAGGGAGGTTTTACTACTGTTATGCTGGTGTTTTGGACTTAGGATAGCCCTTCAAAATCAGATCGTAGTGGGCCGACCCCCGGCACAGTCACTACTTAGCTCTAGCAGCAGCTGGATGTAAACAGTCCATGGAACAGAACCCCACAGCGCCATACACTGATAAGTGGTCACAGTAGGGTACTGCACATCAGCTCCTAGTGAAATAAGTGCAACTTGATGAAGTCACTATAAAGAAATATAGACTGACCTCATCATCTTAACCCCTTTACCCCAAGGGTGGTTTGCACATTAAAGACCAGGCCAATTTTTACAATTCTGACCACTGTCTCTTTATGAGGTAATAACTCTGGAACGCTTCAACGGATCTTCACGATTCTGAGACTGTTTTCTCGTGACATATTTTACTTCATGTTAGTGGTAAATTTTCTTTGATATAACTTGCGTTTATTTATGAAAAAAACGTAATATGGTGACAATTTTGAAAATTTTGCAATTTTCAAACTTTGAATTTTTATGCCCTTAAAACAGAGAAATATGTCACACAAAATAGTTAATAAATAACATTTCCCACATGTCTACTTTACATCAGCACAATTTAGGAACCAAAATTATTTTTTGTTAGGAAGTTATAAGGGTTAAAAGTTGACCAGCGATTTCTCATTTTTACAACACCCTTTTTTTTTTAGGGACCACATCACATTTGAAGTCACTTTGGAGGGGTCTATATGATAGAAAATACCCAAAAGTGACACCATTCTAAAAACTGCACCCCTCAAGGTACTCAAAACCACATTCAAGATGTTTATTAGCCCTTCAGGTGCTTCACAGGAATTTTTGGAATGTTTAAAAAAATTAACATTTAACTTTTTTCACAAAAAATCTTCTTCAGATCCAATTTTTTTTATTTTACCAAGGATAACAGGAGAAATTGGACCGCAAAAGTTGTTGTGCAATTTGTTCTGAGTACGCTGATACCTCATATGTGGGGGGGAACCACTGTTTGGGCGAACGGCAGAGCTCGGAAGGGAAGGAGCACCGTTTGACTTTTCAATGCAAAATTGTCTGGAATTGAGATCAGACGCCATGTCGCATTTGGAGAGCCCCTGATGTGCCTAAACAGTGGAAATCCCCCAATTCTAACGCCAACCCTTTACACAAGAAAATCCCATGACAGATAACATGATCAGAGATAAAAAAATTTCTCCATTAAATGTCACCTGCTTAACCCAGCAGGAAGTACGACGGCGTCTAAAAATCACTAAAGTTGACAAATCCCCGGGCCCGGATGGGATACACCCCCGAGTACTGCAGGAATTAAGTACAGTTATAGATAGACCATTATTTTTGATGTTTAAAGATTCCATAATAACTGGGTCTGTACCACAGGACTGGCGTATAGCAAATGTGGTGCCAATATTCAAAAAGGGGGCAAAAACTGAACCTGGAAATTATAGGCCAGTGAGCTTAACATCTACTGTGGGTAAAATCCTGGAGGGTTTTTTAAGGGATACTATATTGGAGTATCTGAAGCTGAATAACCTCATGACACAGTATCAGCATGGGTTTACGAGGGACCGTTCTTGTCAGACTAATCTGATAAGCTTTTATGAAGGGGTAAGTTCAGGACTGGACCAAGGGAATGCAGTGGACGTGGTGTTCATGGACTTCTCAAAAGCTTTTGATACAGTGCCACACAAAAGGTTGATACATAAAATGAGAACAATGGGGATAGGGGAAAATATGTGTAAGTGGGTTAAGAACTGGCTCATGGATAGAAAACACGGATTTTGGTAAGAACTTACCTGTAAAATCCTTTTCAGCGAAGAAGGAAGGGAGACACACTAGTCATTACTAGTGGTAGGCGGAGCCCACATAGGATAGAAACACCTCAGATTAAAAAAGTGTTGACCGGCCCCTCCAGCTTATAGGGCTCCTCCTACTCCAGCTCTCCAGTCGTACCCAAGCTAAGGAAGAGCAAATATCACCAGCGTAGCAACATAACCCCTTCTGAAGGACTTCAGAGAAAAAACAAGAAGACAGGTTATGCATATAGCCGAAACAACCACACAGTCCAGGTACTACTCACTGAACCTGACCACTGCAATGAGCTGGCAATGCTGGAACAGAGCCTTAGCGCGCCGACCTCAGCCCAGATAATCGCTATCAGAGAAGGGTCACGCCGCATCTGAAAACACAACAACACACTTCTGCCATGGGAGGGATGTGTGTCTCCCTTCCTTCTTCGCTGAAAAGGATTTTACAGGTAAGTTCTTACCAAAATCCGTGTTTCAGCAGCAGATGAAGGAAGGGAGACACACTAGTCATTACTAGTGGGACGTCCCAAAGCAGTCCAAAAATAAGGGTGGGCAAAAAAAACAAAAGAGGCAGATACCCAACAACCTAAATAAATGCGCAACTAGCGCTAACTACAAGTTCACAAGAACTTTAAACTACAGCCGCCTGCAGGACCCTACGTCCTAAGGCCGCATCAGCGGAAGCACTGACGTCCACCTTATAAAATTTTGTAAATGTGTGGACGGAGCGCCAGGTCGCCGCCCGGCAGAGCTGAGCTGCCGAGGCTCCTTGATGAAAAGCCCACGATGAACCCACAGCCCTTGTGGAGTGAGCTCGAATCTTAATCGGGCAAGGTTCGCCCTTAAGTCGGTAAGCCTCTAAAATGGCCGACCGAATCCAACGAGCTATAGAATCCTTGGAAGCTCGTTGGCCACGTCGACGACCTGCTGGAATCACAAACAGAGAATCCGACTTCCGAAAACTCTGAGTAATAGACAAATAGAACTTCAAAGCCCGCACCAAATCCAATGTGTGCAAGGCCCGTTCCTTCGCATTCCTTGGCTCCGGACAAAGCGAGGGCAACACAATATCCTGGTTAACATGAAACTGTGACACCATTTTAGGTAGAAAGTCGCCCCGTGTGCGAAGCACTACGCGATCTGGGTGAAACTCCAGAAAAGGAGGCGAGCAAGAAAGAGCCGCCAACTCAGAAACCCTTCTCAAAGAAGTGACCGCCACTAGGAAGGCAACCTTCCAAGAGAGAAAGGAAAGATTAACAGAGTCCATAGGCTCGAAAGGCCCATGTTGAAGAGCCTCCAAGACAGATTGATCCGCCAAGGAGACACAAGCGCCTTCCGCGGCGGAAATTGACGGGTTACCCCGCGAAAAAAGGAACGTACGTCCCTACGCGAGGCGATAGCCTTCTGAAACAGCAAGGACAGAGCAGAAACCTGTCCTTTCAGAGTGCTAACTGCCAAAACCTTGTCCAGCCCGTACTGCAAAAAGGCCAACAAATTGGGAATGGAAAAAATCCTCGGGTTCCTAGAAGAACCTGAACACCACGAAAAGAAGGCTTCCCAAGTCTTGTGATAAATCCTAGTAGTAGCCGGACCTCTGGCAGCTCGCAGAGTGGCAATGACTTCGGCTGAAAAAACCTTGACGGGTCAAGATTTCGGTCTCAAGAGCCACGCCGTCAAACGCAGAGACTTCAGGTCCGGGTGACGAACGAGCCCTTGGGTTAACAGGTCCGGGCGAAGAGGGAGTGGAAGGGGAGGCGCTGCCAAAAACGACACCAGTGTCGAGAACCACGTCCTCCTTGGCCAATCTGGGGCTATCAATATAGCCGGGACTCTCTCCAGTCTGATCCGACGCAACACCAGAGGAAGTAAGGATATCGGCAGGAACACATAGATTAGCTCGAATTGGTCCCAAGGAGCCACTAGAGCATCCACCGCCACAGCCTTCGGGTCCTTGTACTTGGACATGAATGTCGGTAACTTGGCATTGAACCTGGATGCCATCAAATCCACTTGGGGAGTTCCCCAACGGGAGCACAGCAGTGCAAAAATTTTCGGATGAAGACTCCATTCGCGACTGAGGAAGTCCGCTGTGATATTCTGAACTCCTGGAATGTGAATCGCAGAGATGGCTGGCACTCTGGCCTCGGCCCATACTAGAATTCGAGACACTTCCATCATGAGCCTGAAGCTCCTCGTCCCACCTTGATGATTGATATACGCGACCGCCGTCGCGTTGTCTGTCTGCACTTGGACTGGTAGACCGCTTAAAGGGACCGTCAAGTGTTGGAGGCAAAGAAAAATTGCCCTCAATTCCAGGATGTTGATCGGCAGGACAGACTCTTCCAACGACCATACTCCCTGAATCCAGAGATCGTTCCAGACACCCCCCCAGCCCGTCAGGCTGGCATCGGTGGTTACGATCGACCACCTCGGAGGGAGGAAGGACTTCCCCAGGGATAACACTTCCGGACGTAACCACCATCCTAGAGACTCTCGCACCCTGTGGGAGATGATGACACTGCAATCCAGTGAAAACTGCGATCGATCCCAATGGTTCAAAATGAGCATTTGGAGAGCCCTGGAATGAAATTGGGCAAACTGAATTGCCTCCATCGACGCCGCCATCAAACCCAGAAGGCGCATACACCTTCGAAGGGACATTGCTGTCGAAGACTTCATTACATGTCAAAGAAGACTCGCTTGCTTGTCTGGAGGCAGAGACACCACTGCTCGTACCGTGTCGAATGCATTCCCAAAAACAGGATTGACTGTGACGGTTCCAGAGACGACTTCTCCCAATTGACCAGCCACCCGAAGTCCTCCAGGAGCTGAAGGGATAGATTGCGAGCCGTTACCGCCTCCTCCTTTGAGGACGCCACAATCAAAAGGTCGTCCAGATAGGGAAGAATCGTAACCCCCTGTCTTCGCAGAATCGCCATGAGAGGTGCCAGAATTTTCGTAAAAACTCTGGGTGCTGAGGCCAACCCCAATGGCAGGGCCACAAACTGGTAATGGTCCTGGCCTATGGCAAAATGAAGGAAGCGTTGGTGGGCCCTTCCGACGGGAACATGCAAAAAAGCGTCCCGAATGTCGATTCGTTATGCGACAGGGCCGCCACAACAGAGCGAAGTGACTCCATGCGGAATTTCCGGGTACGGACATGCCAATTCAATCTTTTGAGATCCAGAATGGGGCGAAATTTGTCCTCCTTTTTGGGGACCACAAAGAGGTTGGAATAAAACCCTCTTCCCCAGCCCTCCGCGGAACCGGTACTACCACACCCTTCTGCAGAAGAGAATCGACCTCCCGTAGTAGAGCGGCAAATAGCTTGGGCTCTGACGGAATGCGAGAGTGGCAAAAACTGTCTGGGAGTCGAGAAAGAAACTCTACGAAGTAG
Source organism: Oophaga sylvatica (assembly GCA_033576555.1). NCBI lineage: Eukaryota > Metazoa > Chordata > Amphibia > Anura > Dendrobatidae > Oophaga > Oophaga sylvatica. The sequence goes on along the minus strand of JARQOD010000003.1, from coordinate 272,818,267 downwards.
CCTGCCGACACAACCCGCGTCACCCAGGCGTCCGACACGCGGGAAGCCCAAGTCGGTTTGAATTGGAGCAGGTGACCTCCCACTCGAGAGCCCTCGAGTGAGACCCTGGCGTCAGTCCGCCTTAGCGGGCTTTTTGTCAGCTTCCCACTTGTCTTGGCGGAAGCTCTGTTTCCAGGGAGTGCGGGATTTCTGAGCGTTCTTTTTTCCCGAAAAAAGAGGGACGACCCGATCCCCAAGAGGCCTGACCGAACCGTCCCCTGGACCGAAAGGACCGCCGACTACTACCGGCACTATGCCTGCCAGACGCAGAAGTCACAGCTCTTCGCTGTGGTAAAGCCGTTTCTTTTGCCTTTGCCTTGGCAATCAGCTCCGTGAGGTCAGATATAAATAGCTGACCACCCTTGTAAGCTAAGGATAGCAAACCTTGCTTGGAAACCGTGTCTCCGGTCCACTGTCTAAGCCACAGTGCTCTCCTGACTGATTGCCTAGGATTGCGCCCTGGACAGCAGTGACGCAGTATCCAAACCTGCATCACTGTCATATCGGGCTGCATCCTCCAACTTAAAAAGCCCATCTACCTCGATAGAGGGGATCTATCTTGCCACGCCGTCCGTAGACAGTCTAACCAGCTTAGAGAAGCTTTACAAGCACACATGCTCTGAATCCATGACCCACGGCCTCGTAGATGGATTTCGCCGCCAATCTACGTTTTTCTGTCCAGCGGATTCTGCAAACTCGCCTTCCCTTTTAACAGGAAGTAATGAGGACTTGCTAAGCTGGGATAAAGGGACATCCACTTCAGGAGAAGGAATCCAATTATCAATCAATTCCGTCGTACACGGATACAGCTGAAAACACTTATCTGGAACAGGCGTTCCTTTAAGCCTACAGCACCTGGAATTCCCAGGCGGTCTCCCATCCAAGTACTAACCAGGCCCAACCCTGCTTAGCTTCCGAGATCAGATGAGATCGGGCGTGTTCAGGGTGGTAATGCTGATCGCGACCTATGCGACTCCTGAAAACATCCGGGCCGAATTACTAGGACGTCTAGTTACCTCCTCCGGTAACTGTAACGCCTCCCTCATGGCTTCCAATAAAAGCCTCTGTACGACCCAAAAGAGAAGCAGAGAGTCCCTGCCGATCCTCCTTATCCGAATCGGACACCTCCCCATCTGAGCTTGAAAGGGAAACCCTCCATGCCCGAGATCTCCGAGTCGCTGCGCGGGAATGAAGGCACCGGCCTGTGTCGCTTCCTCTGAGAGGATCTAGCTGACACCCAATAACCTAGAAGGTCAGACAGGCCATCGAGCGAGGGCCTCCATTTTGACATCACTGAAAACCTCTGACCGCTGCGCCTGACGCCGTCGAGGTCTGCGTGTCAGATACGCGAGACTGATCCTGTAGCGGATCTGGGAGACGGTCCGCACCTCCTGGACCCTGATCTGACATGTCCTCACACAGTATATGGCAGGTTAAACCTGTCAGTAACTAGGACAGTGTGGTTTCTTAAAGAAGAAACGAACGCTGAAGGGTTAAAGCTCTTAAACAGAGAGCTACCCCAGCTGTCCCCCAATAAAGGGTTAACCGCCAAAGAAGGGGTTAATGTCGCAGACTCCCCACAACCCTTGTTTAATGAAAAGGGTGTGCGAGCCCCAGGTGCCTCTTATGAGGTAACAGCTGCAGGACAGTGCTCTCAAAGGTATGCTTCTTTTGCCTTTGTACACTAAACAAGAACGCTAAAAAATTGCGCTGATTTGTACATCGCAATGACCGCCAAAGTCGCTAAGGGGATCGCTAACCACTTATGCGTCGTCAATGAGATCGCCCACCGTGGCAGCCACTAGCGACATCAAAACGATCACAAAAAACGACCGCATCAGAATGCGTCACCATAATGATCGCCAGCGGTAGCGTTCAGTGTCCTGCGCTGTGGGGATGAGGGGGTTAAGCTTCTGCCCTGACAGGCAGAAGCGACTCACCCAGCTGGCCGCGGTGTAGCGTCTTCGATTGTCGGGAGGAGAGGAGAGTGAGGAAGGAAGCCTTCCGCTTCCAGTAATGGCCGCCGCGCTGTGCTTCTGAGAGAGAAGCCGGAAGAAGACAGTAGTAAAGCGCGCGCTCAGAGCGCCGCGAAAATTAAAAAAAAAGGCGCGCGACTCCTCCGCTCTCCATGTCCTGCATCCACCTGCGGACAAAAGACACTAGTCACCAACATGTCACATGTAACAGCGGCTGTCGCAGCAGTCGCTGAAGCACTCAAACACATTAAAATGTGGAGTACTCACCCCGCTGAGCGCCACAGGGACCCCTCAGAGATTTGTGGCGCTGTGCCCGTAGCTTCCCCCAGGGCAGGGAACGCAGTGACCCCAGAAGCGCGGTTTGCGTCCCCGCCAGGGAAGCAATCCTCATCCCCCAGGGCCGGCAGGGTTCTGCAGGGACCACCTTACAGGGTAATACAGATCCGCCAAGGGAGAGGTGGGGGTCCAGCAGCGCTGAGACCCCTGAGACCTCTAGACCACTGGCGGTCCAAGTCTCTGTCCGACTAAAATAAAAAAAATTTCTGAGGAGCTGCTTCCAGCAGCGACTATCCTCTGTGACCTCAAATTTTAGACTGGAGAGCTGGAGTAGGAGGAGCCCTATAAGCTGGAGGGGCCGGTCAACACTTTTTTAATCTGAGGTGTTTCTATCCTATGTGGGCTCCGCCTACCCACTAGTAATGACTAGTGTGTCTCCCTTCCTTCATCTGCTGCTGAAACAAAGGGTGGTTATTAATGGAGCACACTCGGACTGGGTCACGGTAAGCAGTGGGGTACCACAGGGGTCAGTATTAGGGCCGCTTCTCTTTAACATATTTATTAATGACCTTGTAGGGGGCATACAGAGTAGTATTTCAATATTTGCAGATGACACTAAACTCTGCAGGGTAATAAATACAGAGGAGGATAATTTTATATTACAGGAGGATTTATGTAAACTAGAAGCTTGGGCTGATAAATGGCAAATGAGCTTTAATGGGGATAAATGTAAGGTCATGCACTTGGGTAGAACAAATAAGATGTATAATTATGTGCTTAATTGTAAAACACTGGGCAAAACTGTCACTGAAAAAGACCTGGGTGTATGGGTGGACGACAAACTCACATTTAATGGCCAATGTCAGGCAGCTGCTGCCAAGGCAAATAAAATAATGGGATGCATTAAAAGAGGCATAGATGCTCATGAGGAGAACATAATTTTACCTCTATACAAGTCACTGGTGCGACCACACTTAGAATACTGTGTGCAGTTCTGTTCTCCGGTGTATAAGAAAGACATAGCTGAACTGGAGCGGGTGCAGAGAAGAGCGACCAAGGTTATTAGAGAACTGGGGGGGTCTGCAATACCAGGACAGGTTATTACACTTGAGGTTATTTAGCTTGGAAAAACGAAGGCTTAGGGGTGATCTTATTACAATGTATAAATATATGAGGGTACAAAGACCTTTCTAATGATCTTTTTACTCTTAGACCTGTGACGGGGACAAGGGGGCATCCTCTACGTCTGGAGGAAAGAAGGTTTAGCCATAATCACAGACGCAGATTCTTTACTGTAAGAGCAGTGAGACTATGGAACTCTGCCGTCTAATGTTGTAATGAGTGATTCCTTACTAAAATTTAAGAAGGGACTGGATGCCTTTCTTGAAAAGTATAATATTACAGGCTATATTCACTAGTTTCCTAGATACAGCGTTGATCCAGGGAGCTAGTCTGATTGCCGTATGTGGAGTCGGGAAGGAATTTTTTTCCCCAATGTGAAGCTTACTGTTTGCCACTTGGGGTTTTTTTGCCTTCCTCTGGATCAACATGTTAGGGCAGGTTAGGATAGGATATGGGTTGAACTAAATGGACTTAAAGTCTTCCTTCAACCTTAATAACTATGTTACTATGTAACCCTAACCCCCAACACACCCCTAAACCTAATCCCAACCCTAACCATAACCCTAAACTAACCATAACACACCCCTAACTCTAATCCCAAACCTAACCCTAATCCCAACCCTAACCCTAATTCCAACCCTAATCCAAACCCTAACTTTAGCCTCAACTGTAACACTACCTTTAGCCCCAACCCTAACCCTAACTTTAGCCCTAACCCTAATGGAAAAATGGAAATAAATACTTTTTTTTATTTTATTATTTTTTCCTAACTAAGGAGGTGATAAAGGGGGGCTTGATTTACTATTTATAGCGGGTTTTTATAACGGGTTTTTATGTTTGGCAGCTGTCACACACTAAAAAGATGCTTTTTATTGCAAAAAAATAGTTTTGCATCATCACGTTTTGAGAGCAATAATTTTTCCATAGTTTGGCCCACAGAGTCATATGAGGTCTTGTTTTTTGCGGGACAAGTTGACTTTTTTATTGGTACCACTTTCAGGCACATGACATTTTTTGATCGCTTTCTATTCCGATTTTTGGGAGACAGAATGAGCAAAAACCAGCAGTTCATGAATTTCTTTTGGGGGGGGTATTTACACCGTTCCGCGTGTGGTAAAATTGATAAGGCAGTTTTATTCTTCGGGTTAGTACGATAACAGCGATAACTCATTTATATTTTTTTTATGTTTTGGTGCTTTTATACAATAAAAAGTATTTTATATAAAAAAATAATTATTTTTGCATCGCTTTATTCTGAGAGGTATAACTTTTTTTTTTTCCAGTGATGGAGCTGTATCGGGGCTTGTTTTATGCGGGACGAGCTGACGTTTTTATTGGTACCATTTTCAGGCACATTAAATTTTTTGATTGCTTTTTATTCTGATTTTTGTGAGGCAGAATGAACAAAAAAAAGAATTATTATTACCGTTAATTCGGTTTCTAGTAGCATTCCACGACAGCATAGGAGGATGTCTCCTTGTCTTATTGGGGGACAGGAACACAGAGAGGTTAAAAACCCCTCCCACCTCCCATTAACCAGTGTTTTACCACCACATTTAGGTACGGTTACCTTTAGTATTCTCAGAACTTAATCCAAGAATTTCGGGAGGGAATTGGTGCTGTCGTGGAATGCTACTAGAAACCAAATTAACGGTAAGAATAATTCTTTTTTCTCCAGTAGCCTTCCACGACAGCATAGGAGGTATACCAACCAATTCAACATTAAGGGGGGCTACGGCCTGGAGGACTTTCCGGCCAAAAACTAGGTCCCGATTGGACCAGAAGTCCAATCTGTAGTGTTTCGTGAAGGTATGCAGGGAAGACCATGTTGCAGCCCTGCAAATCTGCTCAGACGAAGCTCCAGCTCTTTCAGCCCAGGATTCTGCCATGGATCGGGTTGAGTGGGCCTTTAGGGCCGCTGGCGGAGCTAAATTCTGGACTAGGTATGCTTCTGTTATGGCTTTCCTTATCCAGGCGGCAATCGTGTTTTTTGCCACTTTTTTACCTTTATTTTTACTGTATAGGTGTATAAAGAGATTCTGGTCAACTCTAAAGGATGATGAGAGTTCTAAATAGTGAAGAACAATTCTTCTGACGTCCAGTGTATGGAACTCTTGTTCCCTAAGGTTCGCCGGGTTCTGGCAGAACGAAGGTAAAATTATGTCCTGCGAACGATGAAAATCTGACACCACTTTGGGTAGAAATGACGGATCAGGGCGAAATATGACAGAGTCGTCCCTTATGGATAAATAGGGTTCTCGAATTGAGAGAGCCTGTAATTCCCCTACCCTTCTAGCTGTGGAAATGGCAATTAGAAAGGCTGTTTTACATGAAAGTAGATAGGGGGAACATGAGGTTAGAGGTTCAAAAAGAGGCCCTGTGAGCCCTTTGAGTACTATGTTTAGGTCCCAGGGTGGGATGATGAACTGTTTCTTGGGGTGCAGTCTGAGTGCCGAGATCATGAATCTCTTAATCCATTTATGGCACGTTAGGTCTTGGTCGAACACTGAACTTAGTGCGGACACCTGGACTTTTAATGTGCTTGGTTTGAGGCCCAGGTCTAATCCTTTTTGTAAAAAATCCAATATTTTAGCTATATTGGGACAGAATGGGTCTGGTATATCAGGATGACACCAGGAGGAGAACTTTTTCCATATCTTGCTGTAAATAGCGTTAGTTATAGGTTTCCTGGATTTTTGTAAAGTGACAATTACTTGTTCCGAAAGACCCTTTGCTCTGAGGACCTGGGCTTCAACAGCCAAGCTGCTAGATTGAGCCTTCGGGGATCTGGGTGATGAAGATGACGCTGTTGGGAAGATCGTTTTCCGGTGTAGAAAAATTGGTCCTTCCGCTGGTAGTTCTAGTATGAGGTGGAACCAACTTCTTTTCGGCCACGCAGGAGGCCACTAAGATGACCGGAACTTGATCGTCCAGAATTTTCCGCAGAGTTCTTGCCAGGAGAGGTATCGGAGGAAACGCATAGGCCAGCCGGAATTTCCAGGGGTGACTGAAAGCGTCCACCCCTTGGCACCCGTCCCCCGGATTTAGGGAAAAAAATGTTTTGACTTGGGCGTTTTGTACCGAGGCCATCAGATCCACCTCGGGAAGGCCCCACATCTCTGTGAGTGAGGTGAAAATTTTCCTCTTCAGACTCCACTCCCCCGGCTGTATGTCTTGGCGGCTCAGAAGGTCTGCCTGAAAGTTTTCCGAGCCTTTTAGATGTACCGCTGACAACGAGAGGAGATGAGATTCCGCCCAGTTGAGAATATGGTTCGATACATTCCTCAGACTGTTGAATTTGGGGCTTCCTTGATGTTTGAGATGAGCTACCATAGTTATGTTGTCTGAGAGTACTTTGACGTAATGTCCTGAAATTAGAGAACCGGCTGCCTGGAAGGCTTTGTGTACTGCCTTTAGTTCCCTGTAGTTGGAGGATCTGAGGCTGTCTTGCTGACTCCATAGGCCCTGGAAGGGAATCTGTAGTACTACAGCGCACCAGCCTCTCGAGCTTGCGTCTGTAGTCACTGTTAACAATGGAGTTTGAGCCCAGGCTATTCCTTTGCGCAGGTTCGATGATTTTAACCACCAGGCTAGGGAGGCCTTGACTCTTCCTGGTGTCAGAATCTTCTTGTTCAGCAAGGCAGGGTTCCCATTCCAATTTTCTAGAATGTGTGCCTGTAAAACTCTGGAGTGGGCCTGAGCCCATGCCACGGATTGTATACAGGCCGTCATCGAACCCAACAGGGACATGGCTGTTCGCAGCGTAGGGGTTTTCTGTTTCTTGAAGGACAAGGCTTTGGTTATCAAGACTTGGCAGTGGTCGTCCGGCAGACAAGATCTTTGATTCTCTGAGTCTAGAAGAATTCCTAGAAATCTTATCACTTTTATGTTCAATAGTTTTTTATTGAAAATTTTTTGGTTATTGCATGTACAATAAAACATATAACTGGGCCTACAGGAGACCATACGTTGTAAAACAGTAAGAATAACAAGACAAAATATGGACTAACTAGGAATACAAACAATAAACATAAGGAAAGGATTTGGTAATAGGAAGGAAGGGGAGGTAATATCGGTAAGAAGAACCATTTCTTGCGTTTCGTTTAGAGATCACTTAGAGATCACTTAAGGGTGACCTGTTGAGACAGGATGTAATGAGTCTTTGCAATATTTGGACCATGGGGCCCAAGTGCGGTTGCATAGTGTTACGCAATTATTGCGGATAGCATATAAACGTTCCAGTGCGTGATGTTCTTTAAGTCGAGAGGTCAGCTCAAGCATCGATGGTATGGAAGCAGTTTTCCAGCGTTGGGCTAACATTACTTTAGCTACCATTAGAGTGTGTGCTACAAACCTGCGGAATTCTAGAGGTACCGTGTCAATCTCCAGCAGGCATAATGCTATGTGAGGAGAACGCTGTATTCTCAAAGATGTCACCAAATCTAGTAAGTTGAAAACCTCTCCCCAGAAGCACAAAACTCTGGGGCAGCTCCAAAATATGTGGAATAAGGAGCCCGTCTCTCCACAGTTCCTCCAACAGCAATCAGAGGTTCCGGGAAACAACCTGGCCAACCTCTCAGGAGTGTAATACCAGCGTGACATGCACTTCATATGCGATTCCTGAAGCGTCATGGAGAGCGACGCTTTTTTAGCCCATTTAAACGCAAGTTCCCACTGAGTCTCAGAATACAGTCCTCCCAGGTCAACTTCCCAACTGAGGATATGGGTTCGTTTAGTAAAGTGAATGGAGTCGTTAAATATTGCATATAAGTGCTTAGTTGTAGCAAAGTGAGGTTGGGGGTTAGTACCCAAGATAAGGTTCCAGAGGGTCAGAGGAACCCGCGTATCAAGCTTATCACCAGAGAGGATATAGGATCTAGCCCTTCGAATATGGAATGCGGTTAGATGTGGTATGTGACTTGTAAATTGCATTGTGGCTACATCTCCCCAAGTTTGCAGGCCAAGTTCCCCCCAGCTCCGGGTGTCTAAGTCTGGAATACACTGATGAAGAAGTGCGATCGGTAATGCTGTCGCAGAGACTTGTGTATCATATCTCAACTTGGATGTTAATAAGTCCCAACTACGTAGAGACGCTTTCACTACATGTGAAGCCGGTGGAGGAAGAGTTTTGTCTACAATGTTAACTAACAAATGCAAGTGTAATGGTCTTGAATGATTTAAGACTAATTCTGTGGTCGGCCAAGAAGAGTGTGTAGATTGCATCCACCAGTGTCTAGTTTGACGTATAATCGTAGCGTGGTAATATGCGTGTAAATTGGGGACGCCCGCCCCTCCATGGTAACAAGACATTCTCAAGACTGAGGAGGCCACCCTGGGTTTCTTCCCTGCCCAAATAAACCCCAACATTTGTGATGAGAGCCTTGTTATATATTTCTTTGGTATCGGGAGATTAAGCGTTCTATATATATATAGGATTTTAGGTAAGATCATCATCTTATAGGATACAATCCGACCTATCCATGATATGTCTGTTTTTGAGAATGTGTCTAAAGTCTCCTGAATATCCTGTATTAGGCCATTCATATTTTGTAGCACTGTCTTGTGAAATGGTAAGGTAAGCTTAATACCTAGGTACGTTATCGTAGTATCCTGCCATTTGAAGGGGAACTCAGCGAGTATCGCAGCCTTAAGTTGGGGATCAATGTGTATTCCCATGAGGTGTGATTTGGTGTAGTTGAGTTTGTAGTGAGATATCCGCCCAAATTCGTCTAGGGTGTTACAGGCTGATCGTAGGGAGGTTAACGGGTCGGTTAATAGAAGGACAATATCATCTGCATACAGACTTATTTTGTGTTGTCTACCAGAAATTGGGATGCCTCTAATAGTCTGATCCAATCTGACTCTCTCCGCCAATGGTTCCATGATGAGAACAAAGAGGAGAGGAGACAGGGGACAACCCTGACGGGTGCCGTTCGTTATGTAGAATGGTTGCGATAAAGTGCCATTAATAAGCACCCTAGCGGATGGGCAGGAATATAAAGCTTCAATGTAGTGTAAAAAGTCGTTCTCGAAACCAAATCTGCGCAAAGTGTGGAACATAAATCCCCAATGAATTCTGTCGAACGCCTTCTCCGCATCCAACGAGAGAAGCAAAGAAGGCGCCCGACCCCTCGAAGCAAATTGAAGCAAGTTGAGGACACGTCGTGTTGCGTCTGATGTTTGGCGTCCCGCCACAAATCCTGTCTGATCAGTATGGATCAGCAGTGGCAAAATGTTAGATAGCCTGATGGCTAGTATTTTAGCGTATATCTTAGTATCTGAATTCAGTAGTGATATGGGTCTAAAGTTTCCAGGTTCGTTAGGGGATTTCCCAGGTTTAGGAATCGCAGTTACTGTCGCTTCTAAGAACTCAGGCGGGAAAGAAGCGCATTCACGAGCTGAGTTTAGCATGTTAGTCAAATGCGGCGCAAGTAATTCAGAGAAGGTTCGGAGATATTCATTCGAGTACCCGTCAGGGCCAGGTGATTTGCCCAGTTTAGACATATTGATGGATTGCAAGGTTTCAGTCACCGAGATTGGGGCATTTAGCATAGAGGCCGATGAAGGGGATAGTTTCGGGAGGTCAATTTGAGATAAAAAAGAGTTAATGGCTAGGTCTGTAGGTTGTATAACTCCCGGGGAATCTTTGAGATTGTATAACTGTTCGTAATATTTACGAAACGACTCCGCTATTTCCATAGGGTGTGTGATTGACGAGTGAGGGCAATGGGAACTTTTTAGTGAGAACACCGTACTACGGATTCGCCTTTGTTTTAGTTTGGATGCCATGTATCGAGAGGTTTTATTAATTGACCCGTAGTGGGTTGCACGCATGGTGCGTATGTATTTATCGTGTTGGCTAAACAGATGAAGTTGTAAATTATGTTGATGGGTCATCAGACTTCGATGATTATTCAATGTTGGTTGTGAAGTGATTTCATTCTCAGCTAATTGGACTTTCAGCAATAAACTATCCAGCTGACTCGTTAGTGCCTTTTTCCTCTGAGCTCCCATTTGGATGAGGTGTCCCCGCATGACCGCCTTGTGAGCTAACCATAATATCGAGGAGTAGAACGTCAGGAGTAGCATTAACACTAAAGTAGTCTGCTATATGCTGTCGTATGCGAGTCGCATATGAGGAATCGGTGTACAGTGCCAGGTTATTTCGCCATTGCCTCGTCATTGATGCATTGGCTCGCGGAGACCACTCCAGCGTTATCGGCGCATGGTCCGACCACGCGGCCGTCCCTACCGTAGCAGACTTAGCATCTGGCAATGTCCAACGATCCACAACAAACATGTCAATGCGTGAAAAGGTGCGATGTCGAGCTGAGTAGAAGGAGTAAGCCCTAGAGCTAGAATTAAGGCATCTGTATGTATCGTATAGGGAGTGTGATCTTAACCATTGTTGGAGACATGGGACATGCCGGGGTCTAGGATTGGAAGAATCTAACGACCCATCAGCTATCATGTTGAAGTCCCCTCCCATAAGCAGACCTCCCTTCGCCATTATTCGGACTTTACGCATTACCCTGTTTAGGAAACGAATTTGTCGTAAATTCGGTGCATATATATTAACCACAGTGACCATTTTGTTTTGTAGCAGTCCCACCAATATTATAAAACGACCTGCAGGGTCAATGTAGGAAGATTCGCATTGAAATGACACGTCAGTGGAGAACAAAATAGCAACGCCTGCCTTTTTCTTCTCCTGAGAGGCTAGGAAAATCTGCGTGTATTTAACGCTGCTAAAGAGGGGCATTTTAGTACGAGAAAAGTGAGTTTCCTGCAGAAAAAGTATATCTGCTTTAAGTCTACCTGCCTCTCTCCAAAGATAAGAGCGCTTATAAGGGGAGTTCAGTCCCCTTACGTTGAGGGATACCAAATTTAGCGACATATTGAGATATCATAAATTTGCTTACCGCACCGCAAGGCCGAACCTAGGAGTAGATGAAATTTGGATATTGCGGTCTCAAGGCGAGATATGCTGGGTAATTCCATTTCGGCAGCGCAAGAAGGGTTTGGGATGTGAAGTAGATCTTTGGGTAATACTAGGGATAGAAACATAAGGAAGGGGACACAACGAGTAAAGGCATTACAAAAGCAGTGTAACTGAGTTAGATCATAAAAGATCAATCGAAGGTGCATATCGATACTCAAATATGCTCCTCGACCGAAAATCTCCAGGGGGAAGGAGTTCAAATGGCCTTCTAATGAGGCCTCAAAAACTAGTAGGCTAGCCGTATTGACGGAACGGTCCCAAATAGCTAGCCGCTGTAGAGAGAACTGCGTCGATTTTTAGCTCGACCGGATCAGCGTGGGGAGCTCTGGGTTTGCCAATCTTGCGTCGGTTTAGAAGGTTTCTGGATCGCAGTCTGTAGTTGTAGGTCAATCTTCACACCCCAACTTTTTGCCAAGTCGCATCCTTCCTTCAGTGAGTGAATGATATGCAGGGTATCGTCATGGCGCACCAAGAGTTTCAGTGGAAAACCCCATTTGTACTGTATAGAAGCTGCTCTGAGAGCGGAGGTCAGGGGCTGGAGGTTTCTTCGTGCTTGCAAGGTGGCTTGAGATAAATCAGTATATAGCTGTAATCCCAAGTATGGCGTAGGGAATTCCTTCATTTTCCTGGCTGCAAGTAATATTCGTTCTTTAATATGGAAAAAATGTACTCTGAGCAATACATCCCTCGGCACATTTGGCGGCAAAAATTTGGCTCTAGGAAGCCTATGTATTCGATCGATAATAAGATCGCGGTCGGTGGCTTCTGGAATAAAAATGCGGAACAAATCTACCACATAGTCCTGAAGGTCTGATGAGAGAACCGACTCTGGCACTCCTCTTATTTTAATATTATTTCTGCGATGTCTATCTTCGATATCTGCCATCTTGGATTTTAGATATTGCACTTCGTCATGTAATACATAGTGGGAGTCTATGAGGCGTTGTGCGATCCTATTACCTCCTCCATTTTGTGTTCTACTGTGTTAACCCTGTATGACACATTGTCCACAGATGCTTCCACTGCGGCTTGTAGTTTATCCAGTTTACCCTGTATTGAACCGCTCAAGGCTACAATTAGCTCCTTTATATACGCTTCTGAGGCAGGTTGATTAGAAGCTGGAGCAGAGAATGCCGCATTAAGTTCTGATTGTGATTCATCCACAGGAGTCTCCGTACGTGGTTTTTGCTTCTGAGGGCTGGAGGAGGGAGAGGAGTCAGTCGTTATGTCTGAGGCGTCTTGCGTCGCCATCTCTTCCTCCTGCTCAGTTGCGACTGTAAGCTTTTGCACCCGCGATCGGTGTTGGGATGAACGTAGAGATTGGCCGGAGTGGTCGGGTGTTACCGGCGGTGAGTGTGGTGGTCTCAGCGTTGGAGAGCTGTGTTGCAGGGCTGCAATGCGGCCACGGGTAATGGCAGCTGTTGGTGTCTTCTTAGGTGCAGGTTTCCCGCGTCCCGGCGCCATGTTAGATCCTCCGTCACTAGGCCCAGCAGGATAGAAGTCCGTTAGGCGCTTCAGCTGGTTGCCCGATCCTTTCCTTTTGGACATCTGGGTACTCCTTGTTCTCTCCTTCGTCACAAGGGACCGACTAGTCGTGCTTAGTAAAGCTAAAAATAGTCAGCTATGAGGCCGGGAACAGAGCGCTCAGATTAGCACGTCTTGCTCTGTAGGCGGTAGCCACGCCCCCCCCTGAAATCTTATCACTTTTGAGGGTTGGAGCTGAGACTTCTTTAAGTTTACGATCCACCCTAAGTTCTGCAGGATGTCGAGAGTTTTGGCTACCCATAAATCGAGGATCCCGGCTGAGGGACCGATGATTAAAAGGTCGTCCAGATAAGGAACTATAGCCACACCCTGCTCCCGGATATGCGCCACTGCTTCCGACATAATCCTTGAAAATATCCTTGGGGCTGAAGAAAATCCCGAAGGGGAGTACATTGAATTGATAATGTACTGTTTCGTGACCTAGTCGGACTGCAAATCTCAAATACACCCTCTACATCGGAAGTATCGGGATGTGAAAATAGGCGTCTTTGAGATCTATGGCTGCCATAAACGAGTGAGGAGTTATCAAGGGGATTGCTGATTTTACAGATTCCATCTTGAACCTTTGATAGGTTACCGATTGATTGAGGGTTTTCAGGTTTATTATAACCCTTGCTTTCCCTGATGGTTTCTTCACTATGAAGATACGGGAGTAATGGCCTCTTCCTTGCTCTTTCGACGGAACTGGTGAAATTGCACCGGAGGCTATCAATTGTTGCAGTCCTATAGCAACTAGGGTTTGATTCTCTCGCGATGGAGGAGGGAAGTCTCGAAATCTATTAGAAGACCTTCTTTTATCACACTTAGTACCCCGAGGCTGTTGGAAGTTTTTTGCCAACTGTGCAAAAATCTCGAGAGTCTCCCCCCCACCGGCTCGGAGTCATTGTTTTTCTTGTTGGCCCTGATTGGGCACGAGGATATTTTTAGGCTTTCCCTTGGTATAACTCCACCTTCCCGTCTTCCCCCTTACCCCTATACTGAGGGTGTTGAGTCTGAGAAGGTCGAAAAACACGTTTTTTCTGAGGTCTTTGCTCTGGAAGAGCTTTCTTTCTATCTGTGGCCTTTTCTAAGATCTCATCCAGGACCGGCCCAAATACATAGTCCCCTTTGAAGGGGATGGAGCACAACTTTATTTTGGAAGTGACGTCTCTTTTAATGGAGGGTCTCTGGACGGAACCTTCTCCCTGTAATAGAGGGAGAGGGGGGTATAAGGAACCGAAGTGCCAGGAACCTCTGAAGGGTGGGACCCATCCCCAATACATACGGAAGCTGGGGGAGCGCTGGGCTCTGCAGTTGCAGGGCTGAACGTCTCCATAGCAGGTTTTCAGCCACATAGGCACTTACCTGCTGACGTCTTCTGGCAGCATTATATACTCAGGTATAGTGGCTGCCCAGCACTTCAATTCGATTTCCCCCTCCCCCTCCGGTCCCAGCACAGGCTGCTTTCTGCAGAAGCGAGTGCCCACGTAATTCGGGTGGTTACCTGCCGGAAACCGCCCAGCGCTCACTATGGAACGCGAGACCCGGAAGTGATCTCCACTTCCGGGTCAGAAGACGCACGAGGAAGGGTAGACACCGGAGGGCTGCAGGAGGCCTCCGGCGGGGGGAGCCGGCCTGCTTTACCCCCGTGAGGGGGCGCAGGGAGGTCGGCTCAGTGTGGTCCCGGAATCCAGGAGACTGGAGCAGGAACGGAGGAGGGAGGCGCAAGGCCCCGACCACCACTGCCCGGCAAGAGGGTGAAAAAAACAGGTACTGCTGCAAAAAGCCGGGCCACGCAGCGTACGAGGATCTCTCCGTGCCCCAAGGGGACGGAATACACTGGTCATGGGAGGGGTTTTTAACCTCTCCGCGTTCCTGTCCCCCAATAGGACAAGGAGACATCCTCCTATGCTGTCATAGAAGGCTACTGGAGAAACCAGCAATTCATGAATTTCTTTTGGGGGGGGGGGGGCG
>JARQOD010000003.1:272769666-272803254 GCA_033576555.1 Oophaga sylvatica | reverse complement strand
GGCCCCCCTTTTTTCCAACCATTTTGCGTTCAAAAAGTCAAACGGGCCCCCCTCCATTCCGACCCCCGACGGTGCCCAAACAGGGGTTTTCCCCCCACAAGGAAAATCAGCATACTCAGAAAAATTGCACAAAAATTTTTGGGGGTCTCTTTTCCCCCTCCTTACCCTTGTAAAATAAAAAATTTGGCAAAAAAAAATTTTTTGAAAAAAAAAATATTTTTTTTTTCACGGCTCCATTAAAACTTCTGTGAACATTGGGTTTAAAAGGTCTCCCACCCCACTAATAAGTTCCTTTGGGGGGGCTATTTCCCAAAAAATGGGGTCACTTGTGGGGGGTTTTTCTATGTTTACACACGGGGCTCGCAAACAACAGAGCCCCGACCTTCCATCAGAGTCGGTTTCCAAACGCCCCTACATCCCTTCCGAGCCCTACTGTCCCCAAACGGGGGTTCCCCCCCACTATGGGGTACCAGCTACCGGGACAAAAGGACAATTTTTTTTGGGGCCTTTTTCTCCTGAACCATTTGAAAAACAAATGGGGCTAAAAAACATTTTTTTGGGAAAAAAATTTTTTTTTTCATGGCTCTCGTTATAAACTTTGTGAAGCACTTGGGGGTTCAAAGTGCCCTTCTCTAGAAATTCCGTAGGGGGTCAGTTTCCAAAATGGGGTCTTTTGGGGGAGCCAAAGTTTTAGGCACAGGGGCTCCCAAAAACACGACAGGTGTCCCTAACGATTGGAGCTAATTTCCATTCAAAAAGTCAAATGCACCCTTCCCTTCTGCCCCCTCCGTCGCCCAAACAGTTTTTTCCCCCCCACATATGGGTTTTACCAGCATACTCAGGACAAACGGAAAAATTTTTGGGGCCAATTTTTCCTTTACCCTTGGAAAAAAAATGTGGGCTAAAAAAACTTTTAGGGAAAAAAAAGATTTTTTTATTTTCCTTCTGCGTTTTAAACTTCTTGAAGCACTTTGGGGGGCAAAGTGCCACTACACACTGTAAGCCCTTGGGGGGTCTATTTCCAAAATGGGGTCATTGGGGGGGGGTTTTACTTTTTTAGCACATCAGGGGCTCAGAAAAAACGAAACATACCCCCGCAAACATTCCATCAATTTTAATTCCAAAAGGGCCCCCCTTCTGAGCTCTCCCTGCCCAAAACAGTGGCCCCCCCCCCCCAAAAGGGGTTTGGTTTAAATCAGGACAAATTGCACAACTTTTGTGGTCCAATTTTCCTTTTACCCTTTTAAAATAAAAAAAGCGTGCTAAAAAATTTTTTTTTGGGAAAAAAAAAATTTTTTTTTTTTATTTTCACGCTCTGCGTTATAAATTTCTGTTAAGCATTGAGGTTCAGAGTGCTCAAAACATCTAATAATTCCTTAAGGGGTTTTTTTTCCCAAAAGGTGTCACTTGTGGGGGTTATTCACTTTTAGGCACACAGGGGCCCCAAAAAAGGGGTCATTTGTCTGCTAACGATTGGAGTTTTCCATTCAAAAAGTTAAGGCGCTCTTTTTTTTCGGCTCTCCCGGGGGCCCCAAAAGGGTTTATGACCACATAGGGGGTACGTTTACTGGGGAGAAAGGCCAACAAATTGGGGACCTTTTTTCCCCCCCTTTTTCCCGGGGAAAAATGAAAAAGCGGGGGCTAAAAAAAAAAAATTTTTGTAAAAAAAAAATACTTTTTTTTTTTTTCCCCGGATAATTTGTGAAGCACCTGGGGGTTCAAAGGCTCACATGCTTAGATAAGTTCCTTGGGGGTAAATTTTCCCAAAAAGGGGGTCACTTGTGGGGGGCTCCAAGTTTAGGCCACAGGACTCCCAAACGACATGGAAACGCTAAATTCAGCATTTTCCCCATTCAAAAAGAAAAAGGCGCTCCTTCCCCTTCTGAGTCCCCCCATGCGCCCAAAAAAGGGGGTTTATGCCAATATGGGTATCGGGACTCAAAAAAACCCCCAACAAATTTTAGGACCAAATTTTTACCCTTTTTCCCCCATGAAAAAAAAAAAAATTGATGCTAAAAGAAAATTTTTTTTTGGAAAATTAAAATGTCCATTTTTTCCTTTCCACATTGCTTTAGTTATTTAAGCACCTGAAGGGTTTAAAAATCTTTTTGATTGCAGTTTTGATAGCTTTTGGGGTGCAGTTTTTACTATGGTGCACTTTTGGGTATTTCTGCCATATAACCCCCCCAAAGTGACTTAAATTGGGGGGTTTTCCCAAAAAAAAAAAATTTTTTTTAAATTTTGTTGTAAAAATGAAAAATCGTGGGGAACTTTTTAACCCTTTAATTCCCCAAAAAAAAAAATGTTTTCCAAAATTGTTCTGAGTAAATTAGACGTGGGGAAATGTTTTTTAACTTTTTGGAAATAGTCTCTGGTAACAGAAAAAAATTTAAAAAATTTAAAAAATTAAAAAATTTTAAAATTTTTCCCAAAATTTTTGTTTTTTTAAAAAATAAAAGCCAAAAAATTTGACCTAAATTTACCACTAACATGAAGCCCAATTTCACAAAAAAAAAAATCTCAGAATGCTGGATCCTTAAACGTTCCCAATTTTTCCTCTAAAGAGACACGGTCAAAATTTCAAAAAAAGGCCAGGCTTTAAGGCAAAATAGCGGGTTTTTTAAGGTTTAATTTTTCCCGGCGTACCTCGGGACAGCCCCCCGGGGGGTAGTCCTTTCTTGACCTGTGCGGGGCAGGATCACAGAGGGTTAAAGGCCCTTCCCCCCTCCCCCTCCCGTGATTTTCAAATCCACAAAGGGAGGAGGGGAAAAAATCTAATGAGCCCCAATAAACTCTATGTAAAAAAACCCTTTAAAAGCTCCAGCTCGATCTCGAGCCCGGGGGACTTGTGTGAATGATCTGCGAGAGATCGATCTTGGTAACATTAAAGACAAACAAAAGGGGGGGGAAAAAAAGGTGTTGTCCTGGGGACTTCGGGGAAAATTTAGTTCCCCAAGGGGCTAATTCCCTTTTTTTCCTTTTCTCCCCTGGAATCAGCACAGAATAATAAAGTAAAGACCCCAGGGGGGAAAGAACCCAAGGCCAAAGTCCCGGGAAAAAACCAACTACATACAGAAAAGGTCAAAAATTTCAGAAGAAATATAAACAACTATAGAGATCTGCAAAGTAAAATCACCATAACGAGTGTCTCATATAGGTCTTTTAAATGACAAATTTCACATGAATGTGGTAAACAAAATACAGCA
This sequence comes from Oophaga sylvatica, assembly GCA_033576555.1. Classification (NCBI taxonomy): domain Eukaryota; kingdom Metazoa; phylum Chordata; class Amphibia; order Anura; family Dendrobatidae; genus Oophaga; species Oophaga sylvatica. Next base: position 272,800,048 of record JARQOD010000003.1, on the reverse strand, counting down.
AAAAAACAGAGTGAAACACACCCATTGAAAACTCCAACACCAAAACGAACCGCAGTGATTGTTATTGCAGTTATTGTCAAGATCCTTAAAAACACCGCAGATATATAATCGACCTACAAAACCTTATTGCCCAGAAAAGTTGGTGATACCACCGCCACAACACAATGAGGACTGCCCCAGACCAATAATCGTCTGCATGTCTTAATAACACGGACTTTTTCCTTCATCGGTCCTCCTGGGCCAGATTACCCCTTTGGTTTTGCAGACCAGGAAAACCACAGCACAAAGGAACCTGCAGACAAGACCCTAGACTGCTGGAAGATCAACCAAATAACATTTTACATGAAAATGGCAGAGCATTGGGAGCCTAAAATATTATTCATCCAGGAATTCATGTCATTTCTGAATCCTCAGATGTCAGGACTAAAATTTAAGGGCTGGATATTTTTGAAACTAAGGAAAAACACAGTCTGGCTGGTAAATCCCCTGCCTTTAACCAAAGTTGGCTCCTCATCAAACCCGATACGGAAGCATGGATCATCACCCTTGTGGTGCTGATGTTTAACACACAGGAGTCGGAAATCTGGAATGATGAAAGGGCCCAACTAAATGCCCTTACCCTCAGCTGTGCCATAACAGATACACATTTTATAAAATACAGGAAGAAAAAATCAACAGTTTTATATCCAGGGGCCCCTAACACGGACCTTGGTGAAATTAAGTGAGGGGGGGGGTAAAAATCCTTTACACAAAGACATTTAAAGCGCCAATAACGAGCCATTGGTGCAGACATTTATGTCAACTTTTTTCCCCTCTTTTTTTTTTTACAGCAAGACAAGCTAAATAATAATAATAAAATTTTATTTAATAGCCCATCATATTCCGCAGCGCTTTACAGTTTAAACAGTTTTCGAACACAATCAAAGAAAACAACGTTAACAATACAGTAATTAAAAGCAAAATAAAGGCCCGTCTGAGAGCTTACAATCTACAATGAGGTGGGGAATAACAAATACAGGTGTGTAATACAATGGTGCATTTACAAGAGGGTCCAGCCATCTTGAGGGAGTGAGGGATGGATGAAAAGGGAAATTTGGGCTACACCACCCCACCTACACAGAGAAGATTTGTTTAAAAGAATTTTGATAGGGCCGCTCTGAACAGAGGTTTTGAGGGAGCCCCCTAAACCATGCAAATTTTGTGAAATCCTAATTTCTTGGGAAGCATCCCAAGGTTTGGGCGCAGCGCGGGAGAAGTCTTGGAGTCGGGAGGGGGAGTACGGATTAGTGCAGAGGTTAGTCGAAAGTCTTTGCAACGCAGCAGTCGGTTAGGCCGATAGATAAAATGAGGGAGGAGATTAGGGGGGGCTGCATGTGGGAGCTTTTGGGGTGGAACAAGTACTTTTAAATTTGGATCCATAATGATCAATGCTAAAAGTGAGGTTTTTTTTGTTTCCATGGGAGAAAAGGGCGGATTCTAGAGATTTTCTTTAGGGTAGGCGGCAAGAGCGGGCAAGAAGTTTATGGGAGGTAAGGAGAATTTGGTGTCAAAAAATAACACCCAAAAGCGAGCCTGCTGCCGGGGTGTTATTAGGTGCCGCCACTGAGAGGGAAAAGTCAGATTTAGGGAGGTTAGTAGACGGGCGGGAGCAGAAGAAGTTCAGTTTGGAAGGTTAAGTTTCAGATAAAGCAACATATGTTGGAGACTGCGACAGACATCGGGTGGCGTTCTGTGTACAGCGGGGTAAGGTCGGGGGAGACTGAATAATTGTTGTCACACATAAAATTGGTACTGAAAGCCAAATCTGCGATGGTCTTCCAATTGGGGCGGTGTAAGAGAGAAGAAAGGGGGCCAAGGACGAGCCCTGGGGTACACCGACGTGAGAGGAAGAGGAGATGAAGTGGAGCCAGAGAAAAGAAAAAACTGAAGGAGCGTCAGAAAGATAGGAGGAAACCAAAGGGGAGAACAGTGTCCCAAATACCTAGTGACTGGAGCAAAACGTAGGGACAGTGCCCAACAGTGTCGAAAGCGCAGAAAGGCGAGTGAATGAGCAGAGAGTGGTCGCCGTTAAGTTTTGCTGTCAGAAGGTCATTGGTCACTTTGAGAGTCAGTTTCAGTCAATGTAGGGTCGGAAGCCGGACTGTGAAGGGTCTAGGAGGGAGGAGTGGGGAGGGAACGGGTGAGGCGGGAGTAGACTAGGGCCTCCCCAAAAATTTAGAGATGAAGGGGAGATTGAGACCGTCCCGTATTGTTTGTGCAGGAAGGGTCGAGAGCGGTTTCTTTATATGGAGTAATGAGGATGTTTGAAGGAGGAGGGAAAATGCCAGAGGAGAGTGAGAGATTGAAATTGTGTTAGGTGAGGGTTTTGACAACAGGGAGAGAGACTGGAGGAGATGTGAGGGAAGGGTCGGGAGTGCATGTAGTCGGACGAAGAAAAGGAGTCTGGAGACTTCTTCTTCTGTGATGGGATCAAATGTGGAAATTGGCCCGGGAAATGCAGGGGGATGGGAGTCACAGCACTTGGTGGTTGAGAGCAGATTTCCTGATGGATAGTATCTATTTTTTTCTATAAAGTTGGGAGGCCAGGTCTTAGCACAAATGCTTGATAGGGGCTTGTGCTTTTGGCCTAGGGGGGAGTGAAAAGGTCAAAAAGTTTCTTGGGGTTGTTGGCTAGTGAGGAGATCAGGGGGTGAATAGGTCGTTGGCGAGGTGAAGGGCTGCATTATAAGTTCTTAACATGAATTTAAAGTGGATGAAGTCTTCTGGGGCGGGTTTTTCTCCATAGGCGTTCAGCACTCCTAGAGCATCGCTGGGAAGGTGAGTTGCGAGGGGAGCCAGGCTGTTTTAAACTGTGTGTTTGGAGTTTCTGGGGGTGAGCGGTGCTACATGGTCAAGGTGTTTTCTAAGAGTGTCAATTTAGTGATAACAGCCAATCAGGACAAGAAAAAACAGCGAAGAGTGTAGGGAGTCGAGAGTGTCTGGGGGTTTTAATGGTTATAGATTTCTGAATGTTGGTAGGAGGATTCGCTGGGGGGTGGAGATTTGTGAGCGTGAAGGAGAAAAAGTTGTGGTCAAGAGGGGAAAGCGGTGGTTATTTAGTGGGAGATTGAACAGAGGCGGACAAAGACCAGTCAAGGGTGTTGCCATCCTTGTGTGTTCTCAGAGGTTGAAAGCTGTGAGAGGCCTAGAGAATGGTTAGTGCTAGAAGCTGAGATGCAGATGTGGAAGTAGGACTTTAATGGGATGTTGAAGTCTCCAAGGATAAGGGTTGGTAGTTCTGAGGACATGAAGTGCGGCAGCCAGGCTGAGAAGTGGTCAAGGAACTGGGTGGGCGAGCCTGGGGGCCGATATATGACCGCTACTCTGAGGGAGAGGGGATGGAAGAGCCTGAGTGTTGGACCTCAAAAGAAGGGAATAGAGTGATGGAATTGGGGGGATGACCTGGAAAGTGCATTGTGGGGACAGGAGTATGCCAACCCACCACCATGTCTGTTTGTGGGTCTCGGGGAATGGGAGAACGTAAGCCACCATATGAAATGGCAGCAGGGGAGAGGTCGTGTCAGAATCCTGAATCCAGGTTTTCAGTGAGGGCCAACAGATGAAGAGAGTTTTTCAGAAAGTAGTTGTGCAGGAAAGATTAGTTTGTTGCATGCAGACCGTGGATTCCAGAGGGCACAATTGAAAGAAGGAGATAGGGAGTGCAAGTAATATTAACAAGATTATTAATGGTTTCGACATGAGGTAGTGTAGGGATTGAGGTTTGGGGGATGGACCAGGTTGGGGGAGAGTGTCCCCTGAAATCATAGAGGTAGGAAGATAAAGAGCAGGTACATGTTGGAGTTGTAAGTAGGTTTTTTTCTGTGATTATATGGGCAAGATGGGCTAGGTTTCTCAGAAGGTGAGGAGTGCAGGGGGAACTGTACATGGGAGAGGAAGTATGGAGGGCGATGTATATGATCATGATGGAGGGGGGATGGGGCAGTGAATGTGATGGCAAGGGAACACAGGAGGATAGAGATAAAGAACAAATTTAAAAAGCTAAACAACTTGGGCTCAGCCGGGAGAAAAATAAAGGCCTAAAAGGCATATTCCAGTGATATTTGTACACCCGGACGCAAAGGTGACAGGAACCCTCCTCTATAGCTAGAGGAAAGTAGGTTTCTTCCATCACAGAGAGAGGTATCTACAGTCATGCCAAAAGTTTTGAGAATGACACAAATATAATTTTTACAAATCTACTGCTTCACTTTTCTAATGGCAATTTGCATATACTCCAGAATGTTATAAGAGTGATCAGCTTAACAGCAATTACTTGCAAAGTCAATATTTGGCTAGAAAATGAACTTTATCCCCCAAAACACATTTCAACATCATTGCAGCCCTGCCTTAAAAGGACCAGCTAACCTCTTTTCAGTGATTGCTCCATTAACACAGGTGTGGGTGTTGATGAGGACATGGCTGGAGATCAATCTGTCATGATTAAGAAGAATGACACAACTGGACACTTTAAAAGGAGGCTGGTGCTTGGCATCATTGTTTTCTCTTCTGTTAACCATGGTTATCTCTAAAGAAACACGTTGCAGTCCATCATTGCAATGCACAAAAATGGCCTAACAGGAAGATATCGCAGCTAGAAAGATTGCACCTCAGTCAACAATCTATCGCATCATCAAGAACTTCAAGGAGAGAGGTTCCATTGTTGCCAAAAAGGCTCCCAGGGGCGCCCAAGAAAGACCAGCAAGCGCCAGGACCGTCTCTTAAAAGTGTTTCAGCTGCGGGATCGGCTACCAGCAGTGCAGTGCTTGCTCAGGAATGAGCAGCAGGCAGGTGTTAGTGCATCTGCACGCACTGTGAGCGGAGACCTTGGAGCAAGGCCTGGTCTCAAGGAGGGCAGCAAAGAAGCAAACTTCTCTCCAAAAAAACATCAGGACAGACCTGATAATCTGCAAAAGGTACAGGCAGTGGACTGCTGAGGACTGGGGTAAAGTTATTTTCTCTGATAATCCCCTTTTCGATTGTTTGGGACATCAGGAAAACGCCTCATTCGGAGAAGACAAGGTGAGCGCTACCACCAGTCTTGTCTCATGCCAACTGTTTAAGCATCCTGAAACCATTCATGTGTGGGGTTGCTTCTCAGCCAAGGGAATCGGCTCTCTCACAGTCTTGCCTAAAAACACACCATGAATAAAGAATGGTAGCAGAATGTCCTCCAAGAGCAACTTCTCCCAACCCTCCAAGAGCATTTTGGCGATCAACAATGCCTTTCCCAGCATGAATGGAGCACCTGCCATAAAGCAAAGGTGATAACAAAATGGCTCAGGGAACAAAACATAGAGATTTAGGGTCCATGGCCTGAAACTCCCCCAGACTTAATCCCATTGAGAATTGTGGTCAATCATCAAGAAACGGGGACAAACACAAACCTAAAAATTCTGACAAAAAGAAAGCATTGATTGTGCAAGAATGGACTGCTATCAGTCAGGATTTGGTCTAGAAGTTGATTGAGAGCATGCCAGGGAGAATTGCAGAGGCCCCTGAAGAAGAAGGGTCAACACTGCAAAAAATTGACTTTGCTGCATTAACTCATTTCTAAAGGTACTGCCACAACTAAACAATCCCGCTAGCGATCACGATAACGACGCATACTAATGCGATCGCTAGCGGGATTGTTTCTATATCGCTAAATGCGGCCACATTTAGCGATATATTAACGACGCTATCGCCGTTTAGCGATCTTCTTAACGACTTTAGCGGTACAAAATACCCGCTAAATCGCTAAGAAAAGGTGCCACACAGCGATTAGATACTTACCCAGCGGGAGCGCCAGCGATGAATAGGGTCCGGAACGATTCCAGCGACCGAGCGAGATCACAGCAGGAAGCTCGTCGCTGAAGCTGCCGCACTGAACAATATCGCTAACGGGATCGCAAATAGTGACGTTTTTTAGCGATCTCGTTAGCGATAATTGTTTAGTGTGGCATACCCTTAACATGTCAATATAAGCTTTTGTTACTAAATATGTTTGCAATTATATTTTCTGTCTGTGATAAAAAAACATCTGTAAAAACACACACATAAAAAACCAGAGGGCAGCAGATCATGTGAAAAAATAATATTTGTGTCATTCTCAAAACTTTTGGCCATGACTGTACTGTGAGGCAGTGGGACTTTGGGTTCTTAACTGTAAGAGCCCCCCGGATACAGATTCTTTATTGTAGAGCCCTGACTGCTGTAAAGTAGCAAGAATACAGGATCCTCTTCCACAGACGCAGTGTGCTTTTTCCCACGACAAAGGTACACAGAGGCCCATGATACCTTCCCTGGTAAAATAAAATCACAGGATTATGGGACTAGAATCTGTTAACAGGATGTTGATCAAGAAACTAGTCCGCTGCCATATATTAGTCCGGGAAGGTTTAATTAATTCCCCACCAACATGATTAGCATCTATCTCATGGGATTTCTACTCCCAGAACAGTAATATGTCCTGTTATAGGTTGATCCCAATAGACTTATGTTTTCCCTTCAAACATAACAAATGAAAAAGTCCTGACTTTGGCACTCAAGGGCAGTAGCTGAATTGCGATTTCTGTTCCAAACAGAAGAAATAGGAAAATACTAGGCCAATCCGAGTATAGCATGCAAGCCAAGTTGCAAAGAATGAAGCAAAAGAAGCTGGATCTGTGTCCAGCAACACAAGGACTCTATAACTAGAGTTGAGGCCAGAAAACCAAATGTGAAGTGGTACGCACTAGGCAAAAGGCCTACACTAGAGGCCCAAAGCCATAAAACCAGAGGCAAAAAAGCCAGAGGCACAAAGCCACAGGCTACAGGCACAAAGCCAGAGGCACAAGGCTCAACTGGGCGGCCTGAGGCACAACTAGGTGCCCTGAGGTACAATCAGGCGCCATGAGGCACAATGGCACTATGAAGCACAGAGGCACTATGATGTACTATGAATACTATGAAGCACAGAGGCACTATGAGGTACAGACTAGGGCCATGCTTGAAGCTGCGCTAAACAAGAGCCAGGCTCATCATTACATTCAAGAGAACAATCCATCTGAATTCAGGATAAACCTACTGTCATGGTCCAGTCCGGAGTTTGTGCGCTGCTGTCCTCCCAGGACTGGTCATGCGGGGGTTAATTTCCTCGCTCGTTCTGGAGCGGGCTGGGCTATTTCAGTCCGTCACAGCCGGCTTACCAGTGTTAGTGATAGCTCAAGCTTCCAGTCTAGAGCCTCTGACCCCTGTTACCTGGTGATCCTCCTGCCTTTGACTTGTTTACTCGTGTATGACCCGGACTGACTCTGACCCCATCTCTTGGTATCCGTCTCTGCTGCTACGATCCCTGTCTGGCTATTTGACCCTCGGCTTGGTATATTGACTACGTGTATTGCTGCTCCTTCTGGTACTTCTGCCTCCGTACGTTTTGACTCGCTTGCCTGACCACGCTCCCACTACTTGGTGGTGCCTGTGCTTCTGATTTGTATAGCTTCTCGTGTACTCAGTCTCACGTCCCTCCCTAGCTCCCTCTGGGGAAGATTGCACTACACTGCAGTAGTCTAAACAGCTCCCATCTGGTTTTGACCTATTGGCTTGTTTTCGACCACGGGGCTTGCTGAGACCTGTAGTTCTTATATGACTGTTTAATCTTAACACAGCTTTGCAAGTTTTTAGCTGCCACCTGTGGTGGTTTTGGTTGCTGCAGTGCAGGCTTGTCCTGAGCACACTGGCCTGCATTTCAGCTGCTTTACATTATCACTAACCTCACATTTAAACGGGAGTTTGCAATTTTTTTTTCCCTAGTCATGGATCCGCTGCATAACTTGGCGGATCAAGTGTCCAGTTTGACTCAGATGGTGCAGGATTTTTCTGGGAGACATCAGTCTCTTGTTACGTCTCATACCCACTTACAGAAAAGACTTACTGAGAATATTAAGACTGTGCAGGGAAACACTTCTCATAGTGTTAGTCTACCTGATGACTCTGTAGATGTTGTTTTGCACTCCCCCCGAACCTACAGTTAAACTTCCTGACACGTTTTCTGGCAAGAAAGATCAGTATCGCATATTCAGGGAGAGTTGTAAATTATGGTTTTCCTCTTAGACCCGATCACTGGGGATGAGACTCAGCGGGTAGGGATTATTATCTCCTTACTTAGGGAAGGTCCCCAATCCTGGGCTTTCTCGCTGCCCCCTACCGCTCCTGAACGGACCTCGGTAGATAGGTTCTTTGAGGCCCTAGGACTTATCTATGATGAACCGGACCGTGTTAGGGTGGCAGAGGACACCATTATGGGTCTGGTTCAGGGGAAGCACTCAGCTGAATGGTACAGCTCCGAGTTCCGTCGATGGTCCACTGAGGTATCTTGAAATGAGTCCGCACTGAGATGTCTATTCGGGAAGGGACTGACTAATTGCTTGAAGGACGCTCTGGCTATCCATCCACCTCCCAGCTCTTTGGAGGAGGCTATGACTCAGGCTATCCGTATGGATCGGAGGCTTCGGAGAGAGGTCTTACACAACGGGGATTCCGTTGTTCCCTGCTAACCCGATGTTTTGCTTCCATCTGAATCTATGGAGGTGGGAGCCACCGACTTCCAGGAAAAAGAGAGGAAACGCCGGCGTGATGAAAAGCTGTGTTTTTACTGCGGAGACCCCGGACATTGGAAAAGGGACTGCCCCTCTTGTCCATCTACTAACAAGCGGCTGAGTCTGGTGATCATCGTGGAGGTCACTCAGACTCTCCGGTACCTTTTACTTCATTTACAAAGATACTGTTAAAGGTGGAACTTGGTGTGAAGAACTGCTTTGTCCATACTTCGGCTTTTGTAGACTGTGGGTCTTTCTACTGTGTCTATGTCATCCGTCAGTCTGGAGGGTATTCCGGAGTACCTGAAGGACTTTGAGGATGTGTTCTCCGAAAAGGAGGCTGAGGTTCTGCCACCACACCGCCCATTCGATTGTGCCATTGATCTTGTTCCTGGTGCCAAATTGCCCAAAGCACGTCTGTACAATCTCTCCATCCCTGAGCGAGCTGCTATGAAGGAGTATATCTCTGAAAGCCTCCGTAAAGGACATATTCGGCCATCTGTCTCTCCTGTGGCGGCGGGGTTCTTTTTTGTAAAAAAAAAAAAGATGGTGGTTTATTCCGTGCCTCGATTTTCAAGAACTGAATAAGATCACCAGAAGAAACACTTATCCTCTCCCACTGATACCTGATTTATACAACCAATTGTCCGGGGCCAGATGGTTTTCTAAGTTGGACCTCAGGGGAGCATACAATCTCATCCGTATGCGGGAGGGGGATGAGTGGAAAACTGCGTTTCTCACCTCTGAAGGTCTATTGAAAATTTGGTCATGCCGTTCGGCTTGACTAACGCACCAGCGGTATTCCAGAATTTCATTATCCATGTTTTTTCAGACTTTATTGGACGCTTTGTGGTAGTTTATCTTGATGATATACTCATATATTCTTCTGATAGGCAAAGTCACATGGGTCATCTTCGTGCGGTTCTCCAGAAGCTCAGGGAGAACTCTCTCTTTGCCAAACTGGAGAAGTGTTCATTTTTACTCAAGAATTGTCCTTTCTAGGGGTCATTTTGTCCTCTGAGGGGTTTTGTATGGACCCTAGGAAGGTACAGGCCATTGTGGATTGGGTGCAACCCAGAGATCTCAAGGGTCTTCAGAGATTTCTGGGTTTCGCCAATTACTATAGAAAATTTATCAAGGGGTTTTCTCAAGTGGTCAAACCCCTCACTGATCTCACTCGAACGGGGGCTGATCTAAAAAACTGGTCAGCTCCAGCTGTGACGGCATTTTCTTCATTAAAAAACAGTTTCATGACTGCCCCTGTACTGGTTCAACCTGATTTGTCTAAACCATTTATCATAGAGGTTGGACGCCTCTGAGGTGGGAGTGGGGGCTGTGTTGTCCCAGGGGCCCACCACATTAACTAACTTAAGACCCTGTGCCTTCTTTTCAAAAAAATTTTCCTCTGCTGAGAGGAATTATGATGTGGGTAACCGGGAGTTGTTGGCCATTAAATTGGCATTTGAAGAATGGAGGCATTTTTTGGAGGGGGCAGCTCATCGTATCACTGTCATTACAGATCACAAGAACCTGTCCTACATCGAGTCCGCCAAACGTTTAACTCCGAGACAGGTAAGGTGGTCACTTTTTTTTTCCCGATTTCAGTTTTCCATCACTTTCAGACCAGGGTCCAAGAATGTGAAGGCTGATGCCTTGTCTTGTAGCCTAGATCCAGTATCTCCTCCTGAACCTCCTTCCTCCATTCTTCAGCTGGGGGTGGTGGTGGCTGTGGTGTCCTCGAGATTGGAACAAGAGATTCGTGAGTCCCAATCTCTTGCTCCATCGTCCATACCTGAAAATAAGCTCTTTGTGCCTGTCCAATATCGGTTAAGGGTGCTTCGAGAGTTCCACGACTCTGCTCTGAGTGGGCATCCGGGAATCTCGGCCACTCGTAAAGCCATCACTAGGCTGTTCTGGTGGCCCTCGTTGACGTCAGACATCACTGGGTTTGTGTCCTCCTGTGAAACTTGTGCCCGCGCAAAAGCCTCCCGCAACCGGCCGGCCGGGGAATTTGGTGCCACTGCCAATTCCGGATAGACCATGGACTCATCTGTCCATGGATTTTGTCACCGATCTTCCTCCCTCTAATGGCAAAACTGTGATCTGGGTAGTTGTTGATAGGTTCAGTAAACAAGCACATTTTGTACCTTTAAAGGGCCTTCCGAATGCTGAGACTCTATCTAAACTATTCATTGAGCATGTGATCCGGTTGCATGGTGTGCCTGTCAGTGTGGTGTCTGATAGAGGGGTACAATTCGTGGCAAAATTCTGGAGGGCTTTTTGTAAAAGGCTGGGCATCAGTCTGACCTTTTCATCGGCCTACCATCCAGAGACCAATGGTCAGACTGAAAGGACAAATTAGTCTTTGGAGCAGATTTTACGGTGTCTTGTCACGTCTAGACAGGATGATTGGTGCTCTGCGATACCTATTGCAGAATTCGCTTTCAATAATCGGGTCAATCAGTCCACTGGTACTTCTCCATTTTTCTGCAACTATGGGTTTCACCCTCATTTTGGTGAGTTTTCCCGGCTGGATTCAGGATGTCCAGGGGCTGATTCGGCCTTTCTGCGGTTGGGGGAGGTCTGGAGGGAGGTTCAGAGAAACATTGGGGAAGCTCAGGGCAAATATAATTTTTTTGCAGATAAACGACGTTCTGTGGGGCCAGCTTATCAGGTGGGGGATAAGGTATGGTTATCCACCAAGAATATAAGGCTGAGAATTCCCTCGGCTAAGTTGGGTCCCAAGTATATTGGTCCGTATGAAATTTTAGAGGTAATTAATCCTGTGGTCTTTCGCCTGCGCTTGCCTCCGTCGTTGCGGATCCCCAATGTGTTCCATAAGGCACTTCTGAAGCCGTCGGTGCCTTCCTCTGGTGAGTCTCCCTCACACCCGCCTGTTGTGGTAGATGGACAAACAGAGTACGAGGTGGAACAGGTTTTGGATTCTCGTATGCTCCGCCGTTCACTTCAGTACTTGGTCCATTGGAAAGGGTACGGTCCTGAGGACCGGTCATGGGTGCCGGCGCGTTTGGTCCATGCTGATCGGTTGGTCCGGGCCTTTCACGCTCGTCATCCAGGGAAGCCTGGGGGTACTGTCATGGTCCAGTCCGGAGTTTGTGCGCTGCTGTCCTCCCTCAGGACTGGTCATGCGGGGGTTAATTTCCTCGGCCTCGTTCTGGAGCGGGCTGGGCTATTTCAGTCCGTCACAGCCGGCTTACCAGTGTTAGTGATAGCTCAAGCTTCCAGTTTAGAGCCTCTGACCCCTGTTACCTGGTGATCCTCCTGCCTTTGACTTGTTTACTCGTGTATGACCCGGACTGACTCTGACCCCATCTCTTGGTATCAGTCTCTGCTGCTACGTTCCCTGTCTGGCTATTTGACCCTCGGCTTGGTATATTGACTACGTGTATTGCTGCTCCTTCTGCCTCCGTACGGTTTTGACTCGGCTTGCCTGACCATGCTCCCACTACTTGGTGGTGCCTGTGCTTCTGATTTGTATAGCTTCTCTGTGTACTCAGTCTCACGTCCCTCCCTAGCTCCCTCTGGGAAGATTGCACTACACTGCAGTAGTCTAACAGCTCCCATCTGGTTTTGACCTATTGGCTTATTTTCTGACCACGGGCTTGCTGAGACCTGTAGTTCTTATATGACTGTTTATTCTTAACACAGCTTTGGATGTTTTTGCTGCCACCTGGTGGTGGTTTTGGTTGCTGCAGTGCAGGCTTGTCCTGAGCACACTGGCCTGCATTTCAGCTGCTTTACACCTACACTCTTAGGGTGCATACTAACATGCCAGAAACTAGCTGCACATATGGGTGCTTCTCACAAAATTAGAATATCATCAAAAAGTTAATTTCAGTTCTTCAATATAAAAAGTAAAACTCATATTATACACAGTCACTACAGAGTAATCTATTTCAAGTGTTTATTTCTGTTAATGTTGATGATTATGGCTTACAGTCAATGAAAACCAAAAGTCATTCTCTCAGTAAATTAGAATTAACAAAAAACACCTGCAAAGGCTTCCTAAGCATTTAAAAAGGTCCTTTAGTCTGTTTCAGTAGGCCCCACAATCATGGGGAAGATTGCTGACTTGACAGATGTCCAGAAGGCAGTAACTGACACACTCCACAAGGAGGGTAAGCCACAAAAGGTCATTGCTAAAGAAGCTGCCTGTTCACAGAGTGCTGTATCCAAGCATATTAATGGAGAGTTGAGTGGAAGGAAAAAGTGTGGTAGAAATAGGTGCACAAACAACTGGGATAACCGCAGCCTTGAAAGGATTGTTAAGAAAAAGCAATTCAAAAATTTTGGAGATTCACAAGGAATGGACTGCTGCTGGAGTCATTGCATTAAGAGCCACCACACACAGACGTATCCAGGACAAGGGCTACAAATGTTGCATTCCTTGTGTCAAGCCACTCATGATCAATAGACAACGCCAGAAGCGTCTTACCTGGGCCAAGGAGAAAAAGAACTGGACTGTTGCTCAGTGGTCCAAGGTGTTTTTTCAGATTAAGGTAAATTTTGCATTTCATTTGGAAATCAAGGTCCCAGAGTCTGGAGGAAGAGTAGAGAGGCCACAATCCAAGCTGCTTGAGGTCTAGTGTGAAGTTTCCACAATCAGTGATGGTTTGGGGAGCCATGTCATCTGCTGGTGTAGGTCCAATGTGCTTTATCAAGACCAAAGTCAGCGCAGCCGTCTACCAGGAAATTTTAGAGCACTTTATGCTTCTCTCTGCCAACAAGCTATTTGGAGATGGAAATTTCACTCTCAAGCAAGACTTGCACCTGCTCACAATGCCAAAAGTACCAATACCTGGTTTAAAAACAACATCACTGTGCTCGATTGGCTAGAAAACTCGCCTGACCTTAACCCCATAGAGAATCTATGAGGTATTGTCAAAAGGAAGACAAGAGACACCAGACCCAACAATGCAGACGAGCTGAAGGCTGCTATCAAAGCAACCTGGGCTTCCATAACACCTCTGCAGTTCCACAGGCTGATCGCCTCCATGCCACGCCACATTGATGCAGTAATTGATGCAAAAGGAGCCCCAACCAAGTATTGAGTGCATTTACTTAACATACATTTCAGTAGGCTAACATTTTGGATTTTAAAATAATTTTTCAAGCTGGTGTTATAAAGTATTCTAATTTACTGAGATAATGACTTTTGGGTTTTCACTGGCTGTAAGCCATTATCAACATTAACAGAAATAAACACTTGAAATAGATCACTCTGTTTGTAATGACTGTTTAATATACGAGATTAACTTTTTGTATTGAAGAATTGAAATAAATTAACTTTTTGATGATATTCTAATTTTGTGAGAAGCACTTCAATGTTAAATCAAACCTCAGAAAAGCTTTATCATAATGTCATGAGGCTAGCCTAGCATCAGCCCAGAGTCCTAACCCTTCAACACATTACACCGTGCACTTACCCGTGCTGGTTCCACAGCCGCTAGAACAGGGGAACTGGTAATGCTGAGAGTCCACCATGGAGGGAAGCAACATCACATCAGGAATGCTGATTTACTGAAGATGATGCACAGGTTGGCCGTTGGCGGAGGGACTTCTCTTAGAGAGATGTCGGCCACGGACTGCTTGATTCTCCTGAGCCTGCACTGCTACAGCGACTGATGGCTGAGGGATCTCTATTCAGAGAGGCGTCAGCCACGGAATGCTTAACAGAGGGCAAGGAAGGCTAAGACCCCCTGAGTCCATACAACGAAGCTCCACAGGCCATCTTCACTCTAGGAGCAACCTCTCATACAACTATCCCTTGAAGAGACAGGAAAAACACTGGAAGGTTGAGGTGGGATGGGCCTTTTAACCTCTCGGTGATCCTGTCCCGCTACAGGTCAAGGAAGGACTACCTGCAGTGGTGTTGTCCAGAGTAACGTAATGGAAATAAAATTTGGTGTATTTTTACCCATTTCCCAGTGTAAAAATGTAAAATCTGGGGCGAAAACAAAACTTGTGGTAAAAAATTAAATACTGCTCAATTGTATAGAATGCTATGTCACACCTGTGGTGTCAATATGATCACTACACCTCTATATGAATTAATTCAGAGATGTACTATGAAAAATGGGGCCACTTATGGTGGGCGGAGGTGGGGGGGTTCGGCTGTTTTGGCACCTCAGGGGTTCTTCCAGGGAATCATGGCACTCGCAAACCATTACAACAAAACCTGAACTCCAATATAGCGCTCCTTCCCTTCTGAGCTTGACACTGTGCCTGAAAAGTAGTTTTCGATCACATATGGGGCATTGGCAAAAAATGGAAATTGCACAACAAATTTTGTGGTCCATTTTCTCTTGATACCCTTGTGAAAAGGAAAAAAATTAGAGCTAACGCAACATTTTTCAGGGGAAAATGTATTTTTTGATTTTCACGGCTCAATGTTATAAAATTCTGTGAAGCACCTGTGGGTTCAAAATGTTTACCAATGTATGTGTAGATAAAATCCTTGAGGGATGCAGTTTCCAAAATGGAATCACTTTTGGGGGGTTTCCACTGTTTAGGCACATTAGGGGCTCTGAAAACCCGACACGGCATCTGCTATCGATTCCAAACAATTTTGCTCTCGAAAAGTCAAATTGTGCTCCTGCCAACCAAGCCCTGATGTGAGCCCAAACAGTTTTTCCCCCACATACAGGGTATCGATGTACTAAGGTGAAATTTAACAACAAAATGTATGGTCCATTTTCTCCGGTTACCCTTGTGGAAAAGCAAACATTTGAGGTTAAAGCAATATTTTTGCGGGAAAAAAAAAATGTAAAATTTTTTCATTCCACATTGCTTTAATTCCTGTGCAACACCTGAATGATTACTAAACTTATTGAATGTGGCCTGCCAGGAAAGTGAAAACAGGCTTGGGTTAAGGGGTCAAAAAGGTGTGTTCTAATACTTTTCTCAATATAGTGTATGATTTGACAGAAAGGCCACACAGAAGCTAGAACGTGCCTGTGTGTTTTGGTAGAAAAGAGATTAACTAGCAAACTGAGATGCACATTAAAAAATACACTTTATTGTATCAGACCCAACCTTATAAGTCAATTATAATATTGCCATTGAATTCTATATACTTTTTTATAGGTTCATTTATGATAGTAATTTTGAATCGGATTTCCATTCAAAACTTTTTTTTTTTTTATTTCAAGTAAGGCGACGAAGAGAGCATTTCCACTAGATTTTTGGTGAACAACATAACTAACCTTGATACTAAAATCACACCCTTGATATACTGAACCTCTGTGATAGTTCTAGCCACATTTCATGCTACACTTTCCATGGTCAGGAGGTATTTTCAGAAACTGTAAACTCATGAGAGTGACAAACACAATGGTAAATATATAGTATAAGAAATCATGAGATGATTGGGTTATAAATCATGAATGGTTAGCATAATGTACGGTACTTAATTATTGGGCTTAGTTTTAGTTCTATCTTCTCAGTAGTGGTTGGAGGGTCAGTGTCTCGTGGCTCTCATTGAATAGATCCAGCAGGTCATATTTACATGCAATACTGTTTGGAGAAAAAATATCCAAATTAGCACATATCAGCCAACAGATGGGTTTGGCCAATAGGGGTTGAAGAGGTATTCCCATCTCCGAGACCTTATCCCAATATGTAGGAGGTGTAATAATAATAATATTAAGAAATACCTCCAATTAGAAATGTAGTACAGTTTTTATGGTTGGCTGTGTCTCTTTCCTCATATGTGGGCATAGCAGGACCTTAAGTATCCATGGTTACGACCACTAGCAACTAGCTAACTAACTGTCACTATATCAGTGGTCGGAACCATGGATACCTAAGGTCCTGCAATGCCTGCACATGAGGAAAGAGACATTGTGAATCAAGAAAACTATAGTACATTTCTAACTGGAGCTATTTACTAATATTATTATTACACCTACTACATTTTGGGATAAGATTCTGGAGATGGAAATACTCATTTAAACTGCATACATATATTATATTGCCTCCAAATAAATCTTATTTATTCATCATAATGGAGTTTTATGTTCTAGTAGGTATAATCAATGTATAGGGTTATGTTCTTCTGTGCAGTGTCAATCTTCACACAGGGAACCATTGTACCCCCTTCAAACTACAGTAGTCCTTGGTAGGGTCATATCAGATGGTGTGAAAAAGCATGAGGCTCCAGTGCAGATTATCAGTATATGGCACCACCACTTGTCTCCAGAAAAATGCTGGAAATGTAATTACCGTATATAATAGAGTATAAGCCAAGTTTTTCAGCACAGTTTTTGTGCTGAAAACGCCCCCCTCGGCTCGAGTCATTGTCCCAGAAGATGGAGGGGGGGGGGGGAAGGGCTGCAGCGGCGCAGCAAGTCACAGGGGGCTGGAGCCTGCTGCTGCTGCGGCTAAAGGTACTGCCACACTAAACAATCCCGCTAGCGATAGCGATAAAGACGCATACTAATGCGATCGCTAGCGGGATTGTTTCTATATCGCTAAGTGCGGCTTAACTTAGCGATATAGTTAACGACGCTATCGCGGTTAGCGATCTTCTTAACGACTTTAGCGGTACAAAAGTACCGCTAAATCGCTAAGAAAAGGTGCCACACTTAGCGATATATACTTACCTGCGGGGCGCCGACGATCTAAATAGGGTCCGGAACGATGTCAGCGACGAGCGAGATCACAGCAGGGGCCTCGTCGCTGACAGATGCCGCACACAACAACATCGCTAACGGGATCGCTAAATAGTGACGTTTTTTAGCGATCCCGTTAGCGATGTTGTTTAGTGTGGCATACCCTTAAAGCCTGTGCCCGCTGCTAAAGAGAAATGAATATTAACTGCGCTGGCAGTGAATATTCATTTCTCTGTAATAGCTAGCACAGTGTAAGGCCTCTTTCACACGTCCATGTCTCCAGTACATTTGGTGACAGTTTTCACATGTACCGGAGACACTGACACACATAGACACATTGAAAGCTATGTTGCTGTGCACATGTCAGTGTATTTCCACTGACCATGTGTCTGTGTGACAAACACGGAGACATGTCCATTTTTTACAGGCAGCACACACACGGATGACACACTGGGATGTCATCTGTGTGACACGTCCCAGCGCCTGAGAAGCAGCGCTACAGTAAGTGCTGTCATTGTTATCACTTGAATGTAACACTCATCATTCTCCCTTGCTTGCGCTGATCGCCGGCAAAGTATGGGAGAAAGAGGAGAGCCGTCTTCAGCATCCGGTGTCGGGGAACAGCGCTGTGAAACCGGCCTCAACCACAGCCAACGACTTCCAGCAGCAACCGAGCGATCACGGGTGCCCGCTACTTAAGAGAAATATTCACCTCTCTACAATCCCATAGGCGTGGAGCACAGTGAATATTCATTCCCTTAAGTAGCGGGGACACGTGATCGCACGGCCGCTACTGGCACCGGAACAAGAAGCTGCGAGGGAGCACAGGGATGGTAAACAGCATGGTTAATTTTTCTTTTATGCTTTTCTGATGGGGGCCATGCATACCAGGATTGGGATGAGGAGCCATGCATACAAGGATGGGAATGAGGAGCTATGCATACCAGGAAAGGGATGAGATGGTCATGCATACAAGGATGAGGATGAAGAACCATGCATACTAGAATAGGGATGAGGAGGTAGTGCATACCAGGATAGGGATGAAGGGACAAAATGAGGTGCCTCGGATTATACTCGGGCCGACTTATACTCGAGTATATATGGTATCCCAGAAGACTGTTTAGTCTGGACAATACTTGCAGTATCTGGGAAATGCAAAGACAATGCGCCTAACGACCCATTTAAACCATTTTTGGCCAAACCCATCATTATCAACGGATTTGGCCAATGACTTAACCCCTCTCTGACATTAGACGTACTATCCCGTCCATAAAACCCGTGCCATTCTGACCATGGACGGGATAGTACGTCATAGGCGATTAGCTGCGCTCCCCGAGGGAGCGCAGCTAATCGCCGCCGGGTGTCAGCTGATTATCACAGCTGACACCCGTGACTGTGTGTCAGGAGCGGTCACGGACCGCTCCCGGCACATTAACCCCTTGCACACCGCGATCAAACATGATCGCGGTGTACTGGGGGCACAGGGGAGGATCGCGCAGTGTGGGGGCTCCCTGCGCGCCCCCCTGAGACCCTCAGACCAGCGCGATGTGATCGCGCTGCTCTGAGGGCTTCCTCCCTCCCAGGACCCGGATCCAAGATGGCGCTGGGGTCCTGGAGGGAGGCGGCTTCCTCAGTGCCTGCCGAGAGCAGGCACTGAGAAGCCTGCTGCACTGCCTGAGCGATCGCTGGTGTGACAGAGTGCTGTGCACACTGTCACACCAGCGATCTGATGAAATACAGTGATGTCCCACCCTGGGACAAAGTAAAAAAGTAAAAAAAGTAAAAATAAACATGTGTAAAAAAAAATCCAAAAAAAAAAAAAAAAAAAAAAAAATATTCCCCAATAAATTCATTACTTATTGTAAATAAAAAAAATAAAACAATAAAAGTACACATATATGGTATCGCCGCGTCCGTAACGACCTTCCCTATAAAAATGTCCCACTAGTTAACCCCTTTTGTGAACCCCTTAAAAAATAAAAAATAAAAACGAAGCAAAAAATCAGTGCTTTATCATCATACCGCTGAACAAAAAGTGGAATAACACGCGATCAAAAAGACGGATATAAATAAACATGGTACCGCTGAAAACGTCATCTTGTCCCGCAAAAAACGAGCCGTCACACAGCATCATCAGCAAAAAAAAAAAAAGTTATAGCTCGCAGAATAAAGCGATGCAAAAATAATTATTTTTTATATAAAATTGTTTTTATTCTATAAAAGCGCGAAAACATAAAAAAATGATATAAATGAGGTATCGCCATAATCGTACTGACCCGAAGAATAAAACTGCTTTATCAATTTTACCACACGCGGAACAATAAAAACGCCTCACCCAAAAGAAATTCATGAATTGCTGATTTTTGTTCATTCTAACCTCCCAAAAATCGAAATAAAAAGCGATCAAAAAATGTCACGTGCTCAAAAATGGTACCAATAAAAGCGTCACCTCGTCCCGCAAAAATTAAGACCTCACATGACTCTGTGGGCCAAAATATGCAAAAATTATAGCTCTCAAAATGTGGCGATGCAAAAAACTACTTTTTGCAATAAAAAGCGTCTTTTAGCGTGACAGCTGCCAATCATAAAAACCGCTATAAATAGTAAATCAAACCCCCCTTTATCACCCCCTTAGTTAGGGAAAAATAATAAAATAAAAAAAATGTATTTATTTCCATTTTCCCATTAGGGTTAGGGTTAGGGTTTCGGCTAAAGTTAGGGTTAGGGTTGGCGCTAAAGTTAGGATTAGGGTTAGAGTTTGGATTAGGGTTAGGGTTGGGATTAGGGTTGGGACTAGGGTTAGGGGTGTGTTGGGGTTAGGGTTGGAGTTAGAATTGGGGGGTTTCCGCTGTTTAGGCACATCAGGGCTCTCCAAATGTGACATGGCGTCTGATCTCCATTCCAGCCAATTCTGCTTTGAAAAAGTCAAACGGTGTTCCTTCACTTCTGAGCTCTGCCATGCGTCCAAACAGTAGTTTATCCCCACATATGGGGTATCAGCGTACTCTGGACCCCAAGAGTTATTGTGAAATTTGTCCTATTTCTTCTGTTACCCTTGGGAAAATAAAAAACTGGGGGCGAAAATATTATTTTTGTAAAAAAAATAAGATTTTTTTGTTTTTACGGCTGTACATTATAAACTTCTGTGAAGCACTTGGGGCTTCATAGCGCTCACCACACATCTAAATAAGTTCCTTGTGGGGTCTATTTTCCAAAATGGGGTCACTTGTTGGGGATTTCCACTGTTTAGGCGCATCAGGGGCTCTCCAAATGCGACATGACGCCCCCAGACCATTCCATCAAAGTCTGCAATCCAAAACGTCACTACTTCCCTTTCCGAGCCCTGACATGCGCCCATACAGTAGTTTTCTCCCACATATTGGGTATCAGCGTACTCAGGACAAATTGGACAACAACTTTTGGGGTCCAATTTCTCCTGTTACCCTTGTGAAAATAAAATATTGGGGGCGAAAAAATCATTTTTGTAAAAAAAAAAAGGATTTTTTATTTTTACGGCTGTGCGTTATAAACTTCTGTGAAGCACTTCGGGTTCAAAGTGCTCACCACACATCTAGGTAAGTTCCTAGTGGGGTCTATTTTCCAAAATGGGGTCACTTGTGGGGGGTTTCCACTGTTTAGGCGCATCAGGGGCTCTCCAAATGCGACATGACGCCCCCAGACCATTCCATCAAAGTCTGCAATCCAAAACGTCACTACTTCCCTTTCCGAGCCCTGACATGCGCCCATACAGTAGTTTTCTCCCACATATTGGGTATCAGCGTACTCAGGACAAATTGGACAACAACTTTTGGGTCCAATTTCTCCTGTTACCCTTGTGAAAATAAAATATTGGGGGCGAAAAAATCATTTTTGTAAAAAAAAAAAGGATTTTTTATTTTTACGGCTGTGCGTTATAAACTTCTGTGAAGCACTTCGGGGTTCAAAGTGCTCACCACACATCTAGATAAGTTCCTTGTGGGTCTATTTTCCAAAATGGGGTCACTTGTGGGGGTTTCCACTGTTTAGGCGTATCAGGGGCTCTCCAAATGCGACATGACGCCCCCAGACCATTCCATCAAAGTCTGCAATCCAAAACGTCACTACTTCCCTTCCGAGCCCTGACGTGCACCCATACAGTAGTTTTTCTCCTACATATTGGGTATCAGCGTACTCAGGACAAATTGGACAACAACTTTTGGGTTCCAATTTCTTCTGTTACCCTTGTGAAAATAAAATATTGGGGGCGAAAAAATCATTTTTGTAAAAAAAAAAAAGGATTTTTTATTTTAAGGCTGTACGTTATAAACTTTAGTGAAACACCTGGGGGTTCAAAGTTCTCACCACACATCTAGATAAGTTCCTTGAGGGTCTAGTTTCCAAAATGGTGTCATTTGTGGGGGGTTTCCACTGTTTAGGCAGATCAGGAGCTCTCCAAACACGACATGGCGTCCAGCCAATTCTGCGTTGAAAAAGTGAGACGGCGCTCCTTCCCTTCCAAACTCTGCCATGCACCCAAACAGTGGTATACCCCCACATATGGGGTATCAGTGTACTCAGGACAAATTGCACAATAACTTTTGGAGTCTTGTTACCCTTGGAAAAATAAAAATTCGGGTGAAAAGATCATTTTTGTGGAAAAAATATGATTTTTAAATTTTACGGCTCTACGTTATAAACTTGTGTGAAGCACTTGAGGGTTCAAATTGCTCACCAAAGATCTAGATAAGTTCCTTAGGGGGTCTAGTTTCCCAAATGGGGTCATTTGTGGGGGGTTTCCACTGTTTAGGCACATCAGGGGCTCTCCAAATGCAACATGGCATCCAATCTCAATTCCAGCCAATTTTGGTTGGAAAAAGTCAAATGGTGCTCCTTCCCTTCCGAGCTCTGCCGTGCGCCCAAACAGTGGTTCCCCCCCACATATGGGGCATCAGCGTACTCAGGACAAATTGGACAACAACTTATGTGGTCCAATTTCTCCTGATACCCTTGGGAAAATAAAAAATTAGTGACTAAAAGATAATTTTTGTGGGAAAAAAATAGGATTTTTTATTTTCATGCCCGGGCATTATAAACTTGTGTGAAGCACTTGGGGGTTCAAAGTGCTCACCAAAGATCTAGATAAGTTCCTTAGGGGTCTAGTTTCCAAAATGGGGTCACTTGTGGGGGATTTCCACTGTTTAGGCTCATCTGGGGCACTGCAAACGGAACATGACCCCCATCAACGTCTGCATTCCAAAACGTTACTACTTCCTTTCCAAGCCCTGCCGTGCGCCCAAACAGTTTTCCACCCCCACATATGGGGTATCAGCGTACTCAGGACAAATTGGACAACAACTTTTGGGGTCCAATTTCCTTGGGAAAATTCAAAAATTTAGGACTAAAAAATCATTTTTGTGGAAATTTTTTTTTTTTTTTTCACACCCAGGCATTATAAACTTTTGTGAAACACTTGGGGGTTCAAAGTGCTCACAACAGATCTAGATAAGTACCTTAGGGGTCTAGTTTCCAAAATGGTGTCACTTGTGGGGGTTTCCACTGTTTAGGCGCATCAGAGGTTCTCCAAGCGCGACATGGCGTCCAATCTCAACTCCAGCCAATTTTAGTTTGAAAAAGTCAAACGGTGCTCCTTCCCTTACGAGCTCTGCCGTGTGCCCAAACAGTGGTTTTCCCCCACATATGGGGTATTGGCGTACTCAGGAGAAATTGCATAACAACCTTATCTGTCCATTTTCTCCTTTTACCCTTGTGAAAATAAAAAAAAAGTTTGTAAAAGATCATTTTTGTGGCTAAAAAGTTAAATATTCATTTTTTCCTTCCACGTTGCTTTAGTTCCTGTGAAGCACCTGAAGGGTTAATAAACTTCTTGAATGTGGTTTTGAGTACCTTGAGGGGTGCAGTTTTTAGAATGGTGTCACTTTTGGGTATTTTCTGCCATATAGACCCCTCAAAGTGACTTCAAATGAGAGGTGGTCCCTAAAAAAAATGGCTTTGTAAATTTTGTTGTAAAAATGAGAAATCGCTGGTCAACTTTTAACCCTTATAACTTCCTAACAAAAAAAAATTTTGATTCCAAAATTGTGCTGATGTAAAGTAGACATGTGGGAAATGTTATTTCTTAACTATTTTGTGTGACATATTTCTCTGTTTTAAGGGAATAAAAATTCAAAGTTTGAAAATTGCTAAATTTTCAAAATTTTCGCCATATTTGCGTTTTTTTTCAAAAATAAACGCAAGTTATATGGAAGAAATTTTACCACTAACATGAAGTACAATATGTCACGAGAAAACAATCTCAGAATCGCGAAGATCCGTTGAAGCGTTCCGGAGTTATAACCTCATAAAGAGACAGTGGTCAGAATTGTAAAAATTGTCCCGGTCATTAACGTGCAAACCACCCTTGGGGGTGAAGGGGTTAATGTGTATCGGGGTAACGACCGACTGATGGTCAGGAGAGATACCGATTGTGCATGTCTGATTTCGGACTGCCAATTATATTGTTTCTCCCAGAGATAGCCAACGTGTCAGTCATGGGCTCTCACAGAGAACCCAAGAGAGCGCAGCCAAGTTAGTGCTCCTGTGTATAGGAGTGTTGGCTGATAGGACTGTCAGCTGAAAGATTGCATGAAGCATCGCTTGGCCGACAGCCATATAATGTGTATGGCTGGCTTAAAAATTACGAGAATGGGATCTGTACTTTGTGGTGTTTCTGATGTTCAGAGAGATGTACTTTCTGAGTAAAACTTTTCCCGCATTCTGGACATAAAAATGGTCTCTCTCCCGTGTGAGTTCTGTGATGGTTAATAAGATTATATTTAGTTGTAAAACATTTTCCACATTCTGAACACAAAAATGGTCTCACTCCTCTGTGAACTTTCTGATGTTGAACAAGATTCCATTTAGTTGTAAAACATTTCCCACATTCTGAACACAGTAATGTGTTCCCTCGCTATGTATTCTTTCATGTTGAACCAGATCTGCCTTGAAGGTAAAACACATTTCACATTCTTGACAAGAGAAGGGCTTTGCTCTTTTATGGTTTCTCTGATGCTTGAAAAGATTTGGTTTAGTTGAAAAAAATTTCCCACATTCTGAACAAGAAAATGGCTTCTCCCCTGTGTGAACTCTCTGATGTTCAACCATTCGCAATTTCTGGGTAAAACGTTTCCCACATTCCGCACATGAAAATAGATTCTCTCCTGTGTGAATTCTCTGATGCTCAAGTAGATAGGCTTTCTGCTTAAAACACTTCCCACATTCTGAACACGAATATGGTCTCTCATCACTTGTGGGCGTAAAAATTTTTGATTTACTTTCAACATTTATTTCATGTTTTCCAAATGGTCGACCTTCTCTATGACTATGTATTTGTTTAACAGTCTGTGAATAAGCAACAGAAGGTTGCTCAAAATTAGATGGCAGATCTCTGCTGTGAGTCACTGAGAGCAGTTCTTCTCTGATGGAGTGGTCCCCAGAATTATCTTGGGCATCTTTAAACTTTGCTTTGGAACTTGGAGATGTAAGAAGGCCATCTGAATTTTTCTTGCAGTCATCTGCTGGGAAAAAAAAAAAGTAGATGACCATAGGTTTCCTCTTTTTTAAAACGCAACATACAATATATAACATTCTGCAACAGTTTGGGGATTAGATCACAAAATCGCTGCCTTCTGGGACAGAGGGGCACTTCAGGCACTGAAAGAACATAGTCCACACCAAGCAAGATTGATATAACTGGCTGTAGTGATGAGTGAGAACGCTCAGATAAGGTGTTATCCGAGTGTGCTCGCATGTTAGAGTGTGTTCGGCGTCCTCTAACATTATGTTTGAGTTGCTGTGGCTGCATGTCCCGTGGCTGTTCCGACAGCCGCAACACACGCAGGGATTGCCTAAGAAATAGGCAATCCCTGCATGTGTTGCGGCTGTTGCACAGCAGCGAGGATGCATATTATTAAAGTACACCAAAGCCACTCTATTAGCGCTCGAGCATGCTCAGATAACACCTTATCTGAGCGTGTTCGCTTATCACTACTGACAGTTTTAGTTTTATTTGATCCTAATGTACGGTATATACTCGAGTATAAGCCGACCCGAGTATAAGCCGACCCCCTTAATTTTGCCACAAAAAACTGGGAAAACTTATCGACTGGAGCATAAGCCTAGGGTGGAAAATAAGGCAGCTACTGGTAAATTTCAAAAATAAAAATAGATACCAATAAGAGTAAAATTAAAGTAGGTTAAATGTTTTTGAATAGCCATATTGAATCAGGAGCCCCATATGCTGCTCCACAGATTATGTCTCATATGCTGCCCCATATATTATGCCCCATATGCAGCCCCATAGATTATGCCCCATATGCTGCCCATGTATTGTGCCCCATATGCTGCCCCATGTATTATTCCCCACAAGATGCTCCATAGATTGTGCCTCATATGCTGCCCCATGTATTATGCCCCCATATGATGCTCCATAGATTATGCCCCATATGCTGCCCATGTATTGGCCCCATATGCTGCCCAATGTATTATGCCCCACAAGATGCTCCATAGTTTGTGCCCCATGTGATAGTATAGGTCCCTTATGCTGCCGCTGCAAATGGAAAAAAAAAATTACATACTCACCTCTCGTCGCTGGGGGCCGAGCAGGCGGGGACACTGGCGCGCTATTGGGGACAGGTGCCGATGTCACCGCTGGCTCAAACCCCGGCACTTGCAATATTCACCTGTTCCCGGTCCACCGCTGTACGCCGCTGTCTTCCGGGTCCTCCAGCAGTGAATGCTCAGGCAGAGGGCGCGGCGCGCACTAACCACGTCATCGCGCACTCTGACCTGAACATTCACAGCTAGAGGACGCGAGGACACAGCGGAGCGGAGCGGTGGAACGGGGACAGGTGAATATCGCTTACACTCACCCCCTTCTAGCGCGGTCTCTGCAGCCCCTGCTCTTCTCCCACGGTCTCCGGCAGCTATGCCTAACTTCAGCGGTCACGTGGTACCGCTCATTAAAGTCATGAATATGTGCATATTCACCGGCACCTGTCCCCAATAGCGAGCTGGTGTCCTCGCCTGCTCAGGACACCGGCACCTGGCTCCCATTGACGAGAGGTGAGTATGTCATTTTTTTTTTTTTGCAGCAGCAGCAGCATAAGGGACCTATACTATCATATGGGGCATAATCTATGGAGCATCTTGTGGGGCATAAAACATGGGGCACAATCTATGGAGCATCTTGTGGGGCATAATACATGGGGCAGCATATGGGGCATAATCTATGGAGCATCTTGTGGGGCATAATACATGGGCAGCACATGGGGCACAATCTATGGAGCAACATGTGGGGCATAATACATGGGGCAGCATATGGGGCACAATCTATGGAGCATCTTGTGGGGCATAATATATGTGGCAGCATATGGAGCATAATCTATAGGGCAGCATATGGGGCATAATCTATGGGGCAGCATATGGGGCATAATATATGGGGCAGCATATGGGGCATAATCTATGGGCAGCATATGGGGCTCCTGATTCAATATGGCTATTCAAAAACATTTAACCTACTTTAATTTTACTTTTATTGGTATCTATTTTTATTTTTGAATTGTTTGCAGAGGAGACCCTTGTTATGCTGGTGTTGCTAGGCACCAGCCTAGTAATCGGAGCTGTATCTATTTTTATTTTTGAATTGTTTGCAGAGGAGACCCTTGTTATGCTGGTGTTGCTAGGCACCAGCCTAGTAATCGGAGCTCACAGCTCCGATTACTAGGCAGGTCACCGGCAGGTCACCAAGCAGGGCACAGCGTGGTCACACCGCGGCTGTGCCCTGTGATTGGCGCGATCGTTGATGACATCAATGTGATCGTCGATCGCGCCAAACCGGGGGGGGGGGGGGGGGGGGTTCTGGACCATGCCTGGCGTTGCCAGGCACGGGCCTAGGATCGAGTACATCGGTACTCGATCCTAGCCTGGGATCTCACTGTTTCAGCCAATCTGATTGGCTGAAACAATGAGAAAGGCTGCGATTGGCTGTTCAGAATTGAACAGCCAATCACAGCGATCGGGAGGCCGGAAAGAGGCCCTGCAATGCTGACACCATCTTCCTCCAGGTAAGATGGTGTCGGAATTTTAATGAGATCACCGAGACTTAAGTCGCAATGTCGCATTAAAGGGCATGACGTACTATCCTGTCCCTGGTCATACGGGCTCAGGTACCATGGACGGGAGAGTACGTCGGATGGCAGAAAGAGGTTAATCTGAACAAAGAAATTACATCACAAAACTTATTTTTTTAAATATTTTTATTTAGCTCAAAAAAGCATTAATTGCTGTAGAAAAACGCATACACAAACGCACCAAGAATGTGCGTTTTTCTTGCCAAGAGATGCAGAAACCTTGCAGAAATCTCTGCAAGCAAATACTCAATGGGCGCACATAGCCTTTCAGTGTTTTTGCTGCGGATTTCATCCATACTAATGAATGAGGAAAAAGCAGCAACAAAAATGAAAAGGTGCAGAAATTTCTGCTATAAATACTCAACGTGTGCACATATCCTAATAGTTCCAGCCCAGAACTGTGGGCAAATAAACCCCTTCACCTCTGAGCCTGTTCTCAACTTCCTGACCAAGCCAAATTTTTCAAATCTGACCAGTGTATTTGGTAATAACTCTGAAACGCTTAAACATATTCCTCCGGAGTAATGGGAGCATTTTTTCATGTACATGTGCATCTCACAAAATTAGAATATCATCAAAAAGTTAATTTATTTCAGTTCTTCAATACAAAAAGTGAAACTCGTATATTATATAGTCATTACAAACAGAGTGATCTATTTCAAGAGTGATTATGGCTTACAGCCAATGAAAACCCAAAAGTCATGATCTCAGTAAATTAGAATACTTTATAACACCAGCTTGAAAAATGGTTTTAAAATCCGAAATGTTGGCCTACTGAAATGTATGTTCAGTAAATTCACCCAATACTTGGTCTGGGCTTCTTTTGCATCAGTTACTGCATCAATGCGGCGTGGCATGGAGGTGATCAGCCTGTGGAACTGCTGAGGTGTTATGGAAGCCCAGGTTGCTTTGATAGCAGCCTTCAGCTTGTCTGCATTGTTGGGTCTGGTGTCTCTCTCATCTTCCTCTTGACAATACCACATAGATTCTCTATGGTGTCAAGGTCAGGCAAGTTTGTTGGCCAATCAAGCACAGTGATACTGTTGTTTTTAAACCAAACCAGGTATTTGTACTTTTGGCAGTGTGGACAGGTGCCAAGTCCTGCTGGAGAATGAAATTTCCATCTCCAAAAAGCTTGTCGGCAGAGGGAAGCATGAAGTGCGCTAAAATTTCCTGGTAGACGGCTGCGCTGACTTTGGTCTTGATAAAACACAGTGCACCTACACCAGCAGATGACATGGCTCCCCAAACAATCACTGATTGTGGAAACTTCACACTAGACCTCAAGCAGCTTGGATTGTGTGCCTCTCCATTCTTCTTCCAGACTCTGGGACCTTGATTTCCAAATGAAATGCAAAATTTACTTTCAGCTGAAAACAACACCTTGGACCACTGAGCAACAGTCCAGTTCTGTTACTCCTTGGCCCAGGTAAGACGCTTCTGGTGTTGTCTATTGGTCATGAGTGGCTTGACACAAGGAATGTGAGACTTGTAGCCCATGTCCTGGATATGTTTGTAGTGGTGGCTCTTGAAGCAATGACTCTAGCAGCAGTCCACTCCTTGTGAATCTCACCCATATCACATTTAGAGAGCCCCTGATGTGTCTAAACAGTGGAAACTCCCCATAAGTGACCCCATTTTGGAAACTACACCCCTCAAGGAATTTATCTAGAGGTGTAGTAAGCACCTTAAATCTACAAGTGCTTCACAGAATTTTATAAAACTGAACCACTAAAATGAAAAAATACATTTTTCATACGAAAAATGTTGCTATAGCCCCAAAATTTCCATTTTCACAAGGGTAGCAGAAGAAAATGGACTACAAAAATTTGTTGAGCAATTTCTCCCAAGTCACACCGATGCCCTGCATTTGAGGAAAGCTACTGTTTGGGCACATGGCACGGCTCAAAAGGGAAGGAGCGCCATTTGAATTCTGGAGTGCAATTGTTGCTGGAATAGATTGTGGACTCATATTGCATTTGAAGAGCCATTGGCATGCCAAAACAGCAGAAATCCCCCATAAGTGACCCCAATTTGGAAACTACATCCCTCAAGGAAATAAGGTATGGGTATTATGAGCATCTAGGTTACACAAATGCGTCCCAAAACTGTATAACATTGGGAAGTAAAAGTGAAATATTACATTTTTTACACAAAAATTTTGCTTTAGTCCCAAATCTTTCATTTTCACTAGAGAAGCAGGAGGAATTGGACCACACAATTTGTTGTGCAATTTTTCCTGAATACGATGATGCTCCATATGTAGGGAAAACTATTGTTTGGGTACACAGCAGGGCTCGGAAGGCAGAGAGCACCATTTGAACTCTGGAGCTCAATTTTGACTGGAATAGATTAGGCTGCCATGTCACATTTGAGGAGCCCTTGACGTGCCAGAACAGTAGAAACCTTCACAAGTGACCCAATTTTGGAAACTCCACGTCATTCATCATAGTGAGCATTTTAAACCTCAGGTTATTCAACAGAATTGTCTAATATTGGGTGAGTAAATTAAAAATTATCACTAAAATGTTGCTTTGGCGCCAAGTTTTTAATTTTCAAAAGGGCTAATAGGAGAAAACAAATAGGAGAAATTGAACAACAAATTGTACAGGAGTACAGACAGGTGCTTCTCACCAAATTAGAAGTTAAAAGTTAATTTATTTCATTTCTTCAATACAAAAAGTGAAACTCATATTATATAGTCACTCATTACCCATATGTGGCTGTACAGTACTGCTTAGCACCATGGCGATAATCAGAAGGGAAGGAGCGCTATTTGCCTCTTGGAGGACTAATTTTCTTAGAATACGGTAGTTTGCAGACTCATATACAAAGCCCCTAAGTGCAAGAAGAGCAGAATACCCCCCTCGAATTACCCCATTTGGAAACTACACCACCTCTGGGAATTTATCTACAGGTGTAGTGATGATTTTGATTCCATGGAGTGCAAATTGGAAATTTGACATTGTAGTGCCCATACATTGTGCCC
>JARQOD010000003.1:272679304-272769566 GCA_033576555.1 Oophaga sylvatica | reverse complement strand
TTTTAAATTTTATGCCCCTAGCCCCCATAATTATCCCCCATATGCGCCTGTATTGTCCCCAAGCGCCCCTGTATTTTCCCCCACAAGGCTCCAAATTTGTGCCCTAGGGCCCCCCAAGTTTTACCCCCATAAATCCCATGATTACCCCATACCCCTGCCCTTATTGGGCCCCAATGCGCCTGATTATGCCCCAAAAGTGCCCCTATTTGTGCCCCAGTATGAAAGGTCCCATCTGCCGCTGAAAATGGAAAAAAAAAAATTACAACTCACCTCTCGTGCGGGGGGCCGAGCAGGCGGGGACACGGGCGCCTTTGGGGACGGGTGCCGATGTCAGCGGTCAAACCCGGCACTTGCAAAATTCCCCTTTTCCCCGGCCCACCCTGCGCCGCTGTCTTGGGGGTCCTCCACAGTGAATCTCGGAAAGGGGGCCGGGGCGCACTAACCACCCATCGCGCCTCTCCCGACTTCACAGCTAAGGACGCGGGGACACAGCGGGGGGAGGGGTGGAAGGGACATAAAATATCCTTATACTCCCCCCCTTTCGGCTCTCTGCAGCCCCTGCTCTTTCCCACGTCTCCCGGGAGTAGCCTAACTTCAGCTCACGTGACGCTCATTAAAGTCCTGAATATTGCTATTTACCGGCACCCGTCCCCCCAAAGCACTGGTGTCCCGCTGCCAGGGGCACCGCACCGGCCCCTTTTACGAAGGAGTATGTATTTTTTTTTTTTTTTGCACGGGAGCTAAGGGACCATCTACATTTGGGGGAAATCTATGGGCATCTTTTGGGGGATAAAACATGGGGGACAAACAGGAGACTTTGGGGGGATAATACATGGGCAGCATAGGGGGGATAATCTATAGCTCTTGGGGGAAAAACTGGGGCACCCCCCGGGGGACAACTAGGGGCAACATGTGGGGGTAATACATGGGGGGGAAAATTGGGGGACAACTATGGAGCATTTGGGGGCATAATATATGTGGAGCATATGGAGCATAATCAAAGGGGGCATTGGGGGATAAACTATGGGGGGCCCTAGGGGGATAAAAAACACATAGGGGGTAAACTATGGGGCAGCATATGGGCTCCCATTAATATGGGTATTCAAAAAACATTTAAACCTACTTTTTTTTTATTTTATGGTATCTATTTTTTTTTTTGAATTTTTTTGCAGAGGACCCTTGTTAGCGGTTCTAGGGACCCCCTAGTAAACAGCGTATCTATTTTATTTTTGAAATTTTGCAGAGGAGACCCTTGTTATGCGGTGTTGCAGCACCAGCCTAAATCGGAGCTCCAAGCCCGATTTACTAGGGGGGGTCACCCCCAGTCCCGCGGGGAACGCGGGGACACCGCGGCTGGCCCTGTGTTTTGGGCGATCGTTGATGACAACATTGGTGCGATCGCGCCAAACCGGGGGGGGGGGGGGGGGTTTTGGGCCATGCCGGGTTTTTTCCAGGCAGGCCAGGTCGAGTACTGGTCCGATCCTAGCCTGGGGGTCTCACGTTTTCAGAAAACATTGGCTGAAACTAAAAAGGGCTGCTTGGGGCTTTTTAAAATTTGAACCCCCAACCACCGATCGGGGGGCCAAAAAGGGCCCTGCAATGCTGAACCCATTTTTCCCCCGGGAAGATGGTGTGGGAATTTTTTAAATGCATCCCGAGACTTAATGGGCTTCGCTTAAAAGGGGGCTGACACTATCCCCCCGGTCTGGGGCCAGGCAGGGGGGAGGTACGCAGGGCAAAAAGGGGTTTAAATTGAACAAAGAAATTACATCACAAAATTTTTTTTTTAAAAAATTTTTTATTTAGCTCAAAAAAGCATTAATGTGTAGAAAAAAAGTACCAAACCACCAAGAATGCGCGTTTTCTTGCCAAGAGATGAAAAACCTTGCAGAAATCTCTGAAAGCAAATCTCAATGGGCCACATACCTTTTAGTTTTTGCTGCGGTTTCATCCCTCTAATGAAAGGGAAAAGCAGCACAAAAAAAAAAAGTGCAGAAATTTGCTAAAATCTCAAAGGTGCACATTCCAATTTTTCCAGCCCCGAATTGGGCAAATAAACCCCTACCCCTGAGCCGTCTCAACTTCCGCCAACCAAATTTTTAAATCACCCTGATTTGGTAATAACCTGAAACGCTTAAAAAAAATTCCCCCGGAGTAAAGGGGGGATTTTTTCTGTACATGTGCACTCACAAAAATTTAAAAATCATCAAAAATTAATTTATTTAGTTCTTTAATCAAAAAGTAAACTCGTATATTATTAATCATTTCAAAAAATATCTATTTCAAGATGATTTTGGTTACAGCCAAAAAACCCCCAAAATCTGATCTCAGTAAAATTTAAAATTTTTAAACCGCTTGAAAAATGGTTTTAAAATCAAAAATTGGCCTCTGAAATGTTTTTCATAAATTTACCCAATATTTTTTGGGCTTTTTTTGCATCATTACTGCATCAGCGGGGTGGCATGGGTGATCACCTGGGAACCCATGTTTGGAAGCCCGGTTTTCTTTGATGCCCTTCACTTGTCGCATTGTTGGGGGTTCTCACTTCCTCCCTTTACAATACCCCATAATTCCAGGCGTCAAGGTCAGGCAAATTTGTTTTCCAATCAAGCACAGGTCGTTGTTTTTTAAAAAAAACCAGGGATTTGTACTTTTGGCAGTGTGCACAGTGCCAATCCGCGGGGGATGAAATTTCCCTCTCCAAAAAAATTGTCGGCAAGGGGAAGCAAGAAGGCCTAAAAATTTCCTGGTAAAAAGGGTGGGGCGCTTTGGGGCTTTATAAAAACACGTGCCCTACCCGCAAAGACAGGGTCCCCCCAAACACTGTTGTGGGGAAAATTTACACAAAACCCCAACATTTGGGTTGGTCCTCTCCTTCTTCCAGACTCTGGGGCCTTATTCCAAATGAAAAGCAAATTTACTTTCAGCTGAAAAAACACCTTTGGGCCCCTGAAACAGGGTACCCGGGGTAAAATTCGGTTTTTTATTTTTTGGGTTTTTGCCAAAATGTGGCGTCCCTTCCGGGGGTTTAGGGGGCTCCGGAAGCTTTGTGGAGGCCCCCCTTAAAAATTTTGAGCCATTTGGCTAAAAAGGGAAAACCCCCATACCCCTTTTTCTCCCCCCAAGAAACAAAGGGGTGAAGAAAAACCGCTTCCAAATTTTTAAAAAAAAAAACCCCAAAAAAAAAATAACTCGAAAAAGGGCGGGTTTTTATTTTTGGGACAAAAAAGGGTCAAAAGTTGAGCAAATTTTTCCATGGAAAACTTTTAAAAAGTTTGGGCAGGGGGGGGAAAGGAGGTTTTGTTCTATAAGGTGGAAAGGGGGATATGTTTTTAAACGGGGCCAAAAGAGTTAAAATTTTTTGGTAATCCCCAAGAAATGGGGTGGTTTTAGCATCTAGGGGTTTCACAAATCGTCCCAAAACGTATTTCTTGGGGAAATAAAAGGAAATAAATTGTTTAAAAAAAATTTGCTTTAGTCCCAAACTTTTTTTTCACAGGAAAGGGAATTGGACCCACAATTTGGGGCAATTTTCCCGAAAGTATCCCTTTTGTTGGGAAAACATTTTTGGGTACACAGCAGGGGTCGAAAGGGGAAGCCCTTTTAACTCGGGCCTTTTTTACTAAAGATTTTGGCTGCCAGCAATTTGAGGACCCCCGATGCCAGAACATGAAACTTCACAGTGACCCAATTTTGGAAACTCACCATTCATCATTGGCATTTTAAACCTCAGGGTTTTTCAAAAAAATTGTCTAATATTGGGTGAGTAAATTAAAAATTATCACTAAAATGTTGCTTTGGCGCCAAGTTTTTAATTTTCAAAAGGGCTAATAGGAGAAAACAAATAGGAGAAATTGAACAACAAATTGTACAGGAGTACAGACAGGTGCTTCTCACCAAATTAGAAGTTAAAAGTTAATTTATTTCATTTCTTCAATACAAAAAGTGAAACTCATATTATATAGTCACTCATTACCCATATGTGGCTGTACAGTACTGCTTAGCACCATGGCGATAATCAGAAGGGAAGGAGCGCTATTTGCCTCTTGGAGGACTAATTTTCTTAGAATACGGTAGTTTGCAGACTCATATACAAAGCCCCTAAGTGCAAGAAGAGCAGAATACCCCCCTCGAATTACCCCATTTGGAAACTACACCACCTCTGGGAATTTATCTACAGGTGTAGTGATGATTTTGATTCCATGGAGTGCAAATTGGAAATTTGACATTGTAGTGCCCATACATTGTGCCCAGTGTTATGTTTCGGTAGCTGAGGAGTGCAGGTAAAAAGGCAATACACCAGAGCAGTTGGAATCTATGAGATTGCAGTACCCTGACTAACCACCACAACTAGAGGCAGCCGTGGAGCGTTCCTACGTTGGTCCTAGACGCCTCGTCACAGCCTGAGAAACTAACTACACCTAAAGATAGAAAGAGGAAAGCTATCTGCCCCGGAGCAGATCCCCAAAGAACATAGAAAGCCCCCAAACATGTAATGGCGGTTAGACAAGAAGAAATACTGACACAGACAGAAAATAGTATGAGCAAACGTTGGGGCCCAAACTACCTAAATAGAAAAGGATAGGAAGGGCACTTACTGCAAACCCAAAAAACCCTGAAAAGCACCAACTCTACTAATTTCAAAAACACCTGAGATCACACGACCTCTACCACCTAAATTAGTTCTCTGGTGTAACAAAATCAAAACAGCAGCCACTGAAAAAACTGGAAAAAGCAAATGTACAAACATCAGTGGCTGAACTAAACTGAGAGGGCAAAAGCCCCCGGAGGGGACCCTGAAGGCCCCCACCGAAGTGCAGGACAAAATGCAAAAATCAAGCACAAAAACAAAAAGAAGAAAATGTCTTATCTGTTAGCAGGAGATGCAGACACGACACAGCAGGCTACAAAGGAAACAGGAATCAAGGATTGAGACCAGAACAATTGATCACCGGCAACCCTGATGGGAAGGCGACTCCCTTATATAAGACCAGTCAGTAACACCTGATTCCCAATCCTCACAATCTTCACTGGACAGTCCAGTACCGCTTGTAACCACCAGAGGGAGCCTCTGCTCAGAACTCATTTCAAGTCCATTCACAACAGTACCCCCCCCTTGAGGAGGGGTCACCGAACCCTCACTTGAGCAACCAGGTCGGTCAGGATGAGTTCTATGATACGCACGGATGAGTCTCCTGGCATGGATGTCCGAAGCAAACACCCAAGAATTGTCTTCCTGACCATAACCTCTCCACATAACCAAATACTGGAGTTTCCGTCTAGAAAAACGAGAATTCAATATTTTCTCAACCACAAACTCCATATTGCCCTCAACCAGAACAGGGTCAGGAGGCAAAGCAGTAGGAACCACTGGCTCAACAAACCTCTTCAACAAGGACTTGTGGAACACGTTATGGATCTTAAATGTCCCTGGAAGAAGCAAACGAAAAGAAACAGGATTAAGAATCTCCATGATCTTATAAGGTCCAATGAACCTAGGCTTAAATTTAGGAGATGCCACTCTCATAGGAATATTTTTTGAGGACAACCAGACCAAGTCCCCCACTTTAAACCGAGGACCATCAGTCCTATGCCGGTTAGCAAACCGCTGGGCCCTCTCCTGAGAGAGTGACAACCTCTCCACTACCTGGTCCAAATCTGTTGCATACGCTCCACAACAGAGTCAACACCTGGACAGACAGAAGCCTCCGTCTGTCCTGAAGAAAATCGAGGGTGAAACCCAGAATTACAGAAAAATGGAGACATCAAAGTGGCAGAGCTAGCCCTATTATTAAGAGCAAACTCAGCCAAAGGCAAAAAAGAGACCCAGTCATCCTGATCAGCAGACACAAAGCATATTAGATAAGTCTCCAATGTCTGGTTTGTTCTCTCAGTTTGACCATTGGTCTGAGGATGAAACGCCGAGGAGAAAGACAATTGAACACCCAGTTTAGAACAAAAGGTCCTCCAAAATCTGGAAACAAACTGGACTCCTCTGTCAGACACAATGTTCTCAGGAATGCCGTGTAAACGAACCACGTGCTGAAGGAACAAAGGCACCAATTCAGAGGAGGAAGGCAACTTAGGCAATGGCACAAGATGTATCATCTTGGAAAACCTATCACAAATCACCCAGATGGCGGTCATTCTCTGAGAAACAGGAAGGTCGGAAATGAAATCCATAGAGATATGGGTCCATGGTCTCTTGGGCACAGGCAATGGCATCAACAAACCACCAGAGCGAGAGCAAGGCTTGGAGCGAGAGCAAGTCCCGCAGGACTGCACAAATTCCCTGACATCACGAGACAAGGTAGGCCACCAAAAGGACCGACTAACCAAGTCTCTGGTACCAAAAATTCCGGGGATGCCCAGCCAACGCGGAACAATGAATCTCAGACATCACACTCTTTTTCCACTGGTCCGGGACAAACAATTTTCCAACAGGGCAGCGCTCGGGCCTATCCTCCTGACACCCCTCCAGAGCAAGTCTCAAATTGGGTGAGATGGCGGAAAGAACTACACCCTCTTTCAAAATAACAGAAGGATCAGATAACTCAGGAGAGTCCGCAAGGAAACTCCTCGAGAGAGCATCCGCCTTAACATTCTTAGTGCCAGGAAGAAAGGAAACCACAAAATTAAAACGTGTGAAAAACAAGGCCCACCTGGCCTGTCTAGGATTGAGTCGCTTGGCAGATTCCAGATAAACCAGATTCTTATGGTCCGTAAGGACCACCACCCGATGTTTGGCTCCCTCCAGCCAATGTCTCCACTCTTCAAAAGCCCACTTCATGGCCAATAACTCCCGATTACCCACGTCATAATTACGTTCAGTAGGAGAAAATTTTCGAGAGAAAAAGGCACAAGGGTTACTTTTAGAGGTCTCTGGATCTTTTTGGGACAAAACGGCACCTGCCCCAATTTCAGAGGCATCAACCTCCACCTGAAATGGCAGAGAAACATCAGGCTGCCGTAGAACAGGAGCAGAATTGAATCTCTGCTTAAGTTCCTGAAATGCAGAGACTGCCTCAGGAGGCCAATTCACCACATCAGAACCCTTTTTGGTCAAATCAGTTAATGGTTTAACAATAACCGAGAAATTACCAATAAATTTACGATAAAAATTGGCAAAACCCAAAAATCTTTGAAGAGCCTTTAATGAAGTAGGTTGGACCCAATCACAGATGGCCTGAACCTTGACCGGGTCCATTTCAATAACAGATGGGGACAAAATGAATTCCAGAAATGAGATCCTCTGTAAGCCAAAAAGACACTTTGATCCCTTCACATACAGAGCATTCTCTCTCAAAATCTGGAATACAGTTCGAACATGTTTCACATGAGAGTCCCAGTCATTGGAAAAAATCAAGATATCATCCAAATAAACAATCAGAAATTTATCCACAAAATCCCTGAAAATGTCATTCATGAAGGACTGGAAGACAGAAGGAGCATTAGTGAGCCCAAAGGGCATCACAAGGTACTCAAAATGCCCCTCCGGGGTATTGAATGCCGTCTTCCATTCATCCCCGTGCTTAATGCGAATAAGGTTATATGCCCCCCTGAGGTCAAGCTTTGTAAACCAAGTAGCGTTTTTCACCCTGGAAAACAGGTCAGAAATCAAGGGTAACGGGTATTGATATTTCACAGTAATATTGTTCAAAAGACGATAATCAATACACGGCCTTAATGAACCATCCTTTTTAGCCACAAAGAAAAAACCGGCACCTAAGGGTGAAGAGGATGGTCTGATATGACCTTTCTCCAATGACTCCTTGATATAAGACAGCATAGCGTCATGTTCAGGTACAGACAAGTTAAAAAGGCGACCTTTAGGGAATTTACTACCAGGCACTAATTCAATAGCGCAGTCATAGCTCCTATGGGAGGCAAGGATGCAGATTTACTTTCACTAAACACATCAGAAAAATCAATCAAAAAGTCAGGAACATCCTGAGCCTGGGGGAGGCAGAAAAAACAGGAGTGTTGGTATTAATACATTGGCAGCCCCAACTGGTTACAGACACAGATTTCCAATCCAAAACAGGATTATGAGACTGTAACCAAGGGAAACCCAGTACGATAATATCATGCAGATTATACAGAACCAAAAATTTGCAGCACTCTTGATGATCAGGTTCAACCCTCATTATAACCTGAGTAGAGAACTGAGGTTTATTCTCAGCCAAAGGGGTAGAATCGATCCCCAGAAGGGGAATAGACTTCTGTAGGGGTATCAAGGGAAACCCACAACGTTTAGCAAAATCATAATCCATCAAGTTAATAGCTGCTCCAGAATCAATGAAAGCCTGAGCAGAAAATGAGGACAGAGAGCATATCAGAGTGACAGTTAGTAAAAACTTAGTCTGAACACTACCCAAGACAACTGAGCGTGCAAAACGTCCTCCCCGCTTAGGGCAGACTGAAATAGCATGAGAGGCATCACCACAGTAGAAACATAACCCATTGCGCTTTCGAAACTCATGACGCTGTGCCCCAGATACCACTCTATCACACTGCATGGATTCAGAAGCAGGTTCACAAGGCAACACTATTCCACGCATACTTCTCCGCTCACGCAAACATCTGTCAATTTGAATCGCTAATGACATAGAATCATTGAGACCAGAGGGGACAGGGAATCCCACCATAACATCCTTTACATTATCTGACAGCCCCTTCCGAAAAAGGGCCGCCAAAGCGTCGTCATTCCACTTGGTCAGGACTGCCCACCTACGGAATCTCTGACAGTATAACTCAGCGTCATCAAGCCCCTGATTTAATGCCAACAAGGCTTTTTCAGCTTGATCAGTGACATTAGGCTCATCGTACAATAACCCCAAAGCCTGAAAAAATGCATCAACATCACTCAAAACAGGATCCCCAGGTGTCAGGGAAAAAGCCCAATCCTGAGGATCGCCGCGCAGGAGAGAGATGACAATTTGAACCTGCTGCGCTGCGTTTCCTGAGGACTTAGATTTTAAGGCAAAAAACAATTTACAATTATTTTTGAAATTCTGAAACTTAGCTCGATCCCCTAAAAACAAATCTGGCATGGGAATCCTAGGTTCCACAACAGGCAACCTAGCAAGATAGATAGCAATACTCCGAACCTCAGTGGCAAGCTGATCCACACGGCCAGACAACTGTGCAAACTCCATTGAGAGAAAAAAAAATCCTCCCCAGCACCCAGAGATACAGAGGGAAAAAAAAAAAAATGCAACAAACAGAAAAATATCTCTGACAACCTTTTTATTTTTTTTTTTTTTTTCACAATATTTTTTCCCTTCTGTGAGTACCATACAATTTTCAATTTTTTGGGCCGGTGATACTGTTATGATTCGGTAGCTGAGGAGTGCAGGCAAAAAGGCAATACACCAGAGCAGTTGGAATCTATGAGATTGCAGTACCCTGACTAACCACCACAACTAGAGGCAGCCGTGGAGCGTTCCTACGTTGGTCCTAGACGCCTCGTCACAGCCTGAGAAACTAACTACACCTAAAGATAGAAATAGGAAAGCTATCTGCCCCGGAGCAGAACCCCAAAGATAATAGCAAGCCCCCAAACATGTAATGGCGGTTAGACAAGACGAAATACTGACACAGACAGAAAATAGTATGAGCAAACGTTGGGGCCCAAACTAACTAAATAGAAAAGGATAGGAAGGGTACTTACTGCAATCCCAAAAAAACCCTGAAAGCACCAACTCAACTAATTTCAAAAACACCTGAGATCACACGACCTCTACCACCTAAATTAGCTCTCTGGTGTAACAAAATCAAAACAGCAGCCACTGAAAAAACTGGAAAAAGCAAAAGTACAAACATCAGTGGCTGAACTAAACTGAGAGGGCAAAAGCCCCCTGAGGGGACCCAGAAGGCCCCCACAGAAGTGCAGGACAAAATGCAAAAATCAAGCACAGAAACAAAAGAAGAAAATGTCTTATCTGTTAGAAGGAGATGCAGACACGACACAGCAGGCTACAAGGGAAACTGGAATCAAGGATTCAGACCAGAACAATTGATCACCGGCAACCCTGATGGGAAGGTGACTCCCTTATATAAGACCAGTCAGTAACACCTGATTCCCAGTCCTCACAATCTTCACTGAACAGACCAGTACCGCTTGTAACCACCAGAGGGAGCCTCTGCTCAGAACTCATCTCAAGCCCATTCACAACAGTCACCATTTATGACGCAGTAGCGATCTCGTTAGCGACTTAGCTGTGTGTGACATGTAGCAGCGATGTGGCCCCTGCTGAGATGTCGCTGATCGCTTATGAACGTTCTGAGCCGTTTTTTGGTCGTTGGTGTACCGCTGGTGAGCCTGAATCGCTGAGTGAGACACCCTTTATGAACGACTTCACCAGCGTCGCAGGTGGGACTAGGTTTTCCCAACGACCGCAGAGGTCGTTATACAGATCGCTGATGAGTTGTGTTTGGAATCTAACTAGCGATAACATGGCGATCTCGCCAGGTCGTGTCATTGTCATGATCGCTGGTGCGATCGCTAAGTGTGGCAGTGCCTTTACTGTAATGTTTAGGCGGCAGAATGAACAAATTAGCATCAGGTGAAGAATTGGTTTTATTTATTTTTACGCACTTCACTGTACGGCTTTAGTGATTAGACAAATTTATTCTTATTGTCTCTAATACCAGGTTTACATCGCTTTTTAATACTTTGCTAACATCACATACGGGGAAAAAAAATTTTTCTTTTACCAAAAAAAAAAAGGTTTTTGCATTTTCCATATTTTGAGAGCCACAATTTTTCTAGATTTTTGCCAACAGAGTCATGTGAGCTTGTTTTTTTGCGGAAGGAATTTCCTTCATGCCGTTTAATGTTTGGTAAAAGCGATAAGACAACTTTGTTCTTCCGGTTGGCACTATTGTAAATGTGGTATCGCTGTTAAGTCTTCTTATGCTTTTTTGCTTCTACACAATAAAAATCACTGGATAGATGAAAACAACTTTTTCCATCACCATATTCCGAGAGAGGGGGGCTTGGTTTTTGCTGGACGAGATGACTTTTTCAGCAATACCATTTTTATTTATATCTTACTTATTAATCGCGTTTTATTCCACTTTATTCGTTGGTATGATGAAAAAGCAGTTTTTCGTGACTTTTTTTTTTTCTTTACAATGTTCAATGATGGGGTTAACTAGTGTGACAGTTTTATAGAACTGCTCATTCTGGACAAGATACCAAATATGTGTTCTCTTTTGTATACTTTTGTTATTGCATAAATATGACTATTGCCATAATATTTTTTCTAGTTATTTATGTTGTGGGGGGTTAAATATTTTACAATTTTTTCTAAATGTTTTTTCTTTTTTTTTTTATTTGGTCCCTCTGTGTCTTTAACTTTTATTAATCTCATCAATGGTCTAATGAACTGCAATGCATTAGACCTGTCAGAGTTACACTAACAAAATGCTTTTTAGAACTTGGTCTTCGCATGCGGCACCATAGCTGGCAGACCAGAAGGTCATTATTTGACATCCTGCCGTCATGGCACCTATAGGGCTAACATGATCACGTCACAGGGTTGACAATTGGGTAGGAGAGAGAGTCCCCTCCCTCCCTTTCAACATGCTGCGATCGCTACTAATCGCAAAATTAAAAGAGTGTTAAAGAACCAAGGGCCATGCAAGCACTGACCCTGGCTTGTACAGCATGAGTTCGGCTATCATGTGTGCAAAGCCCATGTGCACGCATAATCGCCAGAACGTACCAATTTCGGAAAGGGGGTAAAAAAATAAATAAAATTAAAACATGTAATTTTATAAAAAAAAGGTTGAATTACCCCCTTTTCTCAAGATATTTTGTGTAGTTGTGTCTGAAAAATTACAATCAAATTATAAAAGTACTTAAACTGTACATTAAATGGCAAAAAGTATGAAAAAAAAAAAAGAGTAAAAAAAATGTAAGTTTGTGGGTGCAACGTGAAAAGAATGTATGTAACATGTAAAAATGTGGAAAAGTTCAAGGGCTATGAAGACTTTTTGAAGGCCCTGTAACATATTTAATGCTTTCCTTTTTCACTTGTTCTGTCTCTCTCACTCACCTGGGCTGTTATCTGGAACAGCTTTCTCCTCGTTCCATTGCTGACCACACGGAACATATTTCTCCTCTTCTATTACAACAACTTCGACTTTAATATCTGTCTGATCTTTAACCTATGACAACAGGTAGAACAATGTGCAGTGGAGAATTTTAGTGGAAAAGAAAAAAAGATCAAGAATTCAATGTAAAAAGTTTTAGCATATTCCAAACTCCTAAGGACACAGCCTCATTTTCTAAATCTTAAAGAACAAAGACGGTGCAGTAAAATGGCAGGCAATGGTAAAGACAATAGCACACACCTTTCTCAGCTGTGCATATACAAGCACAGCTCTGATGACACTATATATCGGTAGATAAAAGGTTCTTCAGTGCTGCTAACTTCCGCATCGTCAGCACTGATTACATGATTGGAGTAAATGCTTGCCAGGACGCATGCATGATCAGCATGGTAGTGGTCCTATCTAGTAAATAGGAATTGCGCACAAAACCTGCCAATCATGCAGGCACCGGCCCAGCCCATAAAACATTTTAAGCAATGGTCACCTTCTGAAGCAGAAGAGGACCCAGTTTAAATGGAAAGCGGTCACCAGGTTTTCGCCAAATAATATGAGAGCAGAATAATGTAGAGACGGAAACCCTGATTCCAATGATGTTTCACTTATTGGGCAGCTAAGTGTAGTTTTAATAAAATCAGTTTTATCAGCAGGAGATCATCATTAGAGGACTATTAAACCTGCTGCAAGGTAGTCCTCCATATTCATGAACTCTGAATAACCCCCTCACCGCCACCGATTGCTTTCTGTGTACATGATACATGGGCAGAGAGCTGGCAATCAGTGGTGGGGGCGGGGTTATACAGAGCTCAACATTCAGAGAACTGCTAGATTTTCAACAGAGAAAATATTATTATATATTCCCTTTACGTGATGTGCTTTTTCTATTTCCAGGCAGGCATTGGTTTACAACTTGAAATATTCCAAAGGGCATAAGAAGTCAGTTAAAGCACCACTCCAGCATTTTTTTGTGTTTTTTTTATTGCAGTGGTGAAGTGGTGCTAATAATCCAAGTTCTCTGTCCTTAGTCTTATACTTACTAGCAACTGTCTTCATCTTCTATCAGCGCCGCTATGATTGGTATTCAGCAGTTTGTAACCTGCCGGATTGCTCCAGTGTTTGAGATCACTTTTTAATATAAGTCTATGAGAGCCTCGTTCTGGCCATCATAGACTTAAATTGACAAGCAAAAGGGTAAGTATAATACTAGGGTCAAGAACCTTAGATTAGTAGCACCACTCTAGTGCTGAAAAAAACGCTGAAGTGGTGCTTTAAGATATTTGGGCACTGGCACAGGCCTGATAAGAAAAACACTAAATTCAGTCCTGTAGGCAAAATATTGCTAGTAAAGAATATCTTCACTGTACTCCTGGATGCCGCCTGTCACCAGTGTTCATCTTTAGCTTCTTGTGTTCTTAGAAATTATTCAAACAAGAAAGGTGTCACCTATTCGAGGTAAAAAGTTCGGAATTATTTTACTTATCCAACCGATTTCCATCTTATTTCCATATTAAAATGATGTTATATTATGCCGTGTTTCAGTGCATTGGGCACGCACTTTTTTACTTGGACACACAACATTTTTACAAACACAAGCCCACATGTAGCTATGCTGAAGGATGTAAAAAGTTGTGAGTCGAAATATGGCAACATATAAACAAATTATACTTTTCTAATTGTGCATTTATTGTAACAAAAAAAAAAGTAATTAGACATAGAAAATTTAGCATTGCCTTAAAAGGGGTGGCAGATACCAAAAATATACTTTCTAAATACTTTACACCCTGATCACTTTTATACACTACTCACAAAAAAGTTAGTAATATTTGGCTTTCGGGTGAAATTTCAGGATGATCCAGAATGTCCTCTAACCTGTTCAGGTGAAATTAATGTGACCTTCTATAAACTATTGAATGCACATGTCCAACTGTTCAATGTTTCAGTACTTTTTACACAACTTGCTGCTCTCTAACAAGGAGCTAAATGGCAAAATTGACAACAGGTGTTTGATCCATGTATCAGTCAATACATTTCTGGGTTCAATTAGAATTGCTTATACAGTAACAAACTCAACGGGGTGAAATAATGATTAATAAATAGTGTTTTTTTCGTGTAAGCTTCAATTAGAATTGATATTAAACAGTCCTCCACATCATGCTGTTCACATTTTGAAATCATGAGACTAAGAGGACACCTGACAATAGTACCTCGCTATTGCGAGGCTTTAAGCAGGATGTTCTCAGACGAAACTGGCCTCTGAGCTTAGAGTGTCACACGGAGTGTTGGTCACATCCA
The DNA here is from genome assembly GCA_033576555.1 of Oophaga sylvatica. NCBI lineage: Eukaryota > Metazoa > Chordata > Amphibia > Anura > Dendrobatidae > Oophaga > Oophaga sylvatica. The sequence continues at coordinate 272,755,154 of JARQOD010000003.1, read as the reverse complement.
ACACTGATGACAGCTTCATTGTGAACAATGCTTTTCAGAACCAGTTGATAAATGCTTCAAGAACAGAGCGGAATGAGGGGTAAAGGAATAGTCTGCTCATCAAACGTTGATTATCAGTCTTCGTCTGTAAGGCTACTTTCACACATCCGTCTTTTTGAATCAGGCGCGATCCGGCGTGTTTTTAAAAAAACGGATCCGGTACCGGATGCGTTTTTTTAGCATTCACTTACATTAGCGCCGGATCGCGCCTGATGTCACTGCGTTGCATCCGTTTTTGGCCGGATCCGTTGGAAATGTACATTCCGGCGGCTGGACAAGACGCTGACTGCAACGTTTTTTTTTTTTTTTTTTCCGGAGCCGCCTGACAGTGCCTGAATCGGCACTTCAGGCGGCCGGAAACAATGCAAACCTATGGAGCCGGACCAGTATTTTGACAAATCGTCAGAAAACTGATCCGGAGTCCAAGGTCTCTCTCTCTCTCCTCCTCGGTCCGGACATTCCAGCCTGCATTTTCAACATGGAAATTTTATATTTCCGGGTTGAAAAGGTCAGGACGGATCAGGCAAAAAACCTGATCAGTTGCATCAGTTTTTTAAAATCAGCGCCGGATCCGTCCTATCAGGCATAGGACAGATTGTGCCTGATTAAAAAAAACTGATGTGTGAAAGTAGCGAGAGAGAGAGAGAGAGAGAGCTTGGACTCCGGATCAGTTTTCTGACGGATTTGTCAAAATTCTGGTCCGGCTCCATAGGTTTGCATTGTTTCTGGCCGCCTGAAGTGCCGATTCAAGCACTGTCAGGCGGCTCCGGAAAAAAAAAAAAAAAACGTTGCAGCAAGCGTCTTGTCCGGCCGCCGGAATATACATTTCCGACGGATCCGGCCAAAAACGGATGCAACGCAATGACATCAGGCGCGATCCAGCGCTAATGTAAGTCTATGATAAAAAAACGCATCCGGTACCGGATCCGTTTTTTTAAAAACACGCCGGATCGCGCCTGATTCAAAAAGCCTAAAGTGTGAAAGTAGCCTAAGGCAGCGCACGTCAGTCTCAGACATGGAGATAAATGGTAAAAAAAAAAAACGATATCCTTCAGGAGTAGCAAAAATATATATATAAAAAGAGATTAAGGCGTTAAGGTGAAACTAGTTGGTCTGCTTCTCCTATGTCTATGGATCTCCTTTGGTAATTTGCTACTACAATTTTTAATGTGATCAATAAACCTTAATTTTTATATATATTTTGGCTACCACTGGAGGATATCATTGCTTTTTTGCGCTTGATAAAAGCCACACCTCTCCAGAAAATTTAAAGGAGGTGAGTGGCATCAAAGTGTCACGTCAGACCAATCAAAACCATTTACATCAGCGTGGTCTGTATGCTAGCTAACCTGCAAAGATACCTGAGCACACCACCTGGCACAGGCGTCATCGTCTTGCATGGGCCAGGGAGCATCTACGCTGGACGAGGGACCAGTGGACCTCAGTGATGTTCAATGATGAAAGTTGATTCATGCTGAGCAGAAATGATGGCTGTTCGAGACATCAAGGAGAGTGCTATGCATCAGCCACTGTTGTCACCAGACGAGCCTTTGGTGGTGCTGGAGGTGTTACAGAGTTTGGCAGGCGTATTTAGTGAATACAGAACGGCCCTACACTTTGTGAATAGTACAGTGACAAGTTCCTACTACTTGAGTAACATCATTAATCCAGTCATTGTGCCTCTGCATGAACACAGGCCTAATTTCATCTTCACTGATGACATTGCTCCAGCTCATTGAGGTCGCATCAGAGAACCGCTGCTGGAGACAGGGGTACCGGAAATGCGGAGGCATGCATCTATGGGATCAGCTGAGTGGCCGTGTAGTGGCTCGTAACACTGTACCCCAGAACCTCAATGACCTGAGGCTGTCCTTCAAGAAGAGTGAGATGCCATGCCTCAGCAGACAATAACTCGACTTGTCAACAGCATGAGACGTTGTCAAGCTGTAAGTGATGCTGAAGGCTACATCACAAGTTATTGGGACATTTACTTTTTTTGTTGGGGTATACCCACCACTGCTGATATCTTTTGTTTCAATAAATTGCTTGAGATGAGGAAATCACCATTGCATGCTTCTACTTAAATGCCCTACTTTCATGATAAAATATCATTGTAGCGCAAACATTTACGTATTCCATAAATTTTGCCCAAAAAAACAAATATGCCTAACGTTTTGTGAATAGTGTAATTAGCTATACACTGTGTTCCAAATTATTATGCAAATAATATTTTCGCAGATTTTCCCAAATTACCTATATGAATTTCAGTCATTGTAATTTTCTAGTCAAACAACTATTAGAGTACAATTGAAAGGTTTTTGTACAAACTGCCTATGATAACAGTATATTTTTTAAAAAATAAAACACTCAAACTGCACTCAAAATGCATGTTCCACATTATTATGCACAGCAGAGTTTTCAACCTTTTCATTTTAATAAAGAACAAAAAAATGGTCATTTTTGAAATTATAAGCATTAGCAGGTTCTTACAAACTGAAATCAAACAGTTTTCAACTCAAAACTTTATTCTAGGTGATGTTACATTTGCACATAGGACCCCTTGTTCGAAAAGAGCTTCTGAACTCTCCATTGAATTTGTCAGGTTTTGGATGGTTTCTGCTTCAATTGTTTTGCATGAGGACAGAATACCCTCCCAGAGCTGTTGCTTAGATGTGAACTGCTCCTGCCATCATAGACACTCTTTTGATGATGCTCCAGAGGTTCTCAATGGGGTTGAGGTCAGGGGAGCATGGGTGCCACACCATAAGTTTGTCCCCTTTTATGTCCATAGCAGCCAGAGATGCAGATGTGTTATGTGCAGCATGAGACGGTGCATTATCATGCATGAAAATGATCTTGCTGCGGAATGCACGGTTCTTCTTCTTGAACCATGGCAGGAAGTGCTGTTTGAGAAACTCAACATACACTATGGAGTTCATCTTTACCCCTTCAGGATCCTAAAGGGGCCGACAATCTCTCCCCCCCATGATTCCAGCCCAAAACATTACTCCACTCCTCCTTGTTGGCGCCATAGTCGTGTTTGCAAGGGGTGCCATCAACCAGCCATCCTCCACTCCATCCATCTGGATCATCGAGCGTTGCACGGCACTCATTGGTGAATAAAACAGTTTTGAAGTCAGTCTTCATGTATTGTTTGGCCCACTGGAGCCGTTTCTGCTTGTGTGCAGTGGATAGAGGAGGACAGGATGGCTTACGCACAGCTGGACGTTATCAGCAGCCATAGCTGTGGTTACTTACCACAGTTTATTTCATTGCCGCCCACTGAAGATGTCCTGAATCAATGGTGCTGATAGAAGCGGTGGAGAAGCGACTGAGGCGCTGGCACTCTGCTTCTGCTCCGCCGCCTCATTCTCAGAAACAATACGTCATCAGGGGGGTGAATGACATTAGCATCTCCCCACAGATTCTATTACAGCCCTCAAATAAATCATCAGCGCCACTGACACTCAACTAGCTGTGGGGCAGCGCTGCTGTAACTCACCCTGTTTGTATCACCGCCACCTACTGATTATATATTTTGCAGTGGTGATAGAAGCTGTGTGGCGGCGCTGATGTTTTCCTACAATCTCACATCTACAGTATATGAGTGGCTAGTTCTTTGAATTAATAGCTCCTGAAATATGACAAAAAAAAAAATAAAAAAATAAAAGATGTTTGGTCGCTAAACGGATTGTCAGGGACCTACAGTGGGGAAAATAGGTATTTGATACACTGCCGATTTTGCAAGTTTTCCCACCTACAAAGAATGAAGAGATCTGAAATTTTTATTATCGGCAACTTCAACTGTGAGAGACAGAATATAAAAAAAATCCAGAAAACCACCAGGATTTTTACATAATTAATTAGCATGTTATTGCATGAAAGTATTTGATACAAAGTGAAAACAGAACTTAATATCTGATATTGAAACCTTTGTTTGCAAATACAGAGGTCAGATGTTTACTGTAGTTCTTGACCAAGTTTTCTTCTCCAGATGTTTCAGGTTTCAGCTCCCTCCAACAATGTTCTATTGGGTTCAGGTCTGGAGACTGCATAGGCCACTCCAGGACCTTGAAATGTTTGTTAAAGAGCCACTCCTTACTTGCCCTGGCTGTGTGTTTGCGGTCATTGTCATGATGAAAGAAGCAGCCACGACCCATCTTCAATGCTCTTACTAAGGCAAGGAAGTTGTTGGCCAAAATCTTGTGATATATAACCCCATCCATCCTCCCTTCAATATGTGTCATGGGTGTGTCAGATGCTACAGACAGTCGCTCTGCATCTAGCTGCAGAAGGTCTCTGCATTTGGCATTCCAGATGCTTTCTAAATCCTTCCGACTTGTGGACCCAGTGACAACGTCCCTCTGGCTCTAATTGACACACCTGGACCTGGGTGTTTATAGACTCCCGGTCTGCTTCAGAGAATCGCCGGTGATATTCACATTTTCCTTGTGAAGGCTTGGAGCTATAGCAGTTGGCTTAATTCCTCTATGGTGCTGTTGGAGATGTTTGGTCTAACCTATCAGTCTGCTCGAGCTAAGTTACTTACCCTTTGTTTATCTACCTCCTCTTTAGTGTACAGTGGGGACAGACCAGTGCTCATCCCCCCCTTCCCGATTCAGGGCCTAGCTCTAGGGATATACAGGGCTTAGGTTCCTGCTCGGTGATTGGGTGGGACCAATATAGGGATTGTAGGGGAGGCAGGGTGCTATTAGATCTGCCTAGGGATCTCCACTCCCCCTTTCCCTAGCGTTTGGGCTTCCCTCCCCCTCGTGTTGCACTTAGTGTCACACACAGTGTGGGAAGACAATCACCGGCCATGCATATTTAGGAGAAAAAAAATAAACTGACACGTGGTTTTATTTGTGTATGTTTTTTTCGTAGGGCGTGTTTTTTTTTTTCTCCCTTTATTATGGATTCGGTTGCAGGGCTGGCAGAGCAGCTACGCTGTCTGTCTCTGGAGGAGAATGACCTCTGCTATGAGGTTCGGCAGTAGCAACAGCAGCTGCAGGTCACTGATGTTGGGGTCTCTGCAGGTAGGCAGGTCTAGCTGGAACCCAAGGTTGCCCTCCCAGACAGGTTTCCGGAGGTAGAGACAAGTTTTTTTTTTAGCTTAAGGAAGCTTGCAAACTGTATTTTAAACTTCGTCCTCACTCTTCCGGAAATGAGGAGCAACGAGTTGGTATTGCAATCTCTCGGCTGCAGGGAGATCCTCAGTCCTGGGCTCTTTGCCTCAGGATTCGGTTTGTCTCCAGTCTGTGGAGGGATATTTTGGGGCTCTAGCACTTATCTATAATGACCCTGACCGAGTCTCCTTGGATGCGTCCAGGTTGCGTCACCTTCAGCAGGGGAATCAGCCAATGAAGACGTATAGTTCTGAATTTCGCAGATGGGCAACTGATACAAAATGGAATGACCCAGCTCTCAGAAGTCAATTTCTTCAGAACCTTACTGAAAGGTTGAAGGATGCTTTGGCAGTGTATGAAACCGCTGAGTCCTTGGAGGCTGCTGTCGCTGGCTGTATGTGTTGATAGACGCCTTTGGGACAGGTGGGTAAGCCTCTTTTTTGTGGTATTGCCCCTTTGCCAGTTTTGGGGAAGGTGGAGGAACCCATGCAGTTAGGGGGTTCTTCTGCATCGTACATTTCACAGGAGATTTGCAAAAAGAATGGAGTGTGTGTTTTTTTGTGGAAAAAAGGGACATTTTATTGTCCTATGATGCCTAAGCAAAAGGAGACTATTTAACCCTTTGTAGTCTAGAGTGGAATAAGCAAGGGGTTGTTGATTGTGAGATAATTCCTTGTAATGGATGGTCTTCCCACCCCAATTACAGTATATTGGGTCTTCGCTGGTTGGTGAAACATAATCTGTTGGTGGATTGGCAAGTCAGGGAGATCGTTGAGTGGAGAGATTACTGCCATGAGAACTGTTTCATTATTTCTCTTTCTACAGTGTCTACAGTAACCGTACCTCTATTTTAGTCTGGATTTGAGGATTTTTTTTTCCCCAGAGAGGGGGTGATGGGATTTGCCTCCTCACCATACATATGACTGTCCTATTAACCTGACCCCTGGAGCTAAACTTCCAAAGTCCAGACTTCCAGACTGTATAATATGTTTGGCCCTAAGAGACAAGTCATGAAGGATTTAATTGCGGAAAGTCTGGAGAAGGGACATATCGGCCCCTCATCTTCCGCCCGTGGTGGTAGGGTTCTTCTTTGTGAAGAAAAAATATGGCGGTCTACCTCCCTGTTTAGATTTCCGGGAATTAAATCAGATTACCATCCGAGATCCATACCATCTTCCACTGATTCCGGGTCTATTCAGCCAGGTCGTGGGAGCTAAGGTGTTCAACAAGTTGGATTTAAGGGGGACCAACAACCTGGTTAGGATCAGAGAAGGGGATGAATGGAAACTGGCATTCAATACCCCTGAGGGTCATTTCGAGAGTCTGGTCATGCCTTTCGGTCTGACCAATGCCCTGCGGTTTTCCAATATTTCATTAATAATATTTTCCATCATTTGGTGGGCAGGTTTGTGGTGGTCTATCTGGACGATATTTTGGTTTACTCATCGGATTTTGAGACACATCAGGGGCATGTTAACAAATGTGTTGCAAATATTAAGGGATAACAAACTAGATGCCAAACTAGAAAAATGTCTTTTCAACACCCAGGATGTACAGTTTTGTTGTCATCTTTGGGTTTTCGGATGGATCCGGAAAAGGTCCGTGCTGACCTTGATTGGGACCGTCCCGAGAACCTAAAGGCTCTACAATGTTTTCTGGGCTTTACTAATTTTGACCGGAAATTCATCCAAAATTATTCTGTAGTTGTGAAACCCCTTACTGACAATGACAAGGAATGTGTAGATGTTTCCAAAAGGTCTGATGCCGCCATGCAGGCTTTTTCCTCCAAAAAGAGCTGTTTTGCCATGGCCCCTATACTCAGCCAACTCAATGTTTCCCAACCCTTTGTTGTGGAGGTTGATGCGTCAGATGTGGGGTTTGGGGCTGTGTTGTCTCAGTGTCAGGATTTGAACCTGTGGGCCATTGCTTGCTGGTCCGTTCCTTTGCTGTGGAGCTATTTGGAACTTGTATAACTTCAGCCTGAAAACCATATGAACTTCGTCTGGGATAGAGATCATCACCTGCTCTGCTGATTGTCCCCGCCTTGATTGAGACTGATTGGATAGAGATCATCACCTGCCCTGCTGATTGTTCTCGCCCTGATTAAAGTCTGATTGGACCTGCTATATATACCTGGCCAGTGCAGCTTCCTGTTGCTGAGTATATTGTGGTGCTCAGTCTAACTGAGTGAAGCAAACTGGAGTGATCCAGGGGCTTTGCTGGCAGTGTGCTGCTGAATTTCTACTGCGGTATTCGTATCGGCAGTCTGGACTGAGGATGTTCATAAAGAATACGATCCGTGTGGTGGTAGAAGGTGGTGAGAAAAACAACCTGGTGTACGTTGTTCGTGACCTGTTGGAGGGAAAGGCTGGAGCCCATCGTCAGGATATCTACAGCGTCAATGAATTCCGGAGTCAAGGTACATATGATATAACCTTTGTGAATGAGGGATGCTGTTTGACCGTCTTTGAATGGCTCAGAAGTAATGAAGGTGATCCATGCCTGGAGGGAGTGCGGGTGGAGCCCCTGTTTGGGCTCATGGAAAAAGTGGTGACTGTGACTGTGTACAACCCCTATACAGAAGTAGCACTACTGGAGCAGTTCTGGAGCGGTACTGTGAATACGTGAAGGGAGGGGAGAAGCAGAAAAATGTCTTGGGCATTTTCAACTGCAAGTATGTGTTTCGGGTGAAATTGAAGAAGGACCCAGGTTGTTTGGGAGGTTTCACCCACCCACCAGGAACTTTTCAGTGGCGGGTCATAGGGGCTTCCTGTCATACCCAGGGCAGCCACTAAACTGCAGGAGGTGCTTTCAGTTCGGGCACCTGCTAAACATGTAGCAAGGAGTTGGTTTGCCGTAATTGCAAGCAAGAGGGTCATGTGGCGGCTATGTGTCGTGAATGTGACAGGTGTGGCAGTTCAGAGCACCTGTATGGTGTGCCGAGGAGGTCAACTAAAGAGGAGGAGGAAAGAAAGAGACGTGAGGAGGAGCGGAGGCGGGAGAAAGAAAGGAAGAGAGGAGGAGGTTAAGAGGAGGGAGGAGGAGAGGAAGCAGAGGGAAAGCAAGTCGCCGCGCTGCAAAGCGTTGTGAGGGCGCCACCCACTCCTGCTGAGAGACGAAGGGAGAAGCGGCAGGAGGACAAGGAGGCTGAGAGAAGGAGGGAGAAGCAACAGGAGGAAAAGGAGGACAAGGAATTTTGGAAGGCCATAAGGCGAGAGGAGCGTTCATGGCCTAAAAAAGAAGTAAAAAAAGAAGTCCCAGTCGCTGAATCATGGTCAGAATGCCTGATGGATTTCGATATATCTGTGGCAGAGGAGGAGGCTGAGGTTTTGGTTCATGAGTCTGATCCGAGAAATATTGGTGCCTTCTCCTCGGAAGAGGACTCAGGAGGGTTAAAGTGTCACAGGGAGAGTGGTGGGGAAAACAGAGACATTGAGGTGGTGGAAGAAGGAATGGCCCAGAGGAAGACTGGCCAGAAAAAAGGCAAGGGTGGAGGAGTATATGGAGGCCAACGGCTCAGAAAGCTGCTCGGCACAAATGGTGGAGGAGGACACTGGCGGTACTGGTTAAGTACGTTTTACTTTTCCAGTAGCCAGGTAGGGTTTTTTTGTGTACATAGCTTTGCTCTTTAAGCAATGGCTATCTGTTTTTTTGTGTGTTTTATGTAATGTGTGTCAAGTTATATCTGTAGGTTGTTTTTGTATTTTTTTTCCTTTTTTGGCTTCTTTGGACAAGTGTTTTTTTTAAGCTTTTTGTTTTGTGTTTAGTATGGGTGTTAGAATTATATCTCAAAATGTGAGGGTTTTTAAAAATAAGTTGCGGCGTGCGGCCATTTTTGAGTTTTTTGCAGCGCAAAATGCGGAAATTTTTTGTTTACAGGAGTGTGGGATTGTGGATGGTGTGAAGGGGATGAATGGCCTCATGGTGCGTCTGTGTGGTCAGGGAGTGCATGTAATACAAATGACGGTGTTGGTTTTTTGGTGAAGGGGCGTAATGTGAGTTTGTGTGATTATATGGTGATTGAGGTTGGGAGATGCGTGTTAGCAAATTTTGAGTTTAGAAATATTCGTTTTAGTGTTATTAATGTGTATGCTCCTGTAGAAAGACGGATTTTGGTAAGAACTTACCTGTAAAATCCTTTTCAGCGAAGGAAGGAAAGGAGACACACTAGTCATAACTAGTGGGTAGGCGGAGCCCAGATGGGATAGACACCTCAGATTAAAAAAGAGTGTTGACCGGCCCCTCCAGCTCGGGCTCCTCCTACTCAGCTCTCCAGTTGTACACAAGCTTAAGGAAGAGCAATATCACCAGCGGAAGCAACATAACCCCTTCTGAAGGACTTCAGAGACAAAAAACACAAGAGTACAGGTTATGCATGCATTTAGGTAAAAAACCACACAGTTCCAGGTACTACTCACTGGACCTGACCACTGCAATGAGCTGGCGATGCTGGAACAGAGCCGTAGCGCGTCGACCTCGACCCAGATAACTGCTATCAGAGAAGGGTCACGCCGCATCTGTAATACAACAACACACTTCTGCCAAGGGAGGGAGCTGTGTCTCCTTTCCTTCCTTCGCTGAAAAGGATTTTACAGGTAAGTTCTTACCAAAATCCGTCTTTCAGCAGCAGAACGGAAGGAAAGGAGACACACTAGTCATAACTAGTGGGACGTCCCAAAGCAGTCCAAAAATATAGGGTGGGAAAAAAACCAGAAACGGCAGAACCCAACAACCTAAAAAAACTGCGCAACTAGCGCTAAAAAACAGGTTAAAGGAAACTTTAAAATACCGCCGCCTGTAGGACTCTACGTCCCAAGGCTGCATCAGCGGAAGCACTAACGTCCACCTTATAAAATTTCGTAAAAGTCTGGACAGAGCGCCAGGTAGCCGCCCTGCAGAGCTGAGCTGCCGAGGCCCCTTGATGGAAGGCCCATGACGAGCCCACAGCCCTCGTGGAGTGAGCTCGAACCTTAATCGGGCAAGGTTCGCCCTTAAATCGGTACGCTTCCAAAATGGCTGACCGGATCCAACGAGCTATAGAGTCCTTGGAAGCTCGTTGACCACGTCGACGACCTGCTGGAATCACAAATAGGGAGTCCGACTTCCGAAAACCTTGAGTAACAGTCAAATAAAACTTCAAAGCCCGCACCAAATCCAATGCGTGCAAGGCCCGTTCCTTCGCATTCCTTGGACTCGGACAAAGAGAAGGCAACACAATATCCTGGTTAACATGAAATTGCGACACCACCTAGGTAGGAAGTCGCTCCGTGTGCGTAGCACTACACGATCCGGGTGAAACTCCAGGAAGGGAGGCGAGCAAGAAAGAGCCGCCAACTCAGAAACCCTTCTCAAAGAAGTGACTGCTACTAGGAAGGCAACCTTCCAAGAGAGCAAAGAAAGACTAACAGAGTCCATAGGCTCAAAAGGCCCGTGTTGAAGAGCCTCCAAAACAAGATTGAGACGCCAAGGAGACACAGGCGCCCTACGGGGTGGAAACTGGCGGGTTACTCCGCGAAAAAAGGAACGCACGTCCCTACGCGAGGCGATAGCCTTTCGGAACAGCAAGGACAGAGCAGAAACCTGACCCCTCAGGGTGCTAACTGCCAAACCTTTGTCCAGTCCAAATTGCAGGAAAGCCAACAAATTGGGAATGGAAAAAATCCTCGGATTCCTTGAGGAACCCGAACACCACGAAAAGAAGGCTTCCCAAGTCTTGTGGTAAATTCTAGTAGTAGCCGGACCTCTGGCCGCTCGTAAAGTGGTAATGACTTCGGCTGAAAAACCTCGACGGTCTCAAGAGCCACGCCGTCAAATGCAGAGACTTCAGGTCCGGATGACGAACGGGCCCTTGGGTTAACAGGTCCAGGCGAAGAGGAAGTGGAACTGGCGGTGCCGCCAGGAGTGACACCAGAGTCGAGAACCACGTTCTCCTTGGCCAATCTGGGGCTATCACTATAGCCGAGATTCTCTCCAGTCTGATCCGACGGAGAACCAGAGGCAGCAAGGATATCGGCGGAAACACATAGATCAGCTCGAATTGGTCCAAAGGAGCCACCAGAGCATCCACCGCCACAGCCTTCGGATCCTTGTACCTGGACATGAATGTCGGCAACTTGGCATTGAACCTGGATGACATCAGATCCACTTGGGGAGTTCCCCAACGGGAGCACAGCAGTGCAAAAATCTCCGGATGAAGACTCCATTCTCCGGGATCCATCTTCTCGCGACTTAGAAAGTCCGCCTTGATATTCTGAACTCCTGGAATGTGGATCGCAGAGATAGCTGGCACTCTGGTCTCTGCCCATATCAGGATCCGAGATACCTCCACCATGAGTCTGGAACTCCTTGTCCCGCCTTGGTGATTGATATATGCGACCGCCGTCGCATTGTCTGTCTGCACTCGGACAGGCAGACCGCTTAAAGGGACCGTCCAGTGTTGGAGGCAAAGGAAAATCGCCCTCAATTCGAGGATGTTGATCGGCAAAACAGACTCTTCCGACGACCATACTCCTTGAGTCCAGAGATCGTTCCAAACACCCCCCCATCCTGTCAGGCTGGCATCGGTGGTTATGACAGACCACTTTGGAGGAAGGAAAGACTTCCCCAGGGATAACTCTTTCGGACGGATCCACCATCCTAGAGACTCCGTACTTTGTGAGAGATGATAACACTGCAATCCAGTGAGGTCTGCGACCGATCCCAGTGGTTCAGAATGAACTTTTGGAGAGCCCTGGAATGAAATTCGGCAAACGGAAGTGCTTCCATTGAAGCCACCATCAACCCCAGAAGGCGCATACATCTCCGAAGGGACATTGTCTTTGAAGACTTCATCACCCGTACATGCCGAAGGAGACATGCTTGCTTGTCTGGAGGCAGGGACACCACTGCTCGTACCGTGTCGAAATGCATCCCCAAAAACAGGATTGATTGTGACGGTTCCAGAGACGACTTCTCCCAATTGACCAGCCACCCGAAGTCCTCCAGGAGCTGAAGTGATAAGTCGCGAGCCGGCACCGCCTCCTCCTTTGAGGGCGCCACAATCAAAAGGTCGTCCAGATAAGGAAGGATCGTGACTCCCTGTCTTCGTAGAATCGCCATGAGAGGCGCCAGAATTTTTGTAAAAACTCTGGGCGCTGAGGCCAAACCGAAAGGCAGGGCCACAAATTGGTAATGATCTTTCCCTATGGCAAAACGAAGGTAACGTTGGTGAGCCCTTCCGATTGGAACGTGTAAATAGGCGTCGCAAATGTCGATTGACACCAAAAAGTCGTTCTGCGACAAGGCTGCCACCACGGAACGAAGCGATTCCATTCGAAACTTTCGGGTGTGGACATGCCGATTCAATCTTTTGAGATCCAGGATGGGGCGAAACTTGTCCTCCTTTTTGGGGACCACAAAAAGATTGGAATAAAATCCTCTTCCCCTGTCCTCTGGTGGAACCGGTACCACCACACCCTTCTGCAGAAGAAATTCGACTTCTTGCAGTAAAGCGGCACATAGCTCGGGCTCTGACGGGATGCGAGATTGGCAATAACTGTTCGGGGGTCGGGAAGAAAACTATGAAATAGCCTGCCGACACAACCCGCGTCACCCAGGAGTCTGGGACACGGGAAACCCAGGTCAATTTGAATTGGATCAGGCGACCCCCCACTCGAGAGCCCTCGAGCGGGACCCTGGCGTCAATCCGCCTTAGCGGGCTTTTTGTCAGATTCCCTCTTGTCATGACGGAAACTTTGTTTCCAGGGAGTGCAGGATTTCTGAGTGGTCTTTTTTCCCGAAAAAGAGGGACGACCCGACCCCAAGAGGGCTGACCGAATCGTCCCCTGGACCGAAAGGACCGTCGACCACTACTGGCACCAGGTCTGCCAGGCGTAGAAGTCACAGTTCTTCGCTGTGGTAAAGCTGCTTCTTTTGCCTTTGCTTTGGCAATCAGCTCCGTGAGGTCAGATCCAAATAGCTGACCGCCCTTGTAAGCTAAAGATAGCAAACCTTGCTTGGAAACCGCATCACCGGTCCACTGTCTAAGCCACAGAGCTCTCCTGACTGAGACCGCCGAGGATTGTGTCCTGGATAGCAGTGACACAGTATCCAGGTTTGCATCATGACCATATTGGAATGCACTTTCTAACAATTCGAACAGTTCGTCCACCTCAGGTACTTGAGGTTCACATTTCCTCCGCAAACGGTCCAACCAGACCAGGGAAGCTTTATAAGCACACATGGAGCCTAGCACTGCTCTGAAACCATGACCCGCGGCCTCGTAAATGGATTTTGCCGCCGACTCCGCTTTTCTGTCCAGTGGGTCTTGTAGACTCGCCTTTCCTTTAATAGGAAGTAAAGAAGATTTGCTAAGCTGAGATAAAGGGACATCCACTTCAGGAGAAGGGATCCAATTGTCAATCGATTCCGTAGTACACGGATACAGTGACTCAAATAGACGTGTCCCTGAAAACGTTTGTCTGGACACAGACGCTCCTTCTCCACTGCTTGATTAAACTCACTCAGGGATGGCAAAGTCGAAAGTGACTTATGCGACTCCTGAAACATCCGGGCCGACTTACCAGGGCGAGTAGTTACTTCCTCCTGTAACTGTAACGCCTCTCTCATAGCTTCAATTAAAGCTTCTACACGGCCCGAAAAAGAGGCAGAGTGCCTTTGCCGATCTTCTTTATCCGAATCGGATATTCCCCCTGAACTTAAAGGGGAACCCTCCATATCAGAACTCTCTGAGTCGCTATATGTGAAAGAAGTCACGGCCTGTGTCGCTTCCTGCTATGAGGGGGTTTGGCTGACACCCAATAACCTATAAGGTTAGATAGGCTATCAATCGAACGAGTGAGAGCCTCCATCTTTACATCACTGGGTCCTCTGACCGCTGCGCTTGACGCGGTCGATGTCTGTGTGTCAGATACACGAGACCGATCTTGTAGCGGAGTCGGGATATGGTCCGCACTTTGATTCTGATCTGACATGTCTTACCCAGTACAATGGCAGGTTAAACCTGACAGTAACAAGAAACAGTGTGGTTTCTAGAAAAAAATAAGACGAACGCTGAAGGGTTAACTCTTAAAGAAAGGGTTACCCCAGCTGTCCCACCATTAAGGGTTAACCGCCTGATAAGGGGTTAAAGTCACAAGCTCTCCACAACCTGTATTAATGTGACAGATGTGTGAGCCCCAGGTGCCTCTTATGAGGAAGCAGGTGCTGACAGAAACGTCCTCAAGGAATGCCACACTAAACGAAAAAAATCGCTAAAATATTGCGTCTTTTTTCGCATCTCATAAAAATCCTGCGACTTAAAAAGCGTCGCTAACTTTAGCGACGTTCAGTGTGGCAGAGCCCTGCGCTGCGGGGGAGAGAAGTCTTTAAGCTTCTGCCCTGATAGGCAGAAGCGACTCACAGTTAAACTTCGCGGTGCTGTCTTATTAATCTTGTGCGGGAGGAACGGAGAGTGAGGAGCCCCGAGTGCTGCAATGGCCGCCGCACTGAGGAGGCAGCCGGAAGAGAAGGCAGAGGAAAATCGCGCTCAGTGAGCGCTTCCTGCCTGGGAAGCGTGAAGCCACGCCCCCCGCCTTCAAAAAAAGCGCGGGACTCCTCCATTCTCCGGTCCCGCGATCCCCGTCCTGCAGGCATCCACCTGCGGACAAAATATAACAGTCACCACATTTACTGTAACAGCGGCTGCCGCAGCAGCCGCTGGATCACTCATACACATTATAAAAATGTGGAGTACTCACCCCGCCATGCGCCACAGGGACCCCCAGGGGTTTCTGGCGCATGCCCATGCTTCCCCCCAGGGCGCGGATCGCAGTGACCCCTGCAGCGCGGTTTGCGACCCCGCCAGGGAAGCCATCCTCATCCCCCCGGGCCGGCAGGGTTCTGCAGGGACCACCATATAGGGTAATACAGATCCGCCAAGGGAGAGGTTGGGGTCCAGCAGCGCTGAGACCCCTGAGACCTCTAGACCACATTTGGTGATCCAAGTCTCTTGTCCGATAAAAAATAATAAAATCTTCTGAGGAGCTGCTCCAGCAGCGACCATCCTCTGAGACCTCAAATTGAAAACTGGAGAGCTGAGTAGGAGGAGCCCGAGCTGGAGGGCCGGTCAACACTTTTTTAATCTGAGGTGTCTATCCCATCTGGGCTCCGCCTACCCACTAGTTATGACTAGTGTGTCTCCTTTCCTTCCGTTCTGCTGCTGAATAACAGGAGCGTAAAGTTTTATTTGAAAAAATTAAGTTTTTTATTCCAGGTAGAGTGCCTGTTGTGATTGTGGGTGATATGAATGTTGATGTGGGAAAGGTGAATGTGGATGTGTCAGGGAAAGAGTTAATGGATATGGTGAGTGATTTTGGTTTGATGGATATGCAGAGGGAGTGTAAAGTAACTCCATTGTTAAATACGTTTTTTTCTGAGAGTGGGAGGGTGGCGTCTAGACTGGACTATTGTTTTGTTTCAAAAAACCTGATTGCTGTTAGTTATGCACAGGAGAGTGTGCCGTTTTCAGATCATGTGTGTATGAAGTGTGAAGTGGATGTGCATACCGAGGAGGTAACTGGGAAAGGTATATGGAAGC
The DNA here is from genome assembly GCA_033576555.1 of Oophaga sylvatica. Taxonomy (NCBI): domain Eukaryota; kingdom Metazoa; phylum Chordata; class Amphibia; order Anura; family Dendrobatidae; genus Oophaga; species Oophaga sylvatica. The sequence continues at coordinate 272,739,413 of JARQOD010000003.1, read as the reverse complement.
TGAATGTGAGTTTGCTGGAGGGGGTGGAGGTGAGAGAGGAGTATGAGAGACATTATAAGGAGTGGTGTGAGAGCAGAAGTGAATTCAGTAATGTGTGTGAATGGTGGGATTGGGTTAAATGGAAAACCAAGGTTTTTTTTTAAAAAACTTGGTTACAAGTGTGCAGCTGCTAAGAGAGAAAGGTTTGCTGGGTTGAATGCAAGACTGGGTGTGTAATATAAGCTAAGAGAGGGAGGGATGGATGTGAGTGAAGATTTGTTGAGAGTGAAAAAAGAAGTGAACGAGTTTTTGAGAGACAGAGGGAGGAGTATTGTGTATAGGGCTAAAATAGAGAACTTGGAAAAGAATGAGAAGTGTTCGCGGTTTTTTTTCAAGAAAGTTTTTGGAAAAAGACAGAGCATGAGTGTTTTGAATGGAGTGGATGGAAATGAAGTGAGTGGTGCGGACTTATGTGAAGAAGTGGCAAAGTTTTATGATGATTTGTATGCAGTGAAATGGAGGGATGAAGGTTTGGAGAGTGATGTGCTGAGTGTTTTGGAAAATACATTGAATGGGACAGAAAGGGAGAGTTTGATGGGGGAGGTGACGAGTGAAGAAATATGGAAGGTGGTGTGTAGCATGGCGCTGAATAAAACGCCGGGGGATGATGGTCTCCCGGTGGAATTTTATTGTGTGATGTGGGATGTGATTGGGAAGGATTTTGTGGATGTATGTAAGTATATGTGGGCGAATGTAGAGGTGGCAAATGGTATGCGTGCAGGAGTGGTTGTGCTGCTGCCAAAAAAAGGTGATTTGAAAAATCTAAAAAACTGGAAGCCAATCACGTTGCTTAATTGTGATTATAAGATCTATGCGAAGCTTTTGGCAAATAGGATGCGTGATGTGGTTGGGAGTGTGGTGGGCGAGGAGCAGTGTTGTGCGGTGCCTGGAAGGCGGTTACATGAGGGTGTGTGTATGCTGAGAGATTGTTTGTGGGACTGTTTGAACCATAAGAAGGGGGTGTATGTGTTGAGTTTGGATTTTGAGAAGGCGTATGATAGGTTGGCGCATGGTTTTCTGTTTAGAGTGTTGGTGAAGATGGGTTTTCCGGCTGAGTTTGTTGAGAGAGAGTGAGAAGTTTGTATAAAAATATTTATAGTTGTGTTTTGTTGAATGGGAATGTAGGGAGGAGAGTGAATGTGTTTTCCGGTGTACAGCAGGGGTGCCCATTGTCCCCTGTCATGTTCATTTGCGCAATTGAGCCGTTGTTGTGTATGTTGAGGAAAGATAAGGTGATTCGGGGTGTGCAAGTGCCGGGGGCGGGGGGAGGGAGTGGAAGGTGAATGGTTACATGGATGATGTGTGTGTATTGTGTGATTCAGAGTGTTCGGTGCGTCGTGTGAAGTTGTTGGTATCCGTTTTTTGTGGAGCATCTGCGTTTAAAGTGAATTGGGAGAAGACTGAATGTAAGATTTTTGGTGGGAGGACTCTGAGCAATGATATTGGGGTGAATGTGGTGAGTGGACCGATAAAGGTGCTGGGTGTGAAATTTTCAGAGAAGTTGGATGGAGAGGAAAGTTGGGTGGATGTGAGAGAGAGAGTGGAGCGCAAGTTAAATTTTTGGAAGATGAGAGATCTGACGTTTTTTGGTAAAATTTTAGTTATTAAGAGTGTGGTGTTACCAATTTTTTTGCATGTTGCGGTGGTTTTTCCACCAGGTTATATGTGTGTTAGAAAATTAAATAGGGTTTTGTTTGTATTTTTTTGGCGTTCAAGTATGGAGCGTGCAAGGAGAGAGGTTGTGATGAAGAGAATGGATAAGGGGGGCTGGGATTCCCCAATTTGAATGTATTTTTTGGCGTGAATATTATGGTGTTTGCATTTGGTGTGATTAGGATGGATGGGAAGTGTGCATGTATGTGCAGGTATTTGTTTGGAAGTTTTCTGTTCCGTTTGAAGTGGCGGGAAAGGGATCTAAGGTGCCCAGTGGCTTTTGAGGTGCCTGTGTGGTATGTGTGGGTTTACAAATTTTTGGTGAAGTATGAACGGTGTGATGTGGATATGAGGTTGTTAGAGAAGAAGAAAGCGGTATATAGGATGATTGAGTGTAGAGAGATGGAATGTGGTATCAATATGGTGAGAGGAAGTGATGTGCAAAAGGTGTGGAAGAAGGTACGTTTGGATGGTATGACAAATAGACAGAGCGAGATTGTGTGGCAGTCATTGCATGAGGTGTTACCGGTGAGAGAGTTCCAGAGAAACCGGGGTTTAGTGAGGAGTGAGATGTGTCCGAGGAGGGGATGTGGTGGGAGAGAGAGTGTGGTGCATTTGTTTTGGAATTGTCAGTATGCTAGCAATGTGATTTCAGGTTTGGGCCCGTTGTGTAAGGAGTTGTGTGATGTGAATTTTTTGACGTTTGAGTTATTTATGTTTGGGTTGGGTATGTGTGGAGAAAAGGAGAGAGTGTTGTGGTTGATGCTTGCATGTATAAAAGAGGTGTTGTGGGATGTGAGGAACGTGTATGTGTTTAAGAGGAAGGAGATTGAGGTTAAAAATTGTTTAAAAAATTGTTTTGGGAAAATAGTATTTTTGCTTTGTGTGTGATAAGAGAAAGAGGGGGGATGAGGACGCAGAGGGAATTTGGAAAGTTAAAAAGTGGAAACACCTTGTTAATGTGTCTTAGTTTTGTGTTTTTTTGTGCTTGTAAATAAAGTTGGTTTTCCGATGATGATGGGAACAGCTGCTGCATTATGTAAGTGTACACGCTGTTTGGGAGTCGAGTTCCTTATAGTTTTGGTTATATGACTGTGGAACTTCCCATCTGAGGGGGAGAAAAAAAAAAAAAAAATTATCTGAGCTCCTGATCTGGAAGGTGTTCTGCTGGCATCTTCCTGTCTCTTGTGGAAACCCTGCTGTTCCTACCTCAACCTTCTATCATTTAAACGGACTTGGTGCTTGAGTGTGATCTCGGCCGGCCCGTGCTCGGGCGGGCCCCGGCATCTGATGACACAGTGAACTTCCACCGCCATATACTGCACTTCCAGAAGTCTTTCCACGGTCCGGTCACCTGTGCATCGCTGCTCCGGCCACTGGCCTCCAGTCCAGTATCGCCAGTAATGTGACACTCAGGATCCATCCCCAGGTAAATGGAGTCCATGCGTTCTTTTAAAAGAAATAGTCTTCGGCTGACAGAAATTAGGACATGGGCAATAGGGTGCTTTTTTCAATTAAATTTGGTATTTGAAGAATGGCGACATTGGTTAGAGGAGGCTGCCCATCCCATTACTGTTATTACTGACCATACAGTGCCTTGCGAAAGTATTCGGCCCCCTGGAACTTTTCAACCTTTTCCCACATATCATGCTTCAAACATAAAGATACCAAATGTAAATTTTTGGTGATGAATCAACAACAAGTGGGACACAATTGTAAAGTTGAATGAAATTTATTGGTTATTTTAAATTTTTGTGGAAATGCAAAAACTGAAAAGTGGGGCGTCCAATATTAATCGGTCCCTTTAACTTAATACTTTGTTGCGCCACCTTTTGCTGCGATTACAGCTGCAAGTCGCTTGGAGTATGTCTCTATAAGTTTTGTACATCGAGAGACTGAAATTCTTGCCCATTCTTCCTTGGAAAACTGCTCGAGCTCAGTGAGGTTGGATGGAGATCGCTTGTGAACAGCAGTTTTCAGCTCTTTCCACAGATTCTCGAGTGGATTAAGGTCTGGACTTTGACTTGGCCATTCTAAAACCTGGATACGTTTATTTGTGAACCATTTCATTGTAGATTTTGTTTATGTTTGGGAAGGAACAACTGATAACCGGCAAGGCTGCTGGGAACTCAGGCCACTCATAACCTACCATTCAGCGCCAGCTGAAGGCCATTCATTAATCAGTTCATTACCCTCAGCAACCACCGGAGGGAGCCCCAGCTCAGAAGCCGCCTCCAGCATATTCACAACATTCCAACCTGTTTTCTTCAAGAATGGTCCTGTATTTGGCTCTATCCATCTTCCCATCAATTTTAACCATCTTCCCTGTCCCTGCTGAAGAAAAGCAGGCCCAAACCATGATGCTGCCACCACCATGTTTGACAGTGGGGATGGTGTGTTCAGGGTGATGAGCTGTGTTACCTTTACGCCAAACATATCGCTTGGCATTGTTGCCAAAAAGTTCGATTTTGGTTTCATCTGACCAGAGCATCTTCTTCCACGTTTGGTGTGTCTCCCAGGTGGCTTGTTGCAAACTTTAAATGACACTTTTTATGGATATCTTTGAGAAATGGCTTTCTTCTTTCCACTCTTCCATAAAGGCCAGATTTGTGCAGTGTACGACTGATTGTTGTCTTATGGACAGACTGTCCCACCTCAGCTGTAGATCTCTGCAGTTCATCCAGAGTGATCATGGACCTCTTGACTGCATCTCTGATCAGTCTTCTCCTTGTTTGAGATGAAAGTTTAGAGGGACTTCCGGTCTTGGTAGATTTGCAGTGGTATGATACTCCTTCCATTTCAATATGATCGCTTGCACAGTGTTCCTTGGGATGTTTTAAAGTTTTGGAAATCATTTTGTATCCAAATCCAGCTTTAAAACTTCTCCACAACAGTATCACAGACCTGACTGTTGTGTTCCTTGGTCTTCATGATGCTCTCTATGCTTCAAACAGAACCCGGAGTCTATCACAGAGCAGGTGCATTTATACGGAGACTTGATTACACACAGGTGGATTATATTTATCATCATTAGTCATTTAGGACAACATTGGATCATTCAGAGATCCACAATGAACTTCTGGAGTGAGTTTGCTGTACTGAAAGTAAAGGGGCCGAATAATATTGCACGCCTCACTTTTCAGTTTTTGTATTTCCACAAAAATTTAAAATAACCAATAAATTTCGTTCAACTTCACAATTGTATCCCACTTGTTGTTGATTCTTCACCAAAAATTTACATTTGGTATCTTTATGTTTGAAGCATGACATGTGGGAAAAGGTTGAAAAGTTCCAGGGGGCCGAATACTTTCGCAAGGCACTGTAAGAACCTCTCGTATCATCAATCGGCTAAACGTCTCAACTCTAGGCAAGCTAGATGATCCCTGTTATTTTACTAGGTTTCATTTTGCTGTCACTTTCCATCCAGGGGTCAAAAATGTCAAGGCTGATGTCGGAGCTTCCCTGGTGGTAGTGACCATGAGAACCCTGCCCCGATTTTGCAGAAGAGGGCAGTCATTTTGGCATTGTACCCTGAGCTCGAGGGTGAGGTATTGGGAGGCCCAGGGGGACGACCCGGCCTTCTGTCCTTCAGAAAGGTTATTTGTACCAGCTAATCTGCGCCCAGGTGGTAAGTCAACTGCAGACCTCATTTCTCGCCGTGTTGGGTGGCTGGGGTTACATCGGGGTGTGATTGAACAGTTATCTGCTTGTAGTATCTGTGCGTTCTAAGGTATCACATACCTGTATGTCTGGTACTTTTCTTCCGCTACCTATACCTAGCAGGCAATGGACACACTTGCTATTTAATTATTTAAAAATCATACAATGCGTTTTTCTGTTTTTTATTTGTAGATTCGGTCTCTTACTGTTCCATTCTTTCTAGGTGGGAAATCCTGCAAAATCTGCAGTGTATCAAATACTTAAAAAAGTATTATTAAAAAATAAATACTTATTTTCCCCACTGTATACGTTTATGACCGATTTCCCATTTAAGTGAATCAGAGAAACTGCAGTACTGAGCAGTGGCCACTGAACAATTTATGCTCTAATATTTTGCTTACAATCAGCTGTTGTTGAATCTCATATTGGCCGTTATGATAGGTTTCAGTATGTAAGTACAGGTCAACCTCTTTAACCTCTTTCCCGATATATGACCTTCAGTTGTGTCATATGTTGGCTGACAAGCCAAGCACACATCTTTCCCAGCAGATGATGGTTGTGATAATCAGCCATCATCTGCCTCTAATATGCAGCTGTTAACCTGTTAAATGCCGATGTCAATCTCTGACATAGACATTTACAGAGCGCCGGAGGGAGTGGGGGCACATCATTATATGCGACCATTGGCTCGTGACGAGATCGCGAAGCGCCAATGGGTTTCCTGTCATTACAGTTCTCCTGTGAAAGCCAGCCAGCCCTGGGCATTAAATTAATACTTTTGTCTTTGCCCCAAAAGTCTCCTCTATTATAAGAGTATATGGTGAAACATGTGTTCCAATTACCTGATGTACTTGCTTTTCTTCTGGACAGTAGAGAGGCTGGGGACATCTCTTCCGTTTATTTTGCCTACTGGATCCATCTATAGGAAACATGCACAATTGGGAAGATTTACTAAAACTTAGACTAGACGCTCAAACTTTGCTAAATGTATCATTATTCATAAATGTTGTACATTTCTACCCTTTCAAAGATAGGCAACTAGATTACTAGTAGTTATGGAAGGCCTCTCATATGATGAGAGGTTGGAAAAGTGGGCTTTGTTTAGCTTAGAAAAAATACGTCTCATCGGAGATCATATGTACAGTCATGGTCAGAAGTGTTGGCACCCTTGAAATTGTTCCATAAAATGAAGTATTTCTCCCACAAAATAATTGCAATTACACGTTTATTTCCTTTGTGTGTATTGGAACAATACGAAAAAAACAGAAGTAAAGACAAATTGGATATAATTTCACACAAAACCTCCAAAATGGGCAGGACAAAATTGTTGGCACCTTTCCAAAATTGTGAGTAAACAACTTTGTGTCAAGTATGTGATGCACATGCAAACTCACATGTGGCAAGTAACAAGTGTGGGCAATATGGAAATCACACCAGAAACCAGATAAAAAGGGGAGAAGTTTACTCAATCTTTGCATTGTGTGTTTGTGTGTGTGACACTAAGCATCGAGAGCAGAAAGAGAAGAGAACTGTCTGAGGAATTGAGAACCAAAATTGTTGAACAATATCAATAATCTCAAGGTTACAACTCTATCTCCACAGGAAAAAAAAAATTACAAAATGGCTTAATTAATGGCACTTCCAATTAACACCAACCCAAAAACAGAACAAGGAAGCATAAGCCAAACAATGCAAGAAATCTTTGACAATAATTGAAAAAAAACAAAAAAAACACAATGACAAGAAAACGGCCAACCAGAGGCATATACTGGTTCCTAGTCTGTCACAAAAAAGTCTGTAAGGAACACTCAAAAACCTAATGCCTAGCTGTCTGTAATTTCCCCCCGGGATCAATAAAGTGTATCGTATCGTATCGTAGCTCAATAGTGCAATTATTCATATAGTATACATACAACTTCATAAAAAAAATATTTATTATATATAGGAGACTTTCAGTGAGTGAGATACAGTGGTGGCCAAAAGTATTGGCACCCCTGCAATTGTGTCAGATAATAATCAGTTTCTTCCTGAAAATGATTTCAATCACAAATTTGCTATTTTTATCTTTCATTTAATTTGCTTGCAAGGAAAAACACAAAAGAGAATGAAGCAAAAATCAAATCCTTGATCATTTCACACAAAACTCCAAAAATGGGCCAGACAAAAGTATTGTCACCCTCAGCCTAATACTTGGTTGCACAACCTTTAGCCAAAATAACTCCAGTGCTTTCTCTCAAACCATTTTATAGTGCTTTTGGAAGTGTGTTTTGGGTCATTGTCCTGCTGGAAGACCCATGACCTCTGAGGGAGACCCAGCTTTCTCACACTGGGCCCTACATTATGCTGCAAAATTTGTTGGTAGTCTTCAGACTTCATAATGCCATGCACACGGTCAAGCAGTCCAGTGCCAGAGGCAGCAAAGCAACCCCAAAACATCAGGGAACCTCCGCCATGTTTGACTGTAGGGACCGTGTTCTTTTCTTTGAATGTCTCTTTTTTTTTCCTGTACACTCTATGTTGATGGTTTTTCCCAAAAAGCTCGACTTTTGTCTCATCTGACCAGAGAACATTCTTCCAAAACGTTTTAGGGCTTTCTCAGGTAAGTTTTGGCAAACTCCAGCCTGGCTTTTTTATGTCTCGGGGTAAGAGTGGGGTCTTCCGGGTATCCTACAATACAGTCCCTTTTCATTCAGACGCCGACGGATAGTACGGGTTGACACTGTTGTACCCTCGGACTGCAGGGCAGCTTGAACGTGTTTGGATGTTAGTCGAGGTTCTTTATCCACCATCCGCACAATCTTGCGTTGAAATCTGTCGTCAATTTTTCTTTTCCTTTCACATCTAGGGAGGTTAGCCACAGTGCCATGGGCTTTAAACGTCTTGATGACACTGCGCACAGGAACATTCAGGTCTTTGGAGATGGACTTGTAGCCTTGAGATTGCTCATGCTTCCTCACAATTTGGTTTCTCAAGTCCTCAGACAGTTCTTTGGTCTTCATTCTTTTCTCCATGCTCAATGTGGTACACACAAGGATACAGGACAGAGGTTGAGTCAACTTTAATCCATGTTAACTGGCTGCAAGTGTGATTTAGTTATTGCCAACACCTGTTAGGTGCCACAGGTAAGTTACAGGTGCTGGTGATTACACGAATTAGAGAAGCATCACATGATTTTTCAAACAGTGCCAATACTTTTGTCCACCCCCTTTTTTAGTTTTGGTGTGGAATTATATCCAATTTGGCTTTAAGTCAATTCTTTTTGTGTTTTTTCATTGAAGACAAATTAAATGAAGATAATACCAAAGAATTTGTGTTTGAAATCATTTTCACGAAGAAACGGAGTATTATCTGACAAAATTGCAGGGGTGCCAATACTTTTGGCCACCACTGTAATCAATATACAAAGTTATGTATATCAGTGGTCAAATCAAGGCTCAATCCTGCCACAGCTACAAACAAAAGCTGCTAAGTATAAACACAAAGTAGTGTGTAAATGTGACATAAGCTGCATAAAGTGCCTAGTGCTTGTTGAATAACTGTGTCCAGACTACAGCAGCAACACAAATGTTTCATAGGATATAAAGCATACTACCATAAGGGATTAATAATTATTCAAAGGGTACTAAACATAAGCTGCATAAAGTGCCTTGTGCTTATAATTAGGAATGTCTAAACAGACTACAGCAGCCACATTGATGTACACATGATCTATATACAGTATCCTAAGGGCCAATGTATATGAATAATGTAATGGGGGGGAACCCCCAGGAAGAAGCAACACACGAAATGCACGTTGGGGATCTGCACTACCTACATCAGGTCATATACGCTCTCTTAACCTTTGCACTTTACCTGCCTTTTTGCATTTTTGCTGCCTCCGCTGCTGTATTTAGGTCTTGCTGTGCTAGATTACACACTATACATTGGCCCTTAGGATACTATATATACATCATGTGTACATCAATGTGGCTGCTGTAGTCTGTTTAGACTGTTCAGCGCTGAGGTCTCATCTCCCGAGATCTTGGTGCCGAGATCTCCATCTGCGCATGAGCTGCCCCTGGCAGACATTTTCCCGAAGTCCACCACATAGGAAACCATGGAACTGGGGGCTCTGGCCTTTCACAAAATGTCGTCACAGCCCCCGCAGCACCTCCGGACACCCCCCACAGTATCGCGCCGCACATCGGAACACCCCCTCATCCCAGCATACAGCCTTCAGCACCGCTGCACTCTTTCCTCCTCCAGCCGCGACCCCTGGACCCCACTTCACCTCAGCCGGTAAGGTATATCTGCATTTTAAGACTCACCCCCATTTTCCCCCCAAATTTGGGGGAAAACAGTGCTTATAATCCGAAAAATACGGTACTTACCTTTGTATACTGATTATCAGACTCACTGAACGTCACCTATATATAATAAATATTTTTTATGAAGTGGTCTGTACACTATATATAGTAACATAGTTAGCAAGGCCGAAAAAAAACGTTTGTCCATCCAGTTCAGCCTATGTTCCATCAGAATAAATCCCCAGATCTATGTCCTTCTAAAGAACCTAATAACTGTAAGATACAATATTGTTAGGCTCCAGGAAGACATTGAGGCCTCTCTTGAATCCCTCGACTGAGTTCACCATCACCACCTCCTCAGGCAAGGAATCCCGGATTCTCACTGCCCTAACAGTAAAGAATCCTCTTCTACGTTGGTGGAAAAACCTTCTCTCCTCCAGACGCAGAGAATGCCCCCCTTGTGACCATCACCTTCCTTGGTATAAACAGATCCTCGGAGACATATTTGTATTGTCCCCTTATATACTTATTCATAGTTATTAGATTGCCCCTCAGTCGTCTTTTTTCTAGACTAAATAATCCTAATTTTGCTAATCTCTCTGGTTATTGTAGTTCCCCCAATACCTTTATTAATTTTGTTGCCCTCCTCCCTCCTTTGTACTCACTCTAGTTCCATTATATCCTTCCTGAGCACTGGTACCCAAAACTGTACACAGTACTCCATGTGCAGTCTAAACAGGGATTTGTACAGCGGCAGTGTAATACTCTCATCATGTGTATCCAGACCTCTTTTAATGCACTCCATGATCCTGTTTGCCTTGGCCACCGCTGCCTGGCACTGGCTGCTCCAGGTAAGTTTATCACTAACTAGGATCCCCAAGTCCTTCTCCATGTCAGATTTACCCAGTGGTTTCCCGTTCAGTGTGTAATGGTGATATCGATTCCTTCTTCCCATGTGTATGACCTTACATTTATCATTGTTAAACTGCATCTGCCACCTTTCGGCACAAGTTTTCAACTTATCCAGATCCATCTGTAGCAGAATACTATCTTCTCTTGTATTGACTGCTTTACATAGTTTTGTATCATCTGCAAATATCGATATTTACTGTGTAAACCTTCTACCAGATCGTTAATAAATATGTTGAAGAGAACAGGTTCCAACACAGACCCCTGCAGTACCCCACTGGTCACAGCGGCCCAGTTAGAGAATATACCATTTATAACCACCCTCTGCTTTCTATCACTAAGCCAGTTACTTACCCATTTACACACATTTTCCCCCAGACCCAGCATTCTCATTTTGTGTAACAACCTCTTGTGTGGCACGGTATCAAACGCTTTGGAAAAATCAAGATATACCACGTCCAGTGACTCACCTTGGTCCAATCTATAGTTTAGCTCTTCATAAAAACAGATTGGATTGGTTTGACAGTAGCGATTCCTCATAAACCCATGCTGATATGGAGTTAGTTATTCTCATTGAGACAATCCAGAATAACATCCCTCAGAAACCCTTCAAATATTTTACCAACATAGAGTTAGACTTACTAGCCTATAATTTCCAGGTTCACTCTTAGAGACCTTTTTGAATATTGGTACCACATTTGCTATGCGCCAGTCCTGTGGAACAGACCCCGTCACTATAGAGTTCCTAAATATAAGAAATAATGGTTTGTCTATTACATTACTTAGTTCTCTTAGTACTCGTGGGTGTATGCCAACCGGACCCGGAGATTTATCTATTTTAATCATATTTAGCCGGTTTCGCACCTCTTCTTGGGTTAGATTGGTGACCCTTAATATAGGGTTTTCTTTGTCTCTCGGCATTTCACCTAGCATTTCATTTTCCACTGTGAATACCGTGGAGAAGAAGGTGTTTAAAATACTAGCTTTTTCCTCGTCATCTACAACCATTCTTTCCTCACAATTTTTAAGGGGCCTACACTTTCACTTGTGATTCTTTTACTATTGATATAGTTGAAGAACAGTTTGGGAATAGTTTTACTCTCCTTAGCAATGAGCAATCATATGAATAGTTGCACTATTGATCTAGGCATTAGTTTTTTGAGAGTTCTTTACAGCCTTTTTGGTGACAGACTTGGAACCAGTATATGCCTCTGGTTGGCAGTTTTCCTGTAATTGTGTCTATTTTATTTTATTTATTTTTTAATTATTGTCAAATAAAGATTTCTTGCATTTTATATTTGGGTTATGCTTCCTTGTTCTTTTTTGGGTTGGTCTATCTCCAGAGATGTTGATGTTACTTTTGTCCACGGTGCGCAACATAATCAAAACGTTTACAACTCATAGTACTGAAGCTAATCTCCCTAGACATGGACAGCAAAGAAAAATGGATGAAAGGTTGCAACACAGGATAGTCCAAAGGATGAATAAGCAGCCCCAATCAAGTTCCAAAGAAATTCAAGCCATCATGCAGGTTTAGGGTGCATCAGTGTTAGTGTGTACTATCCATTGACATTTGAATGAAATGAAATTCTAAGGCAGGAAATCCAGGAGGACCCCACTGCTGAGACAGAGACATAAAAAAGTTAGACTGCAGTTTGCCAAAATGTATAAGAGGAAGCCAAAATCCCTCTGGGAAAGCGTCTTGTGGACAGATGTGACTAAGATAGAGCTTTTTGGTAAAGTATATTCTACTGCTTACCGAAAACGGAAACAGGTCTACAAAGAAAAGAACACAGTACCTACAGTCAAATATGGTTGAGGTTCAAAGATGTTTTGGGGCTATTTTGCTTCCTCTGGCACTGGGTGCCTTGACTGTGTGCAAGGCATCATGAAATCTGAAGATTACCGAAGGAATTTGGGTTGCAACAATGTAGTGCCCAGTGTCAGAAAGCTGGGTTTGAATCCAAGGACCTGGGTCTTCCAGCAGGACAATGACCCCAAAAAAATCTCATTAAGTATCCAGAAATGGATGGAAACAAAGCTGTGGAGAGTTCTGAAGTGGCCAGCAATGAGTCCGGATCTAAATCCCATTGAACACCTGTGGAGAGATCTTAAAATTGCTGTTGGGAGAAGACACCCTTCAAATATGACAGACCTGGAGCAGTTTGCAAAAGAATAGTGGTCCAAAATTCCAGTTGAGCGGTGTAAAAAGCTTGTTGATGGTTATAGGAAGCGATTGCAGTTATTTATTCCAAAGGGTGTGCAACCAAATATTAAAGTTGAGGTTGCCAACAATTTTGTCTGGCCCGTTTTTGAGGTTGTGTGTGAAATTATGTTCAATTTGCCTTTTTTTCCCCGTTTTTTGTGCTCTTCCAATACACACAAAGGAAATAAACATGTGAATAACAAAGTATGCGTAATTGCAATAATTTTCTGGGATAATTTCAAGGGTGCCAAAACTTTTGGCCATGAATGTATATGTATAAATACATTTGTGGTCAATACAAAGGACTGGCACATGACTTATTCATTCAAAACACCATACTGAGGACCAGGCCCTTAAGGATGGATGAAAGGCTAATCCGGCAGCTAAATAGGAAAGGGTTCTTTACAGTTAGAGCAGTCAGACTGTGGAATTCCCTACCACAAGAGGTACTAATGGGAGACACTAACAGCTTTTCAAAAAAAGGGCTGGATAATTTCCGCAGTACACATAATATTGTGGATTATAGATAATTCAGTGACAAAATGTATAATTAGTGGAGAAAGATTGAACTTGGTGGACCCCTATCTTTTCTCAACTATGTAACCTATAAATATGATACAGAACTAACCAGAGTTTGAAAAATTCATTTAATTGATCTGCACAAACAATAATACAATTCTTAAAAGGGGTATTCCCATCTCCAAGATCCAATACAAAAATGTAGTAGGTGTAATATTAAAAATATTACCAAATACCTCTAGTTAGAAATGTAGTATAGTTTTACTGATTCGCTATGTCTCTTTCAGTTTGCAGGACCTTAGGTATCCATGGTGATGAAGAGTAGCAACTATAGCTTGCAAACACAAAATATGAAAAATGAACTGCATCACTGCCTTAGAAATATGAAAAATTGAGAAGTCTTCCCGCATAAAATGGCCAATTTATGTGTACCTGGAAGCCACGTTAAGGCTCTTCTCGTATTCCAGGTCCTAACTAATGCCAATCCTTGCTTAGAAAAGTCTATCTGTATGGGAACACGTGATTCCTCTCTCTAGACTAAAATCTACATCTCTGTGGAGGGGTAATGGACCTGGTATAATTAAAACGCCTGTGACCAACAGGAGGAGTGCTCAGGCAGAAGGTAAATGAATACATATCAAAAAACTGACCGGCACATCCAAAAATAGACCTAATGTGAACAGGTGCTAAACCTAGAGTCACCAACTCATGCACATTCAAGAAAGAAAGGTGCGCTAACACTTCTCAATTTTTCATATTTCTAAGGCAGTGATGCAATTCATTTTTCATATTTTGTGTCTGCAAGCTATAGCGCTACAGTGTGCTACCTTTCTTTCTTGAATGTGCATGAGTTGGTGACTCTAGGTTTAGCACCTGTTCACATTAGGTCTATTTTTGGATGTGCCGGTCAGTTTTTTTATATGAGTAGCAACTAGCTGTCACTTAACGAGTGCTCGTAACCATGGATACCTAAGGTCCTGCAAACGAGGAAAGACATAGCGAAAAATTAAGCTTCATCAAGATGACGCTGGCAGCACCTGTGCAGTAGCGCACCTCTAGTATGTATGATTAATAAAACTTGAATTTTTTTACAAATAACTTTTGTGTCACTTCAAATTATTTTTTTGTTACTTGAGTAAGAAGATCTTTGCAAAAAAATATGTGAAAAATTGCTATGAAAAGTAAGTGAAGCCTATAAGCTATGGGCATTTATGATAAAGAACCTTGTATGTAAAATAGAATCTCATAAATAGTAGCTGCCATCTCCTGTCTCAGTATTAGGAAAGTGTCTTCACTGAATACAGATTTTACCTCAGAATTGAGAATTTTGATAATTACGGAATCAATTCTGGCAGAGAAAGAAGCAGATTTCCCTGATAAGATATAATACATGCTTACTTTCATGTCTATTATTGATTTATAAAATAAAAACTAAAACAACAGTTATGTTTTAAGCCATTTACTTCGGCATTGTAGCTGAGCTTAGTAATTGGATGCATCGGTGGCATCACTACTATAGTGCATTACTGCTGAAGCCAGTCACAAGCCAAAATAGAGACTAGTGTAATGCAGGTTGGCCGTGAATAAGTGTCTATCAGGTATTCTTTAGAGCCTCTGATGATGAGGATAGGCTGGGCCGCCGGTAAACACCAGGTACCACTCCAGGGCAATCCCTGGGACAGGTGCAGCTGACCAGGGGGTCAGGTGGGCGAGACAGAAGCGCAGTCAGATGGTCAGAGGTAGGGGCAGGCAGCACAGATTCACAATTCGTAGCCAAGGGAAGAAGTGGAGAGATCAGGATAAACGAGAAGGCAAGCCAGGACGATAAGCCTCTTTCACACATCCGTTTTTTGACTTCAGGCACAATCCGGCGTGTACTACTACTACTACTACTACTACTTCCGGACATGCATAACTGCATTTTCCGGCTGCAAAACTACTTTTTCCGGGTTCAAAAGTTCAGGTCGGATCCAGCAAAAAAACTGATCCGTTGCATCAGCTTTTTCATTTCAGCGCCGGATCCGTCCCTTCAGGCATTCGACAGATTATGCCTGACACAAAAAAACGGATCTGTGAAAGAGGCCTAACAGGTGAGAAAAAACAGGAATATGCCAATACAGGAAGCTAGAGACTGAGCTACTAGGAACATACGTTAAGGCGAGGAGTGGAGGGTGGAGTTGCCCAATATATCACCTACTGGCTGGTGATAGACCGGAGAAGCAGATCTCTGCAGGATAGAATGGATACAAATTCCTAGGGAAGCAGAGCGAAACGCGCGTCGGGGCAGAGGGACGTCCGAGGAAAGCCACCAGCTTTAATTGGTATGCATGAATTGATGCTTATACATTATTTACATTGTCTCCTGATTGTATCTAAGGGGTTATTTGGGCCGCTTTATTAACCATATGTAGTCAAATATAAGGCTTTGGCTCTTCTGTGTTAAATTAGGTTTGTTGTGGCAACCATTCCCCTATTTAGTCATATGACACATGTTTATGTATGGGACTTATCATTGATGATTTAAGAGTTTGTATTTAGGCTGAAGTGAGGTTTTTTCCTATGGTGGACATACGTCTCTTAATGATTTTTGCACCTTTCTTTGTGAATGATTTTAATTATTGCTAATAATAAGGATATTTTTTATTGTTTATACCATTGTGTGGTACCATTCTTTTTTACTGGTTGGTTGCCATGTGTTTGCAAATATAATACTATGGTATATTATCCCTTTAAGGGAATATAATATAGGTTGGGCAATTTTTTGTGATTGATATGTACGGCTACGCAGCAGAGCAGGGCACTGAACAGCAACCATACAGGTAACAGTCAACAGTATCCCAGCTGGTTAGGGGGGAAGGAGCAAAGGGTAAGTGCACAGACATGCAGAGTAACGCCAGGGAAACAAGGTACAAACACAACGGCGTTACAGCCACTTTGCTACATAGGTTGAAAAAAGACCTAATTCCATCAAGTTCAGTCTTTCTCCACCAATTGCACATTTTGTTACAAATTTACTTATATCCCACAATGTTATTTGTAGCAAGGAAATCACCCACCCCTTTTTTAAAAGCAGTTATGGTGTCTGCCATTACTACCTCTTGTGGTAGGGTATTCCACAGTTTGACTGCTCTAACTGTAAAGAACCCTTTCCCATTTGGCTGCTGGAATCACCTTTCTTCCACTCTTCCACCAGTAATGAGTGCCCGCTGGTCCTTAGTATTGAAAGTGGAACACCCCTTTAAGCCAGAATTCTTCTGTATGTAGCCTAATAAACCTCCCCCTATTCACAGAATACATGTTTATATGCTTTCGCAAATACCCTGTATGAACATGATTTCAATTGAGAAGAGAAATGGCGCAAACTTTGGGTCAGTGCAGTAGACGGTGAGCTTCAAACGTTTCCTCACTTACAAAATCCACCACCGGGCTTCAATTTCACAAGGAAAACCTGGGTTACCCTGAATTGTATCAGAACAAACTTTGGTGTCTGTGCAGATCTTATGCATAAGAGGGTAAACTCTGACTCTCCTGCCAGTGATTGCAGATCTGACCATCAAACAATTCAGCACATTGTTGAGGAATGTCCCCTCAGATCTTATACTGGTGACAAGAATGATTTCTACACTGGAAATAACAATGTTATTGCATACATAGAAAACCTCGATATCCGACTCTAAATTCTTTTCCTTTGTTCTTTTCAATCACTGTTTATTGTTCGTTATTTATTCTTATATGATGTTAAAATATATGTTCATACGATTAAAGTAAAGTATATGCTTTGATCAAATAATGAGTCTATATGGGTGACTCTAAAAATGCTGTATCCCTTAAAAAGGCTCTGCCACTAGAATTTACAATACAAAAGTTCATACATTATTAAACAGATTTCTTAGACCTGAAAAAATCCACATCAGAATGACTATAAACTTGAAATTAAAACGAGCATTTATTGATTCCATCTGGAAGACTGTGTAAGCCCTAGACAGGGAAACTTTCAAGAGATTATGCAGCCATTCTGACATTTTTAATGCAAGTATAGCGGCCTCTTCAGGTCTAAAATACAGTACAGGTCAAAAGCTTGGACATCCCTGTTTATACAATGGTGTTTCTTGTTCTTATTGGAATGCGCAAATTGTAGATTCAGATTGAAAGCATCAAAACCACGAAGGCACACATGAATACAAGGGTAAAGAAATACATCTGAAACAAACTAGACTGTGTGAGACCTTACATTCTTCAAAGTAACCCTTTAACTCTGAGGACAAATTTACATCATTGACACTTTCTCAAGCAGCTTCATCAGGTAGTCAACTGGAATTCTCATTAACAGCTATGCTTCGTCAAGAAATCATTTGTGTGATCACCGACCTTCAGAAAGTGTTTGCGACCATGAGGTATATTTGCAGAAGCTGTGTTGGTGCATAGTTGCATATGGTCCTGAGCCCTATTCCACAGCTACTCTAAGCCAGAATACAGAAAGAACCACTCAACTAAGCAAAAGAGCAATAGTGTTAGACAATGTTTAAAGACATGAAAGTCAGTCTGAAAAATTGCTGGAACCTTAATGGTAGGCTCAAGTGCAGTAATGAAAACAGTCTATGATGCAAGAAACAGTCTGTCAGGAATCGAACCCAGTACCTCTTGTCCACCGGCCAGCAGCTCTACCATCTGAGCTATTCTGCTGGCTGCAAAGTTCCTTGCTGAACCCAGATACCATTGACTGTTCTTCCTGATCGGCTCCACCCACTGCTCTCTTGATTGGCCCTCTGATTGCCAATTACACACCCTATATAAACCTGGCCCTGTGGGTGTGTCATTGCGAGATTATTGTGCTCCTAGCCTTTAGTCAAGCTCTTCCTGCTGTTCCTGCTGTTTTCACTACCAATACCGCTCTCCTGTGAACCGACCTCGGCCTGCCCTTCTGACTACGCTCTCCGCCTGATCCATTGCTACCAATACCGCTCTCCTGTGAACCGACCTCGGCCTGCCCTTCTGACTACGCTCTCCGCCTGATCCATTGCTACCAATACCGATCTCCTGTGAACTAACCTCGGCCTGCCTTATGACTACGCTCTCCGCCTGATCCATTGCTACCAATACCGTCTCCTGTGAACTGACCTCAGGCCTGCCTTCTGACTACGCTCTCTGCCTGATCCAGTGCTACTAATAACGCCTTTCCAGTGTACCGACCCGGCTATCCTCTGATCACGTTACCTGCCTCTGCTTTCCCTAGTGTTTGCAGTAACATCGGCTCCAACCCAGACGGGATCCTGACACAGTCAATCATAAAGACCGTCCTAGGAAAGAAAGACCAAGTATTACCTAGTAGCATCAGTTAGCAGCATCAGAAATTGCAAAATGAAGCACCTCAGAGAACAGCATTCATAAATGATCTGCAAACATCAAGTAGCAGACACATCTCAACATCAACTTTCCAGAGGAGACTGCAAGAAGTCGGCCTTTATGGTCAATTTGCTGCAAAAAAGTCACTACTAGAGACCACAAACAATATTAAAAGGCAACCTGTTATCAGGGGCACCGCACGGAACCAACTGCAACCGTCAGTGCGTGTGCCCTGAACAGAGGTGGATGACAAGAGTACCATATTGTACCTTCCGCGCACGTCAATACATGTGCCTTGAGCCAAGGAGACAGCACCCGCAACTGCTGGCAAGAGAACACGAATGCGGAGTAAAGACGTGCAGCAGAACAGGACCTGAAGCACGTGACAGAGAGGGGAGGAGATTCACCCCGAGGCTCCGGCAAAGCAAGGCACGAGCAGAGGGAAAAGCATGGGACGACGGGGAGGACAGGGTAAGCACTGAGGCCGGGGAAGACTAGGAAGGGCAAAGGTAATGGCAATCAAACACTAGCCAAGGTCAGAACCGGAGACGAGGTACAGAACAGGGAATATCAAGCGGGAGGTCAGAGACAGGCCGAGGTCAGAAGGAGACGGACAGCAAAGTACAGAATCAGCATGCAAAAGCAGAAACAATAAACAAACCGGGTCAAACACAGGCAAACCTTCAGTAGCAAGCAGTATCCACAGACACACGAGGTCAGAATTCAGACGGGACAAGAGTATAACCGACAGAGGTCAAACCTCAAGACAGGCTATATAAAACCACTCACAGCCTGAGGGAGGTCAAGAACATTAACCCCACACTAATCAGACACGAATCCCCAAACAGACCATGACATCTGTCAGCTGGATTGTGTAACAGTAGTATAGGAGGGGTACCTTTCGTCAAACTCAATCTGACAGGTCGTCACGCCCCCTATCATTTTATCCGTCTCCTTGTGATTTGATCTGGCTGGGAAATCAGGACTGTTGAATCTGGGAAGTTCTATCAAAGTGTTTCATGATTTTATTCTCTTCTATTTATATTTTATCCACCTCCTTGTGGATTTGATCAGTCTGTGGTCTGGGGGAGAGGTCTATCAAGGTGATTCTTGATTTTATAAGCCTCAAAACTTTTTGTGGGAGATCTTTTAAGTCCAGCAGCATATTGACCGCGAGAATATCTGGACTCTATCTTGAATAAAAGACTAATAGCGTTCTTACTTGAATGATGCTGGGGCTTCGGGCGTGAAATATTGCTTCTCTAATATTGTTTCAGCGCGTTTAACCGCCATGATCCGTCTGTAATTGAAAATCATGGGTATAAAATGTCTGATTTTAATTCTAGAAAAGAAAAGACACTAGAACATGACTGGAATGTTTTTTTCTGTCTCAAAGTGGGGGTATTGACAGAGGGCGTGTTCTCTCTGCTAGCCCTAATAAATACAAGCCACTCACAATCAATACAATTCTCAATTATGCAAATGTACAGTCAACTTCTGTGAATTTAAATAAACCTGTCTGCCTAAAGGTACTGCCACACTGAGCTATCCCGCTAGCGATCTCGTTTAGCGTTGCATACTAATGAGATCGCTAGCGGGATTGTTTCTATATCGCTAAATGCTGCCGCATTTAGCGATTAGTTAACGACGCTATCGCCGTTAGCGATCTTCTTAACGACTTTAGCGGTACAAAAGTACCGCTAAATCGCTAAGAAAAGGTGCCACACAGCGATTAGATACTTACCCAGCGGAGCGCCGGATGAAATAGGGTCCGGAGCGATTTACATTCTAGCAAGATCACAGCAGAGAAGCTCGTCGCTGGAAGCTGCCGCACTGAATCAATTCGCTAACAATCGCTAAATAGTACGATTTTCGATCCATTATGCATATGTGTACTTTGTGCATTAAACCCTTAAGAACGGATGCTTATGAGTTGAAAGAATAATTAAAATGATCACGCATTACCCCCTAGGGGTTGTTACACGATCTCACAGCCCATTTACACAACTATGATGACCCTGGAGATGTCAACATTCATGAGCGAACAATCGGTCAAAGCAGGGAGCATCTTGATACACACATACAAAAAATTCTCACGAGGCCGCCTCTGTAGGTAATAGTGCTTGTGATAGCGTTGGGAGTTTGAAGGTGATAGTTCTACGCACGACTTTCTACTGTTCTTTACCATCGGGAAATTTTCAGGCTACACATTTATAGCTGACAATGCTGGCCGGTATGATTCTTACTTTATTGTTAAGGAGCTGATATTTGAAAAACTACAGGTAAAGCTGATAGCCCAAGGTGGCCTTCTCTTGTGTGTGTGACGTTGCCCGATTTCTCTATAAGGTTCATAGACTCGCTAAATTTTACCCCCCATGAAGTTCAGTAAATTACCACAGCCCTTGTGATTTTCAGTTTTCCACACTTTTTTAATGCCCGAGAAAACCAAAACTATGTAGGCCCCAAACCCGATGTGATATATTATGGGTTAGAGTACATGGCACCGGGTGCGAAGGTAGAGTAGAAACACACAGTTTTTGACTTCAAGTGTGAACTAAAATCATACTGCAATCAGGATGTTGAAATTTTGAGCAGAGTCTGTGAAATCTGTAGAGAGCGCATTATGGAAATGACGCTGAAAAGTGTTAAAAAATACTGTGAGATTCAAAAAGAAATGGTTGTGGAGAGCAGTTGTATTGACCCATTTCAACTCATCACCCGGGCCTCTGTATGTACAGTCATGGCCAAAAGTTTTGAGAATGACACAAATATTATATTTTCACATGATCTGCTGCCCTCTGGTTTTTATGTGTGTTTGACAGATGTTTTTATCACAGACAGAAATATAATAATTGCAAACATATGAGTAACAAAAGCTTATATTGACAGTTAGAATGAGTTAATGCAGCAAGACAATATTTGCAGTGTTGAAAGAAAACCGTGAGCACAGCCTGAATGAAACTGGTGCTTTAAAGTCTAGGTTCCCACACCAGGTACTAATAATGAAAAAGGCTTAAGCACTCAACTTAAAAGGTTTATTAGTAGTATCTCCAAACGTTTCGGTCAGAAAAGACCTTCATCAGTGACTACTGTAATCATAATATAAACGCATAAGAATATGTACAAGCAAAATAAGAAACATTGCGATAAATAAAGTATATACAAAAAAGTGAGACACGGGTCACAGGACGGACAATAGAAAAAACGGTGGGTCAGCTCTGAGTATACCAAGACAGTCAAAATAGTATCCAAGATGAATGAATGGGTAATAGTGCCATACCTTATTTTTATATAGAAGATTGTCTCTAAAAAGGGGAGAGGTGCGTGCCCCAAGGAAAGTGTGCTGCCTGGATAAGAGTATAATATGGTGAGCATATTATGCCACAGCTGTGAGTCTAATGTGACTAATCAAGTAGTACTTACTTAAAGACAAAAGTAGCTTATAAGAATGCTCAGGAGATTGAAGAAAATGAGCAAATTTGAGTAAATAAGGAATATCTTGTGCTCCTAAACAAATGGTATCCGGTCATATATATATATATTTGAACACAAAGTCATATACACAAATATGAGTATAGTAATGTTGAAGCAAAATTGCTTCATCCCAAGTTCGGCCCAATGGCCCATATATAGTGGATGAATTACTCCAAAGAGTTAATATTATATACCAAAATAATGGAGTATAAACAACATCATATTATAAAAATACAAAAGCTTTATTTGAACAATACAATGCCAACAATAATGGCCAACAATATAGTAAAAAGAATGGAGGAGGAAATAAACTGCAGGTATGAAACATGGGGATAACACTACCTGTATAGTAACCAGGGTATATCAGATCATTAAGGCATCAGCACAAAAATAGTGCAAGTGGTAAGTGCACATCATATGGTATAAATAAAGGCCCAGCAAGGCTCCAAATGATAATAAGTGGCACAAAATATACCAAATAACAAGTCACATAATCTTTCCCTTTTGAGAAAGCACTGTCGCGAAACGCGCGTCAGGGGGCCGCTGGGGACACACTATCTCAACCATTTGATATGGGTAAGATTATGTGACTTGTTATTTGGTATATTTTGTGCCACTTATTATCATTTGGAGCCTTGCTGGGCCTTTATTTATACCATATGATGTGCACTTACCACTTGCACTATTTTTGTGCTGATGCCTTAATGATCTGATATACCCTGGTTACTATACAGGTAGTGTTATCCCCATGTTTCATACCTGCAGTTTATTTCCTCCTCCATTCTTTTTACTATATTGTTGGCCATTATTGTTGGCATTGTATTGTTCAAATAAAGCTTTTGTATTTTTATAATATGATGTTGTTTATACTCCATTATTTTGGTATATAATATATATATATTGTGGCAAGACGACTCGCTCGGCTCTCCTGAAGGCAGACTCAGGACACACGTTCTCTGGGTTTTCTTTCTGCTGGTTTATTATCAGCCATAAACTCATGCAGGTTTCGCAGGAAAAGTAAAATGACCCCTCTGGGTTAAACGGGAAAAACATAAAAAAAACAAACAATAACTCAGTCCATAGATGAGTGGGTTCCGCCCGCTCTGGATAGCATAAACTGCACTGCTAAATTCCTTGTGGAAAGCTTTGCAGCTTCCACTATACTGTCTGGAGACTTTCCTCTCCAGACCACACCAGAGAAAAAAAAACAGGACTGAGCTTTTATACATTGCTCAGCCACACCCTTTTAACATATAACATGCTGGCAGATAAATAAAGTAGGTCTTAGTTCACACAGGAGAGCATCCTGTGTGACACATACCTCCCCTCACATATAAAACCAGTGACACTGTCACATATTCCCCCCCTCTGCCCAAAGCCAGGGGTTTGGGCACCTTCTGACACCAGACAGGGAATCCTAGAGAGGGCATCTGCATTCCCATGTAACTTCCCTGGCCTATGCTCCACGTGAAAGTTAAACTCTTGAAGCTCTAGGAACCAGGGTGGATAAAAATCAATGATTTTTTAAAAAAAATCAAAAAAATCGGATTTTTTTTGATTTAAATCGGATTTTTTTGATTTAAATCGGATTTTTTTCAATAAACTGCTTTTTGAGGAAAATATTTTACCATCCAAAGGTTCTTCCATCATGAGATAAAGCTGAGTTGTTTAACTCAGTAGAATAAAGGCTGTATATGTGTAACATTCACAATGCCATGCTCTTCCAGAGGTTTTTCTGTAGGATTAGGGGGCAGTTTCTCTCCTATATTATCACAGACGCTCGCTTTATTTACTCAGTTCTCAAAACTGAATTTGACTCCGCAGAGGTCCCAGCCTCTTCTTCATGGCAAAAATGTTACAACATGAACAGAGTTGAGAAAAAGACCTTAATCCTATTGTTCTACAAACCTATGAATACAGAATCAACCCCTTCAGTGCCAAGTCCAAGAAGTTAGACAATATGTTTCTGATTGTTTGGAGTGGAATAGATCTGCACAACACAAGAAGAATGTGAATCTAAGTGTGAGGAGGAGGAAGGGCAAGCAGACAAGAAAATGAAAGTGAAACTTTGAGCACAATACTGCAGCATAGCCACAGACAAACAAGTCTGGATCTGTTTGTGTGTACGATCTGAGGTTTATTACATTCTTTCCTTATAATGGCAGTAGGCCGAGAAATAAAATCTGAAAAATAATTGTAAAATGTTTGGTATTTCCACTTTTAAACACTAGGCAGAGCAGCTGCTGAAATATAAACTGCTAGCTCGTATTGCGACAGTAGTAAATGCAGGCGGGGTCTGATCACGTGTGACTTCTCTCCTCCGTTACTAGGTGTTTGTAATAACAGAGGATGTAGTTTAGGCTCACAGAGCGGAGCCATTTTGTTGGGGACTGCCAGTGATACTGACAAGTAGGCTGTCACTGAGGACGACCGGCAGCATCTATTCTGTTAGTTCATGCAGCTCGCTGTATTATAAACTGAGCACAGATACGTGGAGAGTATCACACACTGGGATTATTCACAGCACATGACACACTGCATGTATCTAGATACAGTGCTGAGTGTAGTGTATCGCATTATGGGATTAGATACACCGGTCTGGGGCATATCGCGCATGATGAAATTAGATACACCGGTCTGGGGCGTATCGCACATGATGAAATTAGATATACCGGTCTGGTAGAAACTTTGATTTAAATCACTGATTTAAATCAAGCCTTACTGACTAGTGATTTAAATCGTGATTTAAATCGTGATTTAAATCAGTTTGATTTAAATCAAATCCACCCTGGTTGGACCCAATCACAGATGGCTTGAACCTTGACCGGGTCCATTTCAATAACAGATGGGGACAAGATGAATCCCAGAAATGAGATCCTCTGTACGCCAAAAAGACACTTTGATCCCTTCACATACAGAGCATTCTCTCTCAAAATCTGGAACACAGTTCGAACATGTTTCACATGAGAGTCCCAGTCATTAGAAAAAATCAAGATATCATCCAAATAAACAATCAGAAATTTGTCCACAAAATCCCTGAAAATGTCATTCATGAAGGACTGGAAGACGGAAGGAGCATTAGTGAGCCCAAAGGGCATCACTAGGTACTCAAAATGCCCTTCAGGGGTATTGAATGCCGTCTTCCATTCATCCCCGTGCTTAATGCGAATAAGGTTATACGCCCCCCTGAGGTCAAGCTTGGTAAACCAAGTAGCGTTTTTCACCCTGGAAAACAGGTCAGAAATCAAGGGTAACGGGTATTGATATTTCACAGTAATATTGTTCAAGAGACGATAATCAATACACGGCCTTAATGAACCATCTTTTTTGGCCACAAAGAAAAAACCGGCACCTAAGGGTGAAGAGGATGGTCTGATATGACCCTTCTCCAAAGATTCCTTGATATAAGACCGCATAGCGTCATGTTCAGGTACAGACAAGTTAAAAAGGCGACCTTTAGGGAATTTACTACCCGGCACTAATTCAATAGCGCAGTCATAGCTCCTATGGGGAGGCAAGGATGCAGATTTACTTTCGCTAAACACATCAGAAAAATCAGTCAAAAAGTCAGGAACATCCTGAGCCTGGGGGGAGGCAGAAAAAACAGGATGTTGGTATTAACACATTGGCAGCCCCAACTGGCCACAGACACAGACTTCCAATCCAAAACAGGATTATGAGACTGCAACCAAGGGAAACCCAGCACGATAATGTCATGCAGATTATATAGAACCAAAAATTTGCAGCACTCCTGGTGATCAGGTTCAACCATCATTATCACCTGAGTAGAAAACTGGGGTTTATTCTCAGCCAAAGGGGTAGAATCGATCCCCAGTAGGGGAATAGACTTCTGTAGGGGTATCAAGGGGAACCCACAACGTTTAGCAAAATCATAATCCATCAGGTTAATAGCTGCTCCAGAATCAACGAAAGCCTGAGCAGAAAATGAGGACAGAGAGCATATCAGAGTGACAGTTAATAAAAACTTAGTCTGAACACTACCCAAGACAACTGAGCGTGCAAAACGTCTTCCCCGCTTAGGGCAGACTGAAATAGCATGAGAGGCATCACCACAGTAGAAACATAACCCATTGCGCTTTCGAAACTCATGACGCTGTGCCCCAGACACCACTCTATCACACTGCATGGTTTCAGGAGCTGGTTCACAAGGCAACACCATTCCACGCATACTTCTCCGCTCACGCAAACGTCTGTCAATTTGAATCGCTAATGACATAGAATCATTGAGACCAGAGGGGACAGGGAATCCCACCATAACATCCTTTACATTATCTGACAGACCCTTCCGGAAAAGGGCCGCCAAAGCGTCGTCATTCCATTTGGTCAGGACTGCCCACCTACGGAATCTCTGACAGTATAACTCAGCGTCATCAAGCCCCTGATTTAATGCCAACAAGGCTTTTTCAGGTTGATCAGTGACATTAGGCTCATCGTACAATAACCCCAAAGCCTGAAAAAACGCATCAACATCACTCAAAACAGGATCCCCAGGTATCAGGGAAAAAGCCCAATCCTGAGGATCGCCGCGCAGGAGAGAGATGATAATTTGAACCTGCTGCGCTGCGTTTCCTGAGGACTTAGATTTTAAGGCAAAAAACAATTTACAATTATTTTTGAAATTCTGAAACTTAGCTCGATCCCCTAAAAACAAATCTGGCATGGGGATCCTAGGTTCCACAACAGGCAACCCAGCAAGATAGATAGCAATACTCCGAACCTCAGTGGCAAGCTGATCCACACGGCCAGACAACTGTGCAAACTCCATTGGGAGAAAAGATCCTCCCCAGCACCCAGAGATACAGAGGGAAAAAAAAAAAAAAAATGCAAAAAACAGAAAAATATCTCTGACAACTCTGACAACCTTTTTTTCTATCACAATATTTTTTCCCTTCTGTGAGTATCATACAATTTTCTATTGGCCGGTGATACTGTTATGTTTCGGTAGCTGAGGAGTGCAGGTAAAAAAAAAAGGCAATACACCAGAGCAGTTGGAATCTATGGGATTGCAGTACCCTGACTAACCACCACAACTAGAGGCAGCCGTGGAGCATTCCTACGTTGGTCCTAGACGCCTCGTCACAGCCTGAGAAACTAACTACACCTAAAGATAGAAATAGGAAAGCTATCTGCCCCGGAGCAGAACCCCAAAGATAATAGAAAGCCCCCAAACATGTAATGGCGGTTAGACAAGAGGAAATACTGACACAGAAAGAAAATAGAATGAGCAAACGCTGGGCCCAAACTATCTAAAAAGAAAAGGACAGGAAGGGTACTTACTGCAATCCCAGAAAACCCTGAAAAACACCAACTCTACTAATTTCAAAATCACCTGAGATCACACGACCTCTACCACCTAAATTAGCTCTCTGGTGTAACAAAATCAAAACAGCAGCCACTGAAAAAACTGGAAAAAGCAAAAGAACAAAACTCAGTGGCTGAACTAAACTGAGAAGGCAGAAGCCCCCGGAGGGGACCCAGAAGGCCCCCAAAGAAGTGCAAGACAAAATGCAAAAATATAGCAATAACACAAAAGAAGAAAAAATCTTATCTGGTAGCAGGAGATGCAGACACGACACAGCAGGCTACAAGGGAAACTGGAATGAAGGATTCAGACCAGAACAATTGATCACCGGCAACCCTGATGGGAAAATGACTCCCTTATATAAGACCAGTCAGTAACACCTGATTCCCAGTCCTCACAATCTTCACTAGTACCGCTTGTAACCACCAGAGGGAGCCTCTGCTCAGAACTCATCTCAAACCCATTCACAACACATCAGTCCTTTAAGCCTACTGTTTATTTAGGACTTTTAATAGGAAAACTAGTTGTCCTGCTTTAGCAGTTCCTAAGCGGTTTCGGACTGTTGTGTGGACAAAACCAAATGAAGAAAACAATCTCTCTACTCCTGCCGATGCAGTCAGTAGCTGAGTAGCTACATTTATTATCTTCGCTGGAAGAACAAGTGATTGCGACTTCCACCAGTCCAGTGGTTTTAGTTCATTAACGACGTTATCTGCAAACACGTATTTTTGAAATGGTGCAGATTCACACTTCAATTTCAGCACAGTTGCCACAATGTCATGGTTAGTATTGGCGAGCCACTCCATTGCAGAGTTGATTTCCGCCTCAGATAGTTTTTTCCCTCTGTAGATGAGATGCAAGATATTGGCTAAATAGTGTTCTTCTTTTAATGCTTGGTCCTTGCGGTGGTGTATTGCAACCTTTACATTGTTTGAGAGGTTCAAGAGATCTAGCGAACCTTCTAAATCTTTCCAAACTTCTGTGGCATCAGCTATGGTTGCAGTATCTTTCTGCATTTTATCCAACGCAATAGATATTGGCTTTAACCTTTCCAAAAGGTCCTTGGCATTTCTCTTCAGTGTCTTCACACCAAGATTTAATACTTTGCTTCGTATATTAGCATCAATTTTATCCCGATGTGTTTCGCAAATGGACACTAATTTTGACCAGTTGTTAATAAACAGTTCCAAGCATTCAGCCAAGGTATTCCATCTAACATCTTGTGGTAGAACCAACTTCAGTCCTCCCATTTACTTGGAAGGTTGCATGTGCAAAATGATTATTGCGGAAATATTTAACAATTTCTACAACATGTTCCTTGACACCCGAAATATGCAGGTCTTTTGCCAAAAGATGCAACAAATGGGCAGAACAACCGTATGTAATGACATTTGTGTTATCCTCATGTGCCAGTTCCGCTCGCATTTTTGCCACATTGCTTGCGTTATCAGTAACTAAGCTCCTTACTTTACATCCAAACTGTTCTTGGCATTGGTGAATTGAGTTCTTAGCAATTTCAAGTAAATATTCAGCAGTATGTGAATTTCCAGATGTGTCGATTGTGTCTGTAAGGTAAGTTTCACCATCTTCTGTTGTGACACAAGTGCAAATTATGGGGTCGTTGTGGATGTTGCTCCAACCATCCAAGCTCATGTTAACAACTTTGTCTTTCAAATATTTTGTACAAGCCGCTCTTTCTTTGTCGTATACAGCCTGAAGATGTTTTCCTGAGATATCAAATCTACTTGGTGGTTTGTAGCCTGGTCTTATTCCTTCGATCATTTGTACAAACAATGGGTGTTCAACTAGTCGGAAAGAAGAATTGGTTGCAAATATGAATTTAGCAATTAATTCATCAAAATGTTCTTTCTGGCTCGTCGTAGTCTTTAAGAGGAATTTTTCTACACTTTGCACGCAAAGTTTTTTGTTGGGTTGCTTTGTTGAAGTTGTACCCAGATATTGATTGTCACGTGCAGCACAAGTCATATTTGACCCTGAAAGCACAGTAATTAAAAATATAATTCGACTGCGTATTTGAAGAAATATAACGAAAATATTTTGAAACAAACTTTTTGAACAATGTAATGGTCCTCGTCCTATAAGGGCTGTCTCAAAAGTTATGCTACTCAAGTTTCCGGTGAAGTTGCTGTAATACTAGTAATATCAGAGCAACTGAAAAAAATTATGTCACAAAAGTTTTAAAAATGTTTTTTTTAAAAAATGGTCAATTTGGCAGACTTCAAAAGTGAATTGTAGCCTACAATAAAAAAAAAAATAGGCGTATACACACTCTTTTATTTTTACTTAACGTTAATCTTCTGTGAAATATTGCCTTAACATAAATTTAAATTCTATACTCCAAAACTAGTGCTAGAAATTTTTCTTTTCATAGACTTTAACCATCCCAGTAAAACGTCTGTTAAAATAGGTTGTAATTGCCAGACTTACCACTAGTGCTAGGGTCCTGGTGCATAAGAAGCTGTGGGGGTTCATTGACATTAGTTGTATCACTATCAACATCTTCATTTCCCTTCTGGTTGCAGTTTTCATAATGTGATTTCAAACGGCAAACAAGTCCTTGGATATCCTTTTGACAGTATTTGCACTTTGCTCTCCCACCTTTCTTTCCAAGCTCTGCTGGCATCTCAACAAAATGAACCCAAATAGGGTCTCTCTTACGACCTGCCATGGCTCACGCAGATCACTTCTGAAGTTTGATTGTTACTACAGCCAAGTACTGCTGACTGACTATCCAACAAGTTTGGGCATGTCAACTGAATGGAAAAAGAAACTGAAACCAAGCTACAGAAAGTGAAACCAAGCTAGAAGTGTGGAGTTAATTGAACAATGATTGAAAGTTTTAGATTTTAATCGTGATTTATATTAAAAAAATCTTTTGATTTAAATCAGTGATTTAAATCATGATTAAAATCACGATTTAAATCGATCTGATTTAAATAGAAAAAAATCATTTGATTTAAATCATGATTTAAATCGTTGATTTAAATCGGCGTGATTTAAATCAATCCACCCTGCTAGGAACCATCTAGTTACCCTAGCATTTTTTCCCCTCTTTTCCCTCAACCATCTCAACGGGCATGGTCTGATACTAATTTAAACTTCCGGCCTAGTAGGTAATATTTCAGTGTATCCACGGCCCATTTTATGGCTAAACACTCTTTCTCTACTATGGCGTAGTTCTTCTCGCAGGAGGACAGCTTTCGGCTTAGATAGAGAATGGGATGTTCTTCCCCATTTATTTTTTGGGAGAGTACGGCCCCTAGACCAACCTCTGATGCGTCAGTCTGGACCACAAATTCTTTCTTAAAGTCTGGCGCGACCAGGACAGGCTGCTTGCACAGTGTTAGCTTCAGCTTTTGAAACGCGGTCTCCGTTTCTTCCGTCCATTTCACCATGGTTGATTTGGTGCCTTTTAGAAGATCTGTTAGTGGGGCGGCAATCGTGGCGAAATTCGGGATGAACCGCCGGTAGTATCCCACCATTCGCAGGAATGCTTTCACCTGCTTCTTTGAGAGCGGTTGCGGCCAGGTTTGAATTGCCTCCACTTTCTTGATCTGCGGCTTTATTTCGCCTCTCCCAACAACATAGCCCAGGTAGTGGCTGGGGCCCCCTGTAGTCCGAACGGCATCCGCGTGTATTGAAAACAGCCATCCGGTGTTGAGAAAGCTGTCTTCTCTTTAGCCATCTGGGACATGGGGATCTGCCAGTAGCCCTTCGTCAGGTCAAGAGTGGTGATGTACCTCGCCGGTCCAAGCCTCTCGATGAGTTCGTCGACGCGGGGCATCGGGTACGCGTCACACTTGGATACCTCATTTAGCCGACGGTAGTCATTACAAAACCTCCACTCTCCATTGGGTTTCGGCACGAGGACGATTGGGCTCGACCACCCACTCTTTGACTCCTCTATTACCCCGAGGTCTAACATCCTCTTCACCTCAGCCGAGATCACCTCCCGGCGTGCTTCCGGAATCCGATACGGCTTCAAATTCACTCGTACATGCGGTTCTGTCAGCACGTCATGCTCTATCACTTGTGTATGCCCTGGCAACTCTGAGAACAGGTCCCGATTCCGCTGTAGTAATTCTCGACATTGTTGCTTCTGGGCCGGTGATAGAGTCTCTGCAATAGTGACCTCCTCCACCTTGCCTTCTGGTGCGGCTCCCAGGCAAGGAGTTTCCACAGGTTCACGGTCCCGCCACGGCTTGAGCAAGTTTATATGATATATTTGATGTGCCTTCCTTCGGCCAGGCTGGTGGACTTTATAATTAACCTCGCTGACTTTCTCCACCACCTCGTATGGACCTTGCCATTTGGCAAGGAACTTGCTCTCGACGGTAGGGATCAGCACCAAAACACGGTCTCCGGGCTGAAACTGTCTTAGTCTCGCCGACCGGTTATAGACCCTCGCCTGGGCTTCCTGCGCCTGGAGATGTTCCTTTACGATGGGCATCACCTTTGACATTCTCTCCTGTAACTGGGCGACATGTTTGATGATACTCCGGTGTGGCGTGACTTCAGCCTCCTAAGTTTCTTTGGCGATGTCTAGGAGACCTCTTGGATGCCGCCCATATAGGAGCTCAAATGGAGAGAAGCCCGTGGAGGCTTGAGGAACTTCTCTAACCGAGAAAAGCAGAAATGGGAGCAGATAGTCCCAGTCTCTCCCATCCTTTTCAACGACCTTCTTGAGCATCGCCTTTAAGGTCTTGTTGAAGCGTTCCACTAGGCCGTCCGTTTGTGGATGATAAACCGAGGTTCGCAGCTGAGTTATCTGAAGGACTCTGCAAAGCTCCTTCATCACCTTGCTCATGAAGGGGGTTCCTTGGTCTGTTAGAATCTCTTTTGGTAGACCTGTCCGAGCAAAAATATGGACCAACTCTCGGGCTATACTTTTACTGGACATGTTCCTTAGGGGAACAGCTTCTGGATACCGAGTTGCATAGTCCATGACGACCAGGATATATTGGTGGCCCCGAGCTGATTTGACTATGGGGCCCACGAGGTCCATGGCAATCCTCTCAAAGGGAACCTCTATCACAGGTAGTGGAACTAAGGGGCTACGGAAGTGGGAGGAGGGAGCGGTTATTTGGCAGGTGGGGCAGGACCTACAAAAGTTTTGAATTTCTCGATAACACCCTGGCCAATAAAACCTCCTCAGTATCCTCTCCTGAGTTTTCTCGACCCCTAGGTGTCCCCCCAGAACATGTGAATGGGCCATGTCTAGCATGTCTAGCACCCGCCGTCTGTTTGGCCCCGGCACTAACAGCTGTTCCACTATCTCACCGCCCCTCAGTTTGGCCACCCGATATAGCAACTCCCCCTGTACTGCAAAGTGGGGGAATCTGGTGTCGGCCCCCGGCTCTTGGGCAACCCCATTACATACAGTATCCTGGTCAAACGCCCCTTTTAAGGTCAGGTCTCGAACTTGAGCAGTCCCAAAGTTCTCTCTGGACATATCTAACGCAGGTAGGTCGGCCTCCTCGGTCACCGTCTCACCCTCATCACCGACAAGGACGCACAGTGGGAACTCCTCTCTCTGAGACTCTGTCGGGGGTTCTTCTTCAAGGATCTCGCTTTTCCCCATGCTACTTAGTCCAGTTCCCTTCCCCCACAAGTCCCAGAATAAGGAAAAATCACGGCCCAATATGACGGGATGTATCAGGTCCTTTACCACCCCGACTTCATGGGACTGGGCACCACAGTCTGTCCCCACTGTTACTGTGGCCACGGGATAGTCCTTGGCGTCACCATGGATGCACCGAACACCCAGGGTTTTGGAAGGGATCAACTGGTGGGGAAGGGATGCTCTGATCAAGGTCACCAGACTCCCGGAGTCCAACAGCCCAAGCACTTTTATTCCATTAATAGATACTGCACACGCCTGCGGTCCCTTGCCGGGTTGACAGTCCACGCTACAGGCTGGATAGGCATAATAGGAGACCCGTCTGCCTAGGCTGCAGTCCATGGGCTCAGGGGATATTTGACACTTGGCGGCTATATGTCCAGGGTTGTGACATCGCCAGCAAACTATATCTTTCCCAACTGTTCTAAAGGCCCCTTCAATAGGAGTGGGACGCCCCCCAGTGGTGGCTCTAAACCCCTTCCGTGGTGAACCCACCCCCTTTTGGGTATCCCAGTAGGGAGAAGTGACTGCATCCGGTTTCCCAAGAGATCTCTCAACTACCTGGTACCTCTCTACCAGGCCGATAAAGTCATCTGCGTTCTGGGGATCACCCTGGGCAACCCAGGTCTGTACTGACTTGGGAAGGGAATGCATGAATCTATCAATCACCACCCGCTCAACCATCTGGGCCGGAGTGGAGGACTCCGGTTGTAGCCACTTCTGAACAAGATGCAATAGGTCAAACATCTGCGAACAAGGGGGTTTGTTGCTAGCATACGTCCAGTGATGAACTCGCTGGGCTCTTACTGCCATATTTACTCCCAGACGTGCTAAGATCTCTGTCTTTAGTTTGGGATACTCCTTAGCATCTTGCAGCGCCAAGTCAAAATACGCTTTTTGGGGTTCACCCGATAAATATGGCGCCAGAACCTCTGCCCACTGTGCTGTTGGAAGTCTCTCCCGATCAGTCACCCTCTCAAAAACAGTCAGAAATGCTTCTACATCATCCCCAGGGTCATCTTCTGCATGGCCCGCCTTACCGCCTTCCTGACGTGAGAATCATCAGTCAGCCCTGGGGCTGGGGCGGCCGCCCTGCTCTGGATGGCGTTTGCCAAAAGCTGTATCTGCTGTTGCGCCTCCTGCTGGTGCTGCTGCTGCGACTTTTGCTGCAACTGGATCTGTTGAAGCAACAGTTTGGTCGTCTCCTGGTGCTGCTGCTGCATGCTCTGCTGGGCCTGCTGTATGCTCTGCTGGCTCTGTAGGTGTTGCTGCTGTATGCTCTGCTGGGCCTGGACCAGGTGCTTAACGAGCTCCTCCATGCTGCCGGACTTCTCTAGCTGGCTGGCAGCCTTCACCCAGGACATCCACCGGTCTTTGTGGCAGGTACACGTGTTCCTGGAATCCTGCACGCACTCTCACACCAACTGTGGCAAGACGACTCGCTCGGCTCTCCTGAAGGCAGACTCAGGACACACGTTCTCTGGGTTTTCTTTCTGCTGGTTTATTATCAGCCATAAACTCATGCAGGTTTCGCAGGAAAAGTAAACATGACCCCTCTGGGTTAAACAGGAAAAACATAAAAAAAACAAACAATAACTCAGTCCATAGATGAGTGGGTTCCGCCCGCTCTGGATAGCATAAACTGCACTGCTAAAGTCCTTGTGGAAAGCTTTGCAGCTTCCACTATACTGTCTGGAGACTTTCCTCTCCAGACCACACCAGAGAAAAAAAAAACAGGACTGAGCTTTTATACATTGCTCAGCCACACCCTTTTAACATATAACATGCTGGCAGATAAATAAAGTAGGTCTTAGTTCACACAGAGAGCATCCTGTGTGACACATACCTCCCCTCACATATAAAACCAGTGACACTGTCACAATATATATATATAACCTCAGTAGAAATATCCAGTGACTAAGCTTGCGGTATCCACCGCTATGTAGACTGGAGCTGTCATTAGCAAAAAACAAAATCAGGGGCTTAAAAAATCAGGGGCATAAAAACCATTGTAGGTAAGAGTTATCAAAAGTAATCCCTTGTAGTGTCAAAACCGCTATATTACCTCTGCTAGGACGCTGTCTGAGCCTGCTGATTTGGTTTCCATGAGTATGTGGGGCGGAAGTGAGGTAATGGCTCAGAGGGTTCCTTTATATGGAGCAGAGGTGGGACTAAGAGCACTGCTGTCAGTCAAGAAGCGAAATCCGGAAGTGACTGAGCCGAGATGGGTAACATAAAAAGCTTTGGATCGCTTGTATGTATAGCGCTACTATATACAGCGCTGTGTTGCCATGGTAACTCTGAGGCACTAAATGGTGAAGGCAGGGAGGGAGAAGGGGAACAAAACAGGAGAAGATGATTAGAGAAGTGCTCAGAAGCCATTTATTTTATAGACAAAGGCAAAGAAACATACATAGTGAAGTGAATCATTATTTTGCCGTGAAGTATAATGGTCACAGTGAGACTCCCAGAAATGAGTGACGTGGTGACTTGTGATAAGTGGTCCAACCATTCTAATATAAGCGGCTCTAAGGGAAAAGGAGAAGTGTTAATATGCTGGAGAAGTAAACATATATTAACATCACTGCACTAGGTACATATGTTACATCTCAATGACAATGTAAATTTTTCCCTAAACACTTGAACATGTTATAAAAAAGCAGATAATTCATATTCCCTATTGAGGCCTCTCGGATGCATAGTATCTAATGTGTGTATCCAATAGGCTTCACGTTTTTTTAGAAGCTGGATCCTATTGCCTCCTCTCCGAGAGGGTGGAATTTGCTCAATGATTTGGAACCTTAACTGGGACACATTATGACCGGCATTAACAAAATGGTAAGGGATAGGAAGAAGGAGGTTCTTACACCGTACTGTACATTTGTGCTTCGATATTCGGTCCCGTATGGTCTGTGAGGTCTCCCCAACATATGCTAGGCCACAAGGGCACTTGATGACATATACTACATAAGTAGAGTCGCATGTAAAATAATTCCGAATTTTAAATTCCTTACCGGAATGGGGGTGGAAAATTTTGTCCCCTTTAATGACACTATTGCACTGTACACACCTTAAGCATGGAAAAGTCCCACATTTAGGTTTTTGTAGAAACCGCTGTGTCACTGAGGGTGATTTAGATCCAAAATCTGCTTGGACGAGTGAGTCACGTAAATTTGGTGGGCGTTTGTAACATGGTAAAAATGGCTCTTTAAATTCAATG
The DNA here is from genome assembly GCA_033576555.1 of Oophaga sylvatica. Classification (NCBI taxonomy): domain Eukaryota; kingdom Metazoa; phylum Chordata; class Amphibia; order Anura; family Dendrobatidae; genus Oophaga; species Oophaga sylvatica. The sequence goes on along the minus strand of JARQOD010000003.1, from coordinate 272,703,140 downwards.
ACCTCTGGGTATTCCTTTGAAAGGAGGTGCCAGTTTTTACGTATGGCTCTATGAAGAATATTGGTGATCGGATGATACGTGTGTACAAACGAGATACGTGTGTCAACTTTCTTGATTGGTCTTATGTCAGGTTCCATAGATTTTTCAAGGATAGACAGGATACCCTCTGGCCTTAAATTTGTGTGTCATTTCTGAGAGGCGTTGGCGTTGTACAGCCTCATCAGAGACGATACGTTTCACCCTCTGAAACTGAGATTTGGGAATAGCTTTTTTAGTAGCAGGTGGGTGGAGACTCTGGTAATGTAGTAAACTGTTTTTATCTGTGTCCTTAATGAAAAGATCAGTTGAGAGTTTACCTTCAGGGTCTTTCATGACCAAGGTGTCAAGAAAGTTAATACGCCAGAGATTATGATTCATGGTGAATTGTATCCCTGGCCAGGATGAGTTTAGCAGTTCAAAAAATCTCTGTAAGTGTTCTACTGGGCCTGACCAGATACAGAAGACATCATCAATATAGCGCTTCCATGTAATGACATGGTAGCGGAATAAAGGATGTAGATATATGATGCTCTCCTCAAAGTCGGCCATGTATGCATTTGCATATGGAGGTGCTGCGTTAGACCCCATAGCGGTCCCACGCGTTTGGAGGTAAAAATCATCCTGGAAGAGGAAGACATTGGAAGTAAGAATAATTTTCAATAAGTCAACACACAAATCAACCTGGTCACTATCCATAGTGGTAGATGATAACAGCCGAGTTACTGACTGAATGCCCTTGTTATGGGGGATAGAGGTATACAGGTCTTTTACGTCCAGTGTAACCAGTAACGAATTTGGGGGAATCAATTGGAGTTCCTTGATTAGTTTAAGAAATGCTCCTGTGTCCAAGATGTAAGACCTTGTTTGCTTAATGTGGGGAGTAAGAATTTTCTCCAAGAATATTGCTAGAGGAGACAAGATAGAATTAGTAGATGCTACAATTGGTCTTCCTGGGGTTTTTTCAAGATTTTTGTGGACTTTCGGGAGAGTGTAGAATACTGGCGTGCGGGGATTCGTATTAGTGAGGAATTCGCAAGTTTTAGGATCTAATACTCCCAGATTAGAGTATTTTTGGAGAATCGTCCTGATCCTCTGGCCAATATCAGGTGTTGGGTTTTTAGAAAGAGGCTGGTAGATGGATCTGTCACCTAGTTGGCGTGGAACCTCTTCAAGGTACATGGATTTGTCCATTACAACTAGGGCACCTCCCTTGTTAGCTGGCTTCAGTATAATAGAATCATCATCCTGTAAACATTTAAAAGCCGTGCGTTCCTCAACAGTGAAATTCGATGGATAAAACAGTTTACCTTTATCAATATCACAGCGTAAAGATTGAAAAGAATTATACACAAAATTAATAAACGTTTCAACAGCATGTGAATTCTGAGGTGGACGAAAGAAACTTTTACTGCGTAAGCCTAAGCTAAGCGCAGATAAAAGTTTAGGATTAGATGTTGTTGGTGGCTCAGAAGTATCAGGTCTAGAAGCATAAAACAGTTTACTACATTACCAGAGTCTCCACCCACCTGCTACTAAAAAAGCTATTCCCAAATCTCAGTTTCAGAGGGTGAAATGTATCGTCTCTGATGAGGCTGTACAACGCCAACGCCTCTCAGAAATTACACACAAATTTAATGCCAGAGGGTATCCTGTCTATCCTTGAAAAATCTATGGAACCTGACATAAGACCGATCAAGAAAGTTTGTACACACGTATCATCCGATCACCAATATTCTTCATAGAGCCATACGTAAAAACTGGCACCTCCTTTCAAAGGCATACCCAGAGGTCATTGAATTTAAAGAGCCATTTTTACCATGTTACAAACGCCCACCAAATTTACGTGACTCACTGGTCCAAGCAGATTTTGGATCTAAATCACCCTCAGTGACACAGCGGTTTCTACAAAAACCTAAATGTGGGACTTTTCCATGCTTAAGGTGTGTACAGTGCAATAGTGTCATTAAAGGGGACAAAATTTTCCACCCCCATTCCGGTAAGGAATTTAAAATTCGGAATTATTTACATGCGACTCTACTTATGTAGTATATGTCATCAAGTGCCCTTGTGGCCTAGCATATGTTGGGGAGACCTCACAGACCATACGGGACCGAATATCGAAGCACAAATGTACAGTACAGTGTAAGAACCTCCTTCTTCCTATCCCTTACCATTTTGTTAATGCCGGTCATAATGTGTCCCAGTTAAGGTTCCAAATCATTGAGCAAATTCCACCCTCTCGGAGAGGAGGCAATAGGATCCAGCTTCTAAAAAAATGTGAAGCCTATTGGATACACACATTAGATACTATGCATCCGAGAGGCCTCAATAGGGAATATGAATTATCTGCTTTTTTATAACATGTTCAAGTGTTTAGGGAGAAATTTACATTGTCATTGAGATGTAACATATGTACCTAGTGCAGTGATGTTAATATATGTTCACTTCTCCAGCATATTAACACTTTCTCCTTTTCCCTTAGAGCCGCTTATATTAGAATGGTTGGACCACTTATCACAAGTCACCACGTCACTCATTTCTGGGAGTCTCACTGTGACCATTATACTTCACGGCAAAATAATGATTCACTTCACTATGTATGTTTCTTTGCCTTTGTCTATAAAATAAATGGCTTCTGAGCACTTCTCTAATCATCTTCTCCTGTTTTCTTCCCCTTCTCCCTCCCTGCCTTCACCATTTAGTGCCTCAGTTACCATGGCAACACAGCGCTGTATATAGTAGCGCTATACATACAAGCGATCCAAAGCTTTTTATGTTACCCATCTCGGCTCAGTCACTTCCGGATTTCGCTTCTTGACTGACAGCAGTGCTCTTAGTCCCACCTCTGCTCCATATAAAGGAACCCTCTGAGCCATTACCTCACTTCCGCCCCACATACTCATGGAAACCAAATCAGCAGGCTCAGACAGCGTCCTGGCAGAGGTAATATAGCGGTTTTGACACTACAAGGGATTACTTTTGATAACTCTTACCTACAATGGTTTTTATGCCCCTGATTTTTTAAGACCCTGATTTTGTTTTCTGCTAATGACAGCTCCAGTCTACATAGCGGTGGATACCGCAAGCTTAGTCACTGGATATTTCTACTGAGGTAATATATAATATATATATATATTATATATATATATTGACCGGATACCATTTGTTTAGGAGCACAAGATATTCCTTATTTACTCAAATTTGCTCATTTTCTTCAATCTCCTCAGCATTCTTATAAGCTACGTTTGTCTTTAACCCCTTAGTGACAGAGCCATTTTGCAGCTTAATGACCGGGCCAATTTTTAGAATTCTGACCACTGTCACTTTATGAGGTTATAACTCTGGAACGCTTTAACGAATCCCGCTGATTCTGAGATTGTTTTTTCGTGACATATTGTGACATATTGTTAGTGGTAAAATTTCTTTGATATGACTTGTGTTTATTTATGAAAAAAAACGGAAATATGGCGAAAATTTTGAAAATTTAACAATTTTCAAACTTTAAATTTTTATGCCCTTAAATCAGAGAGATATGTCACACAAATTTCTTAATAAATAACATTTCCCACATGTCTACTTTACATCAGCACAATTTTGGGACCAAAATTTTTTTTTGTTACGAAGTTATAAGGGTTAAAAGTTGACCAGCGATTTCTCATTTTTACAACACCATTTTTATTTTAGGGACCACCTCACATTTGAAGTCACTTTGAGGGGTCTATATGATAGAAAATAGCCAAAAGTGACACCATTCTAAAAACTGCACCCCTCAAGGTGCTCAAAACCACATTCAAGAAGTTTATTAACCCTTTACGTGCTTCACAGGAACTGAAGCAATGTGGAAGGAAAAAATTAACATTTAACTTTTTTTTGCAAAAACTTTACTTCGGAACCTATTTTTTTTATTTTCACAACTGTTAAAAGAAAAAATGAACCACAAAATTTGTTGTGCAATTTCTCCTGATTAAGCCGATACCCCATATGTGGGGGTAAACCACTTTTTGGGCGCACGGCAGAGGTTGCAAGGGAAGGAGCGACATTTGACTTTTTCAACGCAGAATTGGCTGGACGCCATGTCGCGTTTGTAGAGGCCCTGATGTGTCTAAACAGTGGAAACCCATCACAAGTGACCCCATTTTGGAAACTAGACCCCTAAGGAACTTATCTAGATGTGTGGTGAGCACTTTGAACCTCCAAGTGCTTCACAGAAGTTTATAACATAGAACAGTGAAAATAAAAAATCATATTTTTTCCACAAAAACAATCTTTTCACCCCAATTTTTATTTTCCCAAGGGTAACAAGACCCCAAAAGTTTTTGTGCAATTTGTCCTGAGCATTCTGATACCCCATATGTGGGGGTAAACCACTGTTTGGGTGCAAGGCAGAGCTTGGAAGGGAAGGAGCGCCGTTTGACTTTTTCAGCGCAGAATTGTCTGGACGTCATGTCGTGTTTGTAGAGGTCCTGATGTGTCTAAACAGTGGAAACCCCCCACAAGTGACCCCATTTTGGAAATTAGACCCCCTAAGGAACTTATCTAGATGTGTGGTGAGCACTTTGAACCTCCAAGTGCTTCACAGAAGTTTATAACATAGAACCGTGAAAATAAAAAATCATATTTTTTCCACAAAAACGATCTGTTTACCCCAATTTTTATTTTCCCAAGGGTAACAAGACCCCAAAAGTTTTTGTGCAATTTGTCCTGAGCATGACGATACCCCATATGTGGGGGTAAACCACTGTTTGGGCGCACGGCAGGGCTTGGAAGTGAAGGAGCGCCGTTTGACTGTTTCAAACCAAAATTGGCTGGAATTGAAATTGGACGCCATGTCGCGTTTGGAGAGCCCCTGATACGCCTAAACAGTCAAAACCCCCCACAAATCACACCATTTTGGAAACTAGACCCCTTAAGGAACTTATCTAGATGTGTGGTGAGCACTTTGAACCCCAAGTGCTTCACAGAAATTAATAAACGTAGAGCCGTGAAAATAAAAAATCATTTTTTTCCTCAAAAATGATTCTTTAGCCCGCTATTTTTTTTATTTTCCCAAGGGTAACAGAGAAATTGGACCCAAAAAGTTGTTGTGCAATTTTTCCTGAGTACGCTGATACCCCATATGTGGGGTGAAACCACTGTTTGGGCGCATGGGAGTGCTTGGAAGGGAAGGAGCGCCATTTTGTAATGCAGACTTTGATGGAATGTTCTGCGGGCGTCATGTTGTGTTTGCAGAGCCCTTGATGTACCTAAACAGTAGAAACCCCCTGCAAGTGACACCATTTTGGAAACTAGACCCCCCAAGGAGCTTATCTAGATGTGTGGTGAGCACTTTGAACCCCCAAGTGCTTCACAGAAATTTATAAACGCAGAGCCGTGAAAATGAAAAATCATTTTTTTTCTCAAAAATGCTTTTTTAGCCAGCTATTTTTTATTTTCCCAAGGGTAACAGGAGAAATTAGAATCCCAAAATTGGTGTGCAATTTGTCCTGAGTACGCTGATACCCCATATGTTGGGGTAAACCACTGTTTGGGCGCACGGCAGGGCTCGGAAGGGAGGGAGCGACATTTGACTTTTTGAAAGCCACGTCGTGTTTGGAGACCCCCTGATGTGTCTAAACAGTGGAAACCCCCACAAGTGACCCCATTTTGGAAACTAGACACCTTAAGGAACTTATCTAGATGTGTGGTGAGCACTTTGAACCCCCAAGTGTTTCACAGAAATTTATAAACGCAGAGCCGTGAAAATGAAAAATCATTTTTTTTCTCAAAAATGTTTTTTTTAGCCAGCTATTTTTTATTTTCCCAAGGGTAACAGGAGAAATTAGAACCCCAAAATTGGTGTGCAATTTGTCCTGAGTATGCTGATACCCCATATGTTGGGGTAAACCACTGTTTGGGCGCACGGCAGGGCTCGGAAGGGAGGGAGCGACATTTGACTTTTTGAAAGCCACGTCGTGTTTGGAGACCCCCTGATGTGCCTAAACAGTGGAAACCCCCCACAAGTGACCCATTTTGGAAACTAGACCCCTTAAGGAACTTATCTAGATGTGTGGTGAGCACTTTGAACCCCCAAGTGTTTCACAGAAATTTATAAACGCAGAGCTGTGAAAATAAAAAATCATTTTTTTTCTCAAAAATGATTTTTTTAGCCAGCTATTTTTTATTTTCCCAAGGGTAACAGGAGAAATTAGAACCCCAAAATTGGTGTGCAATTTGTCCTGAGTACGCTGATACCCCATATGTTGGGGTAAACCACTGTTTGGGCGCACGGCAGGGCTCGGAAGGGAGGGAGCGCCATTTGACTTTTTGAACGCCACGTCGTGTTTGGAGACCCCCTGATGTGCCTAAATAGTGGAAATCCCTCAATTCTAGCTCCAACCCTAACCCCAACACACCCTAACCCTAATCCCAACCCTAATCCTAACCTAAATCCCAACCCTAATTCCAACCCTAACCTTAATTGTAACCCTAACCCTAATTTTAACCCTAACCCTAATTATAACCCTAATCCTAAGGCTAGGTTAATTTTGCGTTTTACCAGCCCGTTCAACACATAGCGTTGACGGGCTGGTAACGGTATAGCATAACACGATCGCGTTATGCTATACCCGCTAGCGCAGAGGAATCAGCAGATGATTCATCTGCGCTAGCGGTGTCGGAGCCCAGATGCTGCAGCCCGCGTCCGAGGCTCCGTCACTGAATGATGGCACGTCGCAAACGCATCCCGCTTTACGGCATGCGTCGCGATGCGCCCTCAAATGGGGGTGAATGGCAACGTTAATGGACTGCGTTACACCGCGTTATACCGCGGTGTAACGCAGTCCGTCTAACGGACTGCCATAACGCAGTATGAACCCAGCTTAACCCTAACGCTAATTATAACCCTAACCCTAATGCTAACCCTAACCCTAATGCTAACCCTAACCCTAATTATAACCCTAACCCTAATTATAACCCTAACCCTAATTATAACCCTAACCCTAACAGAAAAATGAAAATAAATATAATTTCTATTTTTATTATATGTCCCTAACTAAGGGGTGATAAATGGGGGGTTATGTACTGTTTTTTTTATTTTGATCACTGTGATAGTTTATCACAGTGATCAAATGCACTTTCTGGAGAATGAATGAAATCATTTTTGAATCTGCCGCCAAGCAGATCGGCGGGCGCACTGCGCATGCGCCCGCCATATTTTTTTTTGCAGGAAGAAGACGCCGGGATCCTGGGCCTGCGGGAGGACGGAGGACACCGGTAAGTATACGGGGGGGCGATCGGGGGACCGGGGACCCTCATTTTCTCCCTCTGATGTGCGATCACATCAGAGGGAGAGAAATCATTTTTTTTTGCGATCGCATCTATGCTTGCATAGATGCGATCGCAACATCGGGATCGGTGAATACCGACCCGATCATGGTAGCCGAGACCCCAGAGAATATTTGCCCATCCCCCCCAGGACACAGCGGCACTTAGCGGCGGGCGCACTGAGCATGCGCCCGCCATTTTCTTCATCGCGCCGGCCCCGGGGGACACCGGAGGGCCCTGGGGCCACATACAGGACATCGGGGGCCACATGGGGGTCCCGGGGACCCTTTTTCTCTGTCCTCTGATGTCCGATGACATCAGGGGACAAAAAAATTAAATGACACAACTTTTTTTTTTTTTTGTTGCGGTCGCCGTTATAGGGTTAATAACGGCGATCGCAACATCGGTGTCGGTAAAAACCGACCCGATTCATGTTCTCTGGGGTCTTGGCTACCCCCGGTAGCCGAGACCCCGGAGAAAATGCGCCTCTGGGGGGCGCTATTCACTTTTTCCACAGCGCCGTTAATTAACGGCGCTGTGGTTTAAGTACCCTTAATGACCGCCGTTAAAAGGCGAATCGGCGGTCGTTAAGGGGTTAAGTAAGTACTACTTGATTAGTCACATTAGACTCACAGCTGTGGCATAATATGCTCACCATATTATACTCTTATCCAGGCAGCACACTTTCCTTGGGGCACGCACCTCTCCCCTTTTTAGGAGACAATCTTCTATATAAAAATAAGGTATGGCACTATTACTCATTCATTCATCTTGGATAATATTTTGACTGTCTTGGTATACTCAGAGCTGACCCACCGTTTTTTCTATTGTCCGTCCTGTGACCCGTGTCTCACTTTTTTGTATATACTTTATTTATCGCAATGTTTCTTATTTTGCTTGTACATATTCTTATGCGTTTATATTATGATTACAGTAGTCACTGATGAAGGTCTTTTCTGACCGAAACGTTTGGAGATACTACTAATAAACCTTTTAAGTTGAGTGCTTAAGCCTTTTTTCATTAATATTTGCAGTGTTGACCCTTCTTCTTCAGGACCTCTGCAATTCTCCCTGGCATGCTCTCAATCAACTTCTGGACCAAATCCTGACTGATAGCAGTCCATTCTTGCACAATCAATGCTTTCATTTTGTCAGAATTTTTAGTTTTTTGTTTGTCCACCCGTCTCTTGATGATTGACCACAAGTTCTCAATGGGATTAAGATCTGGGAGTTTCCAGGCCATGGACCCAAAATCTCTATGTTTTGTTCCCTGAGACATTTAGTTATCACCTTTGCTTTATGGCAAGGTGCTCCATCATGCTGGAAAAGGCATTGTTGATCGCCAAACTGCTCTTGGAAGGTTGGGAGAAGTTGCTCTTGGAGGACATTCTGGTACCATTCTTTATTCATGGCTGTGTTTTTAGGCAAGACTGTGAGAGAGCCGATTCCCTTGGCTGAGAAGCAACCCCACACATGAATGGTTTCAGGATGCTTAACAGTTGGCACGAGACAAGACTGGTGGTAGCGCTCACCTTAGTCTTCTCCGAATGAGGCGTTTTCCTGATGTTCCAAACAATCGAAAAGGGATTCATCAGAGAAAATAACTTTACCCCAGTCCTCAGCAGTCCACTGCCTGTACCTTTTGCAGAATATCAGTCTGTCCATGATGTTTTTTCTGGAGAGAAGTGGCTTCTTTGCTGCCTTCGAGACCAGGTCTTGCTCCAAGAGTCACCGCCTCACAGTGCGTGCAGATGCACTCACACCTGCCTGCTGCCATTCCTGAGCAAGCTCTGCACTGCTGGTAGCCCGATCCCGCAGCTGAAACACTTTTAAGAGACGGTCCTGGCGCTTGCTGGTCTTTCTTGGGCGCCCTGAAGCCTTTTTGGCAACAATGGAACCTCTCTCCTTGAAGTTCTTGATGATGCGATAGATTGTTGACTGAGGTGCAATCTTTCTAGCTGCGATACTCTTCCTGTTAGGCCATTTTTGTGCATTGCAATGATGACTGCACGTGTTTCTTTAGAGATAACCATGGTTAACAGAAGAAAAACAATGATGCCAAGCACCAGCCTCCTTTTAAAGTGTCCAGTGGTGTCATTCTTACTTAATCATGACAGATTGATCTCCAGCCATGTCCTCATCAACACCCACACCTGTGTTAATGGAGCAATCACTGAAAAGAGGTTAGCTGGTCCTTTTAAGGCAGGGCTGCAATGATGTTGAAATGTGTTTTGGGGGATAAAGTTCATTTTCTAGCCAAATATTGACTTTGCAAGTAATTGCTGTTAAGCTGATCACTCTTGATAACATTCTGGAGTATATGCAAATTGCCATTAGAAAAAGTGAAGCAGTAGACTTTGTAAAAATTAATATTTGTGTCATTCTCAAAACTTTTGGCCATGACTGTATGTCAATGTACCGGTTTAACCCCTCTCTGACATTAGACGTACTATCCCGTCCATGAAACCCGTGCCATTCTGCCCATGGACGGGATAGTACGTCATAGGCGATCAGCTGCGCTCCCGGAGGGAGCGCAGCTAATCGCCGCCGGGTGTCAGCTGATTATCACAGCTGACACCCGTGACTGTGTGTCAGGAGCGGTCACGGACCGCTCCCGGCACATTAACCCCTGGCACACCGCGATCAAACGTGATCGCGGTGTACTGGGGGCACAGGGGAGCATCGCGCAGGGAGGGGGCTCCCTGCGCGCCCCTGAGACCCTCAGACCAGCGCGATGAGATCGCGCTGTTCTGAGGGCTTCCTCCCTCCCAGGACCCGGATCCAAGATGGCGCCGGGGTCCTGGAGGGAGGCGGCTTCCTCAGTGCCTGCTAGAGCAGGCACTGAGAAGCCTGCAGCACTGCCTGTGCGATCGCTGGTGTGACAGAGTGCTGTGCACACTGTCACACCAGCGATCTGATAAAATACAGTGATGTCCCACCCTGGGACAAAGTAAAAAAGTTAAAAAAATGAAAATAAACAAGTTTTAAAAAAAAAATCCAAAATAAATAAAAAAAAAAAATAAATATTCCCCAATAAATTCATTTCTTCCTGTAAATAAAAAAAACAAAACAATAAAAGTACACATATTTGGTATCGCCGTGTCCGTAACGACCCCCCCTATAAAACTGTCCCACTAGTTAACCCCTTTAGTGAACTCCTTAAAAAAACAAAAAAAAACAAAGCAAAAAGTCTAAGTTACTTACCGTTAACGGTATTTTTCGAAGTCCATGACAGCACTACAGAGAGAGAGGGGATCCGCCCCTTAGGAACAGGAAACCTACAGATACAAAAAGGGCGGCACCTCTCCCACGCATCAGTTGGATTACAGGGCATAAGAGGACTAGCCAGGTTAAATGGTATACAGCAAAAAATTTATGCATCACACAGTAACATTGATCAATTGTTTATTACATGTGGACTATATAAGAGGAAGAAGTGCACATAGAACACGGGTGGGAATCTAAGGGTGCTGTCATGGACTTCGAAAAATACCGTTAACGGTAAGTAACTAAGACTTTATTCGAACGTCCATGACAGCACTACAGAGAGAATTACAGAGAGTAATAACTACTTAGGGAGGGACTACAGCCTGCAGCACCCTTACTCCGAAAGAAAGGTCTGAGGAAGCACCCAAATCTAACCTATAATGAGTGTAGAACATGTGTGGAGAAGACCATGTAGCTGCCTTACATATCTGGTCAATGGAGACTTCTGCCCTCTCTGCCCATGAAGTCGCCACAGCTCGGGTGGAATGCGCCCTTAGCCTCTCAGGTGCCGGCTCGCCCCTTGAGGTGTATGCCAGAGAAATTGCTTCCCTAATCCATCTGGCCAATGAGCTTTTTGTTATTCTACGGCCTTTGTTAATTCCCTGAAAAGAGACAAACAATGCATTGTCCCTTTTCCAGGGATCAGTGACTGTCAAAATATTGCAGGAGACATCTTCTAACATCTAGAGTATGGAGTTTTATCTCTTTTTGATTAGATGGATTAGGGATGAAAGAAGGGAGAACAATTTCCTGTGTTCTGTGAAAAGCGGAAGACACCTTAGGTAGGTATGCCGGATCAGGTCTAAGTATTATCCTGTCATTCAGGACCTGAGTGTAAGGAGACAGTCTAGATAGTGCCTGGATGTCACTTACCCTCCTAGCCGAAGTTAATGCTACCAGGAAGGCAGTTTTTAGGGAAAGAATTTTTATTGATGCTGCTGATATAGGTTCAAAAGGGGGCTCTGTTAAAGCAGTGAGAACAAGGTTCAAATCCCATGGCATGATTCTGTTCTTCACTATGGGTCTCGACCTACCCGCAGCCTTAATGAATCTACTGACCCAGTAATTATTGGCGATGTTGCAACTAAAGAGGACTCCCAAAGCTGAAACCTGCACCTTATGGGTGCTCGTGGAGAGACCTAAGTCCAGACCCTTTTGTAGGAATTCTAGAATCTGGGCTATCGGTGTTGGGTCCCCTGCTACCACCCCCGAGCTCTGAAGAAATTTTTTCCAAGTCCTAGCGTAGATTCTAGTTGTAACCTCTTTTCTGCTCTTAAGGAGAGTATTAATTAGATTAGCAGAAAATCCCTTATTTCTCAGCAGCGACCGTTCAAAATCCACGCCGTCAGGTGGAGGCCCGCTACTCGAGGATGGTAGACTGGACCCTGGGAGAGCAGATCGGGAATATCCGGCAGGACCCAAGGGTCGGCTACCGACATGTTCCTGAGACATGAAAACCATGCCCTCCTGGGCCAGAAGGGAGCGACTACTATTACCCTCGCCCTGTCTTTCCTGACCTTCCTCAATACTAGGGGGAGTAAGGACACGGGAGGGAAGGCGTATGCTAGATTGAAATCCCACTTTAATAGAAGAGCGTCCACTGCCAGAGGGCGTTCTTTGGGATTCAGAGAGCAGAACTGTCTCACTTTCCTGTTGCTTTTGGTAGCAAAGAGATCTATCTCCGGTTGACCTCATTTCTGCACAATCAGGTCGAAGATGGAAGTCTTTAACGACCATTCTCCCTGACTCAGGAGATTGCGGCTTAAGAAGTCCGCCTTGGTATTTTCTTCTCCCCTTATATGTAGAGCCGTTAGAGAAAGAAAGTGTCGTTCTGCTATCTGGAGTAGGCGCCTTGCCACTTCCATGAGAGGACCGGAACGAGTACCACCCTGGTGGTTGACGTAAGCGACTGTGACACGATGGTCGGAGAGCACTCGAACGTGGTGACCCTGTAGATAGACAAGGAGCTTTTTAATCGCTAGTTCTACCGCCGTTAACTCCTTCATATTAGAAGACATTTGAATTTGATCCAGGTCCCATAAGCCCTGAACCATAACGTCCCCCATATGAGCCCCCCACCCAGAGGGGCTTGCATCTGTCGTGACTATCCGGGATATTTCATATTCCCAGGGAACCCCCTTAGACAGGTTCGTCTCCTCCTTCCACCAATCCAGGGATCTTATAGTAGCCTGGGACAAGGATAGCTGGCCTTCTAGGTAACCACCTAGAAAATTTTGATACAACAAGACCTCAGCTTGCAGCGTCCTTGTGTGAAATTGAGCCCACTGAACCGCGGGGATACAGGACGAGAGGGAGCCCAAAAGAGACATGGCCTTCCTAAGAGACATGGAGGGGTTATTGGAAGCGTTTAGGACCTGGTACCGTAAGTGAATCAACTTGTCTGACGGTAAACTATAGTTCTGATTCCGTGAATCCAGAATTAGCCCTAGAAACTGCTGAACCCTCATCGGATTCAAACGAGACTTTTTGGTATTTATTAGCCATCCCAGCCGCTCTAAGGTAGATATTGCTCTTTGCAGTTGCTCTAGGCAATGCTCTGCCGTCTTTCCAATGATAAGAAAGTCGTCGAGGTAGGGGACTATAAGCATATTGGATTCAAGTAAGTGGGCCATGACCTCCGACATAACTTTAGTGAACACTCATGGGCAACCGCCAAGCCAAAAGGAAGGGCGCTATATTGAAAATGTCGCAGCGATTCCCCCATCTGGATTGCTACTCTGAGGAAACGCTGATGCTCCACATGGATCGGTACGTGGTAATAAGCGTCTTTCAGATCTAACACCACCATAAAGCAATTTTCAAACAGAAGCTTTATTGCTGAGCTGACCGTTTCCATTTTAAATGGGTGAATAACCAGGAATTTATTGAGGGCTCTTAAATTAATAATTGTTCTAAAAGAACCGTCCGGTTTACGGATCAAAAACAGAGGGGAGTAAAACCCTTTACCCCGTTCTGCTTCCGGCACCTCCACTAAGACTTTTTTAGCGCAAAGCTCCTGAACTTCCAACTCCAAAGCAGCCTGCTCCGATTGGGATGACCTGAGGGGGTTAATTTTAAAGTTATCCCGAGGTACGAGGAGAATTCTAACCGCAGCCCTGTAGCTATGAGACTAAGGATCCAGCTACTGTTTGAAATTTCCGACCAGGCCGGGTAGAAGGCCATTAATCTGCCTCCTACCGGTATCGCTAGTCATTGCAAGGGTTTTTTAGTTTCTCTAGGCGGACCCCTAAACATAAACCCTGTACCTCTTCTCCTCCTTTCATCCCATTTGGCTCGCTCCCTGGACGACCTTCTGCGGCTGAACCTCCTTCTGCTGAAAGGTCTCTTGTAGGAAGGAGTCGATAGACTGGGAAACTTTTTCTTGTCGTCCCCTGCCTTTTCCAAAAGTTCGTCCAGGACCGGGCCAAAAAGATAATTGCCGTCACACGGAATGGAGCAGAGGCGAGATCTGGCTTGAATATCGCCCGGCCAACATTTTAGCCACAACGCCCTTCGTGCTGCATTAGACAGACCTGCCGCTCTGGCAGCCATTCTCACTGAGTCCGCTGAGGAATCAGCCAGGAAAGCCGCCGCGTTCTGAATTATCGGCAAGGTCTTCCGAATTGACCCCCTAGAGGTTCCATCTGCTAACTGGGACGCTAATTGGTCTAGCCAGACCATCATTGATCTGGCTGTACAAGTGGCTGCAACCGCTGGCCTCAAGGCACCTGCCGACATCTCCCATGTCCCTTTCAAGAAGGAGTCTGCCTTCTTGTCTAGCGGATCTTTCAAAGACCCCATATCATCGAATGGGATGGAGGATTTTTTGGAAGCCTTCGCCACTGCTGCGTCCAGCTTCGGGGCCTTATCCCATCTACCTGTCAAGGGATCTTCAAAGGGATATCTCCGTTTAAACGCTTGGGGTAAGGAGCCTCTTTTTTCTGGCTTCTTCCACTCTCTGTCTATAAGGCCTTGGATACTACTGTTTAGTGGAAAGGATCTGCGTTTTTTCGGATCTAGACCACCGAACATCAGATCCTGTACTGAGAGTTCTGGTCTCGCCTCCTCTACCCCCATGGTGGACCTAACTAATTTGACAAGTTTGCCCATCTGGTCCAAGGGAAAACAAAATCGAGAAGCGTCTTCTGTAGAAGAAGAGGAAGAAGCCGAAGATGAAGGCGAAGAGGGTCCTGAAACAACTTCACCCTTGTCATGGGCGGCGGGAGAATCTGAATCAGATAACACTGGTACAGTCCTACGCCTGGAAGATTCTCCGTGTCTTAAGGACGCTTTCATCTCCGCCCTTATTATCTCCTTCAGGCTTTCGGTGAAATCTGGAGTTTCCTCCGCTATCTAAAAAGGGAAGGGGCATGGAGGGGGTTAATATCTCATCCCAGGCCCCTGCCCTTCCCCTTTAATGCCCTACCGTCTGTCTCGCGCACGCTGGCATAACCTTTTAGGGCAAGCGTCAGGCAGAGGGCAAGCACAAAAGGCACATTCCCTGTACTTGCTTTTCACCGAACACTTCTTCCCCTAGTAACGAAACACAGAATGGGGGAAAACTGCATTACTGGGTATTCTAAATCTGACGATCTCTTACCCAGTCCATACAGCAGTAGGTACCGGATCACGGGGAGGGGTCTTTTTCCCAGCTGAGGAACTCCTGCGGCTGGCGCCCCTGGCCATTGAAGAGGAGCGCTCTGTCTGCTGCTGCTGGCTCTCCCGCTGCACTGAGGGAGCTTCTGCAGTGTCCATTGCAAAAAAATGGGGCAGAAGCGCTTTACCTGCTTCATAGGCTTCCTTATATCCTCTCCCGGATATCCGGGTCAGCAGGTGCTGCCAGGGGTCCACCCCCCTGCTCCCCGCCCCACAGCTCCCCCTGCACCTCCCCGCCGTCCCCACAGCAGGCGCCGCCCGGTGCATGATGCAGCCGCGCCAAAACTTTCAAAAAACGCCGGCCGGTGTCCCACTTCCGATTCCAGCGATGGAGACTCCGCCCCCTTTTCTGATGCCCACAGGATCAGCGCTCCCACGGGGGATCCAAAACCGACCGCACCGCCGCAGGTACCCGAGCGGAGCCTCCCGCCGCATCGCCCCCCCAGCAGGGACGCGAGCGGGAGATCTCGAAAAATCCCCGCCGCGCGCCGTCCCCAACAGCGACGCGCGGCGGGAAATCCAAAAACCCCCGCCGCGCCGTCCACAGCAGCGATGCGCGGCGGGAAATTCTAAAAAACCCCGCCGCGCCGTCCATAACAGTGATGCGCGGCGGGAAATTCAAAATACCCCGCCGCGCCGTCCATAGCAGCGACGCGCGGCGGGAAATTCAAAAATTTATTTATTTTTTTTCACGGCTGCACCACTCCAGTCGGCCCCCACCATGACAGGACCGCAGGAGAAGAAAGGGAGCAGGCACCGGGACCAGGGAGAGCATCTGTAGGAAACCCGTCCTTCAGGAACAGGAAACCAACTGATGCGTGGGAGAGGTGCCGCCCTTTTTGTATCTGTAGGTTTCCTGTTCCTAAGGGGCGGATCCCCTCTCTCTCTGTAGTGCTGTCATGGACGTTCGAATAAAAATCAATGTTTTATCATCATACCGCCGAACAAAAAGTGGAATAACACACGATCAAAAAGACCGATATAAATAAACATGGTACCGCTGAAAAAGTCATCTTGTCCCGCAAAAAACGAGCCGCCATACAGCATCATCAGCGAAAAAATAAAAAAGTTATAGCTCGCAGAATAAAGCGATGTAAAAATAATTATTTGTTATATAAAATTGTTTTTATTCTATAAAAGCGCCAAAACATAAAAAAATGATATAAATGAGGTATCGCCATAATCGTACTGACCCGAAGAATAAAACTGCTTTATCAATTTTACCACACGCGGAACGATAAAAACGCCTCCCCCGAAAGAAATTCATGAATTGCTGATTTTTGTTCATTCTAATCTCCCAAAAATCGAAATAAAAAGCGATCAAAAAATGTCACGTGCTCAAAAATGGTACCAATAAAAACGTCAACTCGTACCGCAAAAAATAAGACCTCACAAGACTCTGTGGGCCAAAATATGCAAAAATTATAGCTCTCAAAATGTGGCGATGCAAAAAACTATTTTTTGCAATAAAAAGCGTCTTTTAGCGTGACAGCTGCCAATCATAAAAACCCACTATAAATAGTAAATCAGACCCCTTTTATCACCCCCTTAGTTAGGGAAAAATAATAAAATAAAAAAAATGTATTTATTTCCATTTTCCTATTAGGGTTAGGGTTGCGGCTAAAGTTAGGGTTAGGGTTGGGATTAGGGTGTGTTAGGGTTAGGTTTGTGGTTAGGGTTGGGACTAGGGTTAGGGGTGTGTTGGGGTTAGGGTTGGAGTTAGAATTGGGGGGTTTCCGCTGTTTAGGCACATCAGGGGCTCTCCAAATGTGACATGGCGTCTGATCTCAATTCCAGCCAATTCTGCGTTGAAAAAGTCAAACGGTGCTCCTTCACTTCTGAGCTCTGCTTGCGTCCAAACAGTAGTTTATCCCCACATATGGGGTATCAGCATACTCTGGACCCCAAGAGTTATTGTGCAATTTGTCCTATTTCTTCTGTTACCCTTGGGAAAATAAAAAACTGGGGGCGAAAATATCATTTTTGTAAAAAAAAAAAAAAAATGATTTTTTTGTTTTTACGGCTGTACATTATAAACTTCTGTGAAGCACTTGGGGCTTCATAGCGCTCACCACACATCTAGATAAGTTCCTTGTGGGGTCTATTTTCCAAAATGGGGTCACTTGTTGGGGATTTCCACTGTTTAGGCGCATCAGGGGCTCTCCAAATGCGACATGACGCCCCCAGACCATTCCATCAAAGTCTGCAATCCAAAACGTCACTACTTCCCTTCCGAGCCCTGACGTGCGCCCATACAGTAGTTTTCTCACACATATTGGGTATCAGCGTACTCAGGACAAATTGGACAACAACTTTTGGGGTCCAATTTCTCCTGCTACCCTTGTGAAAATAAAATATTGGGGGCGAAAAAATCATTTTTGTAAAAAAAAAAAAAGGATTTTTTATTTTTACGGCTGTACGTTATAAACTTTAGTGAAACACCTGGGGGTTCAAAGTTCTCACCACACATCTAGATAAGTTCCTTGAGGGGTCTAGTTTCCAAAATGGTGTCATTTATGGGGGTTTCCACTGTTTAAGCAGATCAGGAGCTCTCCAAACACGACATGGCGTCCAGCCAATTCTGCGTTGAAAAAGTCAAACGGCGCTCCTTCCCTTCCAAACTCTGCCATGCACCCAAACAGTGGTTTACTCCCACATATGGGGTATCAGCGCACTCAGGACAAATTGCACAATAACTTTTGGAGTCTTGTTACCATTGGAAAAATAAAAATTGGGGTGAAAAGATCATTTTTGTGGAAAAAATATGATTTTTAAATTTTACGGCTCTACGTTATAAACTTGTGTGAAGCACTTGGGGGTTCAAATTGCTCACCAAAGATCTAGATAAGTTCCTTAGGGGGTCTAGTTTCCCAAATGGGGTCATTTGTGGGGGGTTTCCCCTGTTTAGGCACATCAGGGGCTCTCCAAATGCAACATGGCATCCGATCTCAATTCCAGCCAATTTTGGTTGGAAAAAGTCAAATGGTGC
Organism: Oophaga sylvatica; assembly: GCA_033576555.1. Taxonomy (NCBI): domain Eukaryota; kingdom Metazoa; phylum Chordata; class Amphibia; order Anura; family Dendrobatidae; genus Oophaga; species Oophaga sylvatica. Next base: position 272,684,887 of record JARQOD010000003.1, on the reverse strand, counting down.
TCCTTCCCTTCCGAGCTCCGCCGTGCGCCCAAACAGTGGTCCCCACCCCCACATATAGGGTATCAGTGTACTCAGGACAAATTGGACAACAACTTATGTGGTCCAATTTCTCCTGTTACCCTTAGGAAAATAAAAAAATAGTGACTAAAAGATAATTTTTGTGGGAAAAAAATAGGATTTTTTATTTTCATGCCCGGGCATTATAAACTTGTGTGAAGCACTTGGGGGTTCAAAGTGCTCACCACAGATCTAGATAAGTTCCTTAGGGGGTCTAGTTTCCAAAATGGGGTCACTTGTGGCGTGTTTCCACTGTTTAGGCTCATCTGGGGCACTGCAAACGGAACATGACCCCCATCAACGTCTGCATTCCAAAACGTTACTACTTCCTTTCCAAGCAATGCCGTGCGCCCAAACAGTTTCCCCCCCCACATATGGGGTATCAGCGTACTCAGGACAAATTGGACAACAACTTTTGGGGTCCAATTTCCTTGGGAAAATTCAAAAATTTGGGACTAAAAAATCATTTTTGTGGAATTTTTTTTTTTTTTTTTTCACACCCAGGCATTATAAACTTTTGTGAAACACTTGGGGGTTCAAAGTGCTCACAACAGATCTAGATAAGTACCTTAGGGGGTCTAGTTTCCAAAATGGTGTCACTTGTGGGGGTTTCCACTGTTTAGGCGCATCAGAGGTTCTCCAAACGCGACATGGCGTCCAATCTCAATTCCAGCCAATTTTAGTTTGAAAAAGTCAAACGGCGCTCCTTCCCTTACAAGCTCTGCCGTGTGCCCAAACAGTGGTTTTCCCCCACATATTGGGTATTGGCGTACTCAGGAGAAATTGCAAAACAACCTTATCTGTCCATTTTCTCCTTTTACACTTGTGAAAATAAAAAAAAAGTTTGTAAAAGATCATTTTTGTGGCTAAAAAGTTAAATATTCATTTTTTCCTTCCACGTTGCTTTAGTTCCTGTGAAGCACCTGAAGGGTTAATAAACTTCTTAAATGTGGTTTTGAGTACCTTGAGGGGTGCAGTTTTTAGAATGGTGTCACTTTTGGGTATTTTCTGCCATATAGACCCCTCAAAGTGACTTCAAATGTGAGGTGGTCCCTAAAAAAATGGCTTTGTAAATTTTGTTGTAAAAATGAGAAATCGCTGGTCAACTTTTAACCCTTATAACTTCCTAACAAAAAAAAATTTTGGTTCCAAAATTGTGCTGATGTAAAGTAGACATGTGGAAAATGTTATTTCTTAACTATTTTGTGTGATATATTTCTCTGTTTTAAGGGAATAAAAATTCAAAGTTTGAAAATTGCAAAATTTTAAAAATTTTCACCATATTTGCATTTTTTTCAAAAATAAACGCAAGTTATATCGAAGAAATTTTACTTCTAACGTGAAGTACAATATGTCACGAGAAAACAATCTCAGAATCGCGAATATCCGTTGAAGCGTTCCAGAGTTATAACCTCATAAAGAGACAGTGGTCAGAATTGTAAAAATTGGCCCGGTCATTAACGTGCAAACCACCCTTGGGGGTGAAGGGGTTAAATTTCTACCAGAAAAGACGATCGCCATTTTACCTGGTGATAATTATCACAAGGCGAAAAAGCGCTACTCATCCGCCGCTATACAGTGGCTCATGTACGTAGCGCATACCGAGAACATTGACATTCAGGATGCCTTAAGAGGGGGCGAGAAACAACTCGGTCAATATTTTCTAGATGGCTATGCCTATGTTAACGGACAGCACATAGCTTTTGAATTTCAGGGCTGCCCGTCGTGCTATAATGAATATGATGCAAATAAGGTCACAAACATCACCTACGGGCAATTATATCATGCTTTTTTACCTAAAAAGCGCTACCTGCAGAGGTGTGGGTACACCATAAGAGTGCTGTGGGAGCATGAGTGGCGTGAAATGTTTAAAAATGATTCTAACCTTCAGGCATTTCTCCATCAAATGGATTTCCCCGCTCCCTTAAACCCCCGCGTTGCGCTTTATGGGGGTCGAACTAATGCCATTAAGCTCTATCATCAAGTGGAAGCTGATGAGACTTTACATTACTACGATTTCAGCAGCCTGTACCCCTTTGTAAACAAAACTAAAACATACCCTGTAGGGCACCCCTACATCATCTACGACAATTTTGGTTTCATTAAAAATACTTTGGGTTTGCTAAAGTCATGGTCTATCCCCCGAGAGATTTATTTTTACCCCCTCTACCGGTTAAAACTCGACAAAAATTTATGTTCCCCCTTTGCTATACACGCGGTGTAAATTCACAGGCAGAGGAGTGCAGCCATAATGATGAAGAACGCTCCGACAGGTACCTGGTGCACTATAGAGCTCGAGCTGGCGATAAAAGGGTAGTGGAGCGCCCCATCTATAAATATGGCACCAGCGACGATCTGTTTGCTCGCTACATTAAACTACACCATAGGGATAAGCAGGAGGCTCTGGGTATCCTAGCTGCTGCACTGATGAAGGCAAGAAAAAGCAGTACATTGACAGTTTTCTTGAAAAAGAGGTGTCTGTCTTTTATATTTGAGTGGGTTAGCATCTTTAAAAATAGGACTGGGCATGTCCCAAAAGAATGAATTTGCTGTGAATTTGTTATCAAGTTGGTGGAATCGTGTTAGTAATCAATTTAATACAGCTTGATTCGCTACAATATTCGTATGGTAACTATTTAAAATAGCAGCTGGGGGAGATACCCTGCTAAAAAGTTTGTCTTCAACATACATGAATATAAAATGAGATGCATACTATCATATAATATTGAGATTTACTCCATGAATGTTCTCTGCCATGTCATTCCCACACAACAACAGCTGCTAGAAAGTAGTTTCATGGCCGAAAGTCCCTCAATTAAAAATACATAGAAACTCCTACATCACCTATGTGATAATTGCTCTAACTCTTGATTTTAAATTCTGAACAGAAACCAATTGTTCTAAAATCACTCAAAGTTCAGCTCCCCAGTGATAATTGGTGTGTGTAAATAGTCTATTCTATCAACTGAAACAGAATTACCATCTGTAAATAGCTTATTAAGATGTAAGTTTCTATCAACTGTGATGTCCTAAACATGCCCGGACATGCCTCCCCTGTGTCAGTCCTGCTAAAAAGACACATCTCCAAACTTTTCTTAAATTCTTTATGGGGAAAGCTTGCTGTCTTTCACATACATTTACTGTTTTACATACGTATAGAACAAGCCTTTTATACTGAATGATACTGTACAATAAAATCCTTTTAGGCTGTACATACACTACATAAGTTTCAAGCAAGTGAAGCAGACACTTACATAGGGATTTAATGGCAGGCTAGAAAAAAGCCTATCTTTTACATACATTTACTGCTGGACTTAAAAGATCTCCCACAAAAAGTTTTGAGGCTTATAAAATCAAGAATCACCTTGATAGACCTTTCCCCCAGACCACAGACTGATCAAATCCACAAGGAGGTGGATAAAATATAAATAGAAGAGAAGAAAATCATGAAACACTTTGATAGAACTTCCCAGATTCAACAGTCCTGATTTCCCAGCCAGATCAAATCACAAGGAGACGGATAAAATGATAGGGGGCGTGACGACCTGTCAGATTGAGTTTGACGAAAGGTACCCCTCCTATACTACTAGTAACCTACAGACACTGTCAGGTTGGCGCAGTCATACTGATTAAAATGATATCTTGGTTGAGGAAATCCGTACTGTGGTTGTTGTTTAAACTTTATCTGCAGTTTCCAGTTAACGAGATTCTTGTGCTTCAGGGTGGCTCTTTATGTGGTGCTCTGCTTACATATTCATCTGTATGGCTTATGACAGGTCACTGATCCATCAGAGTCCTACCCCCTATTTACATGCTGTATATCTTATTGTTTGGAAAAAATTTGGATTTTTGGTACTCACCGTAAAATCTTTTTCTTGGAGCCTTCATTAGGGGACACAGGTAATCATGAGTGTATGCTGCTGTCTCTAGGAAGCTGACACTAGGCAAAAAAAAGAGTTAGCGCCTTCTCAGCAGTATACACCCACTGACAGACACAAAGCTGGTCAGTTAGTAAAAATGCAGTTGGAGAAGCAATCACAGAAAACAAAAATATAAAAAACAACAGGCCCAACCCAAGGCACATAACAGGGAGGGTGATGTGTCCCCAATGAAGGCTCCAAGAAAGATTTTACAGTGAGTACCAAAAATCCATCTTTCTTTATCGCTTCATTGGGGGACACAGGTAACCATGGGACCTCCTAAAGCAGTCCCAAGGGAGGGAATAAAATGACTTTCGAAAACTCTGGTCGGACGGTGAATGACAGTAAAACCTTTCCTCCCAGGCTGGAATCAGCCGAAGCGTAGGTATGAATTCGGTAAATCTTCAAAAAAGTCTGAAGGGAAGACTAGATAGCTGCCAGTAAAACATGAGAATCAAAGGCCTGGTGAGGAACAGCCCAGGAGGCCTCCACCGCCCGGATGGAGTGCGCTCTTACTCCCGGAAGGGGTGGTCTGTACTTGACCCGATAAGTCTCCAAGATAGTTGAAAGAATCCAGCGAGCGATGGTAGATTAAGAGGCTGGAAGACCCTTATGATGACCCTCAGAGCGCCGAAAGGGAGCAGTCCTAGAGATGTAGAAGCAAAGAGCTCTGACCAGATCCAGCTTGTGGATAGACCTTTCAAGGGGATAAATTGAGAAAGGGAAAAGGGAACGCAGAATGATATCCTCATTGATGTGGAAAGAGGAAACTAATTCGGGAAAGGGAAAAAGGGCCCGAGAACGACCTTTCCTGTTTGGGTAATGAGAAAAAGGGGAAAAAAACAGGAAAGGCCGCCAGTTCTCAAACTTTCTATTTGATTTTGAAAGCCACCCCCGAAAAACAACCTTCCCCCAATGGCCCCAATGAAGGGGGGGTGCTGAAGGGAGTAGGACCAAATTAAAGGGACCACGATCTACCGGGGGGCTGTAAAATGGGCTGGATGGGGGAACACCCTTGAGGGAAAGGGCTTGACCTGGGCCCAGAAAGCCCGATCTTTTTTAAACCAAAAAAAAAAAGGGCGGAAAATTGACCCTTCCGAGTGCTAGGGAAAACTTGGTTCTAAATGCCCCGGATGGTGGGAGTGAAAAGGACATGGGGGAAGACTGACTGTCTTCCCCCCGTGGGGAAAAAGGGGCCCCCCCGGTCCCCAAAATAACTCCCAAAAAGACGCGGGGGTTTCTGCCCCTAATCATGGGGCCCTATGACCTGGGGTGAAAACCGTGCTTCCCTTTAGAAGGCGGCCCCGTGGAAAATGCCATTGAAATCAGCGAATAAGAACTTTTTGGGGGAAGAGGGGGACCCTGTGAAAGGAGGTCCGGACGTTGGAAAAATTTTCCCGGGGGTATTTTTGACAAAAACCCCCAGGTCAAGGGGAGGGGCGGGGAAGCGATATGGATGGCCCAAAGAAAAGAATAAAACAGGACCGGGCATCCTGACCGATCGCCAAGGATAGTGGACCTGGCTTTTTAAAGGGGGGAAAAACCCCCACGGGTTTATCCGAAATGCCTCGGTCTACGTCGGGGGTACCCAATTTCTGACCCGATT
>JARQOD010000003.1:272593409-272679204 GCA_033576555.1 Oophaga sylvatica | reverse complement strand
TTTGTTTTCGCCCCAGATTTTACATTTTTACACTGGGAAATGGGTAAAAATACACCAAATTTTATTTCCATTACGTTACTCTGGACAACACCACTGCAGGTAGTCCTTCCTTGACCTGTAGCGGGACAGGATCACCGAGAGGTTAAAAGGCCCATCCCACCTCAACCTTCCAGTGTTTTTCCTGTCTCTTCAAGGGATAGTTGTATGAGAGGTTGCTCCTAGAGTGAAGATGGCCTGTGGAGCTTCGTTGTATGGACTCAGGGGTCTTAGCCTTCCTTGCCCTCTGTTAAGCATTCCGTGGCTGACGCCTCTCTGAATAGAGATCCCTCAGCCATCAGTCGCTGTAGCAGTGCAGGCTCAGGAGAATCAAGCAGTCCGTGGCCGACATCTCTCTAAGAGAAGTCCCTCCGCCAACGGCCAACCTGTGCATCATCTTCAGTAAATCAGCATTCCTGATGTGATGTTGCTTCCCTCCATGGTGGACTCTCAGCATTACCAGTTCCCCTGTTCTAGCGGCTGTGGAACCAGCACGGGTAAGTGCACGGTGTAATGTGTTGAAGGGTTAGGACTCTGGGCTGATGCTAGGCTAGCCTCATGACATTATGATAAAGCTTTTCTGAGGTTTGATTTAACATTGAAGTGCTTCTCACAAAATTAGAATATCATCAAAAAGTTAATTTATTTCAATTCTTCAATACAAAAAGTTAATCTCGTATATTAAACAGTCATTACAAACAGAGTGATCTATTTCAAGTGTTTATTTCTGTTAATGTTGATAATGGCTTACAGCCAGTGAAAACCCAAAAGTCATTATCTCAGTAAATTAGAATACTTTATAACACCAGCTTGAAAAATTATTTTAAAATCCAAAATGTTAGCCTACTGAAATGTATGTTAAGTAAATGCACTCAATACTTGGTTGGGGCTCCTTTTGCATCAATTACTGCATCAATGTGGCGTGGCATGGAGGCGATCAGCCTGTGGAACTGCAGAGGTGTTATGGAAGCCCAGGTTGCTTTGATAGCAGCCTTCAGCTCGTCTGCATTGTTGGGTCTGGTGTCTCTTGTCTTCCTTTTGACAATACCTCATAGATTCTCTATGGGGTTAAGGTCAGGCGAGTTTTCTAGCCAATCGAGCACAGTGATGTTGTTTTTAAACCAGGTATTGGTACTTTTGGCATTGTGAGCAGGTGCAAGTCTTGCTTGAGAGTGAAATTTCCATCTCCAAATAGCTTGTTGGCAGAGAGAAGCATAAAGTGCTCTAAAATTTCCTGGTAGACGGCTGCGCTGACTTTGGTCTTGATAAAGCACATTGGACCTACACCAGCAGATGACATGGCTCCCCAAACCATCACTGATTGTGGAAACTTCACACTAGACCTCAAGCAGCTTGGATTGTGGCCTCTCTACTCTTCCTCCAGACTCTGGGACCTTGATTTCCAAATGAAATGCAAAATTTACCTTAATCTGAAAAAACACCTTGGACCACTGAGCAACAGTCCAGTTCTTTTTCTCCTTGGCCCAGGTAAGACGCTTCTGGCGTTGTCTATTGATCATGAGTGGCTTGACACAAGGAATGCAACATTTGTAGCCCTTGTCCTGGATACGTCTGTGTGTGGTGGCTCTTAATGCAATGACTCCAGCAGCAGTCCATTCCTTGTGAATCTCCAAAATTTTTGAATTGCTTTTTCTTAACAATCCTTTCAAGGCTGCGGTTATCCCAGTTGTTTGTGCACCTATTTCTACCACACTTTTTCCTTCCACTCAACTCTCCATTAATATGCTTGGATACAGCACTCTGTGAACAGGCAGCTTCTTTAGCAATGACCTTTTGTGGCTTACCCTCCTTGTGGAGTGTGTCAGTTACTGCCTTCTGGACATCTGTCAAGTCAGCAATCTTCCCCATGATTGTGGGGCCTACTGAAACAGACTAAAGGACCTTTTTAAATGCTTAGGAAGCCTTTGCAGGTGTTTTTTGTTAATTCTAATTTACTGAGAGAATGACTTTTGGTTTTCATTGACTGTAAGCCATAATCATCAACATTAACAGAAATAAACACTTGAAATAGATTACTCTGTAGTGACTGTGTATAATATGAGTTTTACTTTTTATATTGAAGAACTGAAATTAACTTTTTGATGATATTCTAATTTTGTGAGAAGCACCCATATGTGCAGCTAGTTTCTGGCATGTTAGTATGCACCCTAAGAGTGTAGGTGTAAAGCAGCTGAAATGCAGGCCAGTGTGCTCAGGACAAGCCTGCACTGCAGCAACCAAAACCACCACCAGGTGGCAGCAAAAACATCCAAAGCTGTGTTAAGAATAAACAGTCATATAAGAACTACAGGTCTCAGCAAGCCCGTGGTCAGAAAATAAGCCAATAGGTCAAAACCAGATGGGAGCTGTTAGACTACTGCAGTGTAGTGCAATCTTCCCCAGAGGGAGCTAGGGAGGGACGTGAGACTGAGTACACAGAGAAGCTATACAAATCAGAAGCACAGGCACCACCAAGTAGTGGGAGCATGGTCAGGCAAGCCGAGTCAAAACCGTACGGAGGCAGAAGGAGCAGCAATACACGTAGTCAATATACCAAGCCGAGGGTCAAATAGCCAGACAGGGAACGTAGCAGCAGAGACGGATACCAAGAGATGGGGTCAGAGTCAGTCCGGGTCATACACGAGTAAACAAGTCAAAGGCAGGAGGATCACCAGGTAACAGGGTCAGAGGCTCTAAACTGGAAGCTTGAGCTATCACTAACACTGGTAAGCCGGCTGTGACGGACTGAAATAGCCCAGCCCGCTCCAGAACGAGGCCGAGGAAATTAACCCCCGCATGACCAGTCCTGAGGGAGGACAGCAGCGCACAAACTCCGGACTGGACCATGACAGTACCCCCAGGCTTCCCTGGATGACGAGCGTGAAAGGCCCGGACCAACCGATCAGCATGGACCAAACGCGCCGGCACCCATGACCGGTCCTCAGGACCGTACCCTTTCCAATGGACCAAGTACTGAAGTGAACGGCGGAGCATACGAGAATCCAAAACCTGTTCCACCTCGTACTCTGTTTGTCCATCTACCACAACAGGCGGGTGTGAGGGAGACTCACCAGAGGAAGGCACCGACGGCTTCAGAAGTGCCTTATGGAACACATTGGGGATCCGCAACGACGGAGGCAAGCGCAGGCGAAAGACCACAGGATTAATTACCTCTAAAATTTCATACGGACCAATATACTTGGGACCCAACTTAGCCGAGGGAATTCTCAGCCTTATATTCTTGGTGGATAACCATACCTTATCCCCCACCTGATAAGCTGGCCCCACAGAACGTCGTTTATCTGCAAAAAATTTATATTTGCCCTGAGCTTCCCCAATGTTTCTCTGAACCTCCCTCCAGACCTCCCCCAACCGCAGAAAGGCCGAATCAGCCCCTGGACATCCTGAATCCAGCCGGGAAAACTCACCAAAATGAGGGTGAAACCCATAGTTGCAGAAAAATGGAGAAGTACCAGTGGACTGATTGACCCGATTATTGAAAGCGAATTCTGCAATAGGTATCGCAGAGCACCAATCATCCTGTCTAGACGTGACAAGACACCGTAAAATCTGCTCCAAAGACTAATTTGTCCTTTCAGTCTGACCATTGGTCTCTGGATGGTAGGCCGATGAAAAGGTCAGACTGATGCCCAGCCTTTTACAAAAAGCCCTCCAGAATTTTGCCACGAATTGTACCCCTCTATCAGACACCACACTGACAGGCACACCATGCAACCGGATCACATGCTCAATGAATAGTTTAGATAGAGTCTCAGCATTCGGAAGGCCCTTTAAAGGTACAAAATGTGCTTGTTTACTGAACCTATCAACAACTACCCAGATCACAGTTTTGCCATTAGAGGGAGGAAGATCGGTGACAAAATCCATGGACAGATGAGTCCATGGTCTATCCGGAATTGGCAGTGGCACCAATTCCCCGGCCGGCCGGTTGCGGGAGGCTTTTGCGCGGGCACAAGTTTCACAGGAGGACACAAACCCAGTGATGTCTGACGTCAACGAGGGCCACCAGAACAGCCTAGTGATGGCTTTACGAGTGGCCGAGATTCCCGGATGCCCACTCAGAGCAGAGTCGTGGAACTCTCGAAGCACCCTTAACCGATATTGGACAGGCACAAAGAGCTTATTTTCAGGTATGGACGATGGAGCAAGAGATTGGGACTCACGAATCTCTTGTTCCAATCTCGAGGACACCACAGCCACCACCACCCCCAGCTGAAGAATGGAGGAAGGAGGTTCAGTAGGAGATACTGGATCTAGGCTACAAGACAAGGCATCAGCCTTCACATTCTTGGACCCTGGTCTGAAAGTGATGGAAAACTGAAATCGGGAAAAAAAAAGTGACCACCTTACCTGTCTCGGAGTTAAACGTTTGGCGGACTCGATGTAGGACAGGTTCTTGTGATCTGTAATGACAGTGATACGATGAGCTGCCCCCTCCAAAAAATGCCTCCATTCTTCAAATGCCAATTTAATGGCCAACAACTCCCGGTTACCCACATCATAATTCCTCTCAGCAGAGGAAAATTTTTTTGAAAAGAAGGCACAGGGTCTTAAGTTAGTTAATGTGGTGGGCCCCTGGGACAACACAGCCCCCACTCCCACCTCAGAGGCGTCCACCTCTATGATAAATGGTTTAGACAAATCAGGTTGAACCAGTACAGGGCAGTCATGAAACTGTTTTTTAATGAAGAAAATGCCGTCACAGCTGGAGCTGACCAGTTTTTTAGATCAGCCCCCGTTCGAGTGAGATCAGTGAGGGGTTTGACCACTTGAGAAAACCCTTGATAAATTTTCTATAGTAATTGGCGAAACCCAGAAATCTCTGAAGACCCTTGAGATCTCTGGGTTGCACCCAATCCACAATGGCCTGTACCTTCCTAGGGTCCATACAAAACCCCTCAGAGGACAAAATGACCCCTAGAAAGGACAATTCTTGAGTAAAAAATGAACACTTCTCCAGTTTGGCAAAGAGAGAGTTCTCCCTGAGCTTCTGGAGAACCGCACGAAGATGACCCATGTGACTTTGCCTATCAGAAGAATATATGAGTATATCATCAAGATAAACTACCACAAAGCGTCCAATAAAGTCTGAAAAAACATGGATAATGAAATTCTGGAATACCGCTGGTGCGTTAGTCAAGCCGAACGGCATGACCAAATTTTCAAATAGACCTTCAGAGGTGAGAAACGCAGTTTTCCACTCATCCCCCTCCCGCATACGGATGAGATTGTATGCTCCCCTGAGGTCCAACTTAGAAAACCATCTGGCCCCGGACAATTGGTTGTATAAATCAGGTATCAGTGGGAGAGGATAAGTGTTTCTTCTGGTGATCTTATTCAGTTCTTGAAAATCGAGGCACGGGCGTAAACCACCATCTTTTTTTTTTTTACAAAAAAGAACCCCGCCGCCACAGGAGAGACAGATGGCCGAATATGTCCTTTACGGAGGCTTTCAGAGATATACTCCTTCACAGCAGCTCGCTCAGGGATGGAGAGATTGTACAGACGTGCTTTGGGCAATTTGGCACCAGGAACAAGATCAATGGCACAATCGAATGGGCGGTGTGGTGGCAGAACCTCAGCCTCCTTTTCGGAGAACACATCCTCAAAGTCCTTCAGGTACTCCGGAATACCCTCCAGACTGACGGATGACATAGACACAGTAGAAAGACCCACAGTCTACAAAAGCCGAAGTATGGACAAAGCAGTTCTTCACACCAAGTTCCACCTTTAACAGTATCTTTGTAAATGAAGTAAAAGGTACCGGAGAGTCTGAGTGACCTCCACGATGATCACCCAGACTCAGCCGCTTGTTAGTAGATGGACAAGAGGGGCAGTCCCTTTTCCAATGTCCGGGGTCTCCGCAGTAAAAACACAGCTTTTCATCACGCCGGCGTTTCCTCTCTTTTTCCTGGAAGTCGGTGGCTCCCACCTCCATAGATTCAGATGGAAGCAAAACATCCGGGTTAGCAGGGAACAACGGAATCCCCCGTTGTGTAAGACCTCTCTCCCGAAGCCTCCGATCCATACGGATAGCCTGAGTCATAGCCTCCTCCAAAGAGCTGGGAGGTGGATGGATAGCCAGAGCGTCCTTCAAGCAATCAGTCAGTCCCTTCCCGAATAGACATCTCAGTGCGGACTCATTTCAAGATACCTCAGTGGACCATCGACGGAACTCGGAGCTGTACCATTCAGCTGAGTGCTTCCCCTGAACCAGACCCATAATGGTGTCCTCTGCCACCCTAACACGGTCCGGTTCATCATAGATAAGTCCTAGGGCCTCAAAGAACCTATCTACCGAGGTCCGTTCAGGAGCGGTAGGGGGCAGCGAGAAAGCCCAGGATTGGGGACCTTCCCTAAGTAAGGAGATAATAATCCCTACCCGCTGAGTCTCATCCCCAGATGATCGGGGTCTAAGAGAAAACCATAATTTACAACTCTCCCTGAATATGCGATACTGATCTTTCTTGCCAGAAAACGTGTCAGGAAGTTTAACTGTAGGTTCGGGGAGTGCAAAACAACATCTACAGAGTCATCAGGTAGACTAACACTATGAGAAGTGTTTCCCTGCACAGTCTTAATATTCTCAGTAAGTCTTTTCTGTAAGTGGGTATGAGACGTAACAAGAGACTGATGTCTCCCAGAAAAATCCTGCACCATCTGAGTCAAACTGGACACTTGATCCGCCAAGTTATGCAGCGGATCCATGACTAGGGAAAAAAAAATTGCAAACTCCCGTTTAAATGTGAGGTTAGTGATAATGTAAAGCAGCTGAAATGCAGGCCAGTGTGCTCAGGACAAGCCTGCACTGCAGCAACCAAAACCACCACCAGGTGGCAGCTAAAACATGCAAAGCTGTGTTAAGATTAAACAGTCATATAAGAACTACAGGTCTCAGCAAGCCCGTGGTCAGAAAACAAGCCAATAGGTCAAAACCAGATGGGAGCTGTTAGACTACTGCAGTGTAGTGCAATCTTCCCCAGAGGGAGCTAGGGAGGGACGTGAGACTGAGTACACAGAGAAGCTATACAAATCAGAAGCACAGGCACCACCAAGTAGTGGGAGCGTGGTCAGGCAAGCCGAGTCAAAACCGTACGGAGGCAGAAGTACCAGAAGGAGCAGCAATACACGTAGTCAATATACCAAGCCGAGGGTCAAATAGCCAGACAGGGATCGTAGCAGCAGAGACGGATACCAAGAGATGGGGTCAGAGTCAGTCCGGGTCATACACGAGTAAACAAGTCAAAGGCAGGAGGATCACCAGGTAACAGGGGTCAGAGGCTCTAGACTGGAAGCTTGAGCTATCACTAACACTGGTAAGCCGGCTGTGACGGACTGAAATAGCCCAGCCCGCTCCAGAACGAGGCCGAGGAAATTAACCCCCGCATGACCAGTCCTGAGGGAGGACAGCAGCGCACAAACTCCGGACTGGACCATGACAGTAGGTTTATCCTGAATTCAGATGGATTGTTCTCTTGAATGTAATGATGAGCCTGGCTCTTGTTTAGCGCAGCTTCAAGCATGGCCCTAGTCTGTACCTCATAGTGCCTCTGTGCTTCATAGTATTCATAGTACATCATAGTGCCTCTGTGCTTCATAGTGCCATTGTGCCTCATGGCGCCTGATTGTACCTCAGGGCACCTAGTTGTGCCTCAGGCCGCCCAGTTGAGCCTTGTGCCTCTGGCTTTGTGCCTGTAGCCTGTGGCTTTGTGCCTCTGGCTTTTTTGCCTCTGGTTTTATGGCTTTGGGCCTCTAGTGTAGGCCTTTTGCCTAGTGCGTACCACTTCACATTTGGTCTCTGGCCTCAACTCTAGTTATAGAGTCCTTGTGTTGCTGGACACAGATCCAGCTTCTTTTGCTTCATTCTTTGCAACTTGGCTTAGCATGCTATACTCGGATTGGCCTAGTATTTTCCTATTTCTTCTGTTTGGAACAGAAATCGCAATTCAGCTACTGCCCTTGAGTGCCAAAGTCAGGACTTTTTCATAGTTATGTTTGAAGGGAAACATAAGTCTATTGGGATCAACCTATAACAGGACATATTACTGTTCTGGGAGTAGGAAATCCCATGAGATAGATGCTAATCATGTTGGTGGGAATTAATTAAACCTTCCCGACTCCATATATGGCAGTCGGACTAGTTTTCTTGATCAACATCCTGTTAACAGATTCTAGTCCCATAATCCTGTGATTTTATGTTTACCAGGGAAGGTATCATGGGCCTCTGTGTACCTTTGTCGTGAATAAGCAGCACTGCGTCATGTGGAAGAGGATCCTGTATTCTTGCTACTCTTACAGCAGTCAGGGCTCCTACAATAAAGAATCTGTATCCGGGGCTCTTACAGTTAAGAACCCAAAGTCCCACTGCCTCACAGTACAGTCATGGCCAAAAGTTTTGAGAATGACACAAATATTATATTTTCACATGATCTGCTGCCCTCTGGTTTTTATGTGTGTGTTTGACAGATGTTTTTTATCACAGACAGAAATATAATTGCAAACATATGAGTAACAAAAGCTTATTGACAGTTAGAATGAGTTAATGCAGCAAGTCAATATTTGCAGTGTTGACCCTTCTTCTTCAGGACCTCTGCAATTCTCCCTGGCATGCTCTCAATCAACTTCTAGACCAAATCCTGACTGATAGCAGTCATTCTTGCACAATCAATGCTTTCATTTTGTCAGAAATTTTTAGGTTTGTGTTTGTCCACCCGTTTCTTGATGATTGACCACAAGTTCTCAATGGGATTAAGATCTGGGGAGTTTCCAGGCCATGGACCCTAAATCTCTATGTTTTGTTCCCTGAGCCATTTAGTTATCACCTTTGCTTTATGGCAAGGTGCTCCATCATGCTGGAAAAGGCATTGTTGATCGCCAAACTGCTCTTGGAGGGTTGGGAGAAGTTGCTCTTGGAGGACATTCTGCTACCATTCTTTATTCATGGCTGTGTTTTTAGGCAAGACTGTGAGAGAGCCGATTCCCTTGGCTGAGAAGCAACCCCACACATGAATGGTTTCAGGATGCTTAACAGTTGGCATGAGACAAGACTGGTGGTAGCGCTCACCTTGTCTTCTCCGAATGAGGCGTTTTCCTGATGTCCCAAACAATCGAAAAGGGGATTCATCAGAGAAAATAACTTTACCCCAGTCCTCAGCAGTCCACTGCCTGTACCTTTTGCAGAATATCAGTCTGTCCATGATGTTTTTTCTGGAGAGAAGTTTGCTTCTTTGCTGCCCTCCTTGAGACCAGGCCTTGCTCCAAGAGTCTCCGCCTCACAGTGCGTGCAGATGCACTAACACCTGCCTGCTGCCATTCCTGAGCAAGCACTGCACTGCTGGTAGCCCGATCCCGCAGCTGAAACACTTTTAAGAGACGGTCCTGGCGCTTGCTGGTCTTTCTTGGGCGCCCTGGAGCCTTTTTGGCAACAATGGAACCTCTCTCCTTGAAGTTCTTGATGATGCGATAGATTGTTGACTGAGGTGCAATCTTTCTAGCTGCGATACTCTTCCCTGTTAGGCCATTTTTGTGCATTGCAATGATGACTGCACGTGTTTCTTTAGAGATAACCATGGTTAACAGAAGAGAAACAATGATGCCAAGCACCAGCCTCCTTTTAAAGTGTCCAGTTGTGTCATTCTTACTTAATCATGACAGATTGATCTCCAGCCATGTCCTCATCAACACCCACACCTGTGTTAATGGAGCAATCACTGAAAAGAGGTTAGCTGGTCCTTTTAAGGCAGGCTGCAATGATGTTGAAATGTGTTTTGGGGGATAAAGTTCATTTTCTAGCCAAATATTGACTTTGCAAGTAATTGCTGTTAAGCTGATCACTCTTTATAACATTCTGGAGTATATGCAAATTGCCATTAGAAAAAGTGAAGCAGTAGACTTTGTAAAAATTAATATTTGTGTCATTCTCAAAACTTTTGGCCATGACTGTAGATAACCTCTCTCTGTGATGGGAAGAAACCTACTTTCCTCTAGCTATAGAGGAGGGTTCCTGTCACCTTTGCAGTCCGGGTGTACAAATATCACTGAGAATATCGCCTTTTAGGCCTTTATTTTTCTCCCGGCTGAGCCCAAGTTGTTTAGCTTTTAAATTATGTTCTTTATCTCTATCCTCCTGTGTTCCCTTGCCATCCACATTCACTGCCCCATCCCCCCTCCATCATGACTCATATACATCAGCCCCTCCATACTTCCCTCTCCCATGTACAGTTCCCATGCACTCCTCACCTTCCTGAGAAACCTCAGCCCATCTTGCCCAATCATATCACAGAAAAAACCTACTTACAACTCCAACATGTACCTGCTCTTTATCTTCCTACTCCTACTGATTTCAGGGGACATCTCCCCCAACCCTGGTCCATCCCCCAACCTCAATCCCTACACTACCTCATGTCGAAACCATAATAATCTTGTTAATATTACTTGCACTCCCTCATCTCCTTCTTTCAATTGTGCCCTCTGGAATCCACGGTCTGCATGCAACAAACTATCTTTCCTGCACAACTACTTTCTGAACAACTCTCTTCATCTGTTGGCCCTCACTGAAACCTGGATTCAGGATTCTGACACGACCTCTCCCCTGCTGCCATTTCATATGGTGGCTTACAGTTCTCCTATTCCCCGAGACCCACAAACAGACATGGTGGTGGAGTTGGCATACTCCTGTCCCCACAATGCACTTTCCAGGTCATCCCCCCAATTCCATCACTCTCATTCCCTTCTTTTGAGGTCCACACCATCAGGCTCTTCCATCCCCTCTCCCTCAGAGTAGCGGTCATATATCGGCCCCCAGGCTCGCCCACCCAGTTCCTTGACCACTTCTCAGCCTGGCTGCCGCACTTCATGTCCTCAGAACTACCAACCCTTATCCTTGGAGACTTCAACATCCCCATTAACAGTCCTACTTCCACATCTGCATCTCAGCTTCTAGCACTAACCACTTCTCTAGGCCTCTCACAGCTTTCAACCTCTGAGACACACAAGGATGGCAACACCCTTGACCTGGTCTTTGTCCGCCTCTGTTCAATCTCCCACCTAAATAACTCACCGCTTCCACTCTCTGACCACAACATTCTCTCCTTCACGCTCACAAATCCTCCACCACCCCAGCGAACTCCTACCTACCACACATTCAGAAATCTATAAGCCATTAACCCTCAGACACTCTCAGACTCCCTACACTCTTCGCTGTTTTTTCTTGTCCTGATCTGGCTGTTCATCACTACAATGACACTCTTAGAAGCACCCTTGACCAAGTAGCACCGCTCACCCTCAGAACTTCCAAACACACAGTAAACAAGCGCCCTGGCTCACATCGCAAACTCACCTTCTCCAGCGATGCTCTAGGAGTGCTGAACGCCTATGGAGAAAAACCCACACACCAGAAGACTTCATCCACTTTAAATTCATGTTAAGAACTTATAATGCAGCCCTTCACCTCGCCAAACAGACCTACTTCACCACCCTGATCTCCTCACTAGCCAACAACCCCAAGAAACTTTTTGACACTTTTCACTCCCTCCTCAGGCCAAAAGCACAAGCCCCTATCACAGACATTTGTGCTAACGACCTGGCCTCCCACTTTATAGAAAAAATAGATACTATCCATCAGGAAATCTGCTCTCAACCACCAAGTGCTGTGACTCCCATCCCCCCTGCATTTCCCCTGGCTCAATTTCCACATTTGATCCCATCACAGAAGAAGAAGTCTCCAGACTCCTCTCTTCCTCTCGTCCGACTACATGCACTACCGACCCCATTCCCTCACATCTCCTCCAGTCTCTCTCTCCTGTTGTCACAACTCACCTAACTACAATCTTCAATCTCTCACTCTCCTCTGGCATTTTCCCATCCTCCTTCAAACACTCCATCATTACTCCACTACTAAAGAAACCCGCTCTCGACCCTTCCTGCACAAACAACTACAGACCGGTCTCCAATCTCCCCTTCATCTCTAAACTTTTGGAGCGCCTAGTCTACTCCCGCCTCACCCGTTACCTCTCCACTCACTCCCTCCTAGACCCTTCACAGTCCGGCTTCCGACCCCTACATTCGACTGAAACTGCACTCATCAAAGTGACCAATGACCTTCTGACAGCAAAACTTAACGGCGACCACTCTCTGCTCATTCTACTCGACCTTTCTGCAGCTTTCGACACTGTTGACCACTGTCTCCTACTGTCTAGGCTCCAGTCACTAGGTATTAAGGACACTGTTCTCTCCTGGTTCTCCTCCTATCTTTCTGACCGCTCCTTCAGTGTTTCGTTCTCTGGCTCCACTTCATCTCCTCTTCCTCTCACTGTCGGTGTACCCCAGGGCTCAGTCCTTGGCCCCCTTCTCTTCTCTCTCTACACCGCCCCAATTGGACAGACCATCAGCAGATTTGGCTTTCAGTACCATCTTTATGCTGATGACACACAATTATACACGTCATCCCCCGACCTTACCCCCGCTGTACTACAGAACGCCACCGACTGTCTGTCCGCAGTCTCCAACATCATGTCTGCTCTCTATCTGAAACTTAACCTCTCCAAAACTGAACTTCTTCTGCTCCCGCCGTCTACTAACCTCCCTAAATCTGACATTTCCCTCTCAGTGGGCGGCACCATAATAACACCCCGGCAGCAGGCTCGCTGTCTGGGTGTTATGTTTGACACCAATCTCTCCTTCACCTCCCATATACAATTCTTGCCCGCTCTTGCCGCCTACACCTAAAGAACATCTCTAGAATCCGCCCTTTTCTCACCATGGAAACAACAAAAACCCTCACTGTAGCATTGATCCATTATAGGATCCAATTCAAAGTACTTGTTCTCACCCACAAAGCTCTCCACACTGCAGCACCCCCCTACATCTCCTCCCTCATTTCTATCTATCGGCCTAACCGACTGCTGCGCTCTGCAAACGACTTTCGACTAACCTCTGCACTAATCCGTACCTCCCACTCCCGACTCCAAGACTTCTCCCGCGCTGCGCCAATCCTCTGGATGCTCTACCCCAAGAAATTAGGACTATCCACAATTTGCATGGTTTCAGGCGCTCCCTCAAAACACATCTGTTCAGAGCGGCCTATCACATTCATTAATCAAAGTCATTCTCTGTGTAAGTGTGTGTGTGTGTAGCCCATTCACTATCTCCATCCATCCCTCACTCCCTCAAGATGGCTGGACCATCATTGTAAATGCACCATTGTATATACACACCTGTACTTGTATCTCCCCCACCTCATTGTAGATTGTAAGCTCTCACGAGCAGGGCCATCTTATTTTGCTTTAATTACTGTATTGTTAACGTTGTTACTTATGACTTGTGTTCTGAAACTGTTAAACTGTAAAGCGCTGCGGAATATGATGGCGCTATATAAATAAAGATTATTATTATTATTATTTAGCTTGTCCTTGCTGTAAAAAAAAAAAAGAGGAAAAATGTTGACATATAATGTCTGCACCAATGGCTCGTATATTGGCAGCTTTAAATAGTCTCTTGTGTCAAAGGATTTTTACCCCCCCCCTCACTTAATTTCACCAAGGTCCCGTGTTAGGCCCTGGATATAACAAATCCGTTGATGATTTTCTTCCTGTATTTATATAAAATGTGTATACATGTTAATGGCACAGCTGAGGGTAAGGGCATTTAGTTGGGCCACTTTCATCAATTCCAGAGTCCAGACTCCCTGTGTCGTTAACATCAGCACCACAAGAGTGATGATCCATGCTTCCGTATCGGGTTCTGATGAGGAGCCCAACTTTGGTAAAGGCAGGGGATGTTACCAGCCAGACTGTGTTTTTCCTTAGTTTCAATAATATCCAGCCCTTATTTGAGTCCTAGACATCTGAGGATTCAGAATAGACATGAATTCCTGGATGAATAATATATAGGCATCCCAATGCTCTGCCATTTTCCATGTACTAACTGTTATTTGGCTTGATCTTCCAGCAGTCTAGGGTCTCTGTCCTGCAGGTCTCCTTGTGCTGTGGTTACCTGGTCTGCAACCAAGGTGTAATCTGAGCCCAGGAGGACCGATGAAGGAACAGTCCTGTGTTATTAAGCACATGCAGACGATTATTGGTCTGGACAGTCCTCATTGTGTTGTGGCGGTGGCTATCACCATACTTTTGCTGGGCAATAAGGTTTTGTAGGTCGATTATATATCTGCGGTGTTTATAAGGATCTATGACAATAACTGCAATAACAATCACTGCGGTTCGTTATTGGTGTTGGAGTACAATGGGTGTGTTTCACTCTGTTTTTTTGCTGCATATTTTGTTTACCACATTCATGCTGAAATTTGTCATTTATAGACCTATATGAGACACTCGTTATGGTGATTTATCTTTGCAGATCTCTATAGTTGTTTATATTTCTTCTGATCGTTCAGACCTTTTCTGTATGTAGTCTGGTTCTTGCCTGGGACTTTGGTCCTTGGGCTTCTGTACCCACCCTGGGGTCTTTACTTTATTATTCTAGTGCTGATGTCCAGAGGGACGTAATGGAAAAAGGGAATTAGTCCTTCCGGTAACTCAATTTCCAGAAGTCCCTCAGGACAACACCCTTATTTTCCCTCCCTTGTGTTTGTCTTTAATGTTACACAAGATCGATCTCTCTGCAGATCATTCATCCAACAAGTCGCCAGGGCTCGAGATCGAGCTGGAGCCGTTAAAGGGTTTCTTACATATGAGTTTATTGGGGCTCATATAGACTTTTCCATCCATCCTTCTGTGGTACTTTGAAAATCACGGGAGGGTGGAGGTGGGAACGGCCTTTTAACCTCTCTGTGATCCTGTCCTGCTACAGGTCAAGAAAGGACTACCTCCAGGGGTGCTGTCCCGAGGTACGCCTGGAAATTAACCCCTTCATAACCCAGCCTATTTTGACCTTAAAGACCTGGCCATTTTTTGCAATTCTGACCAGTGTCTCTTTATGAGGTAAAAACTTGGGAACGCTTTAACGGATCCTAGCGATTCTGAGATTGTTTTTTCGTGACATATTGGGCTTCATGTTAGTGGTAAATTTAGGTCGATAATTTTTGCGTTTATTTGTGAAAAAAACGGAAATTTGGTGAAAATTTTGAAAATTTTGCAATTTTCAAATTTTGAATTTTTATTCTGTTACCAGAGAGCTATGTGACACAAAATAGTTAATAAATAACATTTCCCACATGTCTAATTTACATCAGAACAATTTTGGAAGCAACATTTTTTTTGTTAGGAAGTTATAAGGGTTAAAAGTTCACCAGCGATTTCTCATTTTTACAACAAAATTTACAAAACCATTTTTTTTTAGGGACCACCTCACATTTCAAGTCACTTTGAGGGGTCTATATGGCAGAAAATACCCAAAAGTGACACCATAGTAAAAACTGCACCCCTCAAGCTACTCAAAACTGCAATCAAAAAGATTATTAACCCTTCAGGTGCTTCACATGAACTAAAGCAATGTGGAAGGAAAAAATGGACATTTTAATTTTTCCAACAAAAATTTTCTTTTAGCATCAATTTTTTCATTTTTACATGGGCAACAGGATAAATTGGATCCTAAAATTTGTTGGGCAATTTCTCCTGAGTACACCGATACCTCATATGTGGTCATAAACCACTTGTTTGGGCGCATGGCAGGACTCAGAAGGGAAGGAGCGCCATTTGACTTTTTGAATGGAAAATATGCTGGAATATTTAGCGTTTGCCATGTCGCATTTGGAGAGTCCCTGTGTGCCTAAACATTGGAGCTCCCCCACAAGTGACCCCATTTTGGAAACTAGTACCCCCAAGGAACTTATCTAGATGCATAGTGAGCACTTTGAACCCCCAGGTGCTTCACAAATTGATCCGTAAAAAAAAAACAAAGTATTTTTTTTTCACAAAAATTTTCTTTTAGCCTCAGCTTTTTCATTTTCACATGGGCAACAGGATAAAATGGATCCTACAATTTGTTGGACAATTTCTCCTGAGTACAACGATACCTCATATGTGGTCATAAACCACTGTTTGGGCGCACGGCAGAGCCCAGAAGAGAAAGAGCGCCATTAGACTTTTTGAATGGAAAATTAGCTCCAATCGTTAGCAGACACCATGACCCGTTTGGAGAGCCCCTGTGTGCCTAAACAGTGAATAACCCCCACAAGTGACACCATTTTGGAAACTAGACCCCTTAAGGAACTTATCTAGATGTGTTGTGAGCACTCTGAACCTCCAAGTGCTTAACAGAAATTTATAACGCAGAGCAGTGAAAATAAAAAAAAATATTTTTTTTCCTCAAAAATAATTTTTTAGCACGCTATTTTTTATTTTCACAAGGGTAACAGGAGAAATTGGACCACAAAAGTTGTGCAATTTGTCCTGAGTACACCAATATCCCATATGTGGGGGGACCACTGTTTTGGCGCATGGGAGAGCTCAGAAGGGAAGGAGCACCATTTTGGAATTAAGACTTGATGGAATGTTCTGCGGGCGTCATGTTGCGTTTGCTGAGCTCCTGATGTGCCTAAACAGTAGAAACCCCCCACAAGTGACCCCATTTTGGAAACTAGACCCCCCAAGGAGCTTATCTAGATGTGTAGTGAGCACTTTGAACCCCCAAGTGCTTCACAGAAGTTTATAAACGCAGAACAGTGAAAATAAAAAAATCATTTTCTTTCCTCAAAAATGATTTTTTTAGCCCACAATTTTTTTTCCAAGGGTAACAGGATAAATTGGACCCCAAAAGTTGTCCAGTTTGTCCTGAGTATGCTGGTACCCCATATGTGGGGGGGAACCACTGTTTGGGCGCACGGCAGGGCTCAGAAGGGAAGGAGTGCCATTTGACTTTTTGAATGGAAAATTAGCTCCAATCGTTAGTGGACACCATGTCGTGTTTGGAGAGCCCGTGTGCCTAAACTTTGGAGCTCCCCCACAAATGACCCCATTTTGGAAACTAGACCCCCTACGGAACTTATCTAGATGCATAGTGAGCACTTTGAACCCCCAAGTGCTTCACAGAAGTTTATAACGCAGAGCCATGAAAATAAAAAATCATTTTTTTCCTCAAAAAAATGATTTTTTAGCCTCCTATTTGTTATTTTCACAATGGTTACAGGAGAAATAGGACCCCAAAAGTTGTTGTCCAGTTTGTCCTGAGTACGCTGGTACCCCATATGTGGGGGGGAACCACTGTTTGGGCACACGTCAGGGCTCGGAAGGGATGTAGTGACGCTTTGAAATGCCGACTCTGATGGAATGGTCTGCGGGCATCTTGTTACGTTTGCAGAGCCCCTGATGTGCCTAAACAGTAGAAACCCCCCACAAGTGACCCCATTTTGGAAACTAGACCCCCCAAGGAACTTATCTAGATGTGTGGTGAGCACCTTGAATCCCCAAGTGCTTCACAGAAGTTTATAATGCAGAGCCGTGAAAATAAAAAATCATTTTTTTTTCTCAAAAAATTATATTTTAGCCCACAATTTTTTATTTTCACAAGGGTAACTGGAGAAAAGAGACCCCCAAAGTTGTTGTGCAATTTTTCCTGAGTATGCTGATATCCCATATGTGGGGGTAAACCACTGTTTGGGCACACGTCGGGGGTCGGAATGGAGGGAGCACTGTTTGACTTTTTGAACGCAAAATTGGCTGGAATAAATGGTGGCGCCATGTCGCGTTTGGAGACCCCTTGATGTGCCTAAATAGTGGTAACCCCTCAATTCTAACTCCAACCCTAACCCCAACACACCCCTAACCCTAATCCCAACCCTAACCACAAGCCTAACCCTAATCCCAAACACACCCCTAACCCTAATCCCAACTCTAACCCTAACCACAAGCCTAACCCTAATCCCAACCCTAACCTTAATTCCAACCCGAACCCTTATTCCAACCCTAACCCTAGTTCTAACCCTAATTCCAATTCTAACCCTAATGCTAACCCTAATGGAAAAATAAAAAATATTTTCTTTATTTTATTATTTGTTATTACCCTACCTATGGGGGTGATAAAGGGGGAGTTTATTTCCTTTTTTTTTTTTTATTTTGATCACTGTGAGAGTTTATCACAGTGATCAAAATAAATAAATGAATGGAATCTACGGCGGCGCCCATGAAGTATCCAGGAGGTGCACAGGGACATCGCAGGTACCGGGGGAGGTGAGGAGGGGATCGGAAGGCGGGGGGAGCAGAGGGAAGGGGAGAAGATAGTGATGGCGGCGACCGATCGCCGCCATCAATCGGTGGCGGGGGCCGATCGCCCCGTCACTCGGTGTGGGGGGGTCGGATCTCGGTCTCCAGCCATGGCAGATGCTATTGCAGCATCGGCAATGGCTGGATTGTAACATTTCACCAAATTTCATTGGTGAAATATTACAAATTGCTCTGATTGGCTGTTTCACTTTTAACAGCCAATCAGAGCGATCGTAGCCACAGGGGTTAAGCCACCCCCCCCCCCGTGGTGAAGTACAAAGGGTCTTGTGCCTGCGGGTCGGGTGACCCCGGGCACCCGACCCGCAGAAACGCGATCCTTCCATGACACAGCATATGCGTCACAGGTTGGATTGACACCGACTTTCATGAGGCATACACTGTGTCACTGTCATGGGTGCATCGCCACGAGGATCGTCGCGATTGCACATTCTGACTTCTCGCAGCTGAGTTGCTGTTACTTTGTGTTTGGTAATGAGAGAGTTAATTTTACCTAGCTATTTGCTAAGACTAGGTCCAGCCTCGCCCGGCTGCTTTTGATTATGTTCTAATTAGCTTCCTTTATATCCCTGCCAGTCTGGGTGTTAGATGCCGGTGAAAGCATTCATGTAGTCTAGCAGACTGGATCGGTTCTGAGAATACTTAAGCTAAGAGCTCCTTAGTTGTTTTTACTCTTACAGCTTATAGTTTATCTCTGAGACCTTAGGTGTTCCTACTGTGTGTGAGTGTTGTATGTAAGACTTTATTTACTTTATTTCTTGCCTTTCTTGTATGTCTTTCTGTTCATTAACCGTTACCTGTTCATTCCCTTTGGTGGTAATCAGGGTCCTTCTTAGGACTAGATTACAGTTGGCAGGGATTGATAGGAGACAGGGTTTACGCTGGTGGCCTGGACCTCTGTACCTTTAACAGTACCTCCAGGTAGAGGGATTAGTTAGGACCCCAGTTTAGGGTCAGCATAGACCCCGGTCACCCTCTAGCCGGAGACAGTGTATAACGGATTCCGTATTGACCCACTGGACATTGTCAGGTAATTCTATGTTATCATATATCTATGCGCATGTTATATAGGATGTTGCCCTTTTGATATAGATTACTGACATCACATATATATATATCTGCTATACAGCGTGACATTTTCACCGGCCCATACTAAAGATTCTCCCCAGCTGTCATGGATCCAGTAGCCCAGCTGGCCCAGCAGTTGCAGGGGTTGTCCATGGAGTTTGCAGACATTAAGTCCAAGGTTTTGTCCCCCCCGGAGCAAACCAGATCTGAACCTAAGGTTGCTCTCCCGGACAGGTTCACTGGTGGGCGGGACAAATTTTTTACTTTCCGGGAGGCATGTAAATTGTACTTTCGGCTGCGGCCTCGGTCATCTGGGAGTGAAGAGCAGAGGGTGGGAATTGTTATCTCGCTCTTACAAGGGGACCCTCAATCTTGGGCGTTCTCTATTCCTCCAGGCTCCCCAGATCTCCAGTCAGTGGATCGATTTTTTACTGCCCTGGGTCTGGTATATGATGATCCGGATCGAGTTTCCCTTGCTGAAACAAAGTTACGTAAAATACGGCAAGGAAATCGTCCAGCGGAGGAATATTCTTCTGAGTTCCGTAGATGGGCAACAGATACTCAGTGGAATGACCCAGCTCTTAGGAGCCAGTTTTGTCAAGGGTTGTCTGACAAATTAAAAGATGTGTTGGCTCAGTATGATTCTCCTCCATCACTGGAGGCTGCTATGGCCCTCGCTATTCGCATTGATAGACGAATTCGGGGAAGACGCGAGGTAACTCCGCCTCCCGTGATGACTCCACCTACTACTAAAGTCCCTTATACTGAGGTTCCCCTGGTCTGTTCTGAGGAACCCATGCAGTTGGGAGGGACATCTTTTTGTAGGAGGGAATCGGCGGTGCGCCGCAAGACTAGAAGGTGTTTCTTTTGCGGGAGAGAGGGACATTTTGTTGGGGGGTGTCCATCCCGGGCCTCTTTGAGCAAAGGAGTTAACCTGGGAGTGTGTATTTCGTCCCCAAATCCCTCTCAGTTTCTCGTGCCTACGGAGGTGGTGATTGGTACTAGAACTGAGAGGATTTCTGTTTTTCTTGATAGTGGGTCCGGGGCTAATCTGGTGGACGCTCGGTTTGCCCAGGTGCATGGTATGCAACTGTGTGTATTGGCCAAACCGGTCCCTATAGTCTCTATTGATTCTAGACCTCTCGGTCAAGGTAGCTTGGTACAAGCTCTTCATAACATAGATCTTCGAGTAGGGGCAATACATAAAGAGCAATTGTCTTTATGTGTTGGAGGGTCTACCTACTCCTATTGTGTTGGGACTTCCTTGGTTGGCTAAACATAACCCAGTGATTGATTGGCAATCCAGAAAGATAAGCCAGTGGGGTGAATTTTGCAGGAATAACTGCATGAGCACGGTCATCGGTGCGGTTGTGCCTAGGACTTTGCCTCCTTTTCTGGAGGACTTTGGGGAGATGTTCTCAGAGGAGGGTGTCAAGAGTTACCTCCTCATCGCACGTATGACTGCTCAATAAAATTGCTTCCTGATGCCTTATCTCATAGTGTCCCAGGGGCCGGAAAGACGGATGGCCCGGTTCCTATCATGCAGGAGGGAGTGCTGAATGGTCTGAGTGCTATGGGGAACCGTTACAAGCGGAGGTCTGATAGGAGGAGAGTGTTTGGTCCGGACCTAGGTGTGAACGATCTGGTGTGGTTGTCTACCAAGAATGTAAAACTCAAGGTTCCCTCCTGGAAACTGGGTCCCAGGTTCATCGGTCCATACAGGATCAGTTCTATAGTTAATCCTGTGGCATTTCGTCTGGACCTCCCTCCTATGTTTAAAATCCACAATGTGTTCCACAAATCGTTGCTTAAAAGGTACGTGGCGCCAGTTATACCATCGCCTCTGCCTCCTCCTCCGGTGGTGGTCAATGGTAGCTTGGAGTTTCAGGTGTTGAAGATCATTGACTCACGTCTGAATCGTCGGTCCCTTCAGTACCTGGTTCATTGGAAGGGGTATGGTCCTGAGGAGAGGACGTGGGTCCCTGCGTCGGAGGTTAACGCAGATCGATTGGTTCGGACCTTCCACACAACTTACCCGGGCAGACCTGGCCCTGAGGGTCCGGAGGCCCCTCGTAGAAGGGGGGGTACTGTCATGGGTGCATCGCCACGAGGATCGTCGCGATTGCACATTCTGACTTCTCGCAGCTGAGTTGCTGTTACTTTGTGTTTGGTAATGAGAGAGTTAATTTTACCTAGCTATTTGCTAAGACTAGGTCCAGCCTCGCCCGGCTGCTTTTGATTATGTTCTATTAGCTTCCTTTATATCCCTGCCAGTCTGGGTGTTAGATGCCGGTGAAAGCATTCATGTAGTCTAGCAGACTGGATCGGTTCTGAGAATACTTAAGCTAAAGGGTATGCCACACTGAACAATATCGCTAACGGGATCGCTAAAAAACGTCACTATTTAGCGATCCCGTTAGCGATGTTGTTCAGTGCGGCATCTGCCAGCGACGAGCTTCCTGCTGTGATCTCGCTCTCGCTGGAATCGTTCCGGACCCTATTTCTCTCGCGCTCCGCTGGGTAAGTATATATCGCTAGTGTGGCACCTTTTCTTAGCGATTTAGCGGTACTTTTGTACCGCTAAAGTCGTTAAGAAGATCGCTAACGGCGATAGCGTCGTTAACTATATCGCTAAATGTGGCCGCACTTAGCGATATAGAAACAATCCCGCTAGCGATCGCATTAGTATGCGTCGTTATCGTGATCGCTAGCGGGATTGTTTAGTGTGGCAGTACCTTAAGAGCTCCTTAGTTGTTTTTACTCTTACAGCTTATAGTTTATCTCTGAGACCTTAGGTGTTCCTACTGTGTGTGAGTGTTGTATGTAAGACTTTATTTACTTTATTTCTTGCCTTTCTTGTATGTCTTTCTGTTCATTAACCGTTACCTGTTCATTCCCTTTGGTGGTAATCAGGGTCCTTCTTAGGACTAGATTACAGTTGGCAGGAATTGATAGGAGACAGGGTTTACGCTGGTGGCCTGGACCTCTGTACCTTTAACAGTACCTCCAGGTAGAGGGATTAGTTAGGACCCCAGTTTAGGGTCAGCATAGACCCCGGTCACCCTCTAGCCGGAGACAGTGTATAACGGATTCCGTATTGACCCACTGGACATTGTCAGGTAATTCTATGTTATCATATATCTATGCGCATGTTATATAGGATGTTGCCCTTTTGATATAGATTACTGACATCACATATATATATATATCTGCTATACAGCGTGACAGTCACAGGTCGGAAAGGGGTTAAATTACCGGTAGGTCTAATTCCCTTTTTTGCCCCAGATTTTACATTTTCACACAGGGAAATGGGTAAAAATGGCACCAAATTCTGTTGCACAATTTTTCCTGAATGTAGAAATACCTCATATGTGTCTATACAGTACTGGTTAGCCACATGCAAGACTCATGAGGGAATGCCATTATTTGACTCTGAGAACAAATTATTGTAGAATAGTTTGCAGACTCCATATATAGAGCCCCTAAGTACTAGAAAAGCAGCATCTCCTCTTAAGTGACCCATTTTGGAAATTACACCACTCTCCAAATTTATCTACAGGTGTGATGATGATTTTGACTCCATAGATGTTTTTGAGAAACAAGGAGAAGTGGATGTTATTGAGAGAAAATTGCTAATCTGATATTGTAGTGCCTTGTAATTGTAGTTGTCAACACAGTTGTCGGGTGATCCAGGACCAGGGGGCTCCTTCCCTGTCCCTAACACGCTAGCCCTGCTCCCCAGCATACTTAAGATCACTAAGATGCTGGGACCTCCGCCCTTGCCTTATCTCCTAAGTTAGCAATCCGTCTGTTATCTTCCCCCACTAAGGGAAGAGGGGGAGCTACTGTACACCAAACTGACAAATAATGCAACATGGACAAGGGTTAACAGAAAATTCCAGGCATACAAAATATTCACTCACATGTAACAGAGGAATGAACCGGGGTGTGAAGGTAGAGGAATAAACAAAAACAGAGATGGACAAGGAATTACCACGCATACAAACCAAGCTACAGTCACTCTTAACTCCTCATATGAACACCTCTCCCTCTGTTAGCCATGCAGCAAATGCTTGCTCTGATTAGGATTAGTAACAGAGCCCAGAATAGAAAGGGGAAGGGAGTTGCTAACTGAGCTCAGCTGTGAACACAGGGATTCCCAACATGGTTGATTAACCCCTGTTCTGCCAGAAGAAATAAACATTTAAAATGAAGAAGTGGTTCATCTCAGCGCCGGAGTAGGAGCAATCAGAAGCTGTGGTCTTCTAGCTCCACACTGTTGTGGTAACCCCGTGACACTACACCCTCTGCTACGAGGGACATCCGGAAACTCAGGACCAGGATTATCAGGGTGAGCCACGTGAAAAGCCTGGTCCAGTCTGGCCGCATGAACATCAGATGCTTCTACCCACATCCTCTCCTCAGGACTGTACCCCGTCCATTGTATCAGATACTGAAGAGACCGACGAACAAGACGAGAGTCCAAAATCTTCGCAATCTGAAACTCTAAATTACCATCAACAATGACAGGAGACTGTGGTAGAGGTGATGGTACAGAAGATGCAACATATTTTCAGCAGCAGATGAAGGAAGGGAGATACACTAGTCATTACTAGTGGGTAGGCGGAGCCCACATAGGATAGAAACACCTCAGATTAAAATAAGTGTTGACCGGCCCCTCCAGCTTATAGGGCTCCTCCTACTCCAGCTCTCCAGTCTAAAATTTGAGGTCACAGAGGATAGTCGCTGCTGGAAGCAGCTCCTCAGAAAATTTTTTATTTTAGTCGGACAGAGACTTGGACCGCCAGTAGTCTAGAGGTCTCAGGGGTCCTCAGCGCTGCTGGACCCCCACCTCTCCCTTGGCGGATCTGTATTACCCTGTAAGGTGGTCCCTACAGAACCCTGCCGGCCCTGGGGGATGAGGATTGCTTCCCTGGCGGGGACGCAAACCACGCTTCTGGGGTCACTGCGTTCCCCGCCCTGGGGGGAAGCTACGGGCACAGCGCCACAAATCTCTGAGGGGTCCCTGTGGCGCTCAGCTGGGTGAGTACTCCACATTTTAATGTGTTTGAGTGCTTCAGCGGCTGCTGCGGCAGCCGCTGCTACATGTATTCATGTGTGGTGATTGTGTACTTTTGTCCGCAGGTGGATGCCTGCAGGATATGGGAGCAGGAGCGGAGTGAGTCGCGCGCTTTTTTTGAAACCGGCGGGGGGCGTGGCTTCGCGCTTTCCCATTTTTTCGCGGGCAGGAAGCGCTCTGAGCGCGCGCTTTACCCTGCCTTTTTCTCTTCCGGCTTCTCTCCTCTAGCGCGGCGGCCATTACTGAAGGGCTCCTCATCTCTCCGCTCTCCCCGACCGACTGAAAGGAAGACACTACACCGCGGCCAGCTGGGTGAGTCGCTTCTACCTGCCAGGGCAGAAGCTTGACCCCCTCACACCCACAGCGCAGGAGGTACTGTCACACGGAACGCTCCCGCTACGATCACAATAGCGACGCTTAATTTTCTGATCGTTTTTTGTGATCGTTTTATTGTCGCTAGTAGCTGCCACAGTGGGCGATCTCATTGACGACGCATAAGTGGTTAGCGATCTCCTTAGCGACTTTGGCGATCATTGCGATGTACAATTCAGCGCAATATGTTAGCGATCTCGTTGGCGTTCTTGTTTAGTGTGCCATACCTTTGAAACACTGTCCTGCAGCTGTTACCTCATAAGAGGCACCTGGGGCTCGCACACCCTTTTCATTACACAAGGGTTGTGGGGAGTCTGCGACATTAACCCCTTCTTTGGCGGTTAACCCTTTATTGGGAGACAGCTGGGTAGCTCTCTCTTTAAGAGCTTTAACCCTTCAGCGTTTGTTTTGCCTTTGAAAACCACACTGTTCTAGTTGCTGACAGGTTTTGACCTGCCATATACTGTGTGAGGGCATGTCGGATCAGGGTCCAGGAGGTGCGGACCGTCTCCCAGGTCCGCTACAGGATCAGTCTCGCGTATCTGACACGCAGACCTCGACGGCGTCAAGCGCAGCGGTCGGAGGTGTCAGTGATGACAAAATGGAGGCCCTCGCTCGTTCTATTAATGGCCTTTCTGACCTTCTAGGTTATTGGGTGTCAGCTAGATCCTCTCATGGTAGGAAGCGACACAGGCCGGTGCCTTCTTCCCCGCTTAGCGACTCGGAGATTTCGGGCATGGAGGGTTCCCCTTCAAGCTCGGATGGGGAGGTGTCCGATTCGGATAAGGAGGATCAGCAGGGACACTCTGCCTCTCTTTTGAGCCGTACAGAGCCTTTTATTGGAGCCATGAGGGAGGCGTTACAGTTACCGGAGGAGGTAACTAGACGTCCTGGTAAGTCGGCCCGGATGTTTCAGGAGTCGCATAGGTCGCGATCAGCCTTACCATCTCTGGACGAGCTTAATGGGGCAGTGGAGAAGGAACGCCTGTGTCCAGATAAACGTTTTCAGGGGACACGGTTTTTTGAGACGCTATATCCGTGTACGACGGAGTTGATTGATAATTGGATTCCTTCTCCTGAAGTGGATGTCCCTTTATCCCAGCTTAGCAAATCCTCATTGCTTCCTGTTAAAGGGAAGGCGAGTCTGCAGGATCCGCTGGACAGAAAAACGGAGATGGCAGCGAAATCCATCTACGAGGCCGCGGGTCATGGATTCAGAGCAGTGCTAGGATCCATGTGTGCTTGTAAAGCTTCCCTGAGCTGTTTAGACCGTCTACGGACGGCGTGGCAAGATGGATCCCCACTATCCGAGGTAGAGGGGCTTTTCAAGTCATTGGAGGATGCAGCACGATATGGCAGTGATGCAGGTTTGGATACTGCCTCACTGCTGTCCAGGGCACAATCCTCGGCGATCACAGTCAGGAGAGCTCTGTGGCTTAGACAGTGGACCGGAGACGCGGTTTCCAAGCAAGGTTTGCTTTCTTTAGCTTACAAGGGTGGTCAGCTATTTGGATCTGACCTCACGGAGCTGATTGCCAAGGCAAAGGCAAAAGAAACGGCTTTACCGCAGGGAAGAGCTGTGTCTTCTGCGGCTGGCAGGCATAGTGCCGGTACTAGTCGGCGGTCTTTTCGGTCCAGGGGACGGTTCGGTCAGCCCTCTTGGGGATCGAGGCGTCCCTCTTTTTTAGGAAAAAAGAACGCTCAGAAATCCCGCACTCCCTGGAAACAGAACTTCCGCCAAGACAAGCGGGAAGCTGACAAAAAGCCCGCTAAGGCGGACTGACGCCAGGGCCTCACTCGAGGGCTCTCGAGTGGGAGGTCGCCTGCTCCAATTCGAACCGATTTGGGCTTCCCGCGTGTCGGACGCCTGGGTGACGCGGGTTGTGTCGGCAGGCTACTTCATAGAGTTTCTTTCTCGACCCCCAGACAGTTTTTGCCAATCCCGCGTTCCGTCAGAGCCCGAGCTATTTGCCGCTCTACTGCGGGAGGTCGATTCCCTTGTACAGAAGGGTGTGGTGGTACCAGTTCCACCGGAGGACCGGGGAAGAGGGTTTTATTCCAACCTCTTTGTGGTCCCCAAAAAGGAGGACAAATTTCGCCCCATTCTAGATCTCAAAAGATTGAATCGGCATGTCCGCTCCCGGAAATTCCGCATGGAGTCACTTCGCTCCGTTGTGGCGGCCTTGTCGCAGAACGATTTTTTGGTGTCAATCGACATTCGCGATGCTAATTTGCATGTCCCCATCGGAACGGCCCACCAACGCTTCCTTCGTTTTGCCATAGGCCAGGGCCATTACCAGTTTGTGGCCCTGCCATTCGGGTTGGCCTCAGCACCCAGAGTTTTTACAAAAATTCTGGCTCCTCTCATGGCGATTCTGCGAAGACAGGGGGTTACGATTCTTCCCTATCTGGACGACCTTTTGATTGTGGCGTCCTCAAAGGAGGAGGCGGTGACGGCTCGCAATCTATCCCTTCAGCTCCTGGAGGACTTCGGGTGGCTGGTCAATTGGGAGAAGTCGTCTCTGGAACCGTCGCAGTCAATCCTGTTTTTGGGAATGCATTTCGACACGGTACGAGCAGTGGTGTCTCTGCCTCCAGACAAGCAAGCGAGTCTTCTTCGTCATGTACAGGTTATGAAGTCTGCGACAGCAATGTCCCTTCGAAGGTGTATGCGCCTTCTGGGTTTGATGGTGGCGTCAATGGAAGCAATTCCGTTTGCCCAATTTCATTCCAGGGCTCTCCAAATGTTCATCTTGAACCGTTGGGATCGATCGCAGTTTTCACTCGATTGCAGTGTCATCATCTCCCACAGGGTGAAAGAGTCTCTAGAATGGTGGTTACGTCCGGAAGCGTTATCCCTGGGGAAGTCCTTTCTTCCTCCGAGGTGGTCGATCATAACCACCGATGCCAGCCTGATTGGCTGGGGGGGTGTTTGGAACGATCTCTGGATTCAGGGAGTATGGTCGTTGGAAGAGTCTGTCCTGCCGATCAACATCCTGGAATTGAGGGCAATTTTCCTTTGCCTCCAACACTGGACGGTCCCTTTAAGCGGTCTACCAGTCCGAGTGCAGACAGACAACGCGACGGCGGTCGCGTATATCAACCATCAAGGTGGGACGAGGAGCTTCAGGCTCATGTTGGAAGTGTCTCGAATTCTGGTATGGGCCGAGGCCAGAGTGCCAGCCATCTCTGCGATTCACATTCCAGGAGTTCAGAATATCACAGCGGACTTCCTCAGTCGCGAAAAGATGGATCCCGGAGAATGGAGTCTTCATTCGGAAATTTTTGCACTGCTGTGCTCCCGTTGGGGAACTCCCCAAGTGGATTTGATGGCATCCAGGTTCAATGCCAAGTTACCGACGTTCATGTCCAGGTACAAGGACCCGAACGCTGTGGCGGTGGATGCTCTGGTGGCTCCTTGGGACCAATTCGAGCTAATCTATGTGTTCCCGCCGATATCCTTACTTCCTCTGGTGTTGCGTCGGATCAGTCTGGAGAGAGTCCCGGCTATGTTGATAGCCCCAGATTGGCCAAGGAGGACGTGGTTCTCGACGCTAGTGTCGCTTTTGGCAGCGCCTCCACTTCCACTCCCTCTTCGCCCGGACCTGTTAACCCAAGGGCCCGTTCGTCACCCGGACCTGAAGTCTCTGCGTTTGACAGCGTAGCTCTTGAGACCGAAATCTTGACCCGTCAAGGTTTTTCAGCCGAAGTCATTGCCACTCTGCGAGCGGCCAGAGGTCCGGCTACTACTAGGATTTATCACAAGACTTGGGAAGCCTTCTTTTCGTGGTGTTCGGGTTCTTCTAGGAACCCGAGGATTTTTTCCATTCCCAATTTGTTGGCCTTTTTGCAGTACGGGCTGGACAAGGGTTTGGCAGTTAGCACTCTGAAAGGACAGGTATTCTGCTCTGTCCTTGCTGTTTCGGAAGACTATCGCCTCGCGTAGGGACGTACGTTCCTTTATTCGCGGGGTAACCCGTCAATTTCCGCCGCGGAAGGCGCCTGTGTCTCCTTGGCGGCTCAATCTTGTCTTGGAGGCTCTTCAACATGGGCCTTTTGAGCCTTTGGACTCTGTTAGCCTTTCTTTGCTTTCTTGGAAGGTTGCCTTCCTAGTGGCGGTCACTTCTTTGAGAAGGGTTTCTGAGTTGGCGGCTCTTTCTTGCTCGCCTCCTTTTCTGGAGTTTCACCCAGATCGCGTAGTGCTTCGCACACGGGGCGACTTTCTACCTAAAGTGGTGTCACAGTTTCATGTTAACCAGGATATTGTGTTGCCCTCGCTTTGTCCGGAGCCAAGGAATGCGAAGGAACGGGCCTTGCACACATTGGATTTGGTGCGGGCTTTGAAGTTCTATTTGTCTATTACTCAAAGTTTTCAGAAGTCGGATTCTCTGTTTGTGATTCCAGCAGGTCGTCGACGTGGGCAACGAGCTTCCAAGGATTCTATAGCTTGTTGGATTCGGTCGGCCATTTTAGAGGCTTACCGACTTAAGGGCGAACCTTGCCCGATTAAGATTCGAGCTCACTCCACAAGGGCTGTGGGTTCATCGTGGGCTTTTCATCAGGGAGCCTCGGCAGCTCAGCTCTGCCGGGCGGCGACCTGGCGCTCCGTCCACACATTTACGAAATTTTATAAGGTGGACGTCAGTGCTTCCGCTGATGCGGCCTTAGGACGTAGGGTCCTGCAGGCGGCTGTAGTTTAAAGTTCTTGTGAACTTGTAGTTAGCGCTAGTTGCGCATTTATTTAGGTTGTTGGGTATCTGCCTCTTTTGTTTTTTTTGCCCACCCTTATTTTTGGACTGCTTTGGGACGTCCCACTAGTAATGACTAGTGTGTCTCCCTTCCTTCATCTGCTGCTGAAACACGGATTTTGGTAAGAACTTACCTGTAAAATCCTTTTCAGCGAAGACGGAAGGGAGACACACATCCCTCCCATGGCAGAAGTGTGTTGTTGTGTTTTCAGATGCGGCGTGACCCTTCTCTGATAGCGATTATCTGGGCTGAGGTCGGCGCGCTAAGGCTCTGTTCCAGCATTGCCAGCTCATCGCAGTGGTCAGGTTCAGTGAGTAGTACCTGAGACTGTGTGTTTTTCTCTGTTATATGCATAACTTGTCTCCTTGTTTTTCTCTCTGAAGTCCTTCAGAAGGGGTTATGTTGCTCCGCTGGTGATATTTGCTCTTCCTTAGCTTGGGTATGACTGAAGAGCTGGAGTAGGAGGAGCCCTATAAGCTGGAGGGGCCGGTCAACACTTTTTTTAATCTGAGTGTTTCTATCCTATGTGGGCTCCGCCTACCCACTAGTCATGACTAGTGTGTCTCCCTTCCTTCTTCGCTGAAAAGGATTTTACAGGTAAGTTCTTACCAAAATCCGTGTTTTCGAGGAGAGAACTATGTGTGAGACAGTGAAGGGGTGCGTACTGGACGGGGTGTACATCTCGCCCAGGTTTCTTAGCTGGGTGACATATAGAATATAGGAGTGAAGGTAGGATGGCAGTACGACGTTCACTCCACTCCCCATCCAGTACAGGCTTGCAGCTCAACCCTGAGTGCACTCAGCTGTCTAATTAAGCAGCCAGAAATAGGTGGTAGAGTTACATACAGGGCTCTCAGTCTGAATCCGACTTCAGACGCTGCTGAAGTCTCCTGGAAGCCAAGCTCTGGTAACTACAAAATATGTGTTGTTTTGGCCAGGCTGTTAGAGCCTAGACCACGGTAGTGAGGGAACTAACTGTGTCTAGCTAGCAGCCTGACAGGCTTAGGATTTTGGTTTATGATTTGGTTTATGTTTGTTGCTGTGGACTTTAATAAAACTGGTTGCCGCCAGTTTAAACCAGTACTGCTGTCTGTGCTTGAACTTTTCTATGCCACTCCGTCTACCCGAGACGGCGATCCCAGAGCTATATACCCCCTGACAGTTTACAATTGGTGGAGAATGCGGGCAGCACAGTGGCTAAAACAGCAGCAAAGAAACGTTTGTCAAAGCAGCCTTAAAGAGACAGTAGCCCTAATAGTGTATGCACAGCAGAGCTGAACTTGCTGTGGTAAAGACTTTGGAGTGTGCATGTCCTGGGTAAAGACTGCCATAGCCAAGACAGACAAGTCTGACAGCATGGAGGAGCTGATTAAACATATGGCTCAAGCTAGTGTGCAACAGCAGGAGACTAACCGATTATTAATGGAGCAGGTTGCAGCACTACGCCAGGCTCTCAGCACCTCGTCCCAGAGTGATGACGCAAGGTCACTGCGTTGTCCGCGGTAAAGAAGGCGGAAAACAGACTTTGCAGAAGATGACGCCTCATGATGATGTGGAGGCATATCTCAGTATATTTGAAAGACTGGCAGAGAAGGAGAATCTGCCACCATCTGAATGGGCCATGGTAGTCGCACCCTATCTGACTGGGGAACCTCAAAAGGCCCATTTTGACCTTAGCGAGCAGGACAGCAGAGACTATGCCAAGCTGAAAGCGGAGATTCTTGCCCGCCTGGGTGTTGCGATTGCAGTCCGTGCCAGGAGAGTCTATAACTGGAGATACAGTGGGGACAAGCCTGCTCGCTCACAAATGTATGATCTAATTTATTTAGTAAAGGAGTGGCTGGAGCCTGACGTCAGCACCCCTGCCCAAATGGTCGAAAAAGTAGTGGTGGACCGGTACATCTGGGCCCTTCCTCCTGAGGTGCAGCTCTGGGTCGGACAGGGAGACCCCAAAGACGCCAATCAACTGGTCAGCCTGATTGAGTGGTACTCCGCCACCAAAGACTACCTCCGAGCGGTCGTCACTTCGGAATTCCCGGCCTCCGACATCTCCCGGTAAGAGGGTTCCAGCTGGTGAGGCCAGGGGGGCTGCTGATAGAAGGGGCCAGGCCCGAGGGGACATGTGTGAGGCAAGGGCCGATGCTTCCCTGTCGGGAGTTCCCAGGCCTAGAAAGGTCTCCCCGTCTGAACCACCAAGCCTGAGACAGTGTTGGAGATGCCGTGAAAGGGGTCATATTTCAGCCAACTGTCCACTAGTGGGGGAACCTATGGACTGTGATGCTGGAAGGTCTCTCTCTCTCTCCTCGCGGAACCAGTGTGC
Source organism: Oophaga sylvatica (assembly GCA_033576555.1). Classification (NCBI taxonomy): domain Eukaryota; kingdom Metazoa; phylum Chordata; class Amphibia; order Anura; family Dendrobatidae; genus Oophaga; species Oophaga sylvatica. The sequence goes on along the minus strand of JARQOD010000003.1, from coordinate 272,647,385 downwards.
GTGGCCACCCCAGCCGAGGAGAATGGCTCACAGGTGTCCCAGGTGGTTATAAATGGCTGCCCCGTACAAGCCCTCCTAGACTCCGGGAGTCGAGTGACTCTGGTACATGCCAGCCTGGCTGATAGGGACTTCATCCCCGATAAACACCTGAGTGTGGTGTGCATCCATGGAGATTCCAAAGTCTACCCGGTGACTTCCGTGGACTTCGTCACCAAACTCGGGAGATCTCGTATGAAGTGGGGGTAGTGAAGAACCTGATGCACCCGTCATATTGGGTCATGACTTTCCCCTGTTTTGGGGTCTTTGGAAAAAAATGGTTCTACCGGACAGTGTGATGAAGCTCCTACTGAGGTTGCGCGGTCCATAGGGGCAGAACACAATGCTAGTGTGTTGTTGAACGTAGGGGATGATAATGATACTGATAATGATGAATTTCCATTTCAAGTGATGTTCGGGGAGGGGGATAATGGTTCTCTGGAACAGAATGTCCCTGACCTACCTGTGTCCCGTGGCAATTTGGGGAGTGAGCAGTTGCGAGACCCCACTCTTAAACATGCCAGGGAAAATATAACTGTTCTGAATGAGATCCCACAAGAGCCCGGCTCTGATGAAAGATTTCCCCATTTTGCCATGAACAATGACCTGCTATATAGGGTCACTAAGGTCAAGGGAGAGGTCGTGAGTCAGCTCCTGGTACCTAAGCCATATATAAGTATGGTGCTAGGTTTGTCACATAACCATGTGCTTGGTGGGTACCTGGGGATGGACAAGACCCAGGAAAGAATCCTCCAGAGGTTTTACTGGCCAGGGGTTTATCGAGATGTGGAGGATTATTGCAAAACCTGCCCCACGTGTCAGATAAATGCTCCTGTTTCTCACTTCCGCAGTCCATTAGTCCCTCTTCCGGTTATAGAGATACCATTTGAAAGAGTAGCGATGGACTTGGCAGGTCCTATTGTGAAATCAGCCAGGGGGCACCAATACATACTAGTGGTACTTGATTATGCCACCCGGTACCCCGAGGCTGTCCCTTTAAGAATATGGCGTCAAAAAATAATGCACCGGATTTCTTTCATATGTTTTCCAGGACAGGAATCCCTAAAGAGATCCTCACGGACCAAGGCACACCTTTTATGTCCAAGGTGATGAAGGAGCTGTGTAAGTTGCTTAAAATCTCGCACATTCGAACATCCGTGTATCACCCACAGACGGATGGGCTGGTTGAACGTTTTAATAAAACGTTAAAACATATGTTAAAGAAAGCAGTGGAGAAAGATGGTCGGGACTGGGACTACCTGTTACCCTACCTAATGTTTTCGGTCAGAGAGGTGCCCCAAGCCTCTACTGGGTTTTCTCCCTTTGAGTTGGTATATGGTCGGCACCTGCGGGGCTTGCTAGATATAGCCAAGGAAGTATGGGAGACCGAGGCAACCCCATACAAGAGTGTTATAGAGCATATTGCCCAGATGCAGGATAGAATTGCTAAGGTTATACCATTGGTTAAGGATCATCTGCAGAGAGCCCAAGAAGCTCAAAGCAAAATATATAATCGGTCAGCAAAAGTTAGGACATTCAACCCCGGGGATCGGGTCCTGATCTTAATCCCCACAGTAGAAAGTAAGTTTTTGGCCAAGTGGCATGGACCCTACGAGATAGTACAGAAAGTGAGCGAGGTCACCTACAAGGTACACCAGCCAGGGAGACGGAAGCCCTACCAGGTCTATCATATCAACCTGATCAAGCCCTGGAGGGACAGAGAGTCATTATTGGCCTCGGGTGAATTAGAGAAAGGGTTAAAACCCCCTATACCTCCTGTGATAGTGGGTGAGACGTTGTCAGTACACCAAAAACAGGAAGTACGGGAGTTTCTGCAGAAAAATCAGCAGAGGTTTTCAGACTTGCCCGTCCGGACTTCTCTCGTGAAGCACCATATCGAGACCGAACCCGGCACTAAGGTCAAGCTGAAACCGTACAGGATTCCGGAAGCCCGTAGAGAGATAGTCTCCACTGAGATCAAACGGATGCTAGCCCTCGGGGTCATTGAGGAGGTCCAAAGCGAGTGGTGTAGCCCGATTGCCCTGATCCCAAAACCTAATGGAACCTGGAGGTTCTGCAATGATTTTAGAAAGTTAAACGACGTGTCAAAGTTTGACGCCTACCCTATGCCCCGGGTAGACGAGCTAATCGAGAGGTTAGGGGGCGTCCGTTATATTACAACCCTCGATCTGACAAAAGGGTACTGGCAGATACCCTTGTCTGAGGAGGCAAAAGAAAAAACGGCCTTTGCAACCCCCGACGGCTTGTTTCAGTACCTTGTGATGCCATTCGGCTTGCATGGAGCCCCGGCTACCTTTCAGAGGCTTATGGACCTGATCCTGCGCCCGCATCAAGCCTATGCGGCTGCCTACCTGGATGATGTGGTAATTTTCAGTTCCGATTGGAAGAGCCACCTCGCTAAGGTACAAGCCGTCTTAGACTCGATAGGCGGAGCTGGGCTGAACATAAACCCAGAGAAATGTGCCATTGGCCTGGAAGAGGCCAAGTACTGTCATGGAAATATATATGTATTCCATGTATTCAATGTATATTCATATTTATTTATTTACAGTTAGATAGATCTCACTTGCTAAAAATCCTGTGCTCAGCATATCTATGCCAAAGCTGATGCTAGCTATAATCAGTTTCTTAAGATGACCCTGGCTATAGCTCATAGGGACTTTTTACCAAGGACACGGAAACAAGGACAGAAGATATCTATTATTTTCTTTACTAGCCACGTAGGAAAACTGGGTCAAAGAACAATAAATCTGCAACTTCAGCCCTTTTATCATAATTATCATACTTTTACTAAAACAGCCAATAATCTAGCAGCTTTTAATTGTATGTTAATTGACTAACCAGCCCCTTTTTATAAACGTATAAAACCTTGAATGAACAATAAACGGTTGGTCTTGACGAACTGTTATACTGACACTTTCCGTGTGGACAGTCCTCATTTCGTTCTGAGCGCTCAAAAAGACATTTAATCTAAAATTGGGAACAGCAGCAGCAAACACTGCAGGATAGATTTATCCTAATTAAATTTCCATAACAGCTGACGCCTGCATGCGGGGCAGTGGACGAAACGCACGGGGACCTGCTGACCGGAGAGACAGAGGTGTTGGCCATGGCCTTGGCTCGCGGGACAGAGACTGTGCAGCTCCATAAGTAAGGTAAGAAAATCTTGTCATCTTACCTGAAAGTCCCTTGTGTCCAGTCCAGGTTTTACACCTCTTGCCGGTCAGGTGTGGTCACCACAGCATTCCCAGGTAGTGTAAAAAGTCCACACCCTTATCCAAAATCCTGGGATATAAGGTGTTTGCTGCTGTGCTGTGTATGTGTTTCATGTTTTGTGTGAACCGGGAGAAAGTTGGAACGGTGACTGTTTGCTTGCTGATTTCTGGGAGCTGTATAGCAGGAAAACCAAATTGTTGGATAAGTTCTCACAGATTCCTTCACACATCGGAGGGAGACAATCCCAGTATTCCAGGTGTGAAGGGTGGGGGCTTTGTTTGGATAAATTCTCACAGTTTCCTTCACACATCGGAGGGAGACACTCCCAGTATTCCAGGTGTGAAGGGTGGGAATTTTGTACAGGCTATTACAGATTCCTGTGGCCGGCGTACCAGGCATGGCGACTGGTTTTTCAAGGTAATAGACCTGGAGCATTGGCGTGCTCAGTGCAATTGGTGAGTTATCAGTTACCAGAGCAGCTTGTATGTGTCACAGATCATCTAAAAGAGGGATTTGTATTCTCCCGGGTGTCTGTTTCATTTGTACGTGTCCCTGTCTGTATCAGGTATCGCTGCTTTAAATTTTCACTCAGAGCAGAGTACGCTCTGTCACTATCTCATTCACTGCTGGCTGCAGCAGCGAGAAACCCCTTTGACCCCCCCATCTGCTAATCACGTTGTCACATCTGTTTCCTGGTTTTGATCTTTTTGAGCTAGTTTTTGGCTACAGGCTGTAGTGTGAAAATTCTCAGGCATTCAGACTGAACTGTATTCATTTTTTTTTCTATTCTGAGGGATAACCTTTTTTTTGATACGTGATTTCAGTGTCTGTAGATGCAGCAAGCAGAGATATAAGGGAGGAGGGAATTGCCAGCAGCAGAAAAGCGAGATGACATTCCAGAGGGCGGGAGGATAAAGCCTACACTACCAGACAAAAGTTTTAAAAAGTATTTTTCTTTTGTTTTTATCATTTTACAATCAGTTTTTCCACCTCTTTTCTGTTTTTAATTAGCTGTTTTAGTAACAAGGGTTTTTTCTTCTTGCAAACCTTGTTGTTTTTTTAGAGTTTTACTATTAATACGTTTTTTTTTCCTCCTCTTTTTTGATCAGTTTTTTCTTTTTGATTTTTGGAGTTTTTTTTTTTTTTTGGTCAATCTTTTTCCTAAGAGTTTTTACTAAACTGTGTAGGGTTTTCTTTCTGTTTTTCTTTTTAAATCTAACTCTTGTTTTTAAAGTTTTTTCTTTTAAGTAAATTTTTAAATAATTTTGGAGAGGTTTTTCTAATCAACTTATTTTAGAGTTTTCTTTTCCTCTTTTCTCCAACCATTTTTTTTTTTTAAAACACAAGGTCTACTAGCATGCTTTAGACCAAGGACAGAAACACAGATAAGAAATTGCTGGCTGAGGGAGAACACACAAACAATTGCGCAGCGGCTTCACTCACCCCTCCCATCAGGCATTCAGCGAAGACAAGAATTTCGGTGTCCTTGCACACAGAACCAGAATGCAGCAGTTCACAGACCATTTTTTAAAATTTTTAATCACCTTTGTTGAATAGGTTTTTGGAATAGACACAGTACATGAGAATCAAAGGGCTAGGCATGTGAATAGAAGGTCAGAGTACGTGAGAATCAAATGGACGGGCAGACTTTACGCTGCACAGTGAATTAAATGTTTTTTTTGTTTTTTTTTGAAAGGCACAGGAAAGTTTGTTTTTAGATTGCCGTCTGCTATAAAAGAGCAGTGGTGGTCTTGCATCGTGTAGAAGGTACAGCAAGTTATTTGAACGGACCAGGAAGTGATTTTTATGTGAAGAAGATTGAAAAGGTGTTAAATCGTCTGTGTGAAAATGATCACGGATATGTCACAAGAGCAGGATTTAGAGCCTCACACATCACATGTCCATCATGTGGAGACATGGGACAGGTGTAGGCTGCTCTCATTGAATAAGTAGCCTTGTACAGGGAAAAACGCTCCCCCCTCTTCCACAGGGAGAAGGCATTTTTGCTTCAACGGTCCCCTCTCAAGCATCGCAGGGGAGACACCCTCTCCTCTTTCTTCTCTCAGTCCCTTTCTCCTTCTTCTTCAGACTTCTCTCCTCTTTCCTCGCTGCCTTTCCTCTCTATCCTTCTTTCCCTATCATTCCTTCTTTCCCCTCCCTCACATCTCTGACACATCCATTTTCTTCCTCTTCTTCTTCTATCTCTTCCTCTCCATCTCTTTCACTCTCTCCTCCTTCATTTTCTTCTCTCACCCCTCCTCTACACCTCACTCCTCCCTCATCACACCCCACTCTTTCTCCCTCAGTGCCTACAGCACGAGGCACCCTGTCTATCCCAAGCACAGTACAAACATTGCCAGTTATTATATCAGGAGAAGAAAGTGCAAATCTCCTTACACAAAACGCTACAGGTAGCCCCAGACACAACAGCTAGCAGAGCCCACAGCCGGGCTTCACAGGGGGTAGTGTAGCTACAGACACAAATGAGGAACCTCAATGCCAAGCAGAGCTGCCAGCATGGAACTATGACACTGATCCACCGCAGCCTAAGCCAGTGTATGCACCAAGCACACCATGTCACTTCTCATCTGATGAAGATGAAGATGCAACGTCACACATGCTGCCCAATACTAGGGAAGAAAACACACAAGCACCAATAGGGCAGGGACAGGTAGAGGCACCATCCTATGAGCCCTTCATCCCAAGCCAGGTGATCAGTATGCTGCCAGACCCAGGGATACACCCCATGCCATTTTGCCAAAAAATGCAGCAGATCCAGCGAACGTATGCAGCAGCCTGGATTGATCTCTGGGCCGTAATGGAAATAAAAGCAGGTGATGCATTCTGGTCAATTATGAGATAACACTTCAAAATTCCAGCAGAATTATTTGCGTATGCCTGGGAGACAGGACCAAAGCTAATTGAGCAGCTCAGAGAATGGGCCAAAAGCAGACTGACAGAACAAGCTATCAGCCTACATGTCACGAGCCAAGACCAGACAGAGTCTGTAGAGAAGTTCTATGACAGAGTGATGCAAGTGTTTCAAGATTTGGGCCTCATTACCCATGATCAGACACACAGACGGATGTTGGCACAGGCTTTTGTGCATGGACTGAGAGAACCAATCAGGAAACCACTGGTAGTAGCCAGGCCTGAGTACACGTCAATAGCAATGGATACCCTGCTCGCAGTAGCAAAAAGGATTGAGTCCCACCGGGACAGAAGGGATGTCCAGTGTTACAACTGTGGCGAGTTTGGTCATTTCCCGAACCGGTGCAGAACACCGACTTCGCCCAGAAGAAGAAGAAACACAGAAAGCAGTGAAGAACCCCGTCCATAGGACAGGAGCACGCCAAGTCCACAGGGAACCCCACCAGTGGGACCAATATCCTGAGAGTGGATGGCGTAGTCAAATTTTTCTTGTGGAACTCCGCAACCTCATCTATATATCAGAATCTTCTGCGTCCTGTATGGGAATTGGTGGTCAAGTCAGATATTTCCAGATTATGAAGCCCCTGAGCGTGTGGACTCAGCCAAAACACTCCATCATGTCCCAGTTTGTTGTGTCAAAGACCTGCACCCTCAACCTATTGGGAGTGGACCTACTGCAGTAACTGAAATCGACCAGAGTGTTCCAGGAAGATGGGACCATGACACTTTCTTCACCTCTGACCCAAGAAGAAACAGGAACCTCAAACAACCACACTGCAGACCCATCACAGGAGGTGCTGGACATAGTACCAGAAAAGCCACTCCATCACCCAGAGTCAAGATGTCTCTGACCAACTGAAGGTCTAAGTGAACTTGCCTAAGAAGACGGCATGAGAACTTTGACATTGGCCAGGATATTCAACTCAAGAAGGACCCTACTCGCTTCATGGAATGGCAACACCACATCCGGCTCCAACGCCAGAGGTTCATCTTTTGCAAGCACCAGGAGGTGCCCCCTGCAATCAACCAGTTCACCCAGGCCCTAGACCGGCAAAAGGCCACTCAGCTCTTCAAACTTGTGCACAAATACTGACCTGAGACCGAGCTGGAGAAAAAGAAACAACTGATGGCCCGTGCTGAGAAAAAAGCAGCCGGTGAAGGAGACGTCCCAACAAGAAGACCCCCTGTGACCAGAGCAGGTGCTAACACAGTGACTGCCTTGGTGGAGAACAAGAAAGCCAGCTGGTCGTCATCTCTCATGATGTGGATCCTAGTAGACGGCTTGTTTTCCCGCCAGCTCTGTGCTGGGAGATGGGAGTCCCCTGCCGCATAGTGAAGAACAAGGCCAAACTGGGCTGCCTCGCCCATCGGAATCAATCCCAGCTTTCCACAGTGAAGAAAAAGACTGTAAACCCTACTGAGTTCAGAATGGTGCAAGGCCTGGAGGCCGTGAAAGAGGCTACGGTATTTGAAACCCCAACAGTGCTGAACCCGCACACTCTGCTCTCAAAAGTCCCAGTCACCGCAACGGTATTCACGGTGATCAACCTGGCCAGTGCCTTCTTCAGTGTTCCCCTCCACCTGGATGACCTGCTTGCCTTCAAGCACCAGTGCAGTGCATATGGACAGTGTTGCCTCAAGGTGCTCAGAACAAGCCCTTCAAGTTTCACCAAGACAATGTCCTCCATCCTCGTCAACTGGATTGCAGAATATGCAGGAGTCACTCTTCTACAACACGTAGATGACCTTCTCTTTTGCGTGGTTGACATCGATACCTGCACAGTCCATTCCTTGTTCCTTGAGGAACAGCAACGCAAGGTCTGGAAGAACAAAGTCCAGTGATGTCAGAAGCAAGTTACATCCCTGGGACACTGTATTGCCCACCAGACGAAACACCTGTCAAATGACTGGAAGACCACTGTGGAGAAGATGGCGCCCCCAACAACTCCGAAAATGCTGCAGGCCTTCCCTGGTCTAGTGTCGTGATGCAGAACATGGATCCCTGATGCCTCAGTCCTAATGCAGCCTCTGTGCGCTTGCATCAATGCAACCCCGCTCCTTCTATCGGACGCAGCCTTCAACTCATTCAGGAAATTGGAAGAACTCCACAGTCTCAGCGCCAATACCAGGCCTACCTGACTACGAGAAGCCTTTCCGTCTCCCTGATGGAAGAAAGAAGGTCATGCTACTGGAGTCCTGACACGGATTCACGGGGGAAAACAGAGACCTTTAGGCTGCCTCTCAGCCCATTTGGATCCAGTTGCAAGAGGAGCACCCTCCTGCCTGATGGCAGTATCTGCAACACACACCTCCCTGGACAAGACTGCTGACATCACTCTTGGACGGCCACTGGAAACTCTCACTCCGCACGACATCTTGGCAATCCTCAATCAAGCTCAACCAACAATAATCTCCCCACCGCCAGGCATCTTTGTGGCGCCTCTATCGCCTTTGTCTCACAATGTCACCGTCTCCAGACCTACAGTCCTCATCCCGGCCACTCTACTCCCACTCCCAAGGGGGGATACAATATGGACTTTTCAGAACAAAAATTTACAGAATATATCCTCTACTTGGATGGCTCCAGATTTGCAGATGATGAAGAAGTTTCCACACAGGAAGTGCAGTGACCAGCAATCAAGAAATCCTGTGGTCCAGAAGTCTGTCACCTAGCCTGTCAGCCCAGGAAGCAGAACTGATAGCGCTGACGAAGGCCTGCCAGATGGCAGAAGGCAAGACTGCAGACATCTACACCGACTACAGGTGCTCGCATGGCATAGCACACGACTTTGGGCCCATCTGGGCTGCAAGGGACTTCATCACAGCAAGTGGGACAACCGTGAAGCATCATGGAGCCTTCGGGGACCTGCTGGGTGTACTCCAACTTCCAAAATGATGGCAATTTGAAAAATCAAAGTGCATGGAAAACTGAGAACAGAAGAGGCATGAGGCAATAACATAGCGGACATGGCAGCCAAAGAAGCGGCCAAAGGAAGACAACATGGAGAAATGGGAGAGGTCGTAGAGCCGGACGGCTACTACATGACGACCGAAGACAAGAAACCTGACAAAAAGACGTCCTGGGATCTGCTCAAAAAAGTTGTAAGACCAAGTTTCAAAGGAAAGCTGAATGCGAAAGGAGCAACACGTGAAGAAGAAAGGCTATCTACAATGGACTCCAAACCCTGCCTCCCACAAAGTATGCACCCTATGGTGGTCCAATGGGCACATGGACCCACACACACAGATCAAAGACACAGATGAATGATCCGATTGGTGGTTACTGGTTCGCTTCAGGGATCTCCACCTCAACAGCCAAATTCACCAGCAGCTGTCTGACCTGCGGCAAATGCAAGCCTGGACGTGTGGAAGAAAGTCCCCCTCACCTCATCTGGCAAGACCACTCTACCAGCCTCAAGAGGATCCAGATAGACCACATCCAGATATCGCCAAGTGAAGTATTCAAATACGCCATTGTGGTCAAAGAAGTGTTTTCAAGATGGACAGAAGCTTTCCAAGTCAGCAAAGACTACTGCAAAGCAGCTACTTCCGGAAAATAGTGTGCAGATACAGGGTTCCAGAAATGATAGAAAGTGATCAGGGACCCTCATTCACAGCAAATCTGACACAAGAGATCTGGTTAGCAGTAGGGTCAGATTTAGGCCTACACACTCCTTACCACCCCCAGAGCAGCGGGAAGGTAGAAAGACTGAACGGAACACTTAAGAATAGGATGCTGAAAATTGCCCAAGAGACACGCAAACCATGGCATGACACACTTCCAGTTGCACTGTTTAGCGTAAGGCACACTCCCAGAGACCCAGAAAAGCTGTCACCATGCAAAATTTTGTTTGGGTCTAGTTCCAAGTTAGGTGCATTCTTCTCTCAGCAGCAGAATATGCAAAATGATATCTTGTTTGCTTATGTAATTGAATTGGTCAAAAACTAATGTTCATTCTCGAGTTTTTCTCTTTACTGCCAGATCCAGACTCAGTGTCCGGTACACACTCCTTGAAAGCCAGGAGACTGGGTGTTGGTGAAAAAAGTTGGAAATGAGAACACTCGATCCCAGATTTGATGGTCCTGTCCAAGAGCCCCAGATGACACCAACCTCTGTCACTAGAGGGAAAGCCTGCTTGGATCCACGTATCTCATTGCAAGGAAGCTCCCGTACCAGAAGAGACACCTAAGCCATGAATGATGTCGTGGATGCTCTGACTGACCAGACAGATGACCTACCTGATGAAGAATACACACGTTTTTCTGAACATGCAGTTGAATAAAGAGACTATGATTGCAAACACATGAACCCCTGCTAGGGACAGATCTCCTGACCGCCCATTTGCGAAAAGCCTGCATCGATGAGGGGTGCATGTGTTAGGCATGTGCCAGCCCATCGGCAGCATAAAAGAGTTGCAGCGCTTTGGGACAGGAGCAGGTTTTTAGGGCAAGTGGTATCTAAGGGGGGACTGTCATGGAAATATATATGTATTCCACGTATTCAATGTATATTCATATATATGCATTTACAGTTAGATAGATCTCACTTGCTAAAAATCCTGTGCTCAGCATATCTATGCAAAAGCTGATGCTAGCTATAATCAGTTTCTTAAGACGACCCTGGCTATAGCTCATAGGGACTTTTTACCAAGGACACGGAAACAAGGACAGAAGATATCTATTATTTTCTTTACTAGCCACGTAGGAAAACTGGGTCAAAGAACAATAAATCTGCAACTACAGCCCTTTTATCATAATTATCATACTTATACTAAAACAGCCAATAATCTAGCAGCTTTTAATTGTATGTTAATTGACTAACCAGCCCCTTTTTGTAAACGTATAAAACCTTGAATGAATAATAAACTGTTGGTCTTGACGAACTGTTATACTGACACTTTCCGTGTGGACAGTCCTCATTTCGTACTGAGCGCTCAAAAAGACATTTAATCTAAAATTAGGAACAGCAGCAGCAAACACTACAGGATAGATTTATCCTAATTAAATTTCCATAACAGCACCTGGGCTACGTCATTGGCAGGGGGTTGATTAAGCCCAAGACAATAAGGTAGAGGCGATTCAGAACTGGCCTACACCCCTCACAAAACGACAGATCAAAGCGTTTCTGGGCATCACTGGGTACTATCGCAGATTTGTACAATATTTTGCCTCCATTGCTGCCCCGTTGACCGAGCTGACAAAGGGTGGGAAGTCAAAAATGGTAGTTTGGAATCCGGAGGCAGAAAAAGCATTTCAGTCTTTGAAAATGGCTTTATGTCAAAGCCCAGTTCTGGTCACCCCTAATTTCAGGGAGGAGTTTCTTGTTCAAACTGATGCCTCCAATGTGGGGTTAGGGGCGGTTTTGTCGCAGGTCGTGAAGGGTGAAGAGCACCCGGTCATGTATCTGAGTCGAAAACTGACACCGGCAGTACAAAATTATGCCATTCTGGAGCGAGAGTGCCTCGCAATCAAATGGGCGCTGGACTCGCTACGTTATTACCTCTTGGGCAGGAAATTTAAATTACAGTCAGACCATGCTCCTCTGGCATGGATGAAGCAGAACAAGGAAAGGAATGCCAGAGTGACAAGGTGGTTACTTTCGCTTCAAGAATTCAATTTCTCGGTAGAGCATAGGCCTGGGAAGTTACAGGGTAATGCCGATGCCTTGTCCAGAGTTCACGGTCTCTTTGGAGTTGTTAACCAGCCCTCCGGTCTGGAGAAGAGGGGGGGGATATGTGAGACAGTGAAGGGGTGCGTACTGGACGGGGTGTACATCTCGCCCAGGTTTCATAGCTGGGTGGCATAAGGTATATAGGAGTGAAGGTAGGATGGCAGTATGACGTTCACTCCACTCCCCATCCAGTACAGGCTTGCAGCTCAACCCTGAGTGCACTCAGCTGTCTAATTAAGCAGCCAGAAATAGGTGGTAGAGTTACACAGACAGGGCTCTCAGTCTGAATCTGACTTCAGACGCTGCTGGAGTCTCCTGGAAGCCAAGCTCTGGTAACTACAAAATATGTGTTGTTTTGGCCAGGCTGTTAGAGCCTAGACCACGGTAGTGAGGGAACTAACTGTGTCTAGCTAGCAGCCTGACAGGCTTAGGATTTTGGTTTATGATTTGGTTTATGTTTGTTGCTGTGGACTTTAATAAAACTGGTTGCCGCCAGTTTAAACCAGTACTGCTGTCTGTGCTTGAACTTTTCTATGCCACTCCGTCTACCCGAGACGGCGATCCCAGAGCTATATACCTCCTGACAGTCTACATATGAAATACATTATGGATCCTAAAGGTATGCGGTAAAGCAAGGCGAAATGCTACATGATTGACGATGGCTATGATCTTATAAGGACCAATAAATCTGGGGCCAAGTTTCCAAGATGGAACTTTCAACTTAATGTTCCTAGAGGACAACCACACCAAGTCACCAAAACAGGTACCAGGACCGAGCAAACGTCTTTGATCAACCACACTCTTATATTTTATCCCACCTTCCTCAAATTATTCGTAACCCCCTGCCATATGGTAGAAATGGAAGATAAAAATCATTCTTCCTCCGGTAATCCAGAAGAGCAATTACCATTAAAAGAAATAAACTGAGGATAGAACCCATATGCCCCGAAAAATGGGGACTTACCAGTCGATCCCTTACAACGATTAATAACTGCGAATTTGGCTAACGGTAAATTGGTAACCCAATCCTCCTAATTTTCAGAAACAAAACACCTGAGATACGTCTCTAGATTCTGGTTAACCCGTTCAGTCTGGCCATTAGACTGTGGTTGAAAAGCTGAAGAAAATGACAAATGGATTCCCAGACGAGAGCAAAATGTCCTCCAAAACTTGGAGACAAATTGCAACCCCGATCAGAAACAATATCGGTCGGGATCCATGCAATCTAATTATTTCCCTGGCGAAAACTTTATGGCGTAAAGCCATAAAACGAGACATTTTACTAAATCTATCTACCATCACCAGAATTACAGTATTCCCACCGACATGGTTAGACCCGTGATAAAATCGACCAACAAGTGAGTCCAACGTCTGCTGGGAATCTCCAATGGTTGGAAAGTTCCTGATGGACAAGTATGAGAGGTCTTAGAACGCGCAGAGACACTGCAGGCAGCTGCATACTCCCAGACAACCTGATGAGCACGTGGCCAGCAAAACCGCTGAGTAAGCAGATCAGTTGCGGCTTTATTACCAAGGTGTCCGGCCAACACTGAATCGTGATGTTCGCTAAGAACTCTAAGACTGAGATTTACCAGGACAAACAGTTTACCAGTGGACATGCAGTAGGGGCTTCCCCCTGAGCGCCAACATCCTCCCTTTCCAGATCGAAGCATATAGACACCATAACCACCCCTTTTTGAAGAATAGGTACCGGTTCACACATATCTACTCCCCAAGGAGAGCAATGGGATAAGGTATCTGCCTTAATGTTATTGTTCCCTGGCCTATAAGTGACAAAAAAAGTTAAACCTGGTAAAGAACAATGGGCATCTTGCCTGTTGAGGTGTTTCGCCGATTCCAAATATACTAGATTTTGATCTGTGATTACCATAACTGGGTGAACCACTCCCTCCAAAAAATGACGCCACTCTTCAAAAGCCCATTTGATTGCTAAGAGTTCCCTGTTACCAATGTCATAATTATTCTCTGCAGTAGACAGGTTTTTTTTAATAAAATTAAGCACATGGTTGCTATTAACCAGGAGATGTACTCTTCGACAATACAGCCCCCACTCCCACCTCCGGCGCATCGACCTCAATGATAAAAGGCTGAGAGATATCAGGCTGTATGAGGATCTGTGCAGAAGAAAAACACATCTTCAACGTACCAAATGCCTCCCTGGCAGGACAGGACCACTTGGAGAAGTCCACCCCCCTACCTGGTCATATCTGTAAGAGGTTTGGTTAATGCCGAAAAGTTCTGTATGAATTTACAGTAATAGTTGGCGAAACCTAAAAACCTTCATAACACCTTCAAATCCTCAGGACGATCCCAATCCAATACCACCCAGAGTTTCGCCAGATCCATGCGAAAACGGGTGAATGACAACACATATCCAAGGAAAGGGATCTCCTCAACCCAGAAAATACACTTCTCTGGTTTGACATATAATTTATTGTCTCAGAGTGTACATAAGACCTGCCTGACATGTACAGTACCTGATGTGACTCAAGGTCAGGAGAATAAATAATATGTCATCCAGATAGATAACCACGAATCTGCCTACCAGGTGACTAAAGATGTAATTTATAAGGTGTTGAAAGACACGTTCGTAAACCCGAAAGGCATCATCAGATTCTCAGTGTCCTTCGGGCGTATTCAACACTGTTTTCCACTCATCCCCCTCTTTAATATGGATGAGATTATTCACCCCCCTGAGGTCCATCTTAGAGAACCATTTTGCCCCTACAATCTGGTTAACGAAGTCTGGAATGAGAGGGAGAGGATACGGGTCACGGACAGTGATCGTATTGAGTTCCCGGAAATCCAGTCAAGGGCGTAACCCCAATCTTTTTTCTTTACAAAAAAGAACCCTGTGGCAACAGGGGATGAGGATGGTCTGATATGACCCTTAGCCAGACTTTCCATGATTTAGTCCTTCATGGCCTGTCTCTCTGGACCAGAGCTATTATAGTCTGCTCTTGGGCAGCTTGGCATCGGGAATGAGATTAATGGCACAATCATAAGGATGATGGGGAGGAAGTTCTTGACTCCCCTGCTCAGAGAACACGTACCCAAAATCTGACAGGCAGCTAGGCACAGGCTAGGTATCCACCTTAGCCAACCGGGTACCCAAGCAGTGTCCTTGACAATATACACTCCATTCAACTACTTCCTGAGTCTGCCAATCTATTACATGATTATGCAGAGCGAGCCAAGGAAGTCCCAGTACCACAGGTGAGGGCAGACCGTCTAGCGCATAACAGTCCAACACTGGGGGGCGCCCTAGCTCACCCTTCTCCTCGGGATACATCAGCTGGCAAAGATGCTGGGGCCTCCGCCCTTGCCTTATCTCCTAAGTTAGCCCTCCATCTTCCCAGGGAAGAGGGGGCGCTACTGTGCAACGTAGTACACCAACCTAAAAAAAAAAACAAGGCTACACGGAAGGTTGCCAGGTTAACAGAAAACTCCAGGTATACAAAATATTCACTCACATGTAACAAAGGAATGCATCAGGGTGTGAAGGTAGGGGAATAAACAAAAACAGAGATGGATAAGGAATTACCAAATTTACCAATTTTGCCAATTATACAAACCAAGCAACTGTCACTAATAACTCCTTCAACTCTCCTTCTCATATGTACTCCTCTCCCACCATTAGACATGCAGCAAAAAGGTAGCTATAGAGGTCATCATTTTGTATATAGGAAGCTGTGGGAAACATACTGCATACAGGGAGCTGTTGGGCCCTCAGTGCATTTTTAAGAAACTGAAAAGGCAATCATACTGCTATAGGTTGCTGTCGGTGCATTATACTGTATATAGGGAGCTGTGGGGGAAATCATGCTGTATATAGGGAACTGTGGGCAGTTATATTCTATATAAGGGTCTGTGGGAGGCACCATACTGTGTATGGTGTGCTATAGTGGTATACTGTATATAGAAAGTTGTGGGATAATCGTAGTGGGGATGTGGAGGTATTATACTGAGTAGGGTTATGGGGGCATCGTAATGTGCACAAGGGTGGCTATGGGGCATTATAGTGTATAAGAAAGGTTATGAACCATTGTACTGTGCATAGGGGTTATGGGGCATTATACTGTATCTAAGGGTCTGTGAGGACATATTATTGTGTATAGTATTATGGTGGCATCAGACTATGTATATGGGGCTATGTGCATCATAATATGTATAGGGAGCCATTATACTTTATATAGGGAGTTGCATACTGTGTATAAAGCTGTAAATGTATCAAAAATTGTCCATACAAGATAAAGACTGGCACTTCAAGTCACAATACCAACAAGCAAACTCTGACTTATATAATATTAGCCGAAGGAGAGAGCCAGGAAGTAATATTAAAATAACTGTTTATTACATAACCATGCTAAAATCATACATAAATCTATATATATAAATTGTGTATGTATGTGTATCAAGCCACGCCAACTCCACATAGCCACGCCCACTCTGCATAGCCACACTCATGCCACATGCAAAGCCCCATATAATAAATATCTAATATATACTATATATTATATATACACATATCTTATATATATATACAATATATCTATACTACAGTATATACAGTACAGACCAAAATGTTGTGAATGAGCAGAGGGTCCCTCTGGTGGTTACAGACAGTACTGAACCTTCCAGCGAGGAATGGCAATCTGGGATCACTGACTGGACTGATATAATGGAGGTTCCCTCCCATGATGGTCGCCGGTGATCAATTGTTCTGGTCTCAATTGTGGTTCCTGGTTCATTTGGAAGTTTGCTGGTGTCTTGCCTGCGTCTGCTGCTTTCAGATAAGATATTTTCTGCTTTTCTTTTTGTGCTTGCTATTTGCATAGTTTTCTGCACATTTGTGGAGGACAGCCAAGTCCCCTCCTGGGGCCTGTGCTCCTCACAGTTTGTTTGTAGCCGCTGTTGATTTTTCAACTGCTTTTTCAGCGGCTGCGGCTTGGTTTTGTTCACACTGAGATCTGATTTAGTGGGTGGCGAGATCGTGTGATCTCAGTATTTTTGTAATTAGAATTGTTGGATTTTTGTAGGGTTTTCTGTGTTGCAGAAAGGAATCTCTCCTGTCCTATCCTATTTAGTCAGCTTGTGGCCCCAGCGTTTGCTCATTCTATTTTCTGTCTGTGTCCGTGCTTTCTTCTTGTCTAACCGCCATTACATGTTTGGGGGCTTCCTATTTTCTTTGGGGATCTGCTCCGGAGCAGATAGCTTTCATCTTTCTGCCTTTAGGTGTAGTTATCTAATAGGCTGCGACGAGGCGTCTAGGATCAATGTAGGAACGCTCCACGGCTACCTCTTGTTGTGTGGTTAGTTTAGGAATCTGCAACCCATTAGTTACCAACATCTCAGGTGTTCGGCTGCCCGGCTGTTGTTCCTGTCCTCCTCAGCTACCTAAAATAACACCAAAAGTTTGGACACACCTTCTTATTTAAAGATTTTTCTGTATTTTCATGACTATGAAAATTGTACGTTCACACTGAAGGCATCAAAATTATGAATTAACACATGTGGATTTATATACTTAAAAAAGTGTGAAACAACTGAAAATATGTCTTATATTCTAGGTTCTTCAAAGTAGCCACCTTTTGCTTTGATGACTGCTTTGCACACTCTTTGCATTCTCTTGATGAGCTTCAAGAGGTAGTCACTGGAAATGGTCTTCCAACAATCTTGATGGAGTTCCCAGAGATGCTTAGCACTTGTTGGCCCTTTTGCCTTCACTCTGCGGTCCAGCTAAACCCAAACCATCTCGATTGGGTTCAGGTCTGGTGACTGTGGAGGCCAGGTCATCTGGCGTAGCACCCCATCACTCTCCTCTTGGTCAAATAGCCCTTACACAGCCTGGAGGTGTGTTTGGGGTCATTGTCCTGTTGAAAAATAAATGATGGTCCAACTAAATGCAAACCGGATGGAATAGTATGCCTTCAATTTTGAATAAATCCCCAACAGTTTCACCAGCAAAGCACCCCAAACCATCACACCTCCTCCTCCATGCTTCACGGTGGGAACCAGGCATATAGAGTCCATCCGCTCACCTTTTCTGCGTCGCACAAAGACGCGGTGGTTGGAACCAAAGATCTCAAATTTGGACTCATCAGACCAAAGCACAGATTTACTCTGGTCTAATGTCCATTCCTTGTGTTCTTTAGCCCAAACAAATCTCTTCTGCTTGTTTCCTGTCCTTAGCAGTGGTTTCCTAGCAGCTATTTTACCGTAAAGGCCTGGTGCACAAAGTCTCCTCTTAACAGTTGTACAGATGTGTCTGCTGCTAGAACTCTGTGTGGCATTGACCTGGTCTCTAATCTGAGCTCCTGTAAACCTGCGATTTCTGAGGCTGATGACTCGTATAAACTTATCCTCAGAAGCAGAGGTGACTCTTGGTCTTCCTTTCCTGGGACGGTCCTCGGGTGAGCCAGTTTCTTTGTAGCGCTTGATGGTTTTTGCAACTGTACTTGGGGACACTTTCAAAGTTTTCCCAATTTTTCGGACTGACTGACCTTCATTTCTTAAAGTAATGATGGCCACTCGTTTTTCTTTACTTAGCTGCTTTTTTCTTGCCATAATACACATTCTAACAGTCTATTCAGTAGGACTATCAGCTGTGTATCCTCCAGACTTCTGCACAACACAACTGATGGTCCCAACCCCATTTATAAGGCCAGAAATCCTACTTATTAAACCTGACAGGGCACATCTGTGAAGTGAAAACCATTTCTGGTGACTACCTCTTGAAGCTCATCAAGAGAATGCCAAGAGTGTGCAAAGCAGTCATCAAAACAAAAGGTGGCTACTTTGAAGAACCTAGAATATAAGACATAATTTCAGTTGTTACACACTTTTTTGTTAAGTATATAATTCCACATGTGTTAATTCATAGTTTTGATGCCTTCAGTGTGAATTTACAATTTTCATAGTCATGAAAATACAGAAACATCTTTAAATGAGAAGGTGTGTCCAAACTTTTGGTCTGTACTGATATTATACTATGTCTAATATCTAATATATATATTATCTATCTATCTATTATAGATAGATAGATATATATAGATAGATAGATATATCTATATATATATACTGCTCCAAAAAATAAAAGGGAACATTCAAATAATACATCCTAGATCTGAATGAATGAAATATTCTCATTGAATACTTTGTTCTGTACAAAGTTGAATGTGCTGACAACTAAATCACACAAAAATCATTAATGGAAATCAAATTTATTAACCAATGGAGGCCTGGATTTGGAGTCGCGCCCAAAATTAAAGTGAAATTTAATGTCCTTAAAACAAGTCAAAATGATGCTCAGTAGTGTGTGTGGTCTCCACGTGCCTGTATGACCTTCCTACTGTACAACGCCTGGGCATGCTCCTGATGAGGCGGCAGATGGTCTCCTGAGGGATTTCCTCCCAGACCTGGACTAAAGCATCCGCCAACTCCTGGACAATCTGTGGTGCAACGTGACGTTGGTGAATGGAGCGAGACATGATGTCCCAGATGTACTCAATCGGATTCAGGTCTGGGGAACGGGCGGGCCAGTCCATAGCTTTAATGCCTTCATCTTGCAGGAACTGCTGACACACTCCAACCACATGAGGTCTGGCATTGTCCTGCATTCGGAGGAACCCAGGGCCAACCGCACAAGCATATGGTCTCACAAGGGCTCTGAAGATCTCATCTCTGTACCTAATGGCAGTCAGGCTACCTCTAGCAAGCACATGGATGGCTGTGCGGCCCTCGAAAGAAATACCACCCCACACCATTACTGACCCACTACCAAACTGGTCATGCTGAAGGATGTTGCAGGCAGCAGATCGCTCTCCACGGTGTCTCCAGACTCTGTCACGTCTGTCACATGTGCTCAGTGTGAACCTGCTTTCATCTGTGAAGAGCACAAGGCGCCAGTGGCGAATTTGCCAATCCTGGTGTTCTGTGGCAAATGCCAAGTGTCCTGCACGGTGTTAGGCTGTGCGCACAACCCCAATCTGTGGACGTCGGGCCCTCAGACCATTCTCATAGAGTCGGTTTCTAACCGTTTGTGCAGACACATGCACATTTGTGGCCTGCAGGGCTCTGGCAGTGCTCCTCCTGTTCCTCCTTGCACAAAGGCGGAGGTAGCGGTCTTGCTGCTGGGTTGTTGCCCTCCTACAACCCCCTCCACATCTCCTGGTATACTGGCCTGTCTCCTGGTAGCGCCTCCAGCCTCTGGACACTACCCTGACAGACACAGCAAACTTTCTTGCCACAGCTCGCATTTATGTGCCATCCTGGATGATCTGCACTACCTGAGCCACTTGTGTGGGTTGTAGAGTCCGTCTCATGCTTGCACGAGTGTGAAAGCCCAACCAACATTCAAAAGTGACTAAAACAGCAGCCAGCAAGCATTGATACGGATATGTGGTCTGTGGTCCCCACCTGCAGAACCACTACTTTGAGTGTGACTTGATAATTGCCAATCATTTCCATCTGTTGCCTATTCCATTTGCACAACAGCATGTGAAATTGATTGTCAATCAATGTTCCTAAGTGGACAGTTTGATTTCACAGAAGTTTGATTTACTTGGAGTTATAATCTGTTGTTTAAGTGTTCCCTTTATTTTTTGAGCAGTGTATATATAGCTCTGGCAAAAATTAGGAGACCACCACTTCAAAACCCTGTCATGGGCAGCCCATTCTCCAGACATGAACCCTATTGAAAACCTCTGGAATGTGATCAAGAGGATGATGGATAGTCACAAGCCATCAAACAAAGAAGAACTACTTGAATTTTTGTGTCAGAAGCAGTGTGAAAGACTGGTGGCAAGCGTGCCAAGACGCATGAAAGCTGTTTTTAAAAATCATGTTTATTCCACAAAATATTGATTTCAGAACTCTTCCCGAGTTAAAACATTAGTATTGTTGTTTCTAAACCAATCACTAAGCATCTTTCATTTCACCATACCTGTCTGTTTAAAAGATGAAAGCTGAGCTGAGATTGGTTGCTATGAGCAAGAGTTTTCCCACTCCACAACACCTCAGCAGACACAAAAAACAAAAACATAAGCTCTCAGCCATTGTCTGCCCCCAGAAAGGCGCATAGAGCACATGACAGAAATGAATCACCCCCTCCTCTATTACTGCCAGGTTCTATTGTTACTGGTATTAAGAAACGCATAACCAGATTCATATAAAGTAGCAGTGAACACGGTTCACTTGATGGCTACTGATAACTCCATAAATCAATTGATCAAATATAGGAGAACAAACAGGAGTTTTATATGCAAAAATCGTGAAAAAGTTTATTCAACATGACAAGCATTTTAGACTAGCACAATAAAGGTACAAAAAATGTGTGTTTAAAAGGACACCAAACAGGGTGGCAATATGACACATATAGCACAAAAAAACATGCAAGTGCAAATATATATTGTATATAAATAAGTATGGGAGAAATTCAGCAACAAAGACCAGATACTTATCAGTAGTATTCATCCAGTAAAAAACAGTAATTGGTCTCAGAAAAGCATTATAATTTGCTGACATGACAAAACCACATCCCCGTTGTATATATAATAAAACTCAAATGAGTAAAGATAGGGATAATGGAGAGGTTCTCACCAAGTGCCAATTGCCATCCCAGGACACCCCGACGCGCGTTTCGCTGCTGTACGCTTTCACTTTCTTAAGGGGAAGTGTGTGAAGCCCTCTATGAGGACCTTTAAGTATCCATAGTTACAGTCACGTGACCGCCAGATATTCAATCCAGGATTCGCTGAAAAACGGCGCATGCGCACGATGGTGACGCTCCGGCCCACGTGACTCGGACATGCCAGCCTGTAACACAGCAACGGCTCAAAAAGAGCCGCAGCTGTGAACCAGCAAAGCGTTGCCGGATGACGGGGGACGGCCATAGAGACCAATCGCGCGCATGCGCACGCAGCGGTACATAGTTATGCAATATAGTCAGACATCATTTGCACAAAACAGAGATGAATGGGGTTATTCCATCGAAGTCATTCTCAGGATGTAAGACCTCTATGTTTCCATTTCCTTTATACACATAACGTCCCATGTTCATGACTGTTGTTTCAGATGGAATAGCATAGATACATCAGGCATATAATGGATGAACGTCTGAAAGTCCTCAGAGCAAGTGAATTAAAAACTACATAGAGAAAATAATATAAAACGAATTAAAAACAATAATTAAAATAACACACACCAAAAAACATGCAAAGGAGGGAAAGAAAAGGAAAAGAGGAACAAAAGGCAAAAAAAATTCACAAAAACATCACAAGGGGCAAAATTGAGGGCCTCATTGAGACCTGCTGGCTTAACTGTAACCAGAGTGACAATCGATTTAAGTTCACGTTGAGCTAATAATTTTTTAATGTTGCCACCTCTGACACCCAAATGGACAACATCTATGCCCCTTATCCGAAATTCAGTGGGATCACAGTTGTGTTCAGCCCTAAAATGTCTAGGGATAGTTTTGAGGCTAGAAACGTCCTTAATTTTGCTGGCGGCACGGATGTCACGCACGTGTTCTCGAACGCGCACTCTAAGTTCACGTGTTGTCAAACCCACATAAATTAAGGGGCAACTACAAGTGGCATAATAGATGACGTTGCTAGTACCACAAGAGATATATTCTCTGATGTCATAGTTCCTATTGCCATTGCTGGATTGAAAAGAGAAACTTCGGAGAACATTGGCGCATGCCATACAATGGCCACAACTAAAACATCCCTTCTTAGGCTTACTACTACCAAATAAGCTTTTAGTTGGTGCAATGTAATGACTTTGGACAAGCATGTCTTTTAAGTTTCTAGACCTCCTTGGGTCATAAGGGGTCGATCAGTGAGGATGGACTCCAAGGCGGGCTCCGTTTTCAATACGGACCAGTGCTTGGCAAGGATCTCCCTCATACTCTCCCACTCATGGTTAAAGACAGAAATAAATCTTATTTTAGTATCTTCCTTATTCTTAGGGGCTGTGTGATACAACAAACGATCACGAGGAGTTGACTTAGCTCGATTGTAGCCTTTCTTAATGCTACGCTGACTATATCCGCGTTGTTTAAACCTTAGTCTGAGGTCACTCGCTTGGGTCTCAAATCTATGGCCTGATGAGCAGATTCGGCGCATCCTCAAGAACTGTCCCAATGGCAATAGGGACTATGACATCAGAGAATATATCTCTTGTGGTACTAGCAACGTCATCTATTATGCCACTTGTAGTTGCCCCTTAATTTATGTGGGTTTGACAACACGTGAACTTAGAGTGCGCGTTCGAGAACACGTGCGTGACATCCGCGTCGCCAGCAAAATTGAGGACGTTTCTAGCCTCAAAACTATCCCTAGACATTTTAGGGCTGAACACAACTGTGATCCCACTGAATTTCGGATAAGGGGCATAGATGTTGTTCATTTGGGTGTCAGAGGTGGCAACATTAAAAAATTATTAGCTCAACGTGAACTTAAATGGATTGTTACTCTGGGTACAGTTAAGCCAGCAGGTCTCAATGAGGCCCTCAATTTTGTCCCCTTCTTGTGATGTTTTTGTGAATTTTTTTTGCCTTTTGTTCCTCTTTTCCTTTTCTTTCCCTCCTTTGCATGTTTTTTGGTGTGTGTTATTTTAATTATTGTTTTTAATTCGTTTTATATTATTTTCTTTATGTAGTTTTTAATTCACTTTGCTCTGAGGACTTTCAGACGTTCATCCATTATATGCCTGATGTATCTATGCTATTCCATCTGAAACAACAGTCATGAACATGTTACGTTATGTGTATAAAGGAAATTGAAACATAGAGGTCTTACATCCTGAGAATGACTTCGATGGAATAACCCCATTCATCTCTGTTTTGTGCAAATGATGTCTGACTATATTGCATAACTATGTACCGCTGCGTGCGCATGCGCGCGATTGGTCTCTGTGGCCGTCCCCCGTCATCTGGCAACGCTTTGCTGGTTCACAGCTGCGGCTCTTTTTGAGCCGTTGCTGTGTTACAGGCTGGCATGTCCTGGTCGAATCCTGGATTGAATATCTGGCGGTCACGTGACCGTAACTATGGATACTTAAAGGTCCTCATAGAGGGCTTCACACACTTCCCCTTGAGAAAGCGAAAGCGTACAGCAGCGAAACGCGCGTCGGGGTGTCCTGGGATGGCAATTGGCACTTGGTGAGAACCTCTCCATTATCCCTATCTTTACTCATTTGAGTTTTATTATATATACAACGGGGATGTGGTTTTGTCATGTCAGCAAATTATAATGCTTTTCTGAGACCAATTACTGTTTTTTTACTGGATGAATACTACTGATAAGTATCTGGTCTTTGTTTCTGAATTTCTCCCATACTTATTTATATACAATATAATTTGCACTGCATTTTTTGTGCTATATGTGTCATATTGCCACCTGTTTGTTCCTTTTAAACACACATTTTTTGTACCTTATTGTGCTAGTCTAAAATCTTGTCATGTGATAACTTTCATATTTTGCATATAAAACTCTGTTTGTTCTCCTAATTTGATCTATTGTACGGTGTAAAAATCGCATCATAAGCGCCGCACACTGACCACCCTGCCAGTTACATAACACACATCTCAGAACTCCGTGCTAGCCTCTTATTGTGTGCTTAGCACACTAAAATTGGGGTTGCTGACTATGATGGATGAATGGAATCATGATTGCATAGATGTGTATGATTAGGCCTGACTAGGGATGAATATATATGGATAGCACGGACTTGATGAGGATGTGATATATGCATGCCCTGGGATAGGATGATGTATGTGATGTAGATGGTATATGGGAAACTGGATGATGTAGATGAGATATGTATAATGTAATGGGCACGGACAATGGATGGAGGATGTGTGATGGATATGGCTGGCTGAAATAGGTTAGATGTAAGGCACAGGAGGAATGGATGCAGGAATGATGGATGGATATTAGGCTGGGACTATGGGATGGAGATAGTATGATGGGTATATGGGCACGGACTATGGGATGGAGAAATGTAATGATGGGTATATGGGCACTGGACTATATGGGATGGAGGAATAGATAGAATGGATATATGGGCAATGGACTATGGATGGAGGATGTGTGATGGATATATGGGCATGGACTATGGATGGAGGATATGTATGATGGGTATATGGGCACGGGACTATGGATGGAGGATGTTGATGGATATGGGCACTGGACTATGGGATGGAGGATGTTGATGGTATAATGGGCACTGGACTATGGATGGAGGAATTGTGATGGGTATATGGGCACTGGACTATGGGATGGAGGATATGTTGATGGTATATGGGCACTGGACTATGGGATGGAGGATATGTGATGGGTATATGGGCACTGGGACTATGGGATGGAGGATGTGTGATGGATATATGGGCTGGACTATGGGATGGAGGATATGTATGATGGGTATATGGGCACGGACTATGGGATGGAGGATGTGATGGATATATGGGCATGGGACTATGGATGGAGGATATGTATGATGGTATATGGGCACGGACTATGGGATGGAGGAATGTGGATGGGTATATGGGCACGGACTATGGGATGGAGGTATGTATGATGGGTATATGGGCACGGACTATGGGATGGAGGAAGTGTGATGGATATGGGCACTGGACTATGGGATGGAGGATATGTGATGGGTATATGGGCACTGGACTATGGGATGGGGGATGTTAATGGTATATGGCACTGGACTATGGGATGGAGGATATGTATGATGGTATATGGGCACTGGACTATGGATGGAGGATGTGTGATGGATATATGGGCACTGGACTATGGATGGAGGATATGTATGATGGGTATATGGGCACGGGACTATGGGATGGAGGATATGTATGATGGTATATGGGCACGGACTATGGGATGGAGGATGTGTGGGTATATGGGCATGACTATGGGATGGAGGATATGTAATTAGGGCACTGGACAATGGGATGGAGGATATGTTGATGGTATATGGGCACTGGACTATGGATGGAGGATGTGTGATGGTATATGGGCACTGGACTATGGGATGGAGGATTGTATGGTATATGGGCCGGACTATGGATGGAGGATATGTTTGATGGGTATATGGGCACAGGACTATGGGATGGAGGATGTTGATGGATATATGGGCATGGGACTATGGCATGGAGGATTATGATGGTATATGGCAATGGGATGGAATGGATGGTAAAGCAGGAGAGGTGTGTATGATGGTATAGGCACGGACTATGTGGAGGAAATTATGTATATGGGCACGGAATGGATGAGAGTATGGTAATGGCAGACTATGGATGGAGGTATGTTGATGGTAATGGCACGGACATGGATGAGATGGATATTGGGCTGGATATGATGGAGATAGTATAGGGTATAGGGCACGGACTATGGATGGAGGTGTGTGATGGTATATGGATGGACTATGGGATGGAGGATGTTGGTATATGGGCACTGACTATGGATGGAGGATATGTAGATGGGTATATGGGCACTGGACTATGGGATGGAGGATATGTATGATGGGTATATGGGCACTGGACTATGGGATGGAGGATGTGTGATGGATATATGGCGCTGGACTATGGGATGGAGGATATGTTTGATGGTATATGGGCACAGGACTATGGATGGAGGATGTGTGATGGATATATGGGCATGGACTATGGCATGGAGGATATGTATGATGGGTATATGGGCACGGGACTGTGGGATGGAGGATATGTGTGATGGGTATATGGGCACGGACTATGGGATGGAGGGTGTGTATGATGGGTATATGGGCACTGGATATGGGATGGAGGAAATGTATAATGGTAATATGGGCACTGGACTATGGATGGAGGATATGTATAATGGTATATGGGCACGGACTATGGGATGGAGGATATGTATGATGGGTATATGGCACTGGACAATGGGATGGAGGATATGCGATGGATATATGGGCACTGGACTATGGGATGGAGGATATGTATGATGGGTATATGGGCACTGGACTATGGATGGAGGATTGTGATGGTATATGGGCACTGGACTATGGGATGAGATGGGTAGGGCACGACATGGAGGAGGATTGTGATGGATATATGGGCCTGGACTATGGGATGGAGGATATGTTTGATGGGTATATGGGCACGGACTATGGGATGGAGGATGTGTGATGGATATATGGGCAGGGACTATGGCATGGAGGATATGTATGATGGGTATATGGGCACGGGACTATGTGAGGATGGGAGGATATATGGTGTGAGATTGGGTATATGGGCACGGGACTATGGGATGGAGGTTGTATGATGGGTATATGGGCACTGGACTATGGGATGGAGGAATGTATAATGGTATATGGGCACTGGACTATGGGATGGAGGAAATGTATAATGGTATATGGGCACTGGACTATGGGATGGAGGAATATGTATGATGGCAGGACTATGGATGAGATTATGATATGGCACTGGACAATGGATGGAGGATATGCGATGGATATATGGGCACTGGACTATGTTATGGAGGATATGTATGATGGGTATATGGGCACTGGACTATGGGATGGAGGATGTGTGATGGTATATGGGCACTGGACTATGGGATAGAGGATATGTAATGGGTATATGGGCACGGGACTATGGGATGGAGGATGTGTAATGGTATATGGGCACTGGACTATGGGATGGAGGATATGTATGATGGTATATGGGCACTGGACTATGGGATGGAGGATGTGTGATGGATATATGGGTGCTGGACTATGGGATGGAGGATATGTATGATGGGTATATGGGCACGGGACTATGGGATGGAGGATGTGTGATGGATATATGGGTATGGGACTATGGGATGGAGGATGTGTGGGTATATGGGCACTGGACTATGGGATGGAGGATATGTATGATGGGTATATGGCACTGGACTATGGGATGGAGGATATGTATGATGGGTATATGGGCACTGGACTATGGATGGAGGATGTGTGATGGATATATGGGCGCTGGACTATGGGATGGAGGATATGTATGATGGGTATATGGGCACGGGACTATGGGATGGAGGATGTGTGATGGATATATGGGCATGGAACTATGGGATGGAGGATATGTATGATGGGTATATGGGCACTGGACTATGGGATGGAGGATGTGTGATGGTATATGGGCACTGGACTATGGGATAGAGGATGTGTAATGGGTATATGGGCACTGGACTATGGGATAGAGGATGTGTGATGGTATATGGGCACAGGACTATGGGATGGAGGATGTGTAATGGATATATGGGCAAGGGACTATGGGATGGAGGAATGTATGATGGGTACGGGACTATGGGAGAGAGGATGTGTGATGGGTATATGGACACGGGACTATGGGATGGAGGATGTGTATTTATTTATTTTACTCACTTATATAGCGCCATTAATTCCACAGTGCTTTACATAGATTATTGTACGATGGATATATGGGTATATGGTCACGGCACTATGGGATGGAAGATGTGTGATGGGTATATGGGCACTGGACTATGGGATGGAGGATGTGTGATGGGTATATGGGCACGGGACCATAGGATGGAGGATGTGTAGATATATGGGCACTGGACTAT
Organism: Oophaga sylvatica; assembly: GCA_033576555.1. NCBI lineage: Eukaryota > Metazoa > Chordata > Amphibia > Anura > Dendrobatidae > Oophaga > Oophaga sylvatica. The sequence continues at coordinate 272,618,876 of JARQOD010000003.1, read as the reverse complement.
GGGATAGAGGATGTGTGATGGGTATATGGGCACTGGACTATGGGATAGAGGATGTATGATGGGTATATGGGCACAGGACTATGGGATGGGAATGTGTAATGGGTATATGGGCAAGGGACTATGGGATGGAGGATATGTATGATGGGTACGGGACTATGGGAGAGAGGATGTGTGATGGGTATATGGGCACGGGACTATGGGATGGAGGATGTGTATTTATTTATTTTACTCACTTATATAGCGCCATTAATTCCACAGCGCTTTACATACATTATTGTACGATGGATATATGGGTATATGGTCACGGCACTATGGGATGGAAGATGTGTGATGGGTATATGGGCACTGGACTATGTGATAGAGGTTGTGTGATGGTATATGGGCACGGGACTATGGGATGGAGGATGTGTGATGGGTATATGGGCACGGGACCATAGGATGGAGGATGTGTAGATATATGGGCACTGGACTATGGGATAGAGGATGTGTGATGGGTATATGGCACTGGACTATGGGATAGAGGTTGTGTGATGGGTATATGAGCACGGAACTGTGGAATGGAGGATGTGTGATGAGTATATGGGCATGGGACTATGGTTTGGAGGATATGTATGATGGGTATATGGACACGGGACTATGGAATGGAGGATATGTATGATGGGTATGTGGGCATGGGACTATGGGATGGATATGTATGATGGGTTTGTGGGCACGGGTGTTGTGAACGTGTTGGAGACGACTTCGGAGCTGAAGCTCCCTCTGGTGGTTGCTGAGGGTATTGGACCTATGTTGAACAGCAAAAATCCACCACCTGCAACTGACGATTGGTTGTCAGGTGGTACGGACTGGCCTGATATAAGTGAGCTGACCTCCCATGGTACTTGCCGGTGATCAATTGTTCTTCCTGGTCTAGGATGGAATTCAGCTTGCTTTTCTGCTGTCTCCTGCTTGCATTCAGATAAGTCACTTTCAGTTTTTTTTTACTGTGGTTTGAATTTCCTTGTTTTTTGCTGCATTGCTTTTTGAGTTCAGCCGGGTCCCCTTTGGGGGCGCTTGGGGTGGTCTCCGTTCGCTTTTTGTAGTTGTTAATTTGCTCAGTTCTTGTGATATTTTACTTTCTGGGTAGCTACGTGTCCACACCAGAGATCTGATATAGGTGGTCGAGACCGTGTGGTCTCAGTATTTTTGGATTCAGAAGAGTTGGAGTTTTTCCTAGGGTTTTTCTGGGTTGCAGACAGTATTCTCTCCTGTGCTGTCCTATCTAGACAGTTTTGGGCCCCAGCGTTTGCTCACTCTATTTTCTGTCTGTGTTCATGTTTTCATCTTGTCTAACCACCATTATATGTTTGGGGCTTCCTATTCTTTTGGGGCTCTACTCCGGGGCAGTTAGCTTTCCTCTTTCCATCTTCAGGGATAGCTAATTTCTCCGGCTGTGACGAGGCGTCTAGGGCACCGTAGGAACGTCCCACGGCTGCTTCTAGTTGTGCGGTTAGTTTAGGGGTCTGCAACCTATTAGTTTCCAACCTCTCTGGTGTTTGGCTGCCTATGCGGTGTTTTGTTCCTGCCTCCTCAGCTACCAGAACATAACAGAATCACCGGCCATACTGAAATTCTGTGGTACTCAACAGAAGGGAAAAAATAGTAAAAAAAAAAAAAAGTTGTCAGAAAAAAATTTTTGTTACATTTTTTCCCTCTTTTTTCTCTGGGGGCTGAGGAGGAATTTTTTTCCCCAATGGAGGTCAAGCATTTGTCCGATTGTGTGGAGCAGCTTGCTGCTGAAGTTCGGAGTATTGCTATCTATCTTGCTGGGTTGCCTGCTGTGGAAACTTAGGATCCCTCTGCCGGATTTATTTTTGGGGGATCGTTCTAAATTTTTGAATTTTAAAAGTAACTGTAAGTTGTTTTTTGCTTTGAAGCCTAAGTCCTCGGGGAACGCAGCGCAGCAGGTTCAAATTGTCATCTCCCTGTTGCACGGCGACACTCAGGATTGGGCTTTTTCCCTGACACCTGGGGATTCTGTTTTGAATGATGTTGATGTGTTTTTTCAGGCTCTGGGGTTGTTGTACGATGAACCTAATGTTACTGATCAAGCTGAAAAAACCTTGTTGGCATTGAATCAGGGTCAAGAAGCCGCAGAGCTGTATTGTCAGAAATTCAGAAAGTGGGCAGTCCTTACTAAATGGAATGACGACGCTTTGGCGGCCCTTTTTCGGAAGGGTCTGGCAGAGACTGTAAAGGATGTTATGGTGGGATTCCCTGTCCCTTCTGGTCTCAATGACTCTATGTCATTAGCTATTCAAGTTGACAGACGTTTGCGCAAGCGTAGAAATATGCGTGAGATTGTGATGCAATGCGGGCCAGCCCCTGAGCCCATGCAGTATGATGGAGTGACTTATGGGGCACAGCGTTATGAGTAGTGTTGAGCGATACGATACTGCAAATATCGGGTATCGGCCGATATTGGCTGTATTGGAATTCCGATTCCGAGTTCCGATATTTTCGTCATATCGGATACCGGAATCGGAATGTCACTGTCACTGTCAGTGTCCGTCGGTCGGGTCTGTCAGGAGTCAGCGGCACTTACCCGGCAGAAGATCTCCGGCGGTCACATCCCGTGCTGCTTAATGGCCGCCATCCTCTTCTCCCCGGCGGTCACATGCAGTATCTCGCGATATCTGCAGTGACTGCTGGGTAATCGCGGCCGTAAAGCAGTCCGATGACGTCACCGCCGGGGAAGCTGGTAAGCAGCTGTGCTGCGCCGGGATGTCAGGCTCTGCCTGTCATTCCGATGTAGCAGAGCTGGATCGTCGTGGGACAATCGTTACTATGGACTGCGTCGGACAGGTGGTATACTGTTGGTTTGTTTTTTTTATTTTTTTACAGGAGATCGATGGCGTCGCAGGAATGAGAGAGTAATAAAAAAAATGAAAACTGTGTTGTCTCTTTTATTTCATTAAAAGACTTTTTTCTTGCTGTGTCTTTTTTTTAAACATTTAATAACTTTGGGATTAATAATGGATCGGTGTCTTATTGACGCCTCTCCATTATTAACCGGGCTTATTGTCACCGTGCAATCAACGGTGACAATAACCCCTTATTACCCCGCTTGCCACCGCTACAGGGCAAGTGGGAAGAGCCGGGTAAAGTGCCACAATTGGCACATCTTTTGATGCGCCAAATGTGGGGCTGCTGTAGCCTGGTATTATCAGGCTGTTGAGGGCCAAAATCCATGGGCCTTGACAGTCTTTTAATACCAGGCCGCAGCAGTCTGCATTTTACTTGGCTGGTTAACAAAAATAGGGGGGATCCCCACGCCGTTTTTTTTTCGAGGGGATTCCCTATTTTTGTTAACCAGCCAAGCTAAGCAGACTGCTGTGGCCTGGTATTATCAGGCTTGCAAGGTCCATGGATATTGGATCCTTACCAGCCTGAAAAACCAGGCCTCAGCGGTCTGCTTCATCTGGCTGGTTAACAAAAATAGGGGGGACCCACGCTAATTTTTTTCGAGGGATCCCTATTTTGTTAATCAGCCAAGATATGCAGACTGCTGTGGCCTGGTATTATCAGGCTGGCAAGGTCCATGGATCTTGGCTCCTTAACAGCCTGAAAATCCAGGCCTCAGCGGTCTGCTTCATAGTACTAGTGTGAACACGTCACTCTTGTATTCTCTTGATGGTGCCTCGATAAGGGTGCCACTCCCATATTAACATATCATAAAAATGAATCTGGCACTCATGATAGTGACAAAGAAAAATATTGTATTTCAGAAGAGCAATCCACAACATGTGACGTTTCGGTCAAATACAAGACCTTCTTCAGACATATCCATAAAGTTTTCTAGGTAGGAAGCGCTATATAGGATTGCAGTAAAGTAGTTCTGCTGTGAGCGCCTTACCTCACAGCAGAACTACTTTACTGCAATTCCTATATAGCGCTTCCTACCTAGAAAACTTTATGGATAGTCTGAAGAAGGTCTTGTATTTTGACCGAAACGTCACATGTGTGGATTGCTCTTCTGAAATACAATATTTTTCTTTGTCACTATCATGAGTGCCAGATTCATTTTATGATCAGCGTCTGCTTCATCTGGCTGTTAACAAAATAGGGGGACCCCACGCCAATTTTTTTTCGAGGGGATCCCCTATTTTTGTTAATCAGTTCCCTCTGACGTCACTGATGGTGTCCCTGGCTGACCTGAAGTGAAAGTGGAAAGCAATCAATTAAGCTTTCCACTTCCTCTCCTGTCAGCCAGGAGAGGAACTCATTCATTTGGGGGTTTACTGTGAGGCTGCAGCATTAGCTGCGGTCCCTGCAGTAAACATTAACCCTTTCTGAAGGATTACACCGTGGGACCTGACTGTGCATCGGATTGGTAAGAATAATTTTGCTTTATTATTTTATTTTTATTACAGGAAATGGTTTTAGCAGGTAAATAAAATATGGTCAAAAACTGTGTGATTATTTCATTAAACTTCTTTTTTATTAAAGTGTGTGTGTTTGATTTTTCTTTCATACAATAGGATTAATAATTGATAGTTGTCTAATTGACAGCTCTCAATTATTAACCTGGCTTAAAGTGACCTTTCAATTACAAGGTCATTTTAACCCCTTATTAACCCATTCGCCACCGCTACAGGGCAATGGGAATAGACGGGCAAAGTGCCAGAAAGGGCAAATCTAATTAGAGATTTGCCCTTTCTGGGGTGTCTGGGGGCAGATGTTAGTAGCCGGGGGGGGGCCAAAAATAATGGTCCCTCTCTGGGCTATTATTATCTGCCCCCACTCACTGGCTTTGTCTGTCTGGTTGCGAAAATAGGGCGGGAGCCCACGCATTTTTTTTCAGCAATTTTACACCTCATATATATATATACATGTCATTGAGTTTGTGACACATATAATATATATATATATATATATATATAGTTCATACACTTCTACATAGTATAATAGCCGCTAATTCAATTGCCGGCATTTGTGAAAATGCAGAACCCGACATGAAATGACACTTGGTGTACATAGGGTTAACCATGTCCTTTGCTATCTGATTTGCACAAACAATTAAATCAGTCTATGTGTGCAAAATTTCACACCTGTAGGGGTTAATTAAAGGTGTAAATTCGTAGCAAAAAAGTCCGTTTTTTTACAACGAATTTACACCTTTAATTAACCCCTACAGGTGTGAAATTTTGCAAACATAGACTGATTTAATTGTTTGTGCAAATCAGATAGCAAACGACATGAAAAGACATGGTTAACCCTATGTACACCAAGTGTCATTTCATGTCGGGTGCTTCTGTCTTTTCACTGAAGCCGGCTTTACCCGGCAATTGAATCAGAGGATATTTTACTATGTAGAAGTGTATAAACTATACATATATGTATATATATATGTCACAATGACATGTATATATATATATGTATTCTATGTGTGTATATTTAGTGTTTACAAGGAAAGAATGGGTTTTTTTTAGTTCCGATATTTTGTTCCCATAGACTTACATTGGATTTCCGGTATCGGTATCGGGTATCGCCGATATTTTAATGGTATCGGCGATACCATTCCGATTCCGATACTTAGGGATATCGGAAAGTATCGCTCAACTCTAGTTATGAGTTTCAAAAGCATAATAAGTTGTGCTACTATTGTGATGACGCTTCTCATGCTATTTCCGTCTGCCCCAAGGGGAAGACGTTTTGCGCACTCAGTTATTTTGGGTAGTGTTCAGACTAAATTTCTGTTGACTGTTACCTTGATTTGCTCCATGTCCACATTTTCAGCTCAGGCTTTTGTTGATTCAGGAGCAGCTATAAACCTGATGGATTTTGATTTTGCCAAATGTTGTGGTTTTCCTATGATACCCCTGTGGAAGTCTATTCCTTTGCTGGGCATTGATTCTACCCCTTTGGCGGAGAATAAACCCAAGTTTTCTACCCAGGTGATAATGCGGGTTGACCCGGACCACCAAGAGAATTGCAAATTTTTGGTGTTACATAATTTACATGACATTATTGTACTGGGTTTTCCTTGGTTACAGACTCATAATCCTGTTTTGGATGGAAGTCTGTGTCTGTGGTCAGTTGGGGTTGTCAATGTCTTCGTAATGACACTCCTGTTTTTTCTGCCTCTCCCCAGTCTCAAGATGTCCCTGACTATTTGACTGATTTTTCTGATGTGTTTAGTGAGAGTAAGTCAGCATCCTTACTGTTATGAATGTGCTGGAGATGGTTTCTGACCAGAGGCTCCCTCTGGTGGTTGCAGACAGTATTGAACCTCACAGCGAGGAATGGCAATCTGGGATCACAGACTGGACTGATATAAGGGAGGTTCCCTCCCATGATGGTCGCCAGTGATCAATTTTCTTGTCTCAATTGTGGTTCCTGGTTCATTTGGAAGTTTGCTGAGTCCTGCCTGCATCTTCTGCTTTCAGATAAGATATTTTCTGCTTTTATTTTTGTACTTGCTTTTTGCATAGTTCCCTGCACTTCTGTGGAGGTCAGCCGGGTCCCCTCCTGGGGGCCTGTGCTCCTCTCAGTTTATCTGAAGCCACTGTTATTTGTTCATTTGCTTTTTCCTGTTTTTTCAGTGGCTGCGGCTTAGTTTTGTTACACCAGAGATCTGATTTAGGTGGTAGAGATCATGTGATCTCAGGTGTTTTTGCAATCAGAAGAGTTGGTATTTTTTAGGGTTTTTTTTGGATTGCAGTAAGAATCCTTTCCTGTACTTTTCTGTCTAGACAGATTGGGCCCCAACGTTTGCTCATTCTATTTTCTGTCTGTGTCCGTGCTTCTTCTTGTCTAACCGCCATTACATGATTGGGGGCTTCCTATTTTCTTTGGAGATCTGCTCCGGGGCAGATAGCTTTCCTCTTTCTGCCTTTAGGTGTAGTTATCTCTCAGGCTGTGACGAGGCGTCTAGGATCAACGTAGGAACGCTCCACGGCTACCTCTAGTTGTGTGGTTAGTTCAGGTTACTGCAATCCAATAGGTTCCAGCCTCTCTGGTGTATTACTGTTTTTGCTTTTTCTCCTCAGCTACCTAAACATAACAGTATCACCGGCCAAGCTAAAATTATATAGTACTCACAGAAGGGAAAAATAGTGTGGAAAGAAAAAAAAAAAAAGTTGTCAGAATTGTCAGAGATTTTTTTTTTTTCTGTTTGTTGCATTTTTCCCTCTTTTTCTCTGGGTGCTGAGGAGGATTTTTTTTTCTCTCAATGGAGTTTGCACAGTTGTCTGGCCATGTGGATCAGCTTGCCACTGAGGTTCGGAGTATTGCTACCTATCTTGCTGGGTTGCCGGTTGTCGAACCTAGGATTCCCATGCCAGATTTGTTTTTGGGGGATTGGGCTAAATTTCTGAATTTCAAAAATAACTGTAAGTTGTTTTTTGCCTTGAAGCCTAAGTCCTCAGGGAACGCAGCACAGCAGGTTCAAATTGTCATCTCTTTCCTGCGCAGCGACCTTCAGGATTGGGCTTTTTCCCTGACACCTGGGGATCCTGTTTTGAATGATGTTGATGTATTTTTTCAGGCTCTGGGGTTGTTGTACGATGAACCTAATGTCACTGATCATGCTGAGAAGACCTTGTTGGCATTAAGTCAGGGCTGTGAAGCCGCTGAACTGTACTGTCAGAAATTTCGATAGTGGGCAGTCCTGACCAAATGGAATGATGATGCTTTAGCAGCCCTTTTTCGGAAGGGTCTGTCAGAAAATGTAAAGGACGTTATGGTGGGATTCCCTGTTCCCTCTGGTCTCAATGATTCTATGTCTTTGGCTATTCAAATTGACAGACGTTTGCGTGAGCGCAGAGGTATGCGTGAGATAGTTTTGCCTTTTGAGCCAGCTCCTGAGCCCATGCAGTGTGATGGAGTGACTTCTAGGGCTCAGCGTCATGAGTTTCGAAAGCGCAGTGGGTTATGTTTCTACTGTGGTGACGCTTCTCATGCTATTTCCGTCTGCTCTAAGCGGGGAAGACGTTTTGCGTGCTCAGTTGTTTTGGGTAGTGTTCAGACTAAATTTCTGTTGACTGTTACCCTGATTTGCTCCCTGTCCACATTTTCGGCTCAGGATTTTGTTGATTCAGGAGCAGCTATTAACCTGATGGATTTTGACTTTGCCAAACGTTGTGGGTTTCCCATGATACCCCTGCGGAAGTCTATTCCTTTGCTGGGCATTGATTCTACCCCTTTGGCGGAGAATAAACCCCAGTTTTCTACTCAGGTGGTAATGAGGGTTGAACCAGATCATCAGGAGAGTTGCAAATTTCTGGTGTTGTATAATCTGCATGACATTATTGTACTGGTTTTCCCTTGGTTACAGACTCATAATCCTGTTTTGGATTGGAAATCTGTGTCTGTGACCAGTTGGGGCTGGCAATGTGTTAATACTGACACTCCTGTTTTTTCTGCCTCTCCCCAGTCTCAGGATGTCCCTGACTTTTTGACTGATTTTTCTGATGTGTTTAGTGAAAGTAAGTCTGCATCCTTACCTCCTCAAAGGAGCTATGATTGCGCTATTGTCACGCGGTCTTATGATATGTGTACGATGTCAGTAAACTATTCTTAAAAGAACAACACTCTATACAACATATAGATTAGCAACATCAGCATGTAAATATAGAATAGATTTACCTGACACGATATCTGTTGAACTCAGGGTTAATCTTGAGGACTTGATACACTGTCACAGGAAAGAGGAGGACCGGGGTCTAACCTGACCCTAAACTGGGGTCCTAACTAATCCCTCACCTTGGAGGTACTGATAATGGTTCAGAGGTCCAAGTCTCCAGCCTAACCCTGTCTCCTATCAGTCCCTGAACCCTGTAATCAGTCCTAAGAAGGATTCTGATTACCACCAAAGGGATATGGGCTGATCTCTGCTAAATACACAGATTAGACATATAAGACAGACTGGAGAAAACACAGACTTGCATACACACTCAAACACAGAAGGAACATAAATGATCTGGGATATTAAACTCTAAGCAAGGTGAGCTTAAAACAACTAAGGAGCTCTTTAACTTAAGTCTATACAGATACAATCCTATCTGTGGTCTGCATGAAGAATTTCACTGGCAACTCCCAACACAGACAACCAGAGATTTAAAGGAAACCAATCAACAAATAATTAATTGCAGCCGGAAGAAACTGCACCCAGTCCCAGAACTGAGCACAGACAGAATTAACTCCCTAACTGCCAAACACAAAGAAACAGCAACTCAGCTGTGAGAAGTCAGAATGTGCAACCGCGACGATCTTCGTGGCGATGCACACATGACAGTACCCCACCTTCTACGAGGGGCCTCCGGACCCTCAGGGCCAGGTTTGCCCGGGTGAGTTCTGTGGAAGGTCCGCACCAAACGATCTGCGTTAATGTCAGACGCAGGAACCCACGTCCTCTCCTCTGGACCATACCCCTTCCAATGCACCAAGTACTGAAGGGACCGGCGATTCAGACGTGAGTCAATGATCTTTGACACTTGAAACTCCAAGTTACCATTGACCACCACTGGAGGAGGAGGTAGAGGTGATGGTATGACTGGTGCCACGTACCTCTTAAGTAATGACTTGTGGAACACATTATGAATTTTAAACGTAGGAGGGAGGTCCAGACGAAATGCCACAGGATTAATTATGGAACTGATCCTGTACGGCCCGATGAATCTGGGGCCCAGCTTCCAGGAGGGAACTTTAAGTTTTATATTCCTGGTAGACAACCATACCAGATCGTTCACATTAAGATCTGGACCAGAAACTCTCCTCCTATCAGCCATACGTTTATAACGGTTCCCCATAGCACTCAGATTATTCAATACACCCTCCACACTGAAGCAAGTGACGACGAGAAACGCTCCTCCTCAGGAACCCCAGAAGGGCCCCCCCCATTGAATGTACAAAACTGGGGATGAAAACCATATGCCCCAAAAAACGGGGACTTACCAGTGGACTCGCTCCGCCTGTTGTTAAGAGCGAACTCTGCCAGAGGCAAGAAAGAAGACCAGTCCTCCTGGTTCTCTGAGACAAAACACCGAAGATAAGTCTCTAGGCTTTGATTCAGACGCTCTGTCTGACCATTGGTCTGCGGATGAAAAGCCGAGGAAAATGACAATTGCATCCCCCGACGTAAACAAAATGCCCTCCAAAACTTGGACACAAACTGAGACCCCCTATCTGACACCACATCAGAAGGCAACCCATGAAGTCTCACAATCTCCCCAATGAACACCTGCGCCAGAGTTTTAGCATTAGGGAGGGCAGGAAGAGCAATGAAATGTGCCATCTTACTGAACCTGTCAACAACCACCAGTATGACAGTCTTCCCTGACGACTGAGGAAGTCCGTGATGAAGTCCATAGACAAATGAGTCCATGGACGCTCCGGAAGTTTCAAGGGTAAGAGGGTCCCAGACGGACGGGTATGAGGGGTCTTAGAGCGAGCACAAACCCCACAGGACGTGACAAAAGTTAAAACATCTTTATTAACGTTAGGCCACCAAAACCGGCGAGAAAGGAGATCTAAAGTAGCCTTACTCCCTGGATGTCCTGCTAAAGCAGAATTATGATGTGCCTCAATAACCTTTTGTCTCAACTGATTTGGGACAAACAGTCTCCCTGGAGGTCCTGCAGGGGCGTCCCCCTGAGCCTCTAACACCTCCTCCTCAAGCTCAGAACATACAGCCGACACTACCACCCCCTCCTGAAGGATAGGAATCGGGTCATCCATTTTCCCGGCCCCTGGGAAACTGCGAGACAAGGCATCCGCCTTAACATTCTTAGATCCAGGGCGATAAGTGACAACAAAATTAAACCTGGTAAAAAACAACGACCATCGAGCTTGTCTGGAATTCAGACGCTTAGCAGATTCCAAATACAGCGGTTCTTGTGATCAGTAATGACGGTGACCGGGTGGACTGCCCCCTCCAAAAAGTGACGCCATTCTTCAAAAGCCAACTTAATGGCCAAAAGTTCCCTATTGCCGATATCATAATTCCTTTCGGCGGACGACAATTTTTTAGAAAAGAAAGCGCACGGATGCCATTTACCAGGGGACGGACCCTGGGACAATATTGCACCCACCCCTACGTCAGACGCGTCCACCTCCACAACGAACGGCTGTGATGCATCTGGTTGGATGAGAACGGGTGCCGAAGCAAAACATTTTTTCAAAGAGGAAAAAGCTTGGCAAGCTTTGTCCGACCATTTAGAAAAATCCGTCCCTTTTCTTGTCATGTCAGTGAGAGGTTTGACAACAGATGAGAAATTACAAATAAATTTCCGGTAGTAGTTAGCAAACCCCAGAAAACGCTGCAGAGCCTTAAGATCCTCTGGCTGATCCCATTCAAGCACTGCTCTCACCTTTTCAGGGTCCATACGGAAACCGGAGGCTGACACCAAGAAACCCAAAAACTGAAGTTCCTGTACGGCGAATACACACTTTTCCAGTTTGGCGTATAGTTTATTGTCTCGCAAGATCTGCAACACCTGTCTCACATGCTCCTGGTGAGACACAAGATCTGGTGAGTAAATTAAAATGTCATCCAAATATACGACCACAAACAGCCCCACCAGATGACGAAAAATGTCATTAACAAAATGTTGGAATACTGCTGGTGCAGTAGTCAGACCAAAAGGCATGACAAGGTTCTCATAATGTCCCTCCGGCGTGTTAAACGCCGTTTTCCACTCATCCCCCTCTTTTATCCTAATCAGATTATACGCCCCCCTGAGATCCAATTTAGAGAACCATTTGGCGCCAACAATTTGATTGAAGAGATCAGGAATCAGAGGGAGTGGATACGGATCTCGAACAGTAATCCGATTAAGTTCGCGGAAATCCAAGCAAGGGCGTAGGCCTCCATCTTTTTTCTTCACAAAGAAGAACCCCGCGGCCACTGGGGAAGATGAAGGTCTAATATGCCCTTTGGCCAGACTTTCCGAAATATAATCTTTCATAGCCTACCTCTCAGGACCAGAAAGGTTATATAACCTAGCTTTAGGTAACTTAGCATCAGGAAGTAAATTAATAGAGCAGTCATACACGCGATGAGGAGGCAACTCCTGACACCCCTCCTCAGAGAACACATCCCCAAAGTCCTCCAAAAAAGGAGGCAAAGTACTAGGCACGACCGCACTGATGACTGTGTTCATGCAGTTACTTTTGCAAAACTCCCCCCATTGGCTTATATCTCTGGACTGCCAATTAATCACAGGGTTATGTTTAACCAACCAAGGAAGTCCCAACACAATAGGAGTAGGTAGACCCTCCAACACATAACAAGATAATAGTTCCCTATGTATTGCCCCTACCCGAAGGTCAATGTTATGAACCTCATGAACAAAGCTACCTTGGCCGAGAGGCCTGGCGTCAATGGAGAATATAGGGATCGGTTTGACCAATACACTCAGATGCATACCTTGAGCCTGAGCAAACTGAGCGTCAACCAGATTAGCCCCGGACCCACTATCAAGAAGAACAGAAAATCTCTCCACTCTCGTACCAACCACCACCTCCACTGGTACAAGGAACTGAGAAGAACTAGCGGACGAAATACATACTCCCAGGTTGTCGTCCACCACACAACCTGGGATTAACAGTTTTCCGGCGACTTTTTGCTCAACAAGGCACGGGATGAACATCCCCCAACAAAATGTCCCTCTTTCCCGCAGAAGAAACACCTTCTAGTCCTGCGGCGTACCGCCAATCCCCTCCTACGAAATGATGTCCCTCCCAACTGCATAGGCTCCTCCGAACAGACAAGGGGAACCTCAACATAAGGGACTTTAGTAGTAGGTGGAGTAACAACAGGGGGCGGAGTTACCTCGCACCTCTCCCGGAGCCGTCTATCAGTACGGATAGCTAGGGCCATAGCAGCCTCCAGTGATGGAGGAGAATCATACTGAGCCAAAACGTCCTTTAATTTGTCAGAAAGCCCATGACAAAACTGGCTCCTAAGAGCTGGGTCATTCCACTGAGTATCTGTGGCCCATCTACGGAACTCAGAAGCAAATTCCTCCGCCGGACGATCTCCCTGCTGTATCTTACGTAATTTTGTCTCAGCAAGAGAGACCCGATCTGGGTCATCATATACCAAACCCAGGGCAGTAAAAAATCGATCTACTGACTGTAGAGCCGGGATCCCGGAGGAAGGGAGAAGGCCCAGGATTGAGGGTCCCCTTGTAGGAGCGAGATAACAATTCCCATCTCTGCTCTTCACTCCCTGATGATCGAGGCCGAAGCCGAAAATACAATTTACATGCTTCCCTGAAGGTAAAAAATTTGTCTCGCCCACCAGTGAACCTGTCTGGGAGAGCTACTTTAGGTTCAAATCTGGTTTGCTCCGAGGGAGACAAAACTTTGGACTTAATGTCCGTCAGCTCCATGGATAATCCCTGCAACTGCAGAGCCAGCTGGGCTACTGGATCCATGGCAACTGGGAATAATTTTATGGGCCAGTGAAAATGTCACGCGGTCTTATGATATGTGTACGATGTCAGTAAACTATTCTTAAAAGAACAACACTCTATACAACATATAGATTAGCAACATCAGCATGTAAATATAGAATAGATTTACCTGACACGATATCCGTTGAACTCAGGGTTAATCTTGAGGACTTGATACACTGTCACAGGAAAGAGGAGGACCGGGGGTCTAACCTGACCCTAAACTTGGGTCCTAACTAATCCCTCACCTTGGAGGTACTGATAATGGTTCAGAGGTCCAAGTCTCCAGCCTAACCCTGTCTCCTATCAGTCCCTGAACCCTGTAATCAGTCCTAAGAAGGATTCTGATTACCACCAAAGGGATATGGGCTGATCTCTGCTAAATACACAGATTAGACATATAAGACAGACTGGAGAAAACACAGACTTGCATACACACTCAAACACAGAAGGAACATAAATGATCTGGGATATTAAACTCTAAGCAAGGTGAGCTTAAAACAACTAAGGAGCTCTTTAACTTAAGTCTATACAGATACAATCCTATCTGTGGTCTGCATGAAGAATTTCACTGGCAACTCCCAACACAGACAACCAGAGATTTAAAGGAAACCAATCAACAAATAATTAATTGCAGCCGGAAGAAACTGCACCCAGTCCCAGAACTGAGCACAGACAGAATTAACTCCCTAACTGCCAAACACAAAGAAACAGCAACTCAGCTGTGAGAAGTCAGAATGTGCAACGCGACGATCTTCGTGGCGATGCACACATGACAGCTATTGAGTTAGTGCCTGGTGGTAAATTTCCTAAAGGTCGCCTTTTTAATTTATCTGTACCTGAACACGATGCTATGCAATCAAGGAGTCTTTGGAGAAGGGTCATATCAGACCATCCTCTTCACCCTTGGGCGCCGTTTTTTTCTTTGTGGCCAAAAAAGATGGTTCATTGAGCCCATGTATTGACTATTGCCTCCTGAATAAAATCACTGTTAAATATCAATATCCGTTACCCTTGATTTCTGACCTTTTTCCAGAGTGAAAAGTGCTAGTTGGTTTACCAAGCTTGACCTCAGGGGGGCGTATAACCTTATTCGCATTAAGCACGGGGATGAATGGAAGACGGCGTTTAATACCCCAGAGGGGCATTTTGAGTACCTAGTGATGCCTTTTGGGCTTACTAATGCCCCTTCCATCTTCCAATCCTTTATGAATGATATTTTCAGGGATTTTGTGGATAAATTTCTGATCGTTTATTTGGATGATATCTTGATTTTTTCCAATGACTGGGACTCTCATGTGAAAAATGTTCGGACTGTGTTCCAGATTTTGAGAAAGAATGCACTGTATGTGAAGGGATCAAAGTGTCTTTTTGGCGTACAGAAGGTTTCACTTCTGGGATTCATTTTGTCTTCCGTCTGTTATTGAAATGGACCCGGTCAAGTTTCAGGCCATCTGTGATTGGGTTCAACCTACTACATTGAAGGCTCTTCAAAGATTCTTGGGTTTTGCCAATTTTTATCGTAAATTTATTGGTAATTTCTCTGTTATTGTTAAACCATTGACTGATTTGTGGTGAATTGGCCTCCTGAGGCAGTTTCTGCGTTTCAGGAACTTAAGCAGAGATTCATTTCTGCTCCTGTTCTACCGCAGCCTGATGTTTCTCTACCGTTTCAGGTGGAGGTTGATGCTTCTGAGATTGGGGCAGGTGCCGTTTTGTCCCAAAGGGATCCGGAGACCTTTAAGAGAAACCCTTGTGCCTTCTTCTCTCGAAATTTTTTTCCAACTGAACGTAATTATGACGTGGGTAATCGGGAGTTATTGGCCATGAAGTGGGCCTTTGAAGAGTGGAGACATTGGCTGGAAGGAGACAAACATCAGGTGGTGGTCCTCACGGACCATAAGAACCTGGTTTATCTCGAATCAGCCAAGCGACTTAATCCTTAATCCTGTGGTTTCTGTTCTTCCTGGCACTAAGAATGTTAAGGCAGATGCCCTCTCGAGGAGTTTCTTTGCGGATTCTCCTGAGTTATCTGATCCTGCTGTTATTTTGAAAGAGGATGTAGTACTTTCCGCCATCTCGCCCAATTTGAGACTGGCTCTGGATGGGTGTCAGGAGGATAAACCTGAGCGCTGCCCTGTTGGGAAATTGTTTGTCCCAGACCAGTGGAAGAAGAGTGTGATGTCTGAGATTCATTGTTCCACTTGGCTGGTCATCCCGGGATTTTTGGTACCAGAGACTTGGTGAGTCGGTCCTTTTGGTGGCCTACTTTGTCTCGTGACGTCAGGGACTTTGTGCAGTCCTGTGGGACTTGCTCTCGTTCCAAGCCTAGCTCTCGCTCTAGTGGTTTGTTGATGCCATTACCTGTGCCCAAGAGGCCATGGACCCATATCTCTATGGATTTTATTTCCGACCTCCCTGTTTCTCAGAAAATGACCGTTATCTGGGTAATCTGTGATAGGTTTTCCAAGATGATACATCTTGTGCCATTACCTAAGTTAACTTCCTCCTCCGAATTGGTGCCTTTGTTCCTTCAGCACATGGTTCGGTTACATGGCATTCCGGAGAACATTGTGTCTGACAGAGGAGTCCAGTTTGTTTCCAGATTTTGGAGGACATTTTGTTCTAAACTTGGTGTTCAATTATCTTTCTCCTCTGCATTTCATCCTCAGACCAATGGACAAACCGAGAGAACAAACCAGACCTTGGAGACTTATTTGAGATGTTTTGTGTCTGCTGATCAAGATGACTGGGTCTCTTTTTTGCCTTTGGCTGAGTTTGCTCTTAATAATAGGGCTAGCTCTGCCACCTTGATGTCTCCATTTTTCTGCAATTCTGGGTTTCACCCTCGATTTTCTTCAGGACAGACGGAGGCTTCTGTCTGTCCAGGTGTTGACTCTGTTGTGGAGTTTATGCAGCAGATTTGGGACCAGGTAGTGGAGAGGTTGTCACTCTCTCAGGAGAGGGCCCAGCGGTTTGCTAACCGGCATAGGACTGATGGTCCTCGGTTTAAAGTGGGGGACTTGGTCTGGTTGTCCTCAAAAAATATTCCTATGAGAGTGGCATCTCCTAAATTTAAGCCTAGGTTCATTGGACCTTATAAGATCATGGAGATTCTTAAACCTGTTTCCTTCCGTTTGCTTCTTCCAGGGACATTTAAGATCCATAACGTGTTCCACAAGTCCTTATTAAAGAGGTTTGTCGAGCCAGTAGTTCCTATGGCTGTGCCTCCTGACCCTGTTTTGGTTGAGGGCAATCTGGAGTATGTGGTTGAGAAAATATTGGATTCTCGTTTTTCTAGACAGAAACTCCAGTATTTGGTTAAGTGGAGAGGTTATGGTCAGGAGGACAATTCTTGGGTGTTTGCTTCGGACATCCATGCTAGGAGACTGATCCGTGCCTATCACCGAGCTCATCCTGATCGGCCTGGTTGCACAAGTGAGGGTTCGGTGACCCCTCCTCAAGGGGGGGTACTGTTATGAATGTGCTGGAGATGGTTTCTGAGCAGAGGCTCCCTCTGGTGGTTGCAGACAGTACTGAACCTCACAGCGAGGAATGGCAATCTGGGATCACGGACTGGACTGATATAAGGGAGGTTCCCTCCCATGATGGTCGCCAGTGATCAATTGTTCTTGTCTCAATTGTGGTTCCTGGTTCATTGGAAGTTTGCTGAGTCTTGCCTGCATCTTCTGCTTTCAGATAAGATATTTTCTGCTTTTATTTTTGTGCTTGCTTTTTGCATAGTTCCCTGCACTTCTGTGGAGGTCAGCCGGGTCCCCTCCTGGGGGCCTGTGCTCCTCTCAGTTTATTTGAAGCCACTGTTATTTGTTCATTTGCTTTTTTCCTGTTTTTTCAGTGGCTGCGGCTTAGTTTTGTTACACCAGAGATCTGATTTAGGTGGTAGAGATCGTGTGATCTCAGGTGTTTTTGCAATCAGAAGAGTTGGTATTTTTTAGGTTTTTTTTTGGATTGCAGTAAGAATCCTTTCCTTTACTTTTCTGTCTAGACAGATTGGGCCCCAGCGTTTGCTCATTCTATTTTCTGTCTGTGTCCGTGCTTCTTCTTGTCTAACCGCCATTACATGTTTGGGGGCTTCCTATTTTCTTTGGGGATCTGCTCCGGGCAGATAGCTTTCCTCTTTCTGCCTTTAGGTGTAGTTATCTCTCAGGCTGTGACGAGGCGTCTAGGATCAACGTAGGAATGCTCCACGGCTACCTCTAGTTGTGTGGTTAGTTCAGGTTACTGCAATCCAATAGGTTCCAGCCTTTTTGGTGTATTACTGTTTTTGCTTTTTCTCCTCAGCTACCTAAACATAACACCTTACCTCCTCATAGGAGTTATGATTGCGCTATTGACTTAGTACACGATTGTAAATTTCCCAAGGGTTGGCTCTTTAATTTATCTGTACCTGAGCATGATGCTATGCAATCTTATATCAAAGAGTCTTTAGAGAAGGGTCATATCAGACCATCCTCTTCACCCTTGGGCGACGGCTTTTTCTTTGTGGCCAAGAAGGATGGCTCATTGAGGCCGTGTATTGACTATCGTCTCCTGAATAAGATCACTATTAAATATCAATATCCGTTACCCTTGATTTCTGACCTATTTTCCAGAGTGAAAAGTGCTAGTTGGTTTACCAAGCTTGACCTCAGGGGGGCGTATAATCTTATTCGCATCAAGCACGGTGATGAATGGAAGACGGCGTTTAATGCCCCAGAGGGGCATTTTGAGTACCTAGTGATGCCTTTTGGGCTCACTAATGCCCCATCCGTCTTCCAATCCTTTATGAATGATATTTTCCGTGATTTTGTGGATAAATTCCTGATCGTTTATTTGGACGATATCTTGATATTTTCCAATGACTGGGATTTTCATGTGAAACATGTTCGGACTGTATTCCGGATTTTGAGAGAAAATGCATTGTATGTGAAGGGATCAAAGTGTCTTTTTGGCGTACAGAAGGTTTCATTTCTGGGATTCATTTTGTCTCGGTGTGTTATTGAAATGGACCCGGTCAAAGTTCAGGCCATTTGTAATTGGGTTCAGCCCACCACATTGAAGGCTCTTCAGAGATTTTTGGGTTTTGCTAATTTTTATCGTAAATTTATAGGTAACGTCTCTACTATTGCGAAACCACTGACTGATTTGACCAAGAAGGGTTCTGATGTAGTGAATTGGTCTCCTGAGGCAGTTTCTGCGTTTCAGGAGCTTAAGCGGAGATTCAGTTCTGCTACTATTCTACTGCAACCTGATGTTTCTCTACTATTTCAGGTGGAGGTTGATGCTTCTGAGATTGGTGCAGGAGCCGTTTTGTCCCAAAGGGATCCGGAGACTTCTAAGAGTAACCCTTGTGCCTTTTTCTCTCGAAAATTTTCCCCAGCGGAACGTAACTATGTTGTGGGAAATCGGGAGTTATTGGTTGGCTATGAAGTGGGCCTTTGAAGAGTGGAGACATTGGCTGGAAGGAGCCAAACATCAGGTGGTGGTCCTCACTGATCACAAGAACCTGATTTATCTTGAATCGGCCAAGCGACTTAATCCTAGACAGGCCAGGTGGGCCTTGTTTTTCACACGTTTTAATTTTGTGGTCTCTCTTCTCCCAGGCACTAAAAATGTTAAGGCGGATGCCCTCTCGAGGAGTTTCTTTGCGGATTCTCCTAAGGTAACTGAGCCCGCTGTTATTCTGAAGGAGGGTGTGGTTCTTTCCGCTATCTCGCCCGATTTGAGACTGGCCCTGGAGCAATTTCAGGAGGATAAACCTGAACACTGCCCTGTTGGGAAATTGTTTGTCCCAGACCAGTGGAGGAAGAATGTGATGTCTGAGATTCATTGCTCCACGTTGGCTGGCCATCCTGGTATTTTTGGTACCAGAGATTTGGTGAGTTGGTCCTTTTGGTGGCCCACTTTGTCTCGTGACGTCAGGGACTTTGTGCAGTCCTGTGGAACGTGTTCTCGGTCCAAACCTTGCTCTCGCTCTAGTGGTTTGTTAATGCCATTGCCTGTGTCCAAGAGGCCATGGACCCATATCTCTATGGATTTTATTTCCGACCTCCCTATCTCTCAGAGAATGACCGTTATTTGGGTAATCTGTGATAGGTTTTCCAAGATGATACATCTTGTGCCACTACCTAAGTTTCCATCCTCGCCCGAGTTGGTGCCCTCATTTTTTCAACAGGTGTTTCGGTGGCTCGGCATTCCAGAGAACATTGTGTCTGACCGAGGAGTCCAGTTTGTTTCCAGATTTTGGAGGACATTTTGTTCCAAACTGGGAGTTCAGCTGTCTTTTTCCTCTGTGTTCCAACCTCAGACCAATGGACAAACTGAGAGAACAAACCAGACCTTGGAGACTTATTTGAGATGTTTTGTGTCTGCTGATCAAGATGACTGGTCTCTTTTTTGCCTTTGGCTGAGTTTGCTTTGATTAATAGGGCTAGTTCTGCTACCTTGATATCTCTATTTTTCTGCACTTTCGGGTTTCATCCTCGATTTTCTTCAGGGCAGGTGGAGGCTTTTGTCTGTCCTGGTGTTGACTCTATTGTGGAGAGAATGCAGCAGATTTGGGATCAAGTAGTGGATAAGTTGTCTCTCTCTCAGGAGGAGGCCCAGCGGTTTGCCAACCGGCATACAACTGATGGTCCTCGGTTTAAAGTGGGTGACTTAGTTTGGTTATCCTCAAAAAATATCCCTATGAATGTCGCGTCTCTAAAATTTAAGCCAATGTTCATTGGACCTTATAAGATCATGGAAATTCTTAATCCCGTTTCCTACCGTTTGCTTCTTCCAGGAACATTCAAGATTCACAACGTATTCCACAAATCTTTATTGAAGAGGTTTGTAGAGCCAGTGGTTACAATGGCTGCGCCTCCTGATCCTGTTTTGGTTGAGGGCAATTTGGAGTATGTAATTAAGAAGATATTAGATTCTCGTTTGGCTAGGTGGAGACTCCAGTACTTGGTGAAGTGGAAAGGCTATGGTCAGGAGGACAATTCTTGGGTGTTTGCTTCTGACATTCATGCTGAGAGACTGGTCCGTGCCTATCACCGAGCTCATCCTGATCGGCCTGGGTGCACACGTGATGGTTCGGTGACCCCTCCTCAAGGGGGGTACTGTTGTGAACGTGTTGGAGAAGACTTCAGAGCTGAAGGTGGTTGCTGAGGGTATTGAACCTACAGTCATGGACAAAAGTTTTGAGAATGACACAAATATTAATTTTTACAAAGTCTACTGCTTCACTTTTTCTAATGGCAATTTGCATATACTCCAGAATGTTATAAAGAGTGATCAGCTTAACAGCAATTACTTGCAAAGTCAATATTTGGCTAGAAAATGAACTTTATCCCCCAAAACACATTTCAACATCATTGCAGCTCTGCCTTAAAAGGACCAGCTAACCTCTTTTCAGTGATTGCTCCATTAACACAGGTGTGGGTGTTGATGAGGACATGGCTGGAGATCAATCTGTCATGATTAAGTAAGAATGACACCACTGGACACTTTAAAAGGAGGCTGGTGCTTGGTATCATTGTTTCTCTTCTGTTAACCATGGTTATCTCTAAAGAAACACGTGCAGTCATCATTGCAATGCACAAAAATGGCCTAACAGGGAAGAGTATCGCAGCTAGAAAGATTGCACCTCAGTCAACAATATATCACATCATCAAGAACTTCAAGGAGAGAGGTTCCATTGCTGCCAAAAAGGCTCCAGGGCGCCCAAGAAAGACCAGCAAGCGCCAGGACCGTCTCTTAAAAGTGTTTCAGCTGCGGGATCGGGCTACCAGCAGTGCAGAGCTTGCTCAGGAATGGCAGCAGGCAGGTGTGAGTGCATCTGCACGCACTGTGAGGCGGAGACTCTTGGAGCAAGGCCTGGTCTCAAGGAGGGCAGCAAAGAAGCCACTTCTCTCCAGAAAAAACATCATGGACAGACTGATATTCTGCAAAAGGTACAGGCAGTGGACTGCTGAGGACTGGGGTAAAGTTATTTTCTCTGATGAATCCCCCTTTCGATTGTTTGGGACATCAGGAAAACGCCTCATTCGGAGAAGACAAGGTGAGCGCTACCACCAGTCTTGTCTCATGCCAACTGTTAAGCATCCTGAAACCATTCATGTGTGGGGTTGCTTCTCAGCCAAGTGAATCGGCTCTCTCACAGTCTTGCCTAAAACACAGCCATGAATAAAGAATGGTACCAGAATGTCCTCCAAGAGCAACTTCTCCCAACCCTCCAAGAGCAGTTTGGCGATCAACAATGCCTTTTCCAGCATGATGGAGCACCTTGCCATAAAGCAAAGGTGATAACTAAATGGCTCAGGGAACAAAACATAGAGATTTTGGGTCCATGGCCTGGAAACTTCCCAGATCTTAATCCCATTGAGAACTTGTGGTCAATCATCAAGAGACGGGTGGACAAACAAAACCCTAAAAATTCTGACAAAATGAAAGCATTGATTGTGCAAGAATGGATTGCTATCAGTCAGGATTTGGTCCAGAAGTTGATTGAGAGCATGCCAGGGAGAATTGCAGAGGTCCTGAAGAAGAAGGATCAACACTGCAAATATTGACTTGCTGCATTAACTCATTCTAACTGTCAATATAAGCTTTTGTTACTCATATGTTTGCAATTATATTTCTGTCTGTGATAAAAACATCTGTCAAACACACATAAAAACCAGAGGGCAGCAGATCATGTGAAAATATAATATTTGTGTCATTCTCAAAACTTTTGGCCATGACTGTATGTTGAACAGCAAAATCCACCACCTGCAACTGATGATTGGTTGTCAGGTGGTACGGACTGGCCTGATATAAGTGAGCTGACCTCCCATGGTTCTTGCCGGTGATCAATTGTTCTTCCTGGTCAAGGTTGGAATTCAGCTTGCTTTTCTGCTGTCTCCTGCTTGCATTCAGATAAGTCACTTTCATTTTTTTTTACTGTGGTTTGAATTTCCTTGTTTTTTGCTGCATTGCTTTTTGAGTTCAGCCGGGTCCCCTTTGCGGTTGCTTGGGCTGGTCTCCGTTCGCTTTTTGTATTTGTTAATTTGCTCAGTTCTTGTGATATTTTACTTGCTGGGTAGCTACGTGTCCACACCAGAGATCTGATATAGGTGGTCGAGACTGTGTGGTCTCAGTATTTTTGGATTCAGAAGTGTTGGAGTTTTTCCTAGGGTTTTTCTGGGTTGCAGACAGTATTCTCTCCTGTGCTGTCCTATCTAGACAGTTTTGGGCCCCAGCGTTTGCTCACTCTATTTTCTGTCTGTGTTCGTGTTTTCATCTTGTCTAACCGCCATTATATGTTTGGGGGCTTCTTATTCTTTGGGCCTCTACTCCAGGGCAGTTAGCTTTCCTCTTTCCATCTTCAGGGATAGCTAATTTCTCCGGCTGTGACGAGGCGTCTAGGGCACCGTAGGAACGTCCCACTGCTGCTTCTAGTTGTGCGGTTAGTTTAGGGGTCTGCAACCTATTAGTTTCCAACCTCTCTGGTGTTTGGCTGCCTATGCGGTGTTTTGCTCCTGCCTCCTCAGCTACCAAAACATAACACACGGGACTATGGGATCGAGGATGTGTGATAGGTATATGGGCACGGGACTATGGATGGAGGATGTATGATGGGTATAGGGGCACTGGACTATGGCATGGAGGATATGTATGATGGGTATATGGGCACGGGACTATGGGATGGAGGATGTATGATGGGTATATGGGCACTGAACTATGGGATGGAGGATAATCATTATAATTTGTTATAACTAACCACAGTTAGTTACTATGCCCGGGCAACGCCAGGCTCTTCAGCTAGTAACAATTATAAAAAGCAAAATGCCCAGCAGGGGGAATTATATGCCATCGATAATAGAGTTGGAAGTCTAACTGTGCTAAACTGAACAAGGTACTGGTAAACCTATTGCAGAGCTAAATTAAATTATTATGCCAATACAACATTACATCTGGACTCAAGGCCCAAAGAACCATTGAAGACAGGCAGGGCATTAGAGCAACAGCAATAGGAGACAATGAAGCACAAAAATAGGTGAAGGTGGATAATTATACCTTACACAGGAGCACAGGTGAATGGAATAATAATAATAATCTTTATTTATATAGCGCCAACATATTCCGCAGCGCTTTACATTTTAACAGTTTCAAAACACAAGTCATAAGTAACAACGTTAACAATACAATAATTAAAGCAAAATAAGACAACCCTGCTCGTGAGAGCTTACAATCTACAATGAGGTGGGGGAGATATAAAGTACAGGTGTGTATATACAATGGTGTATTTACAATGATGGTCCAGCCATCTTGAGGGAGTGAGGGATGGAGATAGTGAATGGGCTACACACTTACACCTAGAATGACTTTGATTAATGAACGTTGATAGGCCGCTCTGAACAAATGTATTTTGAGGGAGCGCCTAAAACTATGCAAATTGTCGATGGTCCTAATTTCTTGGGGTAGAGCATTCCAGAGGATTGGCGCAGCACGGGAGAAGTCTTGGAGTCGGGAGTGGGAGGTACGGATTAGTGCAGAGGTTAGTCGAAAGTCGTTTGCAGAGCGCAGCAGTCGGTTAGGCCGATAGATAGAAATGAGGGAGGAGAATGTCACGCTGTCTCTGCATAAGGAGGACCGGGGTCTATGCTGACCCTAAGCTGGGGTCCTGACTAATCCCTCTACCTGGAGGTACTGTTGATGGTACAGAGGTCCAGGCCGCCAGCGTAACCCTATCTCCTGTGAATCCCTGACAACTGTAATCTAGTCCTGAGAAGGACCCTGATTACCACCACAGGGAACGGGAAGGTAACTGCCTACACACAGTATAAGACGAACGAGACAGTACAAGGGGAAAAATAAAAGACACCTTGCATACAAAACAACAACTACAGAGGGAACACCAAATGGTAAGGAGATAAATAATAAAGCGAGGAGAGGAGAAAACCACAACAGGTATTCTTAGCTTTAGACTTCTCAATATGATCCGCTCTGCTGGTCTGCATGAATGCTTTCACCGACACTTCCCTAGCAGACAGGCAGGTATATGAAGAAATCCAATTATCGCAAAATTAATTGCAGCTGAGCGAGGCTGGTCTTGTCCAGCACAGAGAGAGGGAGAATTAACTCTCTCACTGCCGAAAAACACCCAGCAGCAGAAACTCAGCTGTGAGAAGTCAGGGTGTGCAATCGCGACGATCTTCGCAGCGACACACCCGTGACAGAGATGTATGGGGGTGCTGCACTGTGGAGAGCTTTGTAGGTGAGAGCAAGTACTTTGAATTGGATCCTATAATGAATGGGCAGCCAATGTAAGGACTGGCGAAGAGCGGACGCGTCCGAGTACCGATTAGCCAGATGGATGACCCTGGCTGCTGCATTAAGGATGGACTGGAGAGGGGATAGTCGAGTACTGGGGAGGCCAAGTAATAGAGCGTTGCAGTAGTCCAGGCGGGAGTGGATCAGGGCGACAGTGAGGGATTTTGTTGTTTCCATGGTGAGAAAAGGGCGGATTCTAGAGATGTTCTTTAGGTGTAGGCGGCAAGAGCGGGCAAGAGATTGTATATGGGAGGTGAAGGAGAGATTGATGTCGGGGGATGACGTGTATAGTTGTGTCATCAGCATACAGATGGTACTGAAAGCCAAATCTGTTGATGGTCTGTCCAATTGGGGCCATGTAGAGAGAAAGAGAAAGGGGGCCAAAAGGGCTGAGCCCGAGGTACCCCGACAGCGAGAGGAAGAGGAATGATGTGGAGCAGAGAAAAAACACTGAAGGGGCGGTTTTAGAAAAAAGGAAGAGAACCCAAAAGAGGGTAGTGGGCCTTTAAGCCCCATGACTGGAGCCTAGAGAGTAGGGGACAGTGGTCAACAGGTCAAAAGTGCAGAAAGGTAGAGAAGAATGAGCAAAGAGTGGTCACCGTTATTTTTTCTGTCAGAAGGTCTTGGTCCTTTGATGGTGCAGTTTCAGTCGAATGTGGGGGGGGAAACCGGACTGTGAAGGGTCAGGAGGGGGGGAGTGGAGAG
The DNA here is from genome assembly GCA_033576555.1 of Oophaga sylvatica. Taxonomy (NCBI): domain Eukaryota; kingdom Metazoa; phylum Chordata; class Amphibia; order Anura; family Dendrobatidae; genus Oophaga; species Oophaga sylvatica. The sequence goes on along the minus strand of JARQOD010000003.1, from coordinate 272,593,431 downwards.
GGGACGGTAAGGCGGGTTTGTA
>JARQOD010000003.1:272510684-272593309 GCA_033576555.1 Oophaga sylvatica | reverse complement strand
GGAGGGATACAGTGTGAAAAGTCACTACTGTAGTCCCACACAGAGACTATGAGTACAGCGTGTACTGCCACCCCGTATCCTCATATGTCTGTCTCGGCAGGACCCCCCACTCTAATCCCTAACACAAACGGATGTTTAGGTGATCAGGGGCAGCGAAAGACCCGGGCCTGCCTCCGTCTCTCACCTACTCGCCCACCAGAGCCTGTCGGATGAGGAGACGCGGACGTACCCACAACTGACCTCTGGACGTCCGACCTTTTGTCTGAGGTATTGTCCCTCTTTCTCAACAGGACAGAAGAAAGAAGACACGAAGAAAGAAGGAAAGGAAAAAAAGAAAAAAGGATGCAGGTTACAGGACCCGGGGTTTTTTTTGTAGAGAGCCTTGTACCTTATTCTCTGGGGTTCAGAGACCCCCTTTTTGGAGACCCCTGAGGCCTTTAGATGTTGGGCCGCTCCGGACACCTCGCGGCGCCGTGGATCTCCCGGGGCCCCCCTGTCTTTCTCAAGGATCTGGAGCCCCGGTTTTTATCAGTGCGGTGCTCGTTCGCATTGCGCCGCCTGTCCACCTCTTTTCCTGCCGGTGGCGCTGGGGCGATTCATTTTGGGGCCTGTTTCTTTAAACATCGGCGTCCTCCACTCCAACCCCCCTTCCCGACGGCCGCAGACCAAAATTTAGGTCCCGGCTTCATTCCGGGCCTACTCCGGCTCTGGCTCCGCCCCCCGCCTGTCACACTTCCGGGCGGGCTTCTTTCTCTGCCTGTCCTTGCTCCGCCCACCACTCTTAGCGTTCCTGAGAGCTGTAGCAGACGCAGAGTGCGCTCTACAGTCCCTGCGTCCGTCGCTCCTGCGTTCATCAGGTGGCAGCAAGCGGCTCCTCAGCTACCTCCGCGGCCTCTTATCGCGGGCTCCGGTCACAGCATCAAGGAGGAACACCTCGGCAGCACGCAGGAGCCGTGAGTAAGCTCTGTCCTACAGAGCTGACACTCTCCTCTGTCCTTTTCTGTCCCCCAACCTTCTGGCACCGGTTAGTGGGATTGCTCAGCCATGCCTAAGCAAAAGGGAGAGTCTACTCATCCCCCATCTTCCTCTTCCTCCGCCACGCTGGTTAGATACTTTGTATGTTCTTCTTGTAATGGCAGACTTCCTTCAGGTCAGTCTTCTCCCCTCTGCCAGGCGTGCAGCGACCCCACGGGACCCACCCAGGAGCCCCCTTCTGATCCGGGTGATTCTGAGACCCCTACCCCCCCAGTGGGCAGCGTCTCTGTCACAATCTGTTGCGGACCTCACCAGGGTATCACAGACCCTAGTATCCGTTTTGGACAGATTGCCCCTTTCAGCACCTGCAGTCGCCAGCGGGTCTCAAGACTCCCTTTCCGGTCCGTCCAACCCAAGCCGTAAGAGACCCAGACTGGAACACAGTTCTAGGTCCTCTTCTCACTCCATCTCTCCAGAAGACCCTGCTCGGAGTTATCCCTCCCTAGCGCCCTCCTCCCAGGAATCTGGCGAGGCGTCTCCCGAGGCGTTTTCGGAGGATGAGTCTGACCTGGATCCAGATCAGGCCTCCGACATGACGGATATGGTGCAGAGTCTGATTGTGGCTGTCAATCAGACCTTAGGCATCAAGGATACCTCTACGGATTCCGCAGAACAGGCGGTTTCGATCAGACGGTCCAAACCACCTTCCAAGGTTTTTGCCCCTCACACTGAGTTCACGGACATACTCAAGAGGGAGAGGGAGAATCCGACTATACGCTTTCAAAGAGGGAAGCGCCTCGGCATACTATACCCATTTTCCCCGGAGCTTACATCCAATTGGACGATTTCTCCTTCAGTGGACCCACCGGTCTCCAGACTGTCCACCAACACGGTCCTTCCTCTAGCTAGCGCTGCTTCCCTAAAGGACGCCAACGATAGGATTGTAGAATCACTGGCAAAGTCAGCCTTTGAGGCAGCCGCTTCTGTTCTATGCCCGGCCTTTGCGTCTACTTGGGTATCAAAGGCGATAGCCAGATGGTCCAGACAGCTCCGTAAGGGCATCTTGGCCGGAGCACCTTCCAGAGAGCTGGCGGAGCTCGCAGACCAAATCTCCCAGGCTGGGCAATATGTAGTCTCTGCCTCCCTGGATGCTTCTTCCTGCACGGCGCAGGCATCCAGCAATATCGTGGCTATCCGGAGGAACATCTGGCTCAAAGCATGGCAGGCTGATCTTTCGTCAAAGAAGTCGCTCACAGGTCTCCCTTTTCAGGGAGAACATCTGTTCGGAGACAGGTTGGATCAGATCATTAAGGACGCAACGGGGGGCATGAGTTCCCTCCTCCCTCAGTCAAAGCCTCACAAACCCATCCAAAAGAGACAGTTTTGCTCTTTTCGGCCTTTTTGCCGTTTTCAGGTATCGGAGGATTCCTCCAGTCAACGTAGGCCGCAGAATCGCCAGGTTAAGAGGAAGGCTTCCTTTCGGGCCTACCCCCTCCTGGCGTTCCAATTACTCCCAGGGTAGATCCACCAGGTCAAGATCTGGTCGATCTTTTTCGGCATGACTGGACCCCAGAGCCCAGCGTTCGTCCCAAGCTCGGCGGTCGTCTCTTGCTGTTCAAGAACGTGTGGCTCGACTTGGTGGAGGACGCTTGGGTCAGGGAGGTTGTATCCTCAGGATACAAAATAGAGTTCACTTCCCGCCCAAGAGATCGGTTCTTCGAATCCCGCCCCCCAGGAGATCCTTCCTTGGTAACGGGTTTCTTTGCATCCATCGATTCCCTTCTCAGTGCTGGAGTTATCGTCCCTGTCCCAGAGCAGGAACGTTTCACAGGTTTTTATTCAAACCTGTTTGTTGTGCCGAAGAAAGGCGGCAAGGTTCGTCCTATCCTGGACCTCAGGTTACTGAACAGGAGAGTTCGCCTGCGTCACTTCGGGATGGAGTCTCTTCGTGCAGTAATATCGACAATGGAATCACAGGAATTTCTGTGTTCCATAGACATCCAAGACGCATACCTCCACGTCCCGATTTGCCCAGCTCATCAGAGGTTCCTGCGTTTCGCAGTTCGGCAGAACCATTTTCAGTTTGTCGCCCTGCCCTTCGGCCTTGCGACCGCTCCCAGGGTCTTCACCAAGATCATGGCGGCTTTGGTGGCCACCTTGAGGGTTCGAGGACTGGTGCTCATTCCTTACCTCGACGATATTCTCATCAAGGCTCCGTCCCTCACTCAGGCTCAAGAAAGCCTGTCCATCGTTCTCGACACCCTGGCCCGGTTCGGATGGATCATCAACAGGAAGAAGTCCTGCCTTGTTCGCTCTCAGAGCCTGATCTTCTTGGGCATGCTGTTCGATACCCGACAGGCGAAGGTCTTTCTCCCCAAGGAGAAGAGAGCGATCCTCCAGCAGGGTGTTCGGTCTCTGCAGGGCCCTCAGCTTCCTTCCTTCCGGTCAGCGATGAGGGCGCTGGGCAGAATGGTTGTGACTTCAGAGGCAATTCCCTTTGCTCTGTTCCACTTGAGACGTCTTCAGCAGGCTATTCTGTCTCAGTGGGACAGGTCCGTCAGATCGTTGGATCGTCCGCTTCGTCTCCCTCTTAGGGTCAAGCAGTCTCTCAACTGGTGGCTGTCATCCCCCCTCATCCTCCAGGGCCAGTCCTTCCTGCCAGACCACTGGCAAATCATAACGACGGATGCAAGTCTTCTGGGCTGGGGGGCAGTTTTTCGGCATCTGACGGCTCAGGGTCGTTGGTCGGCACAGGAATCTTCCCTGCCGATCAACATCCTCGAAATCAGGGCCATCTTTCTCTCGCTCCGTCACTGGGAATCGCTTCTCAGGGGTCTGCCAGTCAGAATTCAGACGGACAATGCCACGGCTGTGGCATATGTCAATCACCAAGGGGGGACCAGAAGTTCTCTGGCGAAGGCCGAAGTATCCAAGATCCTCCTTTGGGCGGAGGCGACGGTTCCGGCAATATCCGCGGTGTATATCCCCGGCGTGGACAACTGGGCCGCCGACTTCCTCAGCCACGAGGGTTTCGCGGCATGAGAATGGTCCCTACATCCGGACGTCTTCCATCAGATCTGCCTGCGATGGGGGACCCCGGATGTGAACCTCATGGCGTCTCGTCTCAACAGGAAAGTTCCGCTGTTCGTCTCCAGGTCCCGCGATCCTCTAGCATTGGACGTAGACGCTCTGGCCATTCCTTGGTCACAGTTCACTCTCCCATACGTATTTCCTCCGCTTCCCCTTCTTCCCAGATTGCTGAAGACCAAGGCGGAAGGGGTGCCAGTCATTCTGATCGCCCCAGATTGGCCCAGGAGGTCCTGGTTCGCAGAAAATCTTTTGGCGGACGCCCCCTGGAGACTCCCAGACAGGCCAGATCTTCTATCACAGGGTCCGTTCTGCCACCAGGGTTCTCGGTCGCTCAATTTGACGGCGTGGCTGTTGAAACCGCGGTACTGAGAGAGTCCGGGTTCTCAGATCGGGTGATTCGCGCCATGATCCAGGCCAGGAAACCGTCGTCTTCCAGGGTCTACTATCGAACCTGGAAGGCCTATTTTCGCTGGTATGAGTCCAACGTCATCCCGCCAATGAAGTTGTCGCTCCCAGCCGTCTTGGCTTTCCTCCAAGCGGGACTGGACTCTGGTCTCTCTCTCGCTACTCTTAAGGGACAGATTTCAGCCCTTTCTATCCTCTTCCAGGAATCCTTGGCTTCTCGGGTTCAAGTCAAAACTTTCCTTCAGGGAGTGGTGCATATGGCTCCCTCGTATCGGAATCCTGTGGACCCTTGGGACCTCAATCTCGTGTTGGAGGTTATGAGGTGCGCTCCCTTTGAACCCCTCACAGAGGTTCCCCTGTCGGTTCTGTCCTGGAAGGTGGCCTTTCTCGTGGCGATCACTTCCATCAGGCGAGTTTCAGAGTTGGCGGCTCTGTCTTGTCGCCCCCCCCTTTCCTGGTTCTCAACCAGGTTAAGGTAGTATTGCGGCCTCCGCCTTCCTTTCTTCCCAAGGTGGTATCCACTTTCCACTTGAATGAGGACATTGTCCTACCTTCCTTCTGTCCGGCTCCGACTCATTCTTTGGAGCGCTCGTTGAACAAGCTAGACCTGGTACGGGCAATAAGGACCTACCTGGATAGGACGGCTTCCTTCAGGAAGTCTGATCTCCTATTCATCATTCCGGATGGAGCGCAAAGAGGCCTGCCTGCTTCCAAGGCTACGATTGCGCGTTGGATTAGGACCGCAATATTGAAGGCTTACCGGGTTAAGAATAGAGTGCCTCCCCCTGGGGTCAGGGCTCACTCCACCCGGGCGGTAGGCGCCTCCTGGGCGGTTCACCATGGGGCATCCGCCCTACAACTTTGCAAGGCGGCAACCTGGTCTTCCATCCACACGTTTGCCAAATTTTACAGGGTCCACACCTATGCTTCGGCGGACGCCAGCCTAGGCAGAAGGATCTTGCAGGCGGCATTGGAGCCTTTGCCGGCCTGAATGGAGTCTCTTGCCATTTTTCTCCCACCCCAGGGACTGCTTTGGAAAGTCCCATGGTTTCTGTGTCCCCCAATGAAGCGATAGAGAAAACAGGATTTTTGTACTTACCGTAAAATTTGTTTCTCGGAGCGCTCATTGGGGGACACAGCACCCTCCCATATGTTTACAACTCTTGTTCTTTCTTTTGATTGTTTTTGTTATGATTGAGTTGTTTGTTTATTGTTTGATTCTATCACATTCTTCTCCTACTGCTTTTTCACTAACTGATTAGCTTGGTGCCAGTCGGTGGGGTGTACACTGCAGAGGAGGAGCCAACCTTTTTTGCATATGCATAGTGTCAATAAATAAAAAATATATATATGTGTGTAGCGGCGCACGTGTATACGTGTCAGATCAGCAGCAAGTACAGAACTCCAACCACAAGGAGAAAAAAAGAGAGGGAGGGGATTAAGCAATAATAATATTAAATAGTACTCGCGCTAATGGATCAAACACACTCCCAATACTGATTAACACATACCTTAGTTTACAAGGGATAAGTATGCATTGATTTAATATTTAATATATTATTATTAATATTATTATTATATTATTTAATATTTTTATGCATAGTGTCAGCCTCCTAGTGACAGCGGCATACACCCCATGGTTTCTGTGTCCCCCAATGAGCGCTCCGAGAAACAGATTTTACGGTAAGTACAAAAATCCTGTTTTCTACCTCGGCCGTTCTCTATCGACCGGTCACAGATAAACAATTTTTTCTCGAGGTGGATGCTTCCTCCTTAGGCCCTGGCATGGTTCTCTCTTGAAAGTCTCCTACAGGTTGTATGGTTTCTTGTGTTTTTTTCTCGAAGATTTTTTCCGCTTCCGAAAGGATTTATTCCATTGGAGATCAGGAATTGCTGGCAATCAAGTTGGCTCTGCAAGAATGGTGACACCTCCTCGAAGGAGCAGTCCATCAGGTTGTCATATTCAGCGATCATAAAAACCTTGCCTAGCTCCAGTCTGCACAGAGGTTGAATCACAGCCAGGCCAGGTGGGCTTTGTTCTTTGCTAGATTTAACTTTATTTTTGCCCAGCTGATAAGAACGTCAAGGCTGATACACTCTCTAGAGACTTCCTACCTCCCAACCGTGAAGAAGAATCCCAACATATCATTGAGCCATCCAGGTTAGTGTCAGTAGCCTCTGTCAATCTTTCTCGGCTTCTTCCCGGAAGAACTTTTGTGTCCGACTCGAACAGGAATCGTGTCCTTCGGTGGGGCCACTCTTCCAAGTTGGGTGGCCATGCCGGACAAAAGAAAACTGTGCAACTTATTACCCATTATTACTGGTGGCCTACCATGGGGGGGGATATCCTTTGTGTGCCCGTAACAAGACTGCTAAGCATCTTCCGGCAGGGTGTCTCCTGCTGCTTCGAGTCCCTTCCGTTCCCTGGTAGCACATTCCGTCTCTTCTGGCTGTTTCACTATCGGTCGTGGTGGATCGCTTATCGAAAATGGCTCACTTCATTCCACTGTCTGGTCTTCCGTCTGCTCCTGAGCTTGCCGACTACTTTATACAGCATATTTTCCGTCTCCATGAGTTTCCTCATCACATTGTGTCCGACAGGGGTGTCCAATTCACTTCAAAGTTTTGGAGGGCAGTCTGTAAATTAATGAAGGTGGAGCTGGATTTTTCTTCTGCTCATCATCCTCAATCCAATGGGCAGGTGGAGAGGACCAATCATATCATGTCCGAATTCCTGCGTTATTTTGTCAATGTGTATCATGATGACTGGGTCAAGTTACTGCTGTGGGCGGAATTCTTCTACAATAATCACGTAAGTGAATCCTCTGGGAGGTCTCCCTTCCAGATTGTCTTTGGACTTCAACCCGGAATCCCTCTTCCCATCTCTGGGTCTTCGGGCATTCCCGCAGGTGACACCTTTGCGGAGGAGTTCTCTGAAGTGTGGAGAGATATCAAGTCCGCTTTGGAAAATTGGCATGCGTATTCACGCAAAACACTAGCGTTTTGCAAGCGTATTTAGCTTGCAGAATGCTAGCGTTTTCCAAGCGATCTGTAGCATCGCTTGGAAAACTGATTGACAGGTTGGTCACACTAGTCAAACATAGTGTTTGACAAGTGTGACCAACTTTTTACTATTGATGCTGCCTATGCAGCATCAGTAGTAAAAGATAGAATTGCCGCGATTCCGCAAAAAGAATGAGCATGCTGCGTATTTTTCCGCTATGCGATTCCGCCGCGGAAAAATACACAGTATTAGCATAGCTATGAATGCAATGGGTTGCGTTGTGTAAGCATTTTTGCGCCGGAAAAACGGGGCAAAAACGCAACTTGTGCACATAGCCTAAGAGCAGTGAGACTATGAAACTCTCTGCCATTTGATGTTGTAATCAATGATTCATTACTAAAATTTAAGAAGGGACTGGATGCCTTTCTTGAAATGTATAATGTTACAAGGTATATATACTAGATTCCTTGATAGGGCGTTGATCCAGGGAACTAGTCCGATTGCTGTATGTGGAGTCGGGAAGGAATTTTTTTCCCCAATGTGGAGCTTAGTGTTTGCTGCATGGGTTTTTTTGCCTTCCTCTGGATCAACATGTAAGCTATAGGTTGAACTAGATGGTCTTAAGGTCTTCCTTTAACCTTAAATATTATGTTACTATGTATGTCTTTAAAGTTTCAGTGAGGCCCTGAAGGAATTGGCTTTGAGAACCGGGTCATTCCATTTAGTATCAGCTAACCATCAGCGGAATTCAGAGCTATAAGTCTCCACTGAACGATTCCCTTGCTGAATGTCGACAGCTTGGATTCAGCTAAGGAAATACGGTAAGGATCATCATAGATCAGAGCAAGGGCCCTGAAAAACTCCTCCACAGACTGGAGACAAATAGAATCCTATGTCAGAGAAAAAGCCCAGGACTGAGGTTCCCCCTGTATCAGTGAAATAACAATTCCTACTCGTTGCTCCTCATCTCCAAAGGAGCAAGCACAAAGTTTTAAATACAATTTGCATGCCTCCTTAAACACAAAAAACTTGTCCATATCCCCAGAAAACCTGTCTGGGAGGGCAATTTTGAGTTCAAACTGGATCGGCCAACCTGCATCATCGCCCACAATAGGAGCTTGCAGCCGCTGCCGTTCCTGCTGGACCGCAGAACGAAGGTCAGTCACCTCCAGTCACAACCTCTGCAGCTGCTCTGCCAGCACAACAACGGGATCCATGAACCCAGCAAAAGAAAAATCCACACAGAAAAAACACACACAAAATACAAGTGTCAGGTTTTTTTTTCTTTTGCAAACGTGAAAGGCGGTTGATAATGTCATACACATTGAAGGGAGACTAAGTGCAACATGAAGGAATATGGTGAAGGGAGGAGCCCAACACTAGGGAAGCGGGGGGTGGAGACCCCTAGGCAGATTTATCGTCACCCTGCCTGCCCTATCGTCCCTATATAGGTTCCGCACCTATCGCTGAGCAGGATACCTAATCCTTGCCTGACCCTGGCAATAAGTCCTACACCGGGAACGACAGGATGAGCGCTAGTCAATCCCCAATACCGCTAAAGACAGATGTGATACACAAACCAGGGGGAACACTTAGTTTGAGTAGACTCAGAGAGAAACATGGACATCCACCAAACACAAGAGAGTAGGATAGCCAACTGCTATAGCTCCAAGCTGTAACAGGGAACTGGAGATAGAAATATCAACCACAACTTCCAGCAGCAAGCTGGTAGTTATATACACCTTGGTCCAGGTGTGTCAACCAGTGCCGGGGGAGGTTGCCACTGGGTCCTAAAGTCAGAAAGACTAGGAAAAAGTCTGCAAAGCAAACTGCTGGGACCTTCTGCAGTCAGATGCAGAGCAACGGTCTGCAGCCTCTGACACACCCGTGACACTGTCTTGTTTTCACCATTTTGGTGTAATAACTTGTCAATATTTGGTTGGCTCCTATACAAAACACCTCATCTTCATAGACCTCCTATGCTCCATACAGTCTCTCAATACCTGTGAAGATGTCACCATGCTCTATCATTAACGTGAGGAGAGCACAAGTATAATAGGCTGACACATTGTAAGATGTATGTTCTGACAGGCAAGGACTTGGGGTAAGGTATGCTGGATTTCTAGCACCACCTCCAGAATGATAATATATACATATACAGTATATACACACACACTATATATGTATGTTAGGTTTACTCTTAATCTTTGTTAAATATTAATTATTGGTTATGGATTTATTCTTTATACACTCAATTCTGTACCAAGCACATTAACGATCGCTGACATTACACATGCTATTTTTGTATGGTAAAGTGTCATCTTCCATATACAGAGACCACATGATCTAAGGGACGTATATATAATAGCTACACGAAGGAAGGGGGGGGCTTGCTCGCTCACTCACTCCATAGACACATGGGACAAGGACTATGATGAATGAACAGCCAGCTGCCATGTAACCACGTGTTGCTTCTCTGAGACGCTCCTGACAGAGACAGAATGTCATTTTGCCATTCAGGACACCAAGGAAAGATGTGTACAAGCTTTGCTATGGACAAATGGACAATCTCTACGTAACTATTTCACTCATTTTATGTTTTCCTGTAATGATGTTTTTTTGGTAAACAGTCCAATAAACCACTATAATTTTTTATAAGAAACGTGACATTTCCTTTAGAAGTATCGCATCTGGTAACAAGTCCTGGAAAAATATATGAAATTAAGCATTTTTAACATTTTGGAGAGCCAGCCAGTCACACTTGATTTTTAGAGTGTGAATTTTTGATAACTTGCAAGGGGAGGAGGAATAGAAGGAAAATTAAGTCAGATGTGCAAGTCGTCAAAGAAATCACATTACGATATTTCAGGATCAAGAAAGAACCTATGAATGAGGACTAAGAGTTGCCAGACGTACTACAGGAATCAGACGTGCTGGTGACAAGAGCATTGTCCAAGAAAGGAGCTACAAGCTGAGATATTTTAAGGTAAGAAATATGGATGTTATTACTTCTTTTTCTAAGCAAAGTAGACTGAAATTTATGTCTGTAGATCAGTCTAATTTAGAAGTTTTATGGCTCAGCTTATATGCAGAATGTGAAATGGAAAATCTAAAGCTAGAATCTAAGCTGGTGTCTTTTACTAGAGAAAGAGAGAAATTAAAAAATATTTTACAGTTGATTGACATATTTCACAAGTTTGTATTAGAGAAATCTAAAAATGACTGTGTAGAAATAGTGTCAGATCATACCAGTGATGTTCCCAAAATTGACTGTAATGAGGAAATTGAGCAACATGTGGGACATGTGTCTGTAATGGCTACTCAAGGTGACCTTGTCTCTGATGACGTAAAAAAAGATGGTGGAAATGTGGGAGGAGACTTGAGAACTGATGTAGGAGGGAACATGGGAGGAGACTTGAGAACTGATGTAGGAGGGAACATGGGAGGAGACTTGAGAACTGATGTAGGAGGGAACATGGGAGGAGACTTCAGAACTGATGCAGATGACGTACGAGGGACGGATGTTCAATGGCCACCAAAAATAGAAGACAATTCAGAGGCCCAACTCCAAATCAAAGTTAGGAAAAATTTGTTAAAATTATGCAAAGATGGTAACAAATTGCAAGCTTTCGAGACTACTCAGGTCTCTTCATCAGGCTGAACTAATACAAAATCTGAAGAATCACATATTTATACACAAAAACACAGAAAAAATGCAATAGGTAAGACAAGTGACGTGAAGCAGAATAGTCATTATGGCAGAGGAATGAGCATAAATATTGGAACAATTCATAGATAAGGAGAGAAAGTTTTATTACCCTCTGATTGGGGTCTGGTAATGTTTTGTGATGTTTTCACAGGGTACAATCAGAGGGTAATAAAACTTTCTCTCCTTATCTATGAATTGTTCCAATATTTATGCTCATTCCTCTGCCATAATGACTATTCTGCTTCACGTCACTTGTCTTACCTATTGCATTTTTTCTGTGTTTTTGTGTATAAATATGTGATTCTTCAGATTTTGTATTAGTTCAGCCTGATGAAGAGACCTGAGTAGTCTCGAAAGCTTGCAATTTGTTACCATCTTTTCAGTTAGCCATTAAAAGGTATCAACCACTGAGGACTCTCAACTCTAAATATTTTTCTATCTACTGGCTAACACGGTACGAAGATATACATCTTTACTGTATTAAAATTATGCAAAATCATTCCTGCATATGATAACAAAATCCATGTATGCAGAAATTCTGAAATCTTCGAAAGCTTTATTGATAAGCTTGATTTAAGTAATGCTGAGAAAAATCAATTATTTAACCCCTTCACCCCCAAGGGTGGTTTGCACGTTAATGACCGGGACAATTTTTACAATTCTGACCACTGTCTCTTTATGAGGTTATAACTCCGGAACGCTTCAACGGATCTTCGCGATTCTGAGATTGTTTTCTCGTGACATATTGTACTTCATGTTAGTGGTAAAATTTCTTCCATATAACTTGCGTTTATTTTTGAAAAAAATGCAAATATGGCGAAAATTTTGAAAATTTAGCAATTTTCAAACTTTAAATTTTTATTCCCTTAAAACAGAGAAATATGTAACACTAAATAGTTAAGAAATAACATTTCCCACATGTCTACTTTACATCAGCACAATTTTGGAATCAAAATTTTTTTTTGTTAGGAAGTTATAAGGGTTAAAAGTTGACCAGCGATTTCTCATTTTTACAACAAAATTTACAAAGCCATTTTTTTTAGGGACCACCTCACATTTGAAGTCACTTCGAGGGGTCTACATGACAGAAAATACCCAAAAGTGACACCATTCTAAAAACTGCACCCCTCAAGGTACTCAAAACCACATTCAAGAAGTTTATTAACCCTTCAGGTGCTTCACAGGAACTAAAGCAACGTGGAAGAAAAAATGAATATTTAACTTTTTAGCCACAAAAATGATCTTTTACAAACTTTTTTTTATTTTCACAAGGGTAAAAGGAGAAAATGGACAGATAAGGTTGTTATGCAATTTCTCCTGAGTACGCCAATACCCCATATGTGGGGGAAAACCACTGTTTGGGCACACGGCAGAGCTCATAAGGGAAGGAGCGCCGTTTGACTTTTTCAAACTAAAATTGGCTGGAGTTGAGATTGGACGCCATGTCGCGCTTGGAGAACCTCTGATGCGCCTAAACAGTGGAAACCCCCCACAAGTGACACCATTTTGGAAACTAGACCCCCTAAGGTACTTATCTAGATCTGTTGTGAGCACTTTGAACCCCCAAGTGTTTCACAAAAGTTTATAATGCCTGGGTGTGAAAAAAAAAAAAAAAAATTCCACAAAAATGATTTTTTAGTCCTAAATTTTTGAATTTTCCCAAGGAAATTGGACCCCAAAAGTTGTTGTCCAATTTGTCCTGAGTACGCTGATACCCCATATGTGGGGGTGGAAAACTGTTTGGGCGCACGGCAGGGCTTGGAAAGGAAGTAGTAACGTTTTGGAATGCAGACGTTGATGGGGGTCATGTTCCGTTTGCAGTGCCCCAGATGAGCCTAAACAGTGGAAATCCCCACAAGTGACCCCATTTTGGAAACTAGACCCCCTAAGGAACTTATCTAGATCTTTGGTGAGCACTTTGAACCCCAAAGTACTTCACACAAGTTTATAATGCCCGGGCATGAAAATAAAAAATCCTATTTTTTTCCCACAAAAATTATCTTTTAGTCACTAATTTTTTATTTTCCCAAGGGTATCAGGAGAAATTGGACCACATAAGTTGTTGTCCAATTTGTCCTGAGTACGCTGATGCCCCATATGTGGGGGAACCACTGTTTGGGCGCACGGCAGAGCTCGGAAGGGAAGGAGCACCATTTGACTTTTTCCAACCAAAATTGGCTGGAATTGAGATTGGATGCCATGTTGCATTTGGAGAGCCCCTGATGTGCCTAAACAGTGGAAACCCCCCACAAATGACCCCATTTTGGAAACTAGACCCCCTAAGGAACTTATCTAGATCTTTGGTGAGCAATTTGAACCCTCAAATGCTTCACACAAGTTTATAACGTAGAGCCGTAAAATTTAAAAATCATATTTTTTCCACAAAAATGATCTTTTCACCCGAATTTTTATTTTTCCAAGGGTAACAAGACTCCAAAAGTTATTGTGCAATTTGTCCTGAGTACACTGATACCCCATATGTGGGGGTATACCACTGTTTGGGTGCATGGCAGAGTTTGGAAGGGAAGGAGCGCCGTCTCACTTTTTCAACGCAGAATTGGCTGGACGCCATGTCGTGTTTGGAGAGCTCCTGATCTGCCTAAACAGTGGAAACCCCCCACAAATGACACCATTTTGGAAACTAGACCCCTCAAGGAACTTATCTAGATGTGTGGTGAGAACTTTGAACCCCAGGTGTTTCACTAAAGTTTATAACGTACAGCCTTAAAATAAAAAATCCTTTTTTTTTTTACAAAAATGATTTTTTCGCCCCCAATATTTTATTTTCACAAGGGTAACAGAAGAAATTGGAACCCAAAAGTTGTTGTCCAATTTGTCCTGAGTACGCTGATACCCAATATGTAGGAGAAAACTACTGTATGGGTGCACGTCAGGGCTCGGAAGGGAAGTAGTGACGTTTTGGATTGCAGACTTTGATGGAATGGTCTGGGGGCGTCATGTCGCATTTGGAGAGCCCCTGATACGCCTAAACAGTGGAAACCCCCACAAGTGACCCCATTTTGGAAAATAGACCCCACAAGGAACTTATCTAGATGTGTGGTGAGCACTTTGAACCCCGAAGTGCTTCACAGAAGTTTATAACGCACAGCCGTAAAAATAAAAAATCCTTTTTTTTTTTACAAAAATGATTTTTTCGCCCCCAATATTTTATTTTCACAAGGGTAACAGGAGAAATTGGACCCCAAAAGTTGTTGTCCAATTTGTCCTGAGTACGCTGATACCCAATATGTGGGAGAAAACTACTGTATGGGCGCATGTCAGGGCTCGGAAAGGGAAGTAGTGACGTTTTGGATTGCAGACTTTGATGGAATGGTCTGGGGGCGTCATGTCGCATTTGGAGAGCCCCTGATGCGCCTAAACAGTGGAAACCCCCCACAAGTGACCCCATTTTGGAAAATAGACCCCACAAGGAACTTACCTAGATGTGTGGTGAGCACTTTGAACCCGAAGTGCTTCACAGAAGTTTATAACGCACAGCCGTAAAAATAAAAAATCCTTTTTTTTTTTTACAAAAATGATTTTTTCGCCCCCAATATTTTATTTTCACAAGGGTAACAGGAGAAATTGGACCCCAAAAGTTGTTGTCCAATTTGTCCTGAGTACGCTGATACCCAATATGTGGGAGAAAACTACTGTATGGGCGCATGTCAGGGCTCGGAAAGGGAAGTAGTGACGTTTTGGATTGCAGACTTTGATGGAATGGTCTGGGGGCGTCATGTCGCATTTGGAGAGCCCCTGATGCGCCTAAACAGTGGAAATCCCCAACAAGTGACCCCATTTTGGAAAATAGACCCCACAAGGAACTTATTTAGATGTGTGGTGAGCGCTATGAAGCCCCAAGTGCTTCACAGAAGTTTATAATGTACAGCCGTAAAAAACAAAAAAATCTTATTTTTTTTACAAAAATAATATTTTCGCCCCAGTTTTTTATTTTCCCAAGGGTAACAGAAGAAATAGGACAAATTTCACAATAACTCTTGGGGTCCAGAGTACGCTGATACCCCATATGTGGGGTAAACTACTGTTTGGACGCATGGCAGAGTCAGAAGTGAAGGAACACCGTTTGACTTTTTCAACGCAGAATTGGCTGGAATGGAGATCAGACGCCATGTCACATTTGGAGAGCCCCTGATGTGCCTAAACAGCGGAAACCCCCCAATTCTAACTCCAACCCTAACCCCAACACACCCCTAACCCTAGTCCCAACCCTAATCCCAACCCTAACCCTAATCCTAACTCTAACCCTAATCCTAACTTTAGCGCCAACCCTAACCCTAACTTTAGCCGAAACCCTAACCCTAACCCTAATGGGAAAATGGAAATAAATACATTTTTTTTATTTTATTATTTTTCCCTAACTAAGGGGGTGATAAAGGGGGGTTTGATTTACTATTTATAGCGGTTTTTATGATTGGCAGCTGTCACGCTAAAAGACGCTTTTTATTGCAAAAAGTAGTTTTTTGCATCGCCACATTTTGAGAGCTATAATTTTTGCATATTTTGGCCCACAATGTCATGTGAGGTCTTAATTTTTGCGGGACGAGGTGACGCTTTTATTGGTACCATTTTTGAGCACGTGACATTTTTGATCGCTTTTTATTTCGATTTTTGGGAGGTTAGAATGAACAAAAATCAGCAATTCATGAATTTCTTTTGGGTGAGGCGTTTTTATTGTTCCGCGTGTGGTAAAATCGATAAAGCAGTTTTATTCTTCGGGTCAGTACGATTATGGCGATACCTCATTTATATAATTTTTTTATGTTTTGGCGCTTTTATAGAATAAAAACAATTTTATATAAAAAATAATTATTTTTGCATCGCTTTATTCTGCGAGCTATAACTTTTTTATTTTTTTGTGATGATGCTGTGTGATGGCTCGTTTTTTGCGGGACAAGATGACGTTTTCAGCGGTACCATGTTTATTTATATCCGTCTTTTTGATCGCGTGTTATTCCACTTTTTGTTCAGCGGTATGATGATAAAGCACTGATTTTTTGCTTCGTTTTTATTTTTTATTTTTTAAGGGGTTCACAAAAGGGGTTAACTAGTGGGACAGTTTTATAGGGGGGTCGTTACGGACGCGGCGATACCATATATGTGTACTTTTATTGTTTTATTTTTTTTATTTACAATAAGTAATGAATTTATTGGGGAATATTTTTTTTTTTTTTTTTTTTTTTGGATTTTTTTTTACACATGTTTATTTTTACTTTTTTTTACTTTTTTACTTGTCCCAGGGTGGGACATCACTGTATTTCATCAGATCGCTGGTGTGACAGTGTGCACAGCACTCTGTCACACCAGCGATGTGACAGGCAGTGCAGGACGCTTCCTCATGCCTGCTCTCGGCAGGCACTGAGGAAGCCGCCTCCCTCCAGGACCCCAGCGCCATCTTGGATCCGGGTCCTGGGAGGGAGGAAGCCCTCAGAGCAGCGCGATCACATCGCGCTGGTCTGAGGGTCTCAGGGGGGCGCGCAGGGAGCCCCCACCTGCGCGATCCTCCCCTGTGCCCCCAGTACACCGCGATCATGTTTGATCGCGGTGTGCAAGGGGTTAATGTGCCGGGAGCGGTCCGTGACCGCTCCTGACACACAGTCACGGGTGTCAGCTGTAATAATCAGCTGACACCCGGCGGCGATTAGCTGCGCTCCCTCCGGAAGTGCAGCTAATCGCCTATGACGTACTATCCCGTCCATGGTCAGAATGGCACGGGTTTCTATGACGGGATAGTACGTCTAATGTCAGAGGAAGGGGTTAAATTGGGGCTTCCTGCAACCTTTTCAGAGTTAACATGAAGTTGATTTGTGATAACTTACATGGAATCTAGATGTAAGACAGATTGATTCGATTTTGTGCATACATGTCCAGATATGGTTCTCAGGTGAAAATGGATGTACATTACTTCTTTCATATGAAAGGTGACAAACTTAATTACATTGTCAAAACACAATCATGATTAAAGTTTTGTATTGGTCCTAATCGACTGTTTATGCGCACAAAAAGATACTCTATTTGAATGTCGAATTACTTGTTTTGCTAGAAAATGAGAATCGTGATAGAAAAAAATCAACAGACAGATTTAAAGTCTTTTCAAAAGCCAGTATGAAAATTCAAACTGAGTTCCCGAAATCTGACATAAGAGGAAATTGAGCAATTGGACATGCTTAATGCTACTCAAGGTCCGCTTATGACGAAAAAAATTGAAATATAGAGACTTGTTAGAGACATAGATTGGAGGGACATTGGAAAGACAGGAACAGTGATTCTTAAAGAGACATAGTTGAGTCTTCAGTTATACAGTCATTATCGGAGCTGCTCAAACAATCATAAAAATAGAAAGGAATCATAAAAGAGCTTTTCAGGACATCTTAGACAAAGAAATAAGATTTGGTTTAGGAATTGACTGAAAATGAAATTATATGTTGTGTAAAAGTATTATACAATATATTATTCAGTTATTTGTAATTATTTTATAAATATAATTCTGTAGTTCACAGTTTTGTATATATATATATATATATATATATCTATTACATATATATATATTATACAGTATAGTATATAGTATATGTATAAATAGAAATTGTATAACTGTATATCTATATCTATAGTGATATAATTAAAATATACTACAGTAATATTTAGAATTACATTAAAGCCAATACATATATGTATAAGACATTGCAATTGTTTTGTTTTTGTATATGATATTAACCTTATCTTTTATTTATCCTTAGAATTTTCACTTCAAAGTAGGATTTAATCGGGAAAAACTTTTCTTACATGGATTTATTCTTTTATTTACACAGGAATTTGTAATAACTGCATGTTTTATATATTTAACACTTAAAAGGAAATAATATATAACTAACTGAATCTAAATTTAGTTTTTGTGTGTTGCTAACATTTTGAAGTTATTTATTTGCATGGCAATATGTTCTTACTGCATGACAGTCAGACATGTGACATTTAAACTGTTCTAATTATAAGGTAATTACCATATATCCCTATTTCAGTGGTTGCAACTTAAAGCTCTTGTAGCTCAGTGAGCTCGGCCTTTGCAAGTAAAGAATTTTTCTTTAGGCCTCTTAAGTTCTAGGGTTCAATTTCAGTTGCAAACCTTGCACCAAATATAGAAACAGCTCATAACCAAATTTTCTTATGAGTCCTTTTATCTATAGAATGGTTCACAAAGTTTGTTATGTGTATTTGGGGAATATTCAAAGAAATATTAAAATATTAAATTTAGTAGTTTACAATGCGCATTGATAATTAGGATACAATTATTTGGATTAATATTCCTACCTTTTTGTATGAGGAACTTGTGGTGTAAACTTATATGTTCACAGTCTGAGTGACAGATGACAGATGCGTGTATGAGCAGCTGCTAAGAGTGAATATAATCTAAGTGTATGTGATGTATGGAAAAAGTTTCAAAATTCATGGTATGTGAGAAAAACAACAACTTGTTTTAAGAGAAATAATACAAATCAGTTCAATTATTAGAATATTAAGATACATAATGAATATTATCTACTCAATATATATTTCTTTAGTAATTTTTTTTTTTTTAGTTAATAGTAGATAAGTGTAATCACACATCAAAATGGTTTATCAAGAAAATCTACATTTAGATTTATTTTTTTTTCCTTTTTCCCAAACGATAATTTTATGATATTCAATGTTATTTTTATTTTTAATGGTTACATAGATGGTACACATCTTCAGACAAATATATGGTATAAAGCTAAAACAGAAGTTACATAAATAATTTATAAAACAATTATTTTTTTCATTTTGGTTTTGATAAATCAATTATTTCATAAACTAATATTTTTTTCGGTATTAAGGGGGAAATGTGTTTTAGATTTTGAATACATCATCACATTTCATCAATATGTCTTCTTCACACATTTTAAAGACTATAAAAAGTTACAATGGTATAACTACTACAGATAATAACATTAAGTATTATAAAGAGTAATTTCTTTACACTAAGAAGGGGATTACATGCAAAGTTGCATAATATGAATATTTTGGTAACACAAGGTCATGACAAATATGAAATCATCCAGATAATGGAAATATTAAGGGTATGTGTTACTGAGAACATAACTACTCAGCATTTGTCATAAACATATAAAGGCCTTATTTTTATTTTTATTCTTATTTTTGTTTTTATTCTTATTTTTCATTTTTTAATTTTTATTCTTCCTTTATCTCTATTTTTGATTCTTAAATTTTATTTTTATCTCAATCAATCAAGAAACATCAATATTTAATAAAGTAATGTCTAGTATGAGAATATTGCTTCATTAAATATAGTAAAGATATCGGTTCATTAAAAGAAAATGTTCTAATTCTGAGTAAATACAATAATTCTTTCATTCATTCACTCATATTCACATTTTGGTTCATGGCTATACATTCTTACCTATTATTGGTCTAATAAATATATTCCATTAATAAAGTTTTAGTAATAAAGATGGAAACACTTGTTACATGAAAAACACACTGACACCTATGGGTTGAAAAGGTAATTACACCTATGACATAAAAATGTTCTATCTCATGAAGAATATGGTAAATAATGCATTATCATTTATTATTGTTTCACATACAAACATGAATTCCATATTACTATTCTGATAATAATTCTATGGATATTATTGATTGCTATGGTACGCTGTGATATTATAGGTTAGGAAAATTACCAGATTTGGTATAGAATAGGGAATGAAGACTTCAAGCAAGATATTGGAATTACGTTAATAAAGACTTTTCATATTTCTAAATTCAAGTAAATTTAAAAAGTTGCAAGAAGAAAAAGCCGAAGTTCCAGAAGGTAAAAAGGCTCTATGATGTCTGAGTAATAATAGACTGTGTCAATTACAATTCATTTCATCACTGACAACAACTGCAGTATTCACCACTGACAACAACTGCAGTATTCACCACTGACAACCACAATGGCAGAGGACGATGATCCTATGATGCTAATATGAACTGTGTTATCACGCTTTTATCACGCTCCAGTGGTTTCCTATCACCTATGAAGCTTCAATGAAAGCTGGTGAACAATAAGTTGTCAGGAAACTACAACCCTGACATGAGTCCTGTGCATTAGGACTAAGCACTGGTTATGGTGCTATCTTTAGCAAGGAAGAGTCATTTTAACCTTGCTTTGCTGACCAAAGACGTCACACCTGTTCCAAGACCAGTGCGGATGGCATGGAGGATTCCAGAAATATCCAAGGCGAGCCAATGTAAGTCCAGGTCTTTAAAGGTGACACTGCTCAGATATTAAAGCTTCATTTCATCAATGGACTTTGTTTTCTTATCAACATTTGAATTTATGGACTTTGATTGACACATGACACACGGTCTCTACAATATCTACATGTTATTTCAAAGGAATTATCGTATAAAGACTGTGTTTTAAAAGAATCAAGAACAAGACGTCAAGATGAAGACCAGATGACATCAGATGATGATGACTGGACCCGAGACGCTTCGATTTAGGTTTAGGAAAGTATAAGACACATATTTTATATGAATATTAGTCACGGCTTACCATAACATGAATTCACATCATTATGTTATTGAGTGCATATAACAATAATCTGATATTATTATTATTATTATTATTATGGAAATTAAATTATTTTTGCCAAAGAAAAAGAAGAAAGAAGATCTGATTATCCTAAAGATGAACTTCTCTACTTTGAGGGTTCCAATTAATGTCTGTCACCCTCAAAAGGGGGAATTGTTAAATATTAATTATTGGTTATGGATTTATTCTTTATACACTCAATTCTGTACCAAGCACATTAACGATCGCTGACATTACACATGCTATTTTTGTATGGTAAAGTGTCATCTCCATATACAGAGACCACATGATCTAAGGGACGTATATATAATAGCTACACGAAGGAAGGGGGGGGCTTGCTCGCTCACTCAATCCATAGACACATGGGACAAGGACTATGATGAATCAACAGCCAGCTGCCATGTAACCACGTGTTGCTTCTCTGAGACGCTCCTGACAGAGACAGAATGTCATTTTGCCATTCAGGACACCAAGGAAAGATGTGTACAAGCTTTGCTATGGACAAATGGACAATCTCTACGTAACTATTTCACTCATTTTATGTTTTCCTGTAATGATGTTTTTTTGGTAAACAGTCCAATAAACCACTATAATTTTTTTATAAGAAACGTGACATTTCCTTTAGAAGTATCGCATCTGGTAACAAGTCCTGGAAAAATATATGAAATTAAGCATTTTTAACAATCTTTCAGAGTATTACTCACCTTGTCTAATATCTGTAGGACTTTCCTCCTCCTTGCATTTCTGATCACCTGGAACAAATGTCTCCTCATCTCTTTCGATAATTTCATCTTTAATATCAATTGGATTTTTACCCTATGTTAACATTAAAAACAAATAACGTCAAATTTAGTGGAAAACAGACTATATATATTATATATATAATGTACAGTGAGGAAAATAAGTATTTGATACACTGCCGATTTTGCAACCCCCCACATATGACCCCAATTTGGAAACTACATCCCTCAGAATTCATAGAAGGTTGTGATGACCATCTTGAACATACAGGTGCTTCATAGAATTTTAGTATCTTGTGTCATGAAAATAAAATGACTTTTTCCACAAAAAATGTTGCTTTAGCATCAAGATTCACATTTTGACAAGGTTAGCAAGAAGGATTGCACAAATGATTGGTGGGTCGATTTTCTCCTGAATAGACAGATACCTCACATGTGAATTAAATTACTGTTTATGCGCACAGCACGGCCCGAAAGGGAAGGAGAACCATTTGCCTTTTGGAGTGCAATTTTTGCTGGAACAGATTGTGGATGCCATGTTGCATTTAGAGAGCCCCTAAAGTTCCCAAATAGCAGAAAACCCCACAATTACCCACATTTTGGAAACTGCACACCTAGAGGAATTTATATAGGTGTGTAATGAACATTTTAAACCTAAGGTGATTTTTTTTACAAAGAGAAAAACGTGATTTATACTATTATATTATACTATTAATTATTGAATGCGCCAATTCCAAAATAAAACTCCAAATTTACCTGACACATCTAGATGTTTTAGTTATACAGTACAGACCAAAAGTTTGGACACACCTCATTTAAAGATTTTTCTGTATTTTCATGACTATGAAAATTGTAGAATCACACTGAAGGCATCAAAACTATGAATTAACACATGTGGAATTATACATTACACTTTACAAAAAAGTGTGAAACAACTGAAAATATGTCTTATACTCTAGGTTCTTCAAAGTAGCCACCTTTTGCTTTGATTATTGCTTTGCACGCAGAAAAGGTGAACGGATGGACTCTACATGCCTGGTTCCCACCGTGAAGCATGGAAGAGGTGGTGTGATGGTGTGGTGGTGCTTTGCTGGTGACACTGTTGGGTATTTATTCAAAATTTAAGGCATAGTGAACCAGAATGGCTACTACAGCATCTTGCAGCGGCATGCTATTCCATCCGGTTTGCGTTTAGTTGGACCATCATTTATTTTTCAACAGGACAATGACCCCAAACACACCTCCAGGCTGTGTAAGGGCTATTTGACCAAGAAGGAGAGTGTTGGGGTGCTACGCCAGATGACCTGGCCTCCACAGTCAACAGACCTGAACCCAATCGAGATGGTTTGGGGTGAGCTGGACCGCTCACCGCTTCAATTTTGAATAAATCCCCAACAGTGTCACCAGCAAAGCACCCCCACACCATCACACCACCTCCTCCATGCTTCACGGTGGGAACCAGGCATGTAGAATCCAGCCGTTCACCTTTTCTGCGTGCAAAGCAGTAATTAAAGCAAAAGGTGGCTACTTTGAAGAACCTAGAATATAAGACATATTTTCAGTTGTTTCACACTTTTTTGTAAAGTGTAATGTATAATTCCACATGTGTTACTTCATAGTTTTGATGCCTTCAGTGTGATTCTACAATTTTCATAGCCATGAAAATACAGAAAAATCTTTGAATGAGTAAGTGTGTCCAAACTTTTGGTCTTTACTGTACATGCAAAGCCTAGCCATTATATTAATGCATTATATATTGGAAATATTTAAACGGACATTCGCGGACCTGCGCTCAAACAGGTCTATCGGCTGATGTCAGCAGTAAGTTTATAAGGAAAGCTGGACAGAATTCAATAAAGTGATCAATAATAGGGCTAACAGTTTTGAAACTGAAGATGGATAGATGCAAATGTGTTAACAATCTGGACAATTTCTGCTGCAAATGAAGCAAATACACTACTTCTGATCAACGCAAGAATCTGACAGAGCAGGTGCTTACTTACAAGTATTACTTTGAGATCAAGAGAAGCTGGACCCCTCATGTTTGTTGCACTGTGCGTTACTCTGATCTAATGCAAGTGGCTGAATGGTAAAAGGAAAGGAATGGCTTTTGCAGTGCTAAAGGTTTGGTGTTAGAAGAAAAAAAAAATCACCATTCAGACTTATTTTTGCATGATTAAAATCGCCGGATATTCAAAGAGAAACTGACGTAGACAATCCAGTGCCTGTTCCTCTCGTAGCAGGAACGTCAATTGAAACTGATGGTTCTGATCACAATGAGGAAAAAGATGTTGATTGGCATGATGTTTTTCCTGATCCATTACAACTGGAGGGTCAGCCACACTTGCTGAGCCAATGAGATTTAGATGATCTGGTAAGAGATCTGTCATTATCTAAAGAAAAGTAAAAATTGCTAGGTTCTAGACTTCAGGAATAGAATTAGCTACAAAGAGGTACCACAACGTCAATACTATGCAATGGCAAGCAATGTCTGTTTCTGTACTGATGTGAACGGTCTTATGATGGAGTTAGTTGGTACACATGTTCCCAATGAATGGAGGTTATTCATTGACTCTAGCAAAACGAGTTTAAAAGCTGTCTTGCTGCACAATGGTAACGAAAAAACATCTGTTCATTGTCCATACTCAAAATGGAAAATTAGGGTACACGAGGCATATGTGTTTCTTGTGCCTAAAGAACAGTAGTGATTAGAGATGAGCGAATATATCAATGTTCGGATCGCAATCGCCGAATTTGTAATATTCGCAGATTAATTTGTCGAATATTCGCCGAACATAACCAAACGCCATTCATCTCAATGGGAGGCAAAAACAAACGCATGCACACCTTATAACGGCCCCAAATGCTGCCAAAACACATCATATGAGGGACAGACACCAGGAAAGTGGCCTCAATTCACCCATAGTACTAATTGTAGCATGGCACTGCAGAAATCAGCCAGGCATGAGGTATCGGGGTATGGGACAGCATTTACAGCTTTTAATTGAACGTCACAGACGAGGTGGGTGAGGGATCGGCGTAGGCCCCCTTTGCTGGGAGCCCTGATACCACGTGCAACACCTTTACCTGCTTTCATGCTGAGCCACACTCAGGTGGCACAAATATCAGTTTTGTAGACTACCATTGTCAGAAAAATGAAAGGATAGTAACACAGGTAGTTGAGTCCAAGGAAATGGAGGCTTGACGGTCTCGGAGGCCTATTGCTACAGGCAGCACACATGAAGGAGACCTAACCAGGAGTGTTCACATTTAAAAAAAAAAACTGGCAGACACCACAAAAGTGGCATTCATTTCACCACAGTAGAAACAGTATAATAGAGACCGACGGGTCTTCCACTACACCCATTCCAGCAGATGGACAACCAACCAGGAGTGTTCACATTTAAATGTATGAGGGTCTTACACCACATAAGTGACATCCATTTCACGAGAGTAGAAATAGTATAATAGGGACCGACAGGTCTTGCACTATACCCATCCAGCACATGGACACCCAACCAAGAGTGTTCACATTTCCAAAATTACTGTCAGACACCACAAAAGAGGAATCAATTTCACCACAGTAAAAATAGTATAATAGGGACCGACAGGTCTTCCACTACAGCTAATCCAGCAGATGGACAGCCAACCAGGAGTGTTCACATTTAAACACGAGGGCCTTACACCACAGAAGTTGCATCAATTTCACCATAGTAGAAATAGTATAATAGGGACTGACAGGTCTTCTACTTCACCCAATCCAGCAGATGGACTCCCAACCAGGAGTGTTCACATTTCCAAAAATTACTGGCAGACACCACAAAAGTGGCATCAATTTCACCACAGTATAGATAGTATAATAGGGACCGACAGGTCTTCCACTACACCCAATCCAGCAGATGGACACCCGATGTGTAGTTTTCACATTTTAAAAAATGAGGGCCTGACACCACAGAAGTGGAATAACTGTTACGAGAATAGAAATAGTATAATTGGGACTAACATGTCTTCCACTACAGCTAACCCAGCAGATGTAGACCAACAATGACTGTTCACATTTCTACTAGTTTGTGTTAACATCAGCAGCAGCAGCCACAGCAGGCACAGAAGCCACACTAAAGATATCAGACAGTGAAGTTACGTGACATTAATGCATCACACTAAAAAATGCAATATCATCTAGTCTGTACAGTCAGCGATTGCAGTGCAAAAGTCCTTGGAAATCCATGACTTGTTCATCTTGATGAAAGTGAGGTGGTCTACACTTTCAGGGGACAGCCGGCTGCACTTATCCGTCAAGACACCACCAGCAGAGCTGAAGACACGTTCTGAGAGAACGCTGGCTGCTGGGCACAATAAAACCTCCAAGGCGTGTGAGGTGAGCTCAGGCCAGTCATCCATTTTGGAAGACCAAAATGTGAAAGGGTCCAAACCCTCCCTGATGGTATTGATATTCAGTTCTAGATACTCCTGCACCATTCTCTCCATTCGTTCACTATGTGTAAGACTTGGACTCTGTTGTGCTGGTGCACGAGTTGGTGTAAAAAAAGTGTCAAAGGACTCACAGAAATTGCTTCTTCCACTTCCACTGCTGCTGCAGCTAATGTTTTGAAGTTGACAAATAGACGTGACGGAGGTTGGAAGTCTAGAGCTGTGATGTGAACTGTGTGCTTCACTGCTATCTTGGGGAAAAGCTCTCAAAGTTGTGTAAAAGCGTGTTTCGATACTCCAGCATTCGCGGGTCCCTTTCCAATAGTAAGCAGTTTTCCTAATCATAACTATACGAGGATCATACTGCAGAGTGTAGCAAGAAGGCACTCATATGTTGAGCTCTACCATGAGGTCCAAGCCCACGCTGTGTTGGTGGCTGGGTAACAATGAGGTTCGTTTCCTCCATCCCCTACCACCAACCACGAACAACAGAGAGGAGAGGATTATTTTATTCATCTGACAGTTGCTCACCCATCACCACTTCCTCCTCCATTTGTTCTTTGGATCTTGCACCTTCGATAACAGTTTGTTTGTTATCACCAGCCCCCCCTCGATCGCAGTAATCCACCCTCCCGTGGCACCCGCCTGTGTGACGACAGTCTTGAACTTAGAGACAATGTTATCCCTTCCACATCCTCCTCTGCTTCCTCTTTTTCTGGGACAACCATCTCCTCCCGAAGGCTATTCAAAGTCTGCTCCAGCATATAGATGACCGGAATAGTAATGCTGATGATGGCATCGTCAACGCTAACCATCTTAGTAGCCATTTCGAAACTGTGCAGAAGTGTGCAGAGGTCCATAATCTGTGCCCACTCTGTAAATGTGATCTGCGCCACGTCCGTACTGCGTTGACCCAGGCTATACGACATGACATACTGCGTCAGGGCTCGTTGCTGCTGCCACATGCAACATGTGCAACATGTGCAGAGTGGAGTTCCACCGTGTCGGCACATTGCATATCAACCTGTTAAATGGCATGGACAAAGACCTCTGTATCGATGCAAGTCGATGACTAGAGGGGTGCGAACAGCAGAAATGAGCACACAGCTTACGTGCTTTCTGGAGCAGCTCACCCAGACCAGGATAGTGGCAGAGAAAACACTGTACCACCAAGTTGAGGACGTGAGCCATGCAAGGCACATGTGTGAGCTTGCGTCGCCGTAGGGTCGCCACCAGGACCAGCTTCGCACCATTATCGGACATGGCCTTCCCTGGATGCAGGTTCAGTGGAGATAGCCATTGATCAAACTCAGCCAGGAGAGCTGTCCACAACTCTTCAGCTGTATTATTATTTATTTATATAGCACCATTGATTCCATGGTTCTGCACATGAGAAGGGATTACACACAAATTAGATATTACTTACAGTAAATAAACTAACAATTTCAGACTGATACAGAGGGGAGATGACCCTGCCTTTGCGGGCTTACATTCTACAGGATGGTGGGGAAGGAGACAGTAGATTGGGAGGTTACAGCAGCTCTGGTGTTGGTGAAGTGGTAGCTCTGGTAGTGGTGAGGAGGCAGCGGGGTCATTGCAGGCTGTAAGCTTTCCTGAAGAGGTGGGTTTTCAGGTTCCGTCTGAAGAATCCGCATGTGGTTGATAGTCAGATGTGTTGGGGCATAGAATTCCAGAGGATGGGGGATGTACAGGAGAAGGCATATCAATTTTAATACTGCCTGATTGTGGTGAGCCCTGGCTGTGCAGTACGGAGGTGGTGGGGATTTGCTCTGCACTGTTGGAACATGTGTCTCAATAAGGCAGAGGTTGAGGGCACAGGTGGAGGCCCTATATGAGACAGAAGAGGCAGAAGCAGTGAAGGAAGTGTTAAATGTAGAGGTTTGTCCTGCAAGCCTTGGGGATTCCAAGACTTGTGGAGCAGCGCCTGTCCCTACAGCCACCAGAGTCACCCAGTGTCCAGTTAGCGAGATGTAACGCCCTTGGCCATGCTTACTCATCCAAGTGTCTGTGGTGTAATGCACCCTGGCAGAGATTTAGTCAAAGAACGGGTGATGTTGTCAGTGACATGCTAGTGTAGCGCAAACACAGCTTTCTTAGAAAAGTAATGGCGACTGGGCAATTGGTACTGGGGGACTGCAACGGCCATCAGCTTTTGGAAACCGTCTGTATCTACCAGACGGAAAGGCAGCATTTCCGTGGCCAACAGATTGGAGATGGTGGAGTTCAACTTTTAGCTTGGTCATGCGTTGGAGGAAACAATCTTTTACGTGACCACAACTGCGGAACCGTGGGCTGGCTGCAGTGCTGAGAGAGGGCGCAGTATGCTAAACGGGACAAACTGCTAGACTGTGAGAGAGGTGCAGGCGGAGATGTTACGGTGGATTGAGAAACTTGTGGGGTGCTCGTTCTCTGAGATCGGTCAAAAACAGCAGGCATGTCCGCTTCCGTTACAAATGACAGCGGGAACGGGTAAAGAACCCAAGGTTCTGCGGTCAAAGACCCGCGTCTCAATAGTTGGCACGGTAACAGACGAAGAGGAAGCAGCAGATCCGATTGATGGGGTGACTGATGGTTGTTGAGGTCCGCTGGTCCGCATTTTTGCGCAGTGGGATTTCCACAGTAAAGCATGTTGATTGCGCATGTGAAAGTTATGTAGTAGTCAAATTATTGCACTTTTTACCTTGACTCAGTTTGTTTTTTGCAAAGTTGACAGATTACTGAGTTAGCTAATCCTTTGCGGTGTTAAACAAAGCCCAGGCTAGGCAACCCTTGCCACCCCTGGGAGCTGCAGACCCGCGGACGCTGGTGGTCACAGGCACAGTTATGGCTGAGGAATTTAGGGTTGAGCATTCCGATACCGAAACCCGGTTCCGATACCTGAAATCCAATGTAAGTCTATGGGAACAAAATATCAGAAGTAAATACTTCCGATATTTTGTTCCCATAGACTTACATTGGATTTCAGGTATCGGAACGGGTTTCGGTATCGGAATGCTCAACCCTACTGAGGATGCATTGCTCGTCGTGGCTGCATCACTACGTGTCTGCGACGTACGGTGCAACGTAACCTCCTCATCTCACTCCTTTCCTTGATGACCTACTCAGCCTTGTGCCTCTATGTTCATGCCAACTGGGATCTAACACCTCATCATCATCATCCTCTGTGTTATCACATTCCTTGCTCATGGAGTCGCTCTCCTTCTGTTTTGCCTTGACAGCACAGTACAGTCCGTTTAAGCCTCAGATATAGGAGTCTCATCAGGATCACCTCCCCCAGGGGTTAACGTATGATGACGATGGTTCGGACCCTATTTCTTCCTGCCCAAAATTTTGGGCATCGGTGCAGATTTCCTCCTCTTGACTCTGTGAAGCTTTTGAGTACATTTCTGATGAATGTGTGAACAGCTCTTCAGACTCACCGATCTGTGGTTCCGTAAGTCAGTTGTACGGTTGGAGAATTGGGATGTGGGAGTAAGCAAGGGGAATTTGGGTGCCATCTCTGTGGACTGTACTGGGTGTGATGTTGAGGTGGAGGAAGAGGAGGAGAGGCGACTTAAGGCTGTGCTTGCCATCCACTCGAGTACATGCTCTTTCTGGGCATCATCGACAAGTTGTACCGCTGTGCGTCTGCCAAAGAAAGGTAGTGGAGTAGGCTGTCCAGTAACAGAAGTTGTCAGTTGTCTTTGCATAGGACGCGATGTTGCTTCACTAGTGCTTTCAAAAACATTACCACCTACCCCACGTACACCTTGAACACCAAGCCTAATTCCCCTTCCACCACAGCTTTGCTTTTTCCCAGTCATGTTGCTCAGAGAGTGTGGTAGGAGCACAGTATTAGCAACAAAAAATCAGAGTTTAAACTCTGCACCACCTCTGTATTTCAGTGACAGTAAATTCCAAGTTGAAATATGGTGTGCTGTATCGTGCTGGTCACAGAAAAAAAAATTGTTTGAGTGTGGATGAGGCCTGTATGACAAAGAAGTTATGCTACAAACAATTTGGAACAGGAGAATTTTTTTCTGGCCTCTGTATCAGGCCTCTATAACCCACTAGATGCTACAAACTATTTGAAAGTCAGGTCCCCTACTGTATGACACTAGGAACAGAAGAATTTTTTTGTGCCTTATGGATCATGTCTCTATAACACATTACATGCTGCAAACTATGTGAAAGTCAGGTCAACTACTGTATGACACTAAGAACAGAAGAATTTTTTGTGGCCTTTGTATCAGGCCTCTATAACACAATAGATGCTCTCCTACTGTATGACACTAGTAACAGAAGGATTTTTTGGTGACCTCTGGATCAGGCCTTTACAGCTTCATTTTAACCCAACAAAATGACAAAGTGTGATATGGCGGGTTCTATAACTTTTTGCAACTGAAAAATTATATAATTTTTTTTAATGTGCCTTAGGTCTGCAGACAGTTTCATATCACCACAGCAGAAAATGACAAGGTGGGATACAGCAGGCTGTTTCACATTTAGCTAATGAAAAAATATTATTCAGAATGCTATAATCGTGCATGGAGTACAATAGGAGCAGTGCACTGAAGGCAATTGTCTATGCTGTGAAGGTACGAGATGTGCAGCATCTGAAACAAACGGATACTGGAAGCCTGTGCTAGCATTTCTTCTGCAGTGTTGCTATCAGTGTGTCAAGAGTGGGAGAAGAGGGTTGCATTGATAATCCAACACAATGGGCAGCACTTTGAACACATTTTATAAGTGATCATAAACTTGTAAACAACTCATGAAAGAATAAAGTTACGTTAAAACCAAGCACACCATTGTTTTTCTTGTGAAATTCTCAATAAGTTTGATGTGTCACATGACACTCTTCCCATTGGAAAAATATAAGTTGGATCCAAAATGGCCGACTTCAAAATGGCCGCCATGGTCACCACCCATCTTGAAAAGTTTTCCCCTTCCCATATACTAATGTGCCACAAACAGGAAGTTGATATCACCAACCATTCCCATTTTATTTAGGTGTATCCATATAAATGGCCCACCCTGTAGATTGCAAACGTTATGTCAAATTGGCAGAGCCCCTAACATGCCAAAACAGCAGAAACCTCCACAATAGACCTCAATTTGGAAACTACATGTCTCAAAGGGGTGTAGTGAGCAATCTAAACCAACAGGTACTTCACAGAATTGTATAACACTGAGCTGAAAAAATGAAAAGTAATTTTTTTCCACTAAAATGTTGTTTTAGCCTCAAGGTTTTAATTTTCAAAAGGGCTAATAGGAGAAAATGGACCATAAAATTTGTTATGCAATTTCTCCTGAGTGCAGCAATGCCAGTACATTGTGCCCAGCTCTTGCTTCTGGAGAAATGCACTCCATAAATTAAGTAAGCTCTCCACGCCACAGTCATGCCAAAGATACATTGTGCTCCATACAGTGTAGAACCCCCATATATTATAGCGCCCCTATACAATGTGCCCAGCTTGTGCTTCTGGTGACATGCAGCGCGTAAATTGGGCTGTCCCTGCTACAGTAATGCCCAACTGCAGTTTAGGCACACCATGGGCTCAGGAGGAGGAAGGGCATTTGGATTTGGGAGACCAGATTTTGAAGGATTTCTTTTGGTGGGAGCCCCTTCACTTTTCCAGGACCTTTGTGCAATGAAATGCATTAATGCACTGCAATGCATGAGACCTGTGTAATCACACAGGCAGCTTGCCTGTTACACTCTGCCTGTGGATGGGTGTAACAGGTCACCAATCATGGCACACCAGGAGGTCATTGTTTGATGTGTGGGTTCCATGACAACCATCCGTCTACCCGAGATTTTATCATGGGGTGTGTTAAGGGCCTGCGGAACGCACCTAATAGATATTAAGGAGAGGTGAGTTTGCAGCCCGGAGTCCACCGTGCAGGCAGAGCCTGCTGCTAGTAAGATGGCGTAAATAGGCAGTATAAGCGAACTCTGTTATCCCGCAGAGTCGCAGATGTAAACGCCGTAGCACTATATGGCGGAATAAGCTGTCTCTGTTAACTCACAGAGCCGCTGTAACAAAGACTGTGTCCTGTTAAACACACAGGGAACACAGATGACTGCTAAGCGGATTGCAGTCTGTGGTCATGCAATCAGAACCCAAGCAGTAATCTCCTCACCGGAGTAGCCGGTATTCTAATGGCGTTTTCAGCTGAGCCCTGAACACGTGCATACAATCTCCTCACAGGAGGTGCCGGTATTCTAGGGGCTTATTTCAGCCAGACCTAACCACATGCATACATGACCACACTGGCGCAAGCACGTAACAGATTTGATACTAGCGCATGGCGGCCCAGCCATGCCACCCTTTTATAGTAGCAACTGCAGGACCTACCAGAAAAGGACCAATGCGAAACCATTCCAGAACACATGTAATTTCAGGACCTTCCTGGCGGACCAATTGGAGTCGCTACTGTAACCGAGCATGTGACTCCTGATCTCCAATGGGAGATCTTGCCTGGGCATGCTCAGATGGAGAAAGCAGGGACTTAGTTCCCGAACTGCCTGCTCCAGCACTGGTTATAATAAAGGAACCAGGAAAGACCGCAACAAGCCTCTGCACAGTGTTAAACTGGGTGAGACGCTGGGACAGACGTCTTTGCTGAGCAGGCTCCACTGCGGCCGGAGATGGATGGGGGACCGCAGCGGGACTGGTTCGAGACTCCCCTTGTGCAGCAGCGGGAACTCGAACCCTAACATTACCCCCCCTCCTAGGGCCCCCCTTCTTTGGGCCTCACTGCGCTCAAAGGCAGTGATGAGCTGCGGAGCGTGAATATGCTCGGCCGGCTCCCAGGACATATCCTCAGGCCCATAACCCCTCCAATCCACCAAATAAAATTTTTTTCCTTGTACCACCTTGCACCCAACAATGGCGTTCACCTCATGATCGTCGGTAGATGAACCCGACGTCCCGGCAAATGACTCGGAAAACCGGGAAATGGCCACGGGTTTCAGGAGGGACACGTGAAAGGTGTCGGTGATACCAAGGCGAGGCGGAAGGGCTAGGCGGTAAACCACTGGGTTCACCTGCTCAAGAACTTTAAAAGGACCCAAAAAGCGAGGTGCCAACTTGGTGGACTCTACATGTAGCCTGATGTTTCGGGCAGAGAGCCACACTAGGTCACCCGAAGCAAATGTAGGAGTGGGGCGACGATGGGCATCGGCCGAAGACCTCATCCTCTCTTTGGAGGCCTGAATGGCATCGTGGGTGCGGTCCCAAATGTCTCGTGCCTCCACAGCCCAGTCTGCCACCCTGGAATCGGCGGAAGACACGGGCATGGGCACTGGTACCCGCGGATGCTGACCGTAATTCAGGAGGAATGGGGTCTGTCCGGTGGAGTCAGCCACAGCATTATTTAGAGCGAACTCAGCCCACGGTAACAAGGATGCCCAGTCATCCTGCCTGGCAGAAACAAAATGTCGCAAGTATGTGACCAAGGTCTGGTTGGCCCTCTCTACCAACCCATTCGTCTCGGGATGGTATGCAGAGGAGAGATTCAACTCAATGCTGAGTAAACGACACAGCTCTCTCCAGAACCGAGACGCAAACTGGGGACCTCGATCACTGACAATTTTGTCTGGCATACCGTGTAGGCGGAAAATATGCCTAATGAATAATGCTGCCAAGGCCCGTGCAGACGGTAACCGTGGTAACGGCACCAAGTGCACCATTTTGGAGAAGTGGTCGGTTATCACCCAGATGATGGTGCAGCCCCGAGACTTGGGTAAGCCCACCACAAAATCCATCCCAACCATCTCCCAGGGCCTGTCTGCCACCGGTAAAGGGAATAGTAACCCAGCTGGCCGTTGTCGAGAGGACTTATTCTTGGCGCAGGAGACGCACGCCTGAACGTATTCCCTGATGTCACGGACCATATGTGGCCACCAGTATGTCCTCGCCGGCCACCAGTATGTCCTCGCCAGCAACTCAGATGTCCTCTTTGCCCAAAATGTCCACCCACCCTGGACGAGTGTGCCCAAGAGAGTACCTCCGGTCAGGCTCCTCCTCCACCTCCTCAGAGGACACCACGGAGCGAGACAGAGCATCGGCACGAATGTTCTTCTCCCCGGAGAGAAAATGGAAGGTGAAATGGAACCGGGAGAAGAACAGGGACCATCTGGCCTGACGGGAATTTAGCCGCTGGGCTGTCTGTAAATAGACCAAATTTTTGTGGTCAGTGAACACTTGAAAGGGAAAGCGAGCCCCTCCAGGAGATGTCTCCACTCAGAAAAGGCCAACTTCATGGCTAGCAACTCCCTATCCCCAATGGAATAATTCCTCTCCGCTTGTGTGAAGGTCTTGGAGAAGAAGAAGCAAGGATGTTTACGACCTTGAGCATCCTTTTGAAAAAGGACTGCTCCAGCACCAACGGACGAGGCATCTACCTCCAATATAAAAGGCTTATCAACCTCGGGACGATGTAGGATAGGAGCGCTAGCAAAATGGGACTTGATTGAAGTAAAGGCCTTGGAGACCTCCTCTGACCACAATTTGGGATTGGCTCCCTTCTTGGTGAGGGCTACCAAGGGAGCAACCAAAGTAGAGAAGTGGGGAATGAATTGGCGATAGTAATTAATGAACCCCATAAAGCGCTGCACCGCTTTAAGAGAGTGGGGTTCTTGCCAATCCATTACAGCCTGTAGTTTGGCAGGATCCATAGTCAATCCTGAGTGGAGATGATATAGCCCAGGAATGGCAGAGACTCCTGCTCAAACACACACTTCTCCAACTTCGCATATAAGAAATTTGCCCGCAAGAGGTCGAAGACCCTGCAAACATCTCTCCGGTGGGTGTCTATATCTGGAGAAAAGATGAGAATGTCATCCAGATAGACTACCACAGAGGTGGCAAGCATGTCCCGGAAGATGTCATTTACGAAATCTTGGAAGACGGCTGGAGCATTACAGAGCCCGAAGGGCATCACAAGATATTCGTAATGTCCATCTCTGGTATTGAACGCCGTCTTCCATTCGTTCCCCTCACGGATGCGGATCAGATTATAGGCACCACGAAGATCCAGCTTAGTAAATACCCTTGCTCCACGGAGCCTATCAAAGAGCTCAGATATTAGGGGCAAAGGATATTTGTTCTTAACGGTAATGGCGTTAAGACCCCTATAGTCTATACATGGTCGTAATTCTCCATTCTTCTTCTGCACGAAGAAAAATCCTGCCCCTGCTGGTGACACTGACTTCCTAATAAACCCTCTTGCCAGATTTTCCTGGATGTATTGTGACATGGCCTCCGTCTCAGGAAGAGAGAGAGGATACACTCTTCCCCGATGGGGCTCCGTTCCAGGCAAGAGGTCTATAGGACAGTCATAGGGGCGATGAGGCGGAAGAGTCTCCGCTGCCTTTTTGGAGAATACGTCCGTGTATGACCGATAAACCTTGGGGAGAGAAGCAAGGTCTATGGGTATCTCCGTGGTGGAAACCTGAACGTCCTCTCTGAGACATCTGTCTCTGCAATGATCACCCCAACACAGTATTCTCCCAGAGGACCACTCAATATGGGGAGAGTGGTGGCAAAGCCAGGGTAATCCCAACAGAACCTCATCTATTCCCTCAGAAAGAACAAAAAGGGATATATTCTCCTGATGAGAAGGGGACATAGACAGAGGTAGAGAGACAGTCTGGTGGGTGATTTGTGAGGGCAGGATTGCTCCATTCAATACTCTCACCGATATTGGCTGCTAGTAAGATGGCGTAAATAGGCAGTATAAGCGAACTCTGTTATCCCGCAGAGTCGCAGATGTAAACGCCGTAGCACTATATGGCGGAATAAGCTGTCTCTGTTAACTCACAGAGCCGCTGTAACAAAGACTGTGTCCTGTTAGACTCACAGGGAACACAGATGACTGCTAAGCGGATTGCAGTCTGTGGTCATGCAATCAGAACCCAAGCAGTAATCTCCTCACTGGAGTAGCCGGTATTCTAATGGCGTTTTCAGCTGAGCCCTTAACACGTGCATACAATCTCCTCACCGGAGGTGCCGGTATTCTAGGGGCTTATTTCAGCCAGACCTAACCACATGCATACATGACTGTTGTGAATGTTTTAGAAATGAATTCTGAGCAGAAGCTCCCTCTGGTGGTTACAAACAGTACTGAACCATTCAATGAGGATTGGCAATCAGGAATCACAGACTGGCTGGATATAAGGGAGGTTCCCTCCCATCATGGTTGCCGGTGATCAATTGTTCTTGTCTCAACGTTGTTTCCTGGTTCACTTGGAAGCTTGCTGAGTCTTGCCTCTTCTCCTGCTCTCAGATAAGATATTTTCTGTTTTTTGTTTTTGTGCTTACCATTTGCATATTTCTCTGCATTTCTGTGAGGTTAGCCAGGTTCCCCCCCTGGGGGCTTGGGCTCCTCTCAGTTCCTCTGGAGCCAATGTTATTTGTTCATTTGCCTTTTCCAGTTTTTTCAGTGGCTGCGGCTTAGTTTTGTTACACCAGAGAACTAATTTAGGTGGTAGAGGTCGTGTGATCTCAGGTGTTTTTGCAATTAGTAGCGTTGGCATTTTTTAGGGTTTTTTTTGGATTGCAGTAAGTATCCTTCCTATCCTTTTCTGTCTAGGCAGATTGGGCCCCATAGTTTGCTCATACTATTTTCTGTCTGTGTCTGTATTTCCTCTTGTCTAACCGCCATTACATGTTTGGGGGCTTCCTATGTTCTTTGGGGATCTGCTCCGGGGCAGATAGCTTTCCTCTTTCTATCTTTAGGTGTAGTTAACCTCTCAGGCTGTGACGAGGCGTCTAGGAGCAATGTAGGAACGCTCCATGGCTGCCTTTAGTTGTGGTGGTTAGTCAGGGTACTGCAATCCAGTAGATTCCAACCTCTCTGGTGTATTGCCGTTTTTGCCTGCTCTCCTCAGCTACCAAATCATAACACATGACCACACTGGCGCAAGCACGTAACAGATTTGATACTATCGCATGGTGGCCCAGCCATGCCACCCTTTTATAGTAGCAACTGCAGGACCTACCAGAAAAGGACCAATGCAAAACCATTCCAGAACACATGTAGCTTCAGGACCTTCCTGGCGGACCAATTGGAGTCGCTGCTGTAACTGAGCATGTGACCCCTGATCTCCAATGGGAGATCTTGCCCTGGGCATGCTCAGATGGAGAAAGCAGGGACTTAGTTCCCGAACTGCCTGCTCCAGCACTGGTTATAATAGAGGAACCAGGAAAGACCACAACAAGCCTCTGCACAGTGTTAAACTGGGTGAGACGCTGGGACCGACGTCTTTGCTGAGCAGGCTCCACTGCGGCCGGAGATGGATGGGGGACCGCAGCGGGACTGGTTCGAGACTCCCCTTGTGCAGCAGCGGGAACTCGAACCCTAACAGGGTGAGAGAGTGAGCCCCCTTCCTCTCACAACCTTCCAAATCATGATATGGGAACTGACACTCATGATGTGCTACTGTATGTCCGTCATTAGTCGTAAAGGGGTTAAATATATGGCGGGTATAACACGCCATGATGCGGGAACTGACACCTGATCATTTCATGCCATACCTGTCATTCGTCGTTAAGGGGTTACCCCAGGGAAGGTGTGGACAGCGTAGTTTGCTATTTTTATAGCAAACGGCTATAAACAGCTCATTTAATAGGTAACATATATAAAACTGGACCTAATGCAGAATTATAGTCTCTACTGCAGGCCATTTCAGGTACTTGGTAAAAAAAAACAGCATGTTCACTTTACCTGATTAATCTGCTTTTCCTTTGAACACTCCTGGAAATAAAGAGGACTGGGACATCTCTTTGGTCTATTTTGCTTACTGGAACCATCTATAGGAAACATACACATTGCCTTAGTACATGTACTGCCCCAATTTTCAGCTGATATTTGGAAGGAAGCCTAGCTGTATCAATTTCAACATTGAAATCAATGGACTCTCTCTCTATGATGCTGGAGAGGACAATCACTCTCCACCCTGGCCAAGACTTAGGGTACTGAGACAGACAGACAGACAGAATCCACCTCTATTTTCTAATAAGGTAAGCTGAAAGCCAAACAATAAAAGTCTCTTCTTACCTGGTGATAGGATGGGCTGGTGATCCTCCATCATGATGTCTTTGTATACATCTTTGTGTCCTTCTATGTACTCCCACTCCTCCATGGAGAAATAGATGGCAACATCCTGACATCTTGTAGACACCTGTCACACACAATCCTACAGTCATCCTTGACATCGCTCCCTTATTGTTAGTGGGTAATGTCTCCGCACTTCTCACCTCGGCAGTCAGCAGCTCTTTGATCTTGTCGGTGAGTTCCAGGATCTTTTGTGTGTTGTTACTGTCGTATATCAGAGAATTAGGTGGAAATTTCATCAGTGGACTATGATATTTTCCCCTTTCTTCTAACTCCTGGTCATTATTCCTCGAGGCCACACACTCACTAGAGGACTTGACTACTGTGTACTCCTGTGTGTGTGAAAGAGAGACCCTTATAAATGACAGTACATGTCTTCACACAATGTCCCACCTTCCAAGTCATGTAGCATTAGAAGGGGCAATTGTGGAGTGCACTTACATTGTGCTAGGCAGTTCACCTGATCTAATAGTAAGGGTGTCACTAATAGGCTGTAATCTAGATACTACATGTACAGTTGTGCTCAAAAATTTACATACCCCGGAAGAATTTTTGCTTTTTCTTGGCCTTTTTTCAAAGAATATGAATGGTAACACCAAACCTTTTCTCCACTCATGGTTAGAGGTTGGGTGAAGCCATTTATTGTCAAACTACTGTGTTTTCTCTTTTTAAATCATAATGACAACCCATAACATCCAAATGACCCTGATCAAAAGTGCACATACCCTGGTGATTTTGGCCTGATAACTTGCACAGAAGTTTACACAAATGGGTTTGCATGGCTACTAAAGGTAAAATCCTCACCTGTGACCTGTTTGCTTGTAATCAGTGTGTGTGCATAAAAGCTGAGTGAGTTTCTAGGATCCAGACAGACTCCTGCATCTTTCATCTAGCCACTGACATTTCTGGATTGTGATTCATGGAAAGCAAAAGAATTGTCAAAGGATCTACGGGAAAAGGTAGTTGAACTGTATAAAACAGGAAAGAGATACAAAAAGATATCCAAGGAATTGATAATGCCAGTCAGTAGTGTTCAAACTGTGATTAACAAATGGAAAATCAGGGGCTCTGTAAAAACAAAACCACGGTCAGGTAGACCAACAATAATTTCGTCTAAAACTGCCAGGAACATTGTTCGGGATGCAAAGAAAAACCCATAAATAACATCAGCTGAAATATTGGACTCTCTGAAAAATATTGGTGTGGCTGTTTCAAGTTGCACAATAAGGAGGCACTTGAAGAAAAATGGGCTGCATGGTCGAGTCACCAGATGAAAGCAATTACTGCGCAAATGCCAAAAAGTATCTCGCCTACAATACGCAAAACAGTACAGAGACAAGCCTCAAAACTTCTGGAACAAGGTCATTTGGAGTGATGAGACCAAAATTTAACTTTTTGGCCACAACCATAAACGTTACATTAGGAGAGAGGTCAACAAGGTCTTTGATGAAAGAAACACCATTCCTACTATAAAGCACGGAGGTGGATTGCTGATGTTTCGGGGATGTTTGAGCTACTAAGGCACAGGAAACTTGGTCAAAGTTGAAGGAAAGATGAATGCAGCACGTTATCAGAAAACACTGGAGGCAAATTTGCACTCATCAGTCCGGAAGCTGCGCATGGGACGTACTTGGATGTTCCAACATGACAATAATCCAAAACACAAGGCCAAGTCGACCTGTCATTGGCTACAGCAGAAGGTTCTGGAGTGGCCATCTCAGTCTCCTGACCTCAATATCATTGAGCCACTCTGGGGAAATCTCAAGAGCGCAGTTCATGCTAGACAGCCCAGGAATTTACAGGAACTGGAGGCTTTTTGCCAAGAAGAGTGGGCAGCTTTACCATCTGAGAAAATAAAGAACCTCATCCACAACTACCACAAAAGACTTCAAGCTGTCATTGATGTTAGAGGGGGCAATACACGGTATTAAAAAATGGGGTATGTGAACTTTTGATCAGGGTCATTTGGATGTTTTGGGTTGTCATTATGATTTAAAAAGAAAAACACAGTAGTTTGACAATATATGGCTTCACCCAACCACTAACCATGAGTGGAGAAAAAGTTTTGGTGTTATCATTCATATTCTCTGAAAAAAGGCCAAGAAAGCAAAAATTCTGCCGGGGTATGTAAACTTATGAGCACAACTGTATTTGTGCGACTGGTGCCCTGTATAAGCCTTATCTGTTTGCATTTATTATACTAGGCGACCACTGTCTCCATGAATGGTAGATGTCTTACATCTTTCAAGTCATGTCACATGTGACACACTTTTATAGAAGGCCTCACCTCTCCAGTTAGCAAGTATATGATCTCCAGGGTTAGATTTAATATACTGTTCGCCATCTTGCATCTGTCCTTATCCAATGTTGATGGGTCAATCAGGCAACAGTCTCGTAAAGAATACATCAACTACCAAGATCCTAGACGACAGGAACCTGGAAGGGGATAAGGAGAAGTGATTCTTATGGGCACATTTATACACAAGTTTTTCTCATCCGTTTACTGTCTTTTTTTAATGAATAGCACACACGGACCCTGATAAACTAATCAGATGTTTTGCATGCTTTGACAATTTGTACTCGATGAAGATGCACCAAATTCATTAAGACAACTTAAAGACCGCTCTGTGGCTTCAGCTTCTCAGGCTCTCAAAGACAATAATTGCACAATTCACTTTAATCCATCTACTATTTCAAATGTTTTCCTTAACTTTTATAAAAAGCTATATAATCTCTGGGACTCTCTACCTTCGAACCCAGATTGTTAGTGCTCCCTATTTAATTATTATCTGTCCCTTCTCAAGTTACCAGTTTTTCTCCCAGAAGCAGTAAACTCTCTTAACAGGTTGATCACCAATAAGGAGATCTCTGATATTTTAAATGACCTCCTCCTTGGTAAGTCCCCGGGTCCTAACAGCTTGACATACCTATATTATAAAACATTTTCGGAGGAATTAACTACGCATATCCTTTTTTAAGAGATTACCCATACCTGAAACTTTATCCCACTACTACCTAATTCTTATCCCTAAACGGGGTCGAGACCTCCTTGATTGCTCTAATAAAAGACCAATACGGATCTGAAGATATTCACCTGCCTCCTGGCCAATACACTCAACTAGTGGTTACCGCAACTAATTCATAAACAGTAGGTGGGCCATGTCCCTTTGTGTCAGGATGGGGACAATACCAGGAGGGTGGTGGATCTGGTAGATGCGGTAAATAAATTAAAAAAAAAAGCAGGTCCTTCTCTTAAGTCTAGAAGCGGAGAAGGCCTTTATTCGCCTCAACTGGTCTTTTATATTTGAGACAGTCAATGCATTTGGTTTATCGGGCTCCTTCCTTACAGCTGTAAAAGCACTCTATAAAGTCACCCTCGACTTTTATTAAACTCGCTCATCATATTTCTCCCAGTTTTAAATTCTGGGGCGTTCCTTATTAACCCTATTATTCACAATGTGTATCAAGCCTTTAGCAGCGGTCATTTGGCATAATCCCAATATTTCTGGGATGGAAATAAAAGATACAATCTTCAAATCATTATTTGCAGATGATGTCCTACTAGCTCGCAATAACCTTCATACTAGACTACCCAATCTTATAGTTGCCCTGAGGGAATATGGCAATTTGTCGGGGTACAAGATTAACGGCACAAAGACATATTGGATTATCTTAAAAAAAAAAAAAAAAAAACTACAAATTAAATTGGAAGACAGAGGCAACTAAGTAACTGGGAGTAAATCTGACTTCTTACAAAACTTATATAAAGATTATTATTACTACTCTAGAAATCCCCCGCCCCC
The DNA here is from genome assembly GCA_033576555.1 of Oophaga sylvatica. Lineage (NCBI taxonomy): Eukaryota > Metazoa > Chordata > Amphibia > Anura > Dendrobatidae > Oophaga > Oophaga sylvatica. The sequence goes on along the minus strand of JARQOD010000003.1, from coordinate 272,551,392 downwards.
GTCTCTTTGGGGATCTGAATAATTTACTGGCTAAATGGAAACAACTTTCAGTCTCTATCCTGGGTCGCATTGCATGGCAATCTCTAAACAAATACTCACCACCCACAGACTACAGGTAGGCCTGGCCTTTCAGTTCCAGATATTACTAAACATTATCAGGCTACACATCTAAGAAGGATCCCATGCCATGGGCTAAGAACAAGTCGATAGAGATAGAGAAGCTGTGGCTGGCTCCCACTCATCTGAATTCCATCCTGTGGTCTTCCCGACCCATTTAGTTTAGATTTGCATAAGACAGTAAGGTCCCGCATTCCCAAATTCACCAATGGTCTGTTTCATTTACCAACTCTTAATTCCAAATAGTTTAGAAATGGTTTATTCATAGATTTCAGCTGGATTGTTTAGGTACCAAACAAGGAGAAAATTGAGTCCAAAATATGCCAAAAAATATAAAAGTTTATTGATATATACAAACTAATAACAATTCAAAGAATTACACAGAAATTTACATGGGTTTTATCTGGGCAAATTGCGATTAAATCTGAGGGTGTAAAAAGAGGCCGTAGTATAGGTCAGGATTAAATGGTGGAGAGCAAACTAACAAGGATTTTATCCCATTATAGAGACTCATGAGAAACATTCATGTATAATTAATGGCTACATTCAAATATCATTTTGTATAGACTAATAGATTATTATCGATTATGGAGAGAAAAAGATTAACCAGCTCACCCCAGCTAGGCGTTAGGCGTCCCAGGAGTGCCAGAATTCCCCATAAACAGTGTCAGTTAACCCCATAAACAATGCCAGAGTACACAAACAGTGCTAGAGTGCCCCCATAAACAGTTCCGGAGGGTAAACATGAATAAATAGTGCCCAAGGGCGCCTATGAACAGTACCATTGTCCCCCCCCTCACCCTCCTGCTTCACTGGATCTCCATCCTCCCTGCATTGTCCAGGGGCCGCAGCTCTTCTTGCTTGTTCCTGTGCAGAGCGGTCTTGTGACCCAACTCATTAAGGTAATGAATATGCGCTCCACGCCTATTGGAGTGGAGACACGTTCATATTCATTACCTTAATGAGCGGGGACACATGACTGCTCGGCACAGGAACAAGCAGGAAGAGCTGCCGGCCCGGTACAACGGAGATGAAGGGAGGATGGAGATCCAGCAATGGAGGGTTAGTATTGATGTCTGACTAACCCGAGGGGGGTGTTTGTAGCACAAAAAAAATGTGCTGAAAATCTCGGCTTATACACGAGTATATACAGTAATTAGTCATTTTAGAAGTCCGTCCTGCCTAGACCACGGCCATGTTCCCCAATGCGCATTTCGAGTTAATGTCGCTTACTCAGCGAGCTGGCTTCACTGACAAAAACTCATTGGAAATTCACTAATTTGACTACATTAAATCTAACTTTTCTTTATCCAATTGTGATTTCTTGCAATACAAGCAGATTAAACATGTAGCATTATCACTTTTTACCTCTCAACCGAGTTTGAAAGGCTATGTAGGAGGGGCCCATCCACTAAAGGGCTGATGTCCGATAGCTATAAGATAATAAATTCTCAAAAGGAAGTTCCACAAGCTAAGCATTCTAGTATGGTTAATTGGGAGTCGTTTCTGTGGAGGGAATTATCACCGCACACTATCTGGAATAAAGCAGGAAAAACCTCAATATGCACCTTGTATAAGGAAAATCAATAAAAGATTCTAATGTTCTGGTACCATACTGCAGAACTCCTTCACAAACTATATCCCCAATTTCTGAATGACTGCTGCCGCTTGGGCTCCTTGTCGGGTACCTTGACACATACGGTCTGGTCCTGCTCCAAATTAGGTAGGTTTTGTGACTACATCAAGTCTCTGATACACTGTGTGCAATATGCAGAGGTTCTGCTAGACTCCGATTTACCTCCTTAACATATGGGATGGGGAAAAATTCTTCTAAACTGTTCCTGAATGTGTTAGCTGTTGCCTGGTGTTTGACAGCTTTCCACTGGAAGCTGATCAACCTCCCCCTCCTACTAGGACTTGCTTTGTAGAATTTCGGATATCATGGAATACATGATTGATATTCTATATGCTGGGGAAGATCTATTTGAGAATATTTGGGCTCCATGGGACTATTGTTGGGTTCAACACAACAGTTAATTCATTCATAACCCCTTTCTCTCCTTCCCCCTCCTCGTGCGTCCACGTCCTCAGTCTTTAGTTTGTTTCCGGTCTTCTCTCTACATTTGTCGGACAAGGTGGTTTAAAGGGAAGAATCTGTTAACACATTTGACCTATCTAAACTATTAATATGGGCATACAGGCTATAGAATACTGAAAAAAGTCCTGTGTGTCCTACATCAGATGTCTTGTTGAGAAATCATCTTTTATTACTTTATATAAAAGACCTTTTCCAGGTTCAGAAGAGGGTGTTGCCTGGAAGATAACTGTCCACACAGCTTATTTTACATGAATGAAAGTGAGACAAGTAACTAACACAGAACAGGAGAAATATAATTTGTCTTCTTGCAAACACATTTTTTGCTTCTCTCTCAGCTCTGCTGTATTGCAACCCTTTCTGCCTATGAGATGGAAGCAGAAGCCAAGACAAAGCTACACGTGTCAGGTATTATCACACACAGCTCTGCAGTGAGATCAGGAGAACAGAGAGCGACCATCAGACCCCCTTAGGCCGGGGTCACACACACCGACTAAAAAATCTGACCGTTTTAGTCGGTCGATTATCGCAGCAAAATGTCATGAACAGTCATCCGTCTGGCATCCGATTTTCTGGGAATGATGCGATTTAGTCGCATCTGACCGTACTTGTAACATCCGATTTACATCCGACTTGCGAGATTTTCTCGCAGGCTTGCAAAACCAACATATAATGGATCCAAAAGAATAGTTTTTAAATCACAAAAGAAAGAATAGATATATACACATAGAATACATATATATATATATATGTATATATACACATGTCATTGTGACATGTATATATGTATATATATTTATAGTTCATACACATCTACATACTGTAATAGCCGCTAATTCAATTGCCGGTTTTTGTGAAATTACAGAACCCGACATGAAATGACACATGGTTTACATACAGTTAGCCATGTCATTTCATGTAGTTTTATATATTGTTTTCACTAACAATTACATGAGTGTATGTGTGCAAAATTTCACACATGTAGGGGTTGATTAAAGGTGTAAATTCGTTGAAAAAAAATGTGTTGGCTCCCGCACTATTTTCTCAAGCAGACAGACAAAGCCAGCGAGTGGGGGCAGATAATAATAGCCTAGGGAGGTTGCATTTATTTTGTGCCCCCCCTGGCTACTAACATCTGCCTCCAGCCACCCCAGAAAAGGCAAATCTATAATTAAATGCGCCCTTTTTGGCAATTTGCTGGTCTATTCCCATTGCCCTGTAGCGGTGGCGAATGGGTTAATAATGGGTTAAAGCCACTTTGCTATTGAAAGGTGACTTTAAGCCAGGTTAATAACAGAGCTGTAAATTAGACAACTATCAATTATTAATCCTATAGAAGTAAATAAAAAAAACACACACATTAAGAATAAATAATTTTAATGAAATAAAAACACATTTTTTTGACCATCTTTTATTTAACTCTTGATCCTTGCGAAGCCCTTGATCTCCCATAATATAAAAAAAATAAAACAACATTATTCTTACCTATCCGCCGCTCTGTCACGTCCCACGCTGTAATCCTTCACAAAGGGTTAACTAGCTTTCAGCCAAGCAGTGCAGCTAATGCTGCCTGGTCAGCTGAAAGCTCCTGAATGAATGAGTTCCTCTCCCAGCGACAGGAGAGGATGTGATTACTGTGTGAAGCTTAATTGATTGCTTCCCACAGAAATCAGTTCACTTCAGGTCAGCGGGGACTCCCTCTGACGTCACTGATGCTGTGCGGTGTCCCCGCTGACCTGAAGTGAACTTATTACAGTGGGAAGCAATCAATGAAGCTTCACACAGTAATCACTTTCTCTCCTATCGCCGGGAGAGGAAGTCATTCATTCAGGAGCTTTCAGCTCAGCGGCAAGCATTAGCTGCGCTGCTTGGCTGAAAGCTAGTTAACCCTTTCTGATGGATTACAGCGTGGGACATGACTGTGCGTCGGATAGGTAAGAATAATGTTGCTTTTTTATTTTATTTTTATTACAGGCGAACAAGGGAATCGAGGATTACCTGAGCAATATAATATGGTCAAAAACTGTGTCTTTATTTCATTAAAAGGATTAATAATTAATGTGTGTTTTTTTTCCTTTCATACAATAGGATTAATAATTGAGAGTTGTCTAATTGACAACTCTCAATTATTAATCTGGCTTAAAGTCACATTTCAATAGCAAGGTGGCTTTAACCCATTATTAACCCATTCGCCACCGCTACAGAGCAATGGGAATAGACGGGCAAAGTGCCAGAAAGGGCGAATCTAATTATAGATTTGCCTTTTCTGGGGTGCCTGGGGCAGATGTTAGTAGCCAGGGATGGCACAAAATAAATGCACCCTCCCTCGGCTATTATTAGCCTCGCTGGCTTTGTCTGTCTGGTTGAGAAAATAGTGCGTGAGCCCACGCATTTTTTTCAACGAATTTACACCTTTAATTAACCCCTACATGTGTGAAATTTTGCACACATACACTCATGTAGTTGTTAGTGAAAACCATATATCAAACTACATGAAATGACATGGTTAACTGTATGTAAACCATGTGTCATTTCATGTCGGGTTCTGTAATTTCACAAAAGCTGGCAATTGAATTAGCGGCTATTACAGTATGTAGAAGTGTATGAACTATAAATATATATATATATACATGTCACAATGACATGTATATATATATATATATATATATATATATTCTATTATTATCTGCCACCACTCGCTGGCTTTGTATGTCTGGTTGAGAAAATAGCGCGGGAGCCCATGCATTTTTTTCAACGAATTTACACCTTTAATTAACCCCTGCATGTCTGCAATTTTGCACACATACACTCATGTAATTGTTAGTGAAAACCATATATCAAACTACATGAAATGACATGGTTAACTGTATGTAAACCATGTGTCATTTCATGTCGGGTCTGTAATTTCACAAAAGCCGGCTATTGAATTAGCGGCTATTACAGTATGTAGAAGTGTATGAACTAAAAAAAATATATGTATATATATATATATATATATATATATTATGTCACAATGACATATATATACATATATATATATGTATTCTATGTGTGTATATGTATTGTTTCTATTCTTTATTAAAGCTGTCAGTGTGATTTTACAGTATAGCCGGGGATGAATTGCCGGCTTTTCTAATGGACACCGGTGCGATTTAATCGCAAGTACGTTTGTAATCCGATTTTTCATCGCACCCATAGACTTGCATTGGCGATAGTTGACCCACAATCGGTGACAATTGCAGCATGCTGCGATTGCACTCGCACGTTTAAAACGGACCACAAAAAATTTGATACTGGGAGCTGCTCCATAGATTAACATTGGTCCGACTGCAATGCGATATTTCATCGCATTGCAATCGTCCAATTTTGTCGCCAGTGTGACCGCGGCCTTATATTTAAAACAAGCTCTGGAAGCAGAGTAATCTTCCAGACAACACCCCTCCCCAGAGCCCGGAAGAGGTCATTTATATAAAGTGATAAAAGATGTTTTCACAATAATGAGACACACAGGTAGGACTGTATTGGCCTGTATGCCCATATTAATAGTTTAGATAAAGGAAATCTGTCACCACATTTGACCTAAGTTAAGTATTTCACATCTCTCATTGTAACCTCCATAGGTGTGTTGCCTAGGTCCCTTTAGGAAGACTACAGCTTTGTATTTCAGTTTATTTGGAATTACCTTGTGGGGCCCTGTGGATTTTCAGATATGTTTCACATGCATCCCTATATACTATTCTAAATTACTAATTGTATGAGATTGTTTTTTTTTCTATGGTTGTTAACCTGATATAAAGATCAATAAAAATTAATTAAAAAAAACACATCCATTTGTCATACATTTTTAATGGACCAATTGAAAATAAATATTTCAGTTTACCTCCTTCAGCTTTTAAAAATGGATGATCAAAAAATGGATACTACGCAGTAGAAAAATGTTCTGTATATTGAGTAAAAAAAAAAAAAAAAACAGAAACTGATGAGTGCAGAATGAGAAGAGGGATAATAATCGTGCTTAAAAAGAAGAATGTCATTACCTTTTTTGAATTTTGTGCCTTATTCGTGTTGGAGGTGCCTTTTTCCACCAGTTTGTCTTGTTTAAATTATCAGGTGTGTCACTCATGGAAAAACGACCATGCAGTCATTCACTGGCTGCAAAAGCAATATGACATGCATATTGTCAATGTGGACAAGATACAACAGGTGATTACTGCTCTGAGCCCAACCCCTGAGGAAGCCGCCAACCTAGCTGTGATGCATGTGGGGTTGTCATTCCAAACCCTTGCCCCCCTAGTCCAAGTGCCATCTATTACCTTGGGTTTAGTTCAGGGTTGAGTTGGTAAGCCAAACCACAGACTCTGACTCCTTAATTTCCCTGACTTCCGACTCACTGCCTCACTACTTAGCATGTACATAAAGTGCAACATTGATTCATCTCAACTAAAAGCCCAGATCAGGGACAGAACAGACATTTATAGAACATGTTATAACTTTTCCAATTATTGTGAAAACATTTACAGCACATTCTGCATTGTACTACTGAACCCATTTTATTATACATTTTAGGAGTCGGAGTCTGTCTATTTTATACCAACTCCATCAAAATAAACGCCGACTCCAGCTCCACGCCCTGGCTCATATTGTATAGTACCAGCCAAAAGTTTGGATGCGCCTGTTCATGCAATTGTCTCATTCTTATTGGAATGTGGACACTGTAGATTCTGATTGAAAGCAGAAAAACCACAAAGAAACAAGGGTGGAAACATGGAGTAAAAAAAAAAAGTGAAACAAACCAGAATGTATGCTAACCTTAGAGTCCTTAACCCTTAATGGCAAACCCATTTTACCTTAAAGGGAACCTGTCAGCAGGATTGTGCACAGTAACCTACACACAGTGTCAGGTTGGCCCCGTTATACTGATTAAAATGATACCATCGTTTATGAAATCCGTCTTGTGGCTGTTGTTTTATTTTCAGTTTTGAGTTAAGAATATGCTTGTGCTCCGGGGCGGCCTGTGGGGAGGGGGTCTACATGTGGTGCTCTGCTTAGGTATTCATCAATACGGCTTCAGACAAGTCACTGATCCCTCAGTGATCTGCCCCCTAGTTTACATAATGAGTATCTGTACATACTTAAAAAAAAACAACCTTCTGTAGGCTGGTGCCAACCGTGGCACCTGCTCTGCAACATAATCGCATGTTTAGTGTGACACGAATACATTTTCTTCATGTTATTCAGCTTGGAGAAAAAAAAATCAATTTGAAAATGGTGCCAGGCGCGCCTGCGAAGTAGCTGCTATCGGCGTCTATACCTGTGATCCGATAGCTGCTTCTGCGCATGAACCGGCGGCGCCATGTTACTGGAGAAAAATAAAATTCCTGCTCCAAGATGGCGCCGCCCGTAACTGTGTAGTAGCTGTTCTGCCCATATGAGTACAGGGCAGTATGTTTTTGTATTGTGTGCTGGTTTGTTTGTTATAGCACCATCTAGTGGTGGCTGAATTTATAGCCTGTGCCTTTAACAAGCAGATAGAGTATTGCATTGTGGGATTGAAGCAAGGTATGCTGCGAAGAAGACGCTCCATTTTCTTCCATGTACTTCAGGGAATACACGTGTTCATGTGCTCTCCTGTAACCTCTCCAACTTGAGTTTGCTATCCTGGTAAAGCATATCTGGTAAGATCAATATCTTCTCTAGCAATGCAGTGTTTATGAGGTTATTAACTGTATAGCAGCCAGTGCATAGGAGATGTTATAAGAATCCTGTGTATTTTCATGTTAAAGTTTGCATCATATTGTATACTTTCCTGTTAATTATAAAGTGTCAACTGTGTGATTACTGCCCAATACTTATCTATGTCATTTGTATTTTTATAGTTTTACCGCACATGTTCTATACTGTTCACCAATAAACAAGTTAGACTACAGAGGACAGTCTGCTTACTTGGAGTATGAAATCGTGGTTTAGGCTGTATGCTAGATTGCACACCGTGTCAACGTGTATGAAGACAGAACAGTAAAACAGATGCTAGACACCTGCGATAGTGAATACAACTTAAGGAGCTGCTTGTACCGCACTGCCTGCGGATACTGCAGCAGCCGCCATACAGTCACAAGTACCGAGAGTGCAGCCCGCCATCAAGCGCTTCATCATTCCCGCCACGCGGAAGCCGCCGCCACGCATAGACTGTTTCCCACTAATATACTCAGCAGTACGCAGCTAAGCGCACAATGTCTCAAAACAGCACATCCTCACTCAAAACGAGGTCACGAGCAAGCTCCAGCAGGTCGTCATTAGCAGAGCTCGCTGCTGTCGCCCGTGCCGAAGCCAAAGCAGCCAAAGCAAGATCCTCCTTCGTCGAAAGAGAGATGCACCTTAAGCTGAGGCAAGCGGAGCAAGATGCAGAAACTGCACGTTTGCAGGCAGAGAGAGAAGCGGAAACTGCACGTTTGCAGGCAGAGAGAGAAGCAGAAACTGCATGCTTGCAGGCAAAGAGAGAAGCAGAAACTGCATGCTTGCAGGCAGAGAGAGAAGCGGAAACTGCACGTTTGCGAGCAGAGCTAGAAAAACTTGCAGCAGACAAAGAGACAGCAGCTGCAATTGCTAAAGCAGAGTATTTGGAAGCTATGAAGGATCCTGATTGTGAGAGACGCAGAAACATTCGCGAACAGATCTAGGACAGCAAGATCCAGAGCAGCGTGTCGCAGAGTACGTCCGTCAACATTCCGGCATGGATGACAGCCCTGATGCACCACATCGACAAGCCTACGCCGGCTACCAGCGATCCAACCCCGAACTTTGTTACCACAAACAAGGAGTCGTCCAGCACAGAGATGTCTACCACAGCGGCTGTTCCACTGAGCAGACGGTACAGCTCCTATCCCGCCTTAAAGAGACACCTTCTGCACCGAGAAGGTACTGCACAGACTATACGAAGTCAGAAGCGTCTCACAGATATGGTGATACACCACATACTAGACATGACTATAACACACCAGCTCGTGCCAGCACTGACCAAGCCACCATAGACTTTGCAAAGTTCCTTGCCCGCCAAGAACTGGTTACAAAGGGACTTGTAAAGTCCACTGATAAACTCGAGAACTATAGGTCATGGCGAGCCTCGTTCCGGAACGCCATTCATGGTCTGGACCTTTCTATTAGTGAAGAGTTAGATCTCCTTGTAAAGTGGCTCGGAAGTGAGTCGGTCGAGCATGCCAAAAGACTAAGAGACAACAATATAAAGCATCCACACATAGGTCTATGCAAAGTGTGGGAAAGACATGATGAATGCTATGGGACAGTAGAAGTCATAGGGAATGCTTTATACAAAAGAATTGATGATTTTCCTAAGATAGGACCTAGAGGTTATCAAAAGCTTAAGAGAATTGAGTGATTTATTGATAGAGTTACAGGTTGCCCAGGAGGAAGGAGACTTGCCCGGATTGGCATTCTTAGACACCGCTAGGGATGTCAATCCAATAATACAAAAACTTCTTTACAACCTACAAGAAAAGTGGGTTACATATGGTTCACGGTATAAACAAAATCATAATGTACCATTCCCCCCTTTCACTGTATTTGTAGAATTTGTCACCCAACAAGCTAAGATCAGAAATGACCCTTCACTCTGTCATGTTCCACTGTCGCCAGTGTCAAACCCAGTAGGACACCCGTGGCAGTCCACAAAACTAACATTATTTCCACAGGCCCTCCTCACAACGCGAGTAAACCCCCTGCAGACGAGAACAAGCCTCAGGATGTCAGTAAACATTGTCCTCTACACAAGAAACCACATCCTCTACTAAAATGCAGAGCCTTCAGGGAGAAGTCTTTGGAGGATAGCAAAGGTTTCCTCAAAGAGAACAACATCTGCTTCAAATGCTGTGCCACAACCTCTCACTTCGCCAGGAACTGTGAAGCTAGCGTGAAATGTGCAGAATGCAGCAGTACAGATCACAATACAGCCTTGCACCCTGGACCACCTCCACGAGTGTTGTCACAAGCAGAGGAGCACGATGGGAAGGAGAAGAACACTGATGAAGATAACCCTGTGGTCAGCTCTCAATGTACGGAGATCGGTAAGGGACTCACAGGAGGAAGGTCCTGTTCAAAAATCTGCCTTGTCCAAGTCTACCCTGCAGGCCGCAAGGACAAAGCCCTCAAGATATATGCAATCCTAGATGACCAAAGTAACAGGTCTTTAGCCAGGTTCATCTTCTTTGACAACTTCAGCATTGTAGGCCCTGGTTCTCCATACTCCCTGAGGACGTGTTCAGGTACCGTTGAGACGGCGGGGAAAAAAGCGACCGGATACAAGGTGGAGTCCATAGATGGTCAAACCTGCCTATCGCTATCAACCATCCTGGAGTGCAACCAGATTCCCGACAACAGGTCAGAGATACCATCACCGGAGGTGGCGACACATCACCCCCATCTGAAGCATATAGCCCACCTGATACCTGAGTTGGATCCAGAAGCCCCAATAGCCCTACTCCCGGGAAGAGATATACTACGAGTCCACAAGACTAGAGAATATATAAACGGCCCCAGAAATGCTCCGTATGCTCAGAGGCTCGACCTTGGATGGGTCATCATAGGAGACGTCTGTCTAGGAGCACACAAGCCGGCCTCAGTCAATAGTATACTCACCAGCACACTAGAAAATGGACGTCCGTCTCTCTTCCAGCCATGTCACAATAATTTGCTGGTAAAGGAATTGCTAAACAGCACTCCCCTACCTTGCCCTTTCTCAGTACCTACCAACGAAGACCACGCCTGTGAAGGTGAACAAGACCACATGGGATGTACAGTCTTCCACAGGACAAAGGAAGACAACAAGGTAGTGATGTCCATAGAAGATAGGATGTTCCTGGACATCATGGATAGACAAATAGTCAAAGACAAATCGAACAGTTGGGTCGCACCTTTACCATTTCGACCTCAGAGGAGGCGCCTACCCAACAACAGGGAACTGGTCTACAGCCGTTTCATCTCCCTCAGGCACAAGCTTAAGAAGTCACCTGAGACGACGGAACACTTCTTTACCTTCATGGGAAGGATATTCCAGAACAACCACGCAGAGACTGCACCTGCACTTTGGCCCTCAGAGGAGTGTTGGTACCTGCCCATCTTCGGAGTATACCATCCCAAGAAGCCAGGTCAAATAAGAGTGGTATTCGACTCAAGTGCCAAGTGTGAAGACGTCTCATTAAATGATGTCCTACTGTCGGACCCAGACCTCAACAACAGACTTCTGGAAGTACTACTCTCTTTCCGCAGAGAAACGGTGGCATTTATGGCTGACATACAACAGATGTTCCACTGTTTTCTCGTCAAAGAAGAACACAGAAACTACTTGAGGTTCTTCTGGTACCGTGACAACGACCCAGACAAAGAAATCACAGAGTACCGGATGAGGGTACACATCTTTGGGAACAGTTCTTCCCCAGCAGTCGCTATCTACGGCCTCCGTAATTCTGCCAAAGAAGGGAAGAAAGGTATGGGTCAGATGTCAGATCCTTGGTAGAAAAGGACTTCTATGTAGACGACTGTTTGAAGTCCACACCAACAAATGAGGCTGCAATCAGTCTACTAAAAATGGCTCAAGAAATGCTCGCTCGGTCTAACCTAAGGTTACACAAGATTTCCTCCAACAGTCGAGAGTTGATGGAAGCATTTCCCTCTCAAGACTATTCCAGCAATCTAAAGGACCTAGACCTAAGCATCGACACTCTTCCCATGCAGCGGAGTTTTGGATTGCTTTGGGATCTGAAGACAGATGCCTTCACCTTTCAGATCAGTAACGACGAGAAACCCTTCATGCGCAGAGGAGTTCTTTCTTTCGTGAATAGTCTATATGACCCCCTGGGATTCGTAGCTCCAGTTACTGTCCAAGGGAAAATGATGCTAAGAGACTTCACCCAAGACTCATCTGATTGGGATGATACACTGCCAGCAGAAAAGGCAGAACTGTGGGCAGAGTGGAAGAGGTCTCTCGAGGCCTTGACCGACCTTCGTGTGAAACGACCGTATGCTCCTGTGCCATCCACAGAAGTCAAGACACAAAGACTTTGTGTCTTCTGCGACGCATCAGTCAAAGCAATCGCAGCAGTAGCATACCTCAAAACCATAGATGTCAATGAATAGAGCCACATCGGGTTTGTGATGAGCCGGACTAAATTGGCACCTCTCCGTGAACACACGGAACCCAGACTGGAACTCTGCGCTGCTGTCCTCGCAGTTGAGTTGGCCGAGATTATCTCAGGTGTGATGAATCTGGAGACCAAAGAAGCAGAGTTCTACACCAATAGCAAGGTGGTACTGGGATACATCTGCAATGAAACGCAACGCTTGTATGTCTACGTCAGGAACCAGATACTGAGGATAAGAAGATCTACCTGCCCTAGTCAGTGGCACCATGTACCTACTCACCTCAATCCTGCGGACCATGCGACTAGATCCGTTGATTCAAGTCATCTTAAGGACACTACCTGGTTCACAGGCCCTGCTTCCTTGTACCGTTCGATGCCCCACATCGACAGGCCTGAAACGTTCGAACTGGTGGATCCAGATGCCGACGAGGAGCTCCGTCCTCGAGTGTCTGCTCTGCATACAGGGATTTCAAGTCATCACCTGGAATCTGATCGGTTCAGCAGGTTCTCAACCTGGAAGTCACTTGTTCGAGCCGCTGCTTGTCTACTTCATGTGGCCCAGTCCTACTAGTCAGCATTACCAGCAAGCCAGAGATCTTGTAAAGGTTGGCACCACTGCAAGCATGCTTTTATCGCCCTCAACTTGGAAAGAGCCAAGGTTACAATACCTCGTGTTGTGCAAAGAGAAGCCTACCCCAGAGAAATAGATAACCTCAACAAAGGTCAACCCATTTCTAGAGACAGTGCCTTGAAATAGCTTGATCCGACCATTCTCACCCCCGCCATGCTACTCAATCAGAAAACCAACACTCCCAACGCTCCACTGGGAGAATACAGCAACAAGGACCTCTAAAGAAGTCAATGGAGACAAGTTCAAAGTATCTCCAATACTTTCTGGGACAGATGGAGAAAACAATATCTCTATACCTTACAGCTTAGGAAGAAGTGGCAGATTGACAAGACGAACATCAAACCAGGTGATATTGTGCTCATGAAGGACAGCCAGTCATACCTAAATGAGTGGCCACTAGGCCTCATCACCAAGGTATTCCCAAGCAAGGATGAGAAGGTGCGCAAGGTCGAAGTCAAAGTGTGGAAGGCTGGGGAGAGAAAACTATTCCTCAGACCAGTTGCGGAACTAGTTTTACTGATTTCGCCAAAAGAGTATGTTTTTTTATTGTGTGCAGGTTTGTTTGTTATAGCACCATCTAGTGGTGGCTGAATTTATAGCCTGTGCCTTTAACAAGCAGATAGAGTATTGCATTGTGGGATTGAAGCAAGGTATGCTGGGAAGGAGACGCTCCATTTTCTTCCCATGTACTTCAGGGAATACACGTGTTCATGTGCTCTCCTGTAACCTCTTCAACTTGAGTTTGCTATCCTGGTAAAGCATATCTGGTAAGATCAATATCTTCTTAACTGTATAGCAGCCAGTGCATAGAGGATGTTATTAGAATCCTATGTATTTTCATGTTAAAGTTTGCATCATACTGTATACTTTCCTGTTAATTATAAAGTGTCAGCTGTGTGATTACTGCCCAATACTTATCTATGTCATTTGTATTTTTATAGTTCTACAGCGCATGTTCTATACTGTTCACCAATAAACAAGTTAGACTATAGAGTACAGTCTCCTTATTTGGAGTACGGAATCGTGGTTTAGGCTGTATGCTAGATTGCACACCGTGTCAACGTGTATGAAGGCAGAACAGTAGCAGCTCTCAGCTATCTCCGAGTTGTCCTGAAGAAGTATGTATACTTCGAAACGCGTTGACAAATAAACCACTTACACTCGGATTGGCATGCTTCATCCTTTCCACATAGAAGCACATATTTAACCCATTTTTTTCTCCATTACCTGCACTTTCATCTTCTCTGTGGGTCTGCAGCCACCTAAGAGTTATTAGTGGTTGTGTGCACCCAACCCAACGAGATGAGCACTATTAGAAAATTATTTTGGCATTTTTACCCAGATAAGACCCTATTTGCACTTTGTGTATTTCTAGTCTTCATTTATTTGGCACACCATTATGAGGCTGATGGAGACACTTTAGAGTCCGTTTGGCGTCTTTTCCATTGGTATCTATCTTTTTAGGTGCTCGCAGAACTCACAGACACCTAAAATGATCGGACATTGCCGGAACAGAGACCAGATAGAGTCCAAAGGGACTCCATCATGCCTCATAAATGAGTGGTTCTGTCGGTGTTTTGTCTGAATTGTGGTTTTGGGGATTCACACAGACACCTGAATGTAACCATTCAGCGGAGAGTGCAGGATAAATGTGAACCGAGTCTTATAATTTTTTGAGAGGTGGAATGAACATTATTTTTGTGCGATTCACCGTGCAGTATACAGTGCCTACAAGTAGTATTCAACAACCTGCAGATTTAGCTGGTTTGATAAGATGCAAATAAGTTAGAGCCTTCAAACTGTAAACGAGAGTAGGATTTATTAACAGAAGCATAAATCTTACAAAACAAAAAGTTATGTTGCTCAGTTGAATTTTAATAAATTTTAAACATAAAAGTGTGGGTCAATTATTATACAACCCCATTGTTTAATATTTCGTGGAATAACCCTTGTTTGCAATTACAGCTAATAATCGTCTTTTATAAGACCTGATCAGGCCGGCACAGGTCTGTGGAGTTATCTTGGCCCACTCCTCCATGCAGATCTTCTCCAAGTTATCTAGGTTCTTTGGGTGTCTCATGTGGACTTTAATCTTGAGCTCCTTCCACAAGTTTTCAATTGGGTTAAGGTCAGGAGACTGATTAGGCCACTCCAACACCTTGACTTTTTCCCTCTTGAACCAGGCCTTGGTTTTCTTGGCTGTGTGCTTTGGGTCGTTGTCTTGTTGGAAGATGAAATTACGACCCATCTTAAGAATCCTTGATGGAGGAGCGGAGGTTCTTGGCCAAAATCTCCAGGTAGGCCGTGCTATCCATCCTCCCATGGATGCGGACCAGATGGCCAGGCCCCTTGGCTGAGAAACAGCCCCACAGCATGATGCTGCCACCACCATGCTTGACTGTAGGGATGGTATTCTTGGGGTCGTATGCAGTGCCATCCAGTCTCCAAACGTCACGTGTGTGGTTGGCACCAAAGATCTCGATCTTGGTCTCATCAGACCATAGAACCTTGAACCAGTCTGTCTCAGAGTCCTCCAAGTGATCATGAGTAGGGTTGAGCATTCCGATACTTCCGATACCTGAAATCCAATGTAAGTCTATGGGAACAAAATATCGGAAGTAAATACTTCCGATACTTCCGATATTTTGTTCCCATAGACTTACATTGGATTTCAGGTATCGGAAGTATCGGAATGCTCAACCCTAATCATGAGCAAACTGTAGACGAGCCTTGACATGACGCTTTGAAAGTAAAGGTACCTTACGGGCTTGTCTGGAACGGAGACCATTGCGGTGGAGTACGTTACTTATGGTATTGACTGAAACCAATGTCCCCACTGCCATGAGATCTTCCCGGAGCTCCTTCCTTGTTGTCCTTGGGTTAGCCTTGACTCTTCGGACAAGCCTGGCCTCGGCACGGGAGGAAACTTTCAAAGGCTTTCCAGGCCGTGGAAGGCTAACAGTAGTTCCATAAGCCTTCCACTTACGGATGATGCTCCCAACAGTGGAGACAGGTAGGGCCAACTCCTTGGAAAGGGTTTTGTACACCTTGCCAGCCTTGTGACCCTCCACGATCTTGTCTCTGAAGGCCTTGGAATGCTCCTTTGTCTTTCCCATGTTGACCATGTATGAGTGCTGTTCACAAGATTGGGGAGGGTCTTAAATAGTCAGAAAAGGCTGGCAAAAGAGATCATTAATCCACACATGTGAAGCTCATTATTCTTGGTGCCTGAACTACTTCTTAATACTTTAGGGGGACCAAACAGAATTCTTGTGGTTTGAGGGGTTGAATAATAAATGACACTCTGAATTAACTTTTAACGTTTTTTTAAAAAAAAAAAAAAATTAAAACAAAATTTTTTGCTGCAGTGCATTTCCCACTTCCAGGCTGATCTACAGTACAAATGACACAATGCCAAGTTAATTCCGCATGTGTCAACCAGCTAAATCTGCAGGGGGTTGAATACTACTTGTAGGCACTGTAAGTGATTATACAGATTTATTCTTCAGGTCGGATTTTGAGAATAGAGATCTCAATCTGCGAATGCAGACATTTTTCAGGGGTCCACTGCAGGGAAATCAATAGGAAAGTGTACGGACTACGCTCAATTCTGACATTTTCTGACAGTCCATGGCCTAGGACACCCCCTCCTCCCAGCCCAGGGCCTGCAGCATCGCCCCACTCCTGCAGCAACCAGCTTCTGGAAGCAGAGACTCTGTACCCCAAAGTGGAGCCAAAAAAATCTCCATCTGATCGCGCAAAAAATATGCCCTCATACCGGTTTGATCGCCAAACACAGGAAACAAACTTGTTTTATTGTTTTTTTATTCAGATTTTTGTGGTCCCCTCCATATCATAGGCACGATAAACCGGATTACTTACCGGTAATGCTCTTTTATAGAGTCCACGACAGCACCCACTGAGAGAGGGGATCCGCCACTAGGAACAGGAAACTATGGAGAGATAAAAGGGGCGGTCCCCCTCGCTCCCGCAGTTGGATTACAGAGAATGAGAGGAACCGCCCACCAATTTTAGTAGGCTATTCAAATATTTCTATCTGTATCTAATTAAACTTATATAAACTAAGCCTCTGAACCATTCACCACTACAAGTGAACTATATGTAACCACCATTAGGGAGGGAAGTGAGTGGGTGCGGTCATGGACTCTATAAAAGAGCATTACCGGTAAGTAATCCATTTTTTTCTCTTCGCCATGACATCACCGACAGAGATTTGCAGAGACAAACTAAGAGGGACCACTGTGTCAAGAATTGATCTACCAAAAACCAAGTTGGTAGAGGCAGATAAGTCCAGTCTATAGTGGCTATAAAAGGTGGAAGGTGAAGACCAGGTTGCGGTCTTACATATCAGCTCAATGGGGACCTCTGCTCTTTCAGCCCAGGATGATGCCACAGCTATAGCAAAATGTGCTCTCACACATTGAGGCGGATTCTTCCCTTTCGCAGAATATGCCAGACTAATTGCGTCTCTAATCCACCCGGATAGCGTACCCTTCATAATTCCAGATCCCTTCTTGTAGCCCTGAAAGGAGACAAAGAACCCTGCTTTTCCTCCAGGGTCTACAGTAGTACTATCTAGATATGTTATTATGGCCCTTCTCACATCTAGTGTGTGAAATCTTTCTTCCTCCTGATTTATGGGATTATTATAGAAGGAGGGAAGGAAAATCTCTTGCGACCTATGGAATCTAGTGGATACCTTAGGCAGGTAAGAAGGGTCTGTTTTTAGCACTATCCTATCTTGAAATATTGATAGAAAGGGGGATCTATTGATAAGGCCTGAATGTCGCTTACCCTTCTTGCTGACACTAGGGCCACCAATAGAACTGTTTTAAGTTAAACATATTTTATTGGGGCTGAGTGTAGTGGTTCAAATGGGGCTCTTGTTAAAGCATCCAACACGAAGTTGAGATCCCAAAGCGGTATTTGGGGAATATGCACCGGGTCTTCTTTTTGACATGCTGAAATGAAGCTAGCTATCCATTTGTCTCCTGTCACATTGTAACCATTTAAGGCTCTCAGGGCCGATATTTGTACTTTCAGGGTGTTGACTGAAAGACCTAATTCAAGCCCCTTCTGTAAGAATTCTAAAATAGCAGGAATAGGTATTTCTTTAGAAAGGGCCGCTGGATAGAAACTAAAAAATTTTTTCCACACTCTTACATAAATTTTTGTGGTGGCCTCCTTCCTACTTTGTAGGAGGGTATCAATTCATTTTTCTGAGAAACCTCTTAGTGTTAGTAATTGCCTCTCAAATTCCAGGCTGTCAGCCGTAAGCCCTTCACCTGAGGGTGGTAGAAGGGCCCCTGAGACAGCAGGTCTCGATCCCCCGGGAAAATCCACGGGTCTGAGATTGACATGGCTCTGAGCCAGGAGAACCATGGTCTCTTGGGTCAAAATGGGGCTATTAGAATCACGTTCACACCGTCCTCTATTATCTTCCTGATGACTACCGGCAAGATTATCATTGGAGGAAAAGCATATGCCCGATGAAAGTTCCATGGGGCTTGAAGGGAATTGAGAATATCTGGGCTGTCCTTAATGGATAACGAAGCGAACTTTTCGACCTGTCTGTTGTTTCTCGTTGCAAAAAGGTCTATCTCCGGTATGCCCCACAATTCCGTTATCATTTTGAAAATGTGATGGTTGAGTACCCATTCTCCTTGGTAGTGTCTGGCGGCTGAGGAAATCTGCTCTTGAGTTGTCCACTGCTCTGATATGCAGAGCTGACAAAGATAGGAGATGTTTTTCTGCCATTGTTAGAATTTTGTCCGCTATAGACATGAGAGTTCCTGATCTTGTTCCTCCTTGATGATTTATATACGCCACAGATGTCATGTTGTCTGATAGCACCCTTGTATGGGTCCCTCGCAACTGCGGAAGAAATTTATGTATAGCATGGTAAATGGCTATTAATTCCCTTACGTTTGATGAGTCGTTTGCTTCGTTACTAGACCATTGCCCCTGAACTACTTGTTCTCCTAGGTGTGCTCCCCATCCCCTAGGACTGGCGTCCGTAAAATTATTTTGGAAATTTTTATTACCCAAGGGACCCTTCCTGAGATATGGTCTAATTCTAGCCACCAGAACAAGGATTCCACTAGTTCTGTTGATAGTGACATAAAGCCTTCTAAATGACCCTGCAACCTCACTTCCTCCCGTAATATAGTGTTTTGTAGTTGCCTAGTAAGGAACTGGGCCCATGGGACTGCAGGAACACATGATGTTAATGAATCAAGGAGAGACATACCCTGCCTAAGGCCGGCGTCACACTGGCGACTTTGATGCGAGTAAGTCGCATGACTTTCTCACATCAACACCCGGCACGGCCGCCCGCTCTTGGACCCGAGTGTGCGGCTGCATAGAAATACATGCAGCCGCACACTCGGGTCCGAGAGCGGGCGGCCGTGCCGGGTGTTGATGCGAGAAAGTCGTGGACTTACTCGCATCAAACTCGCCAGTGTGACGCCGGCCCAAGGGATATTGTGGGATTGTTGATTACCGACTCTATTGATTATTGTTAGTTGTTTAGCTTCTGGGAGAAGGCACCTCTGACTTACGGAGTCTAGCAGAAGGCCCAGGAATGTTTTGCAGGTTATCGGGAACAGTCTGGATTTTTCCCAATTGATTAGCCATCCCAAATCCTGTAAAGATGAAATTACGTTCACTAGACGCTGCTGACATTGTGAAGCAGAATTTTCGTATCACCAGTAGGTCGTCTAGGTATGGGATTATAAGGGTGCCTTTCAATCTCAAATACGACCACCTCTGACATTGACAATTTGGTGAAGACTCTGGGAGCCACGGACAACCCAAAGAGTATTGCTGTGTACTGGAGGTGATAAACTTGACCTTCCAACATGACCGCCACGCGGAAATATTTTTGATGCTCGATACATATTGGCAGATGGTAATACGCATCTTTGAGGTCGAGAACCGACATAAAGCATCTGGGAGACAAAAGTTTTATAGTTGATTTGATGGACTCCATCTTGAAGGTTTGGTTTTCCAAAAAAAACATTCAATTTTTTCAGTTTTATTATGGTCCTATATGAACCTTATGGTTTGGATACCAGAAATAGAGGGGAGTAGAACCCCTTCCCTCTCTGGTGTTCTGGAACTTCCACTAAAACCCCCTTGAATAGACTTATTTCCAACTCCAAGACCCCCTGTTGAGATTGGGAGTTTAGTGAAGTCAATAGGAAGGTGTCCGGGGGGACCCGGACGAATTTTAATTTTAAGCCGGATGTTACTAGGCTAATGGCCCATGAGTTGGACGTTATCCCCTTCCATTGTTGGCCGAAAAAAGATGGCCTGCCACCCACCGGCAGGTCAGAATTAATGTGGCTTCTCTTCAGCTCTGAAGGGACGCTTGACGAACAAAGCACCCTTTTGTCAGGTTCCTTTAGGAGTCCAGCGGTCCTGGTTTCTATAATCCTTCCTCCTGTTAAGTGCAGGCTTTCGGAAGTCTGTCCTATATGACGGAATATAAGCGTTAGGAAACCCCTTCTTTCTTTAACCCGCTTTGGTGAGAACTTCATCCAATTTTTGCCAAACAGGTACTCACCCTGGCAAGGTAGGCTGCAGAGCTTAGATTTTGTCTGCGCATCGCCCCTCCATCCTTTTAACCAAAGTGCCCGACATGCTGCATTGGTTAACCACGCTGACTTGGCGGCTGAGCGTATAGAATCGGCTGAAGCATCCGCTAAGAAGGCTGTCTCGCCTCTGATCAGAGGGATGGAGGACATTAGTTTATCTCTAGACAGACCACCTTTTATGCCTTCTTTCAAATCATTTAACCATACCAGCATGGATCTTGCTGTAGATGTTTCTGATATAGCGGGCTTGAATGCTCCTGTACATGATTCCCATGATCTTTTTAAAAACGAATCTGCTTTACGGTCTAAGGTGTCCAGTAGGTTCCCTGAGTCTTCTACCGGTAATGAGGATCATTTTGATATGGAGGCTACGGCTGCGTCCACTTTTGAGGGTTTTGCCCATAAAGACAGGTCCTCAACATCAAAGGGATAACGCCTTTTGGATGTTGACGGAAGACCCTTTTGTCCCTGTTTTTCCCATTCCTTAATAATTAATTCTTTATTTGCTGGAATTACTGGTAATGCCCGCCTCTTTTTCTCAGAGTCCTGCGAACATGATGTCCTGAGGGGTTTTGGGATCTTTAGCATCCGTAAGACATGGTCTTCCGAACTGATCTAACAAGATTATTGATACTGTCAGTTGGAAAGCATGTATGCTGTTCTCCTTCCGAAGAAAGGGAATGTCGGGAGGAAACTGAGCCTCTATCGTCCGTATCCGAGGAACGCTCTGATCTTGGGGAATCATATTCCCTATTGGACTTTACTCCCATAATACTATCCGATCCCCTTAAGGCCTGTATTTCCTCCCTGATCAACAATCTGATGTCCTCTGTTCTTATAGAGGACTATTCCTGCAGGGTCTGTCCGATGCAGATCTGGCACATCCTCTTGGGGTAGCTGTCCGGGAGGGGCTGGGAACACAGGGCGCATAGTCTATGTTTAGACTTTTCGGTTCTTTTTGACTAGGGTATACAGAAAGAAGGGGGGCTATCAGCTTGATAGGTGGAACAAATACACTCACCCAGTGAAGCCTCTGTCAACATGGTACTGGATGCGAAGGTGAAGATACAGACTGCGATGTGGATCAACCTGCTTTGTCTTTACCACTTTTAAATGAGGATGCCACTTCTGCGGCTGCTGTGTGCTGACCCTGCTGCTTCCTCCAAGGGGAGCACAGCGGTGTCTTTTGGTGATGCCATTTTGCACACCGGTGGGCCTCTAGCCGGTGTTTTTATATTCATTCCCACTATACACGCCTGCGCAGCCAAGCCGCCCAGTACAGGCGCACCTCCTGCTTGGTACCGCCCCGGAAGTAAACGGAAGACTTCCGGTGGAGATCGCTTCTGGGGACTTCCTGCAGACGCACGCACACAGGCAGAATCGCCTCTGTGCATCCGTGCAGCCCCAGACAAGCATCGACCATCCTGCGCGCCACACTCTCTCCACGAGCCAGGGCGACCCACGGGATTCTGGCCTCATGGTGTCCTGTCGGCTGAGGGGGAAACTGGACACAACAGTCCCCCAATGCCACTTCTGGTGCTGGAGCCCCCGCCGTCCCTACAGCAACTGCACGGGCGGCATCACAGTCCAGGTATCCTCTTCTCTCCACAGGTTCCCTAGGAACAGGAAACCAACTGCGGGAGCGAGGGGGACCGCCCCTTTTATCTCTCCGTAGGTTTCCTGTTCCTAGAGGCGGATCCCCTCTCTCAGTGGGTGCTCTCGTGGAGAAGAAAAAAAAACGAAAGCTCTCTTTCTCCTTAGAATACTGTCGTAGTTCTTCTACACAGGCAGAATATACATGTGGAGCCCACGGCTTGTTCTGATCACCTAGTTTTACACCAATGTACACATATCGTATTTTTCGGACCATGAGTTGCATTTTTTTCCCTCAAAATTTTTTGGGAAAAGGGGGGGTGCGTCTTATAGTCGGAATGTACTTACAGTTAGTGTGGTGTCAGCAGGAGTCGGGCGATTCTTCCTGTGATTTTGCTCCCATTCCAGCTTGGTGCGGCAGTTTTCAGCGGTGCTCTGTGCTGCGCGGAGCTCTGGAGACATGGTGCGGCAGTTTTGGCGGTCTCTGTGCTGGCGGGGCTCTGGAGACATGGTGCGGCAGTTTTGGCGGTCCTCGGTGCTGTGGGGGGCTCTGGCAACATTATGTGAAAGCCCGAAGCCCTCCGCAGTTATATTGCCTCGATGCTGTGGCCTCCGGGAAAATGGCCACCAGAGGCGGCGCAAGTGCAAATTGAGATCTCGGCTCCTAGATCTCGTCTCCCGAGATCTCGTTGCCGAGATTTCAATCTGCGACTGGGGAATCGATCTGGCCTCCGGGAAAATGGCCGCCGGAGGAGGCGCATGCGCAGATTGAGATCTCGGCTCCCGAGATCTCGGGAGCCACAGCATCAAGGCAAGGCAATAGAACTGCGGGAGCTTCAAGCTTTATGTCGCCGGAGTACCCCGCAGCACTGTGCACCATCGAAACTTGTCACCAGAGCCCACCCCAGCACCGCCGAAACTGCCGCACCATGTCACTGGAGCCCTCCACCGCTGCATCATGTCGCCAGAGCCCACCGCAGCACTGAGCACCACCGAAACTGCCACACCATGTCGCCGGAGCCCCCCACCGCCGAAACTGCAGCACCAGTCGCACAAGGCTGGGATTGGAGCGAGATCATCGCCTTGCAGCGTCACACCACAGGAAGAATCGCCTGACTCCTGGTGCCACCAGCGCTGCTGATCCCCCCTGGGTAAGATGAAATCAGGAGTGTACGATGAACCGCCATTATTTTTCTTTCCCCGTTTGCTTTCTGAAAATTTGGGGTGTGTCTTATGGTCCGGTACGTCTTATAGTCAGAAAAATACGGTAATACACTTTTCTAGCGAAGTCTGTAATGTTCCTTTGTTGTTTCTTCACTACAAAACAACCGCAAATGTAGAAAAAGTTGGCCCCTTGAAATACTACACCCTCTTGTAGCCATTTCGATTATGTTGGTAGAGACAGAAGCTTAAAGAGAACCTGTCATCAGGTTTGACTGATATGAGATCCAGCCACCACCTTTGAGGGCTGGTATACACAAGAGCTGCTCATTAAATTATAATATCATCAAAACACCAAGGTTACTTACCGGTAGCCGGTCTTTCCGGAGCCCATGACGGCACACATGAGAGAGGGGATCCGCCCAGTCAGAACAGGAAACCTTTTGAAATAAAAGGGCGGTACCTCTCCCTCGCTTCAGTTGGTTTACAGAGCTTGAGAGGCTCCCTTGGTTAGTACACATGGTAAAACTATCACCACATTTTATAGACTAAAATATACCCAACTCTAGTGCACACCAAAGAAGTGATAGGGGGGAATATACAGGTGCCGTCATGGGCTCCGGAAAAACCGGCCACCGGTAAGTAACCTTGGTGTTTTCCCGTCTCCCATGACGGCACACATGAGAGACTTTTGTAGAATGAAATACCTTAGGGAGGGACCACCGCTTGTAGCACCCTTCTACCAAAGGTTAGGTCAGTAGAAGAAGATAGATCTAGCCGGTAGTGCTTGAAAAAAGTAGAAGGTGAGGACCAAGTAGCGGCTTTACAGATTTGCTCGATCGATACCTCAGCCTTCTCTGCCCAGGAGGTAGCCACGGCTCTGGTGGAGTGAGCCTTGATGCCTTCAGGAACCGGAGCGCCGCTCGCTGAATAACACAACATGATGGACTCCCTGATCCATCTGGCAATGGTACTTTTGGCTACTCCATATCCTTTCCTACCACCCTGAAAGGCTACAAATAGGGCGTCATCCTTCCTCCACTGACTGGTTACTGACATGTATTGAAGTATAGCTCTTCTTACATCTAACGTATGGAATCTTTTCTCCCCAAGGTTTCTAGGGTTATTACAGAATGATGGCAAGATAATCTCCTGAGTCCTATGGAACTTGAGTACCACCTTGGGGAGATAGAGTAATTCTAAGACCAGATCCGGCCTATCATCAAAAATTTGAGTATATGGGGAGCGTACCAATATAGCCTGTAGGTCGCTTACTCTACGTGCCGATGTTAGGGCTACCAGTAATACTGTCTTAAGTGTGAGGATTTTTGGTGATAGTTCTTGCAATGGTTCAAAGGGACCTGTGGTTAATGCCTCTAAGACTAGATTTAGGTCCCAGGGTGGTATCTTGGGGATAATAACCAGCCTAGACATGCCACAAGCTTTTATGAACCTGGAAATCCACCTATTAGAAGCTAGATTGCAGTTATATAGGGCTCCTAGAGCCGAAACCTGGACTTTGAGGGTGCTAGTTGCTAACCCGAGTTGTAGCCCTGCCTGCAAGAATTCCAAGATGGGCCCCACAGGAGCTGTATCTCCCAAAGGTTCTCCCAGGAAGTCTAGGAACTTTTTCCATGTTCTACCGTAAATTCTGGATGTGACAGGTTTCCTACTCTTTAACAGGGTGGCGATTAACCCTGGTGAGAACCCTTAACGCCCTCTCAAATTCCAGGCTGCCAGATGGAAGCCCTTCACCTGAGAGTGGATCACTGGTCCCTGGGTGAGCAGATCTGGAATTTCTGGTAGGATCCATGGATCTGTAGTGACATATGCCTTAAAAGGGAGAACCAAGGCCTCCGTGGCCAAAATGGAGCTATGAGAACTATTCTCGCTTGATTGTCCCTGATTTTCCGGACTACTATCGGAATCATTGTCATCGGGGGGAACGTGTATGCCAGGGAGAACGTCCGGGGTATTTGTAAGGCAACTACAGCAACTGGATGTTCCCTTGGGTTTAGTGAGCAGAATTTCTTGACTTTCCTGTTGCGTGCGGTGGCGAACAAGTCTATTTCTGGTTTGCCCCAGGCTTGAACTATTTGCTGAAAAACTTGGGGGTTTAGGGACCATTCCCCCAGTCTCAGGTGTCTGCGACTCAGGAAATCTGCTTGAATATTCTCAACACCCCTTATGTGCAGTGCTGTGATGGATAACAGATGTTGTTCTGCTAACTGGAACAGTAGGTTTGATATCTCCATGAGTCCTCGCGACTTCGTTCCCCCCTGGTGATTGATGTAGGCTACTACTGCATGATTGTCTGTCATTACTCGGGTATGACGGCCTTGAAGCAAGGGTAGAAAATGTCTTACGGCCTTTTCCACGGCCCACAGTTCCTTTGTATTTGAGCTGTAACTCTTTTCGTGCGAGGACCAAGTTCCTTGCACTGAATGATATTTCAGGTGTGCTCCCCAGCCTGTAGCACTCGCATGTGTTGTAATGATGTCGTTGACGGGTTTCTGCCACGGGACACCGGCTGCTAGATGCTTCTCCACAGTCCACCAGGTTAGAGAGTCTCTCACGTCTAAAGAAAGACGTAGCTCCCCTTCTAAATGATTTTTTAATTGTTTTTGTGCTGACAGAATCTCCCACTGCAGCTGTCTTAGGTGGAACTGTGCCCATTCTACTGCGGGTATGCACGATGTTAATGAGCCTAAGAGGGACATTGCATCTCTCAGTGTCATAGCTGGTTGTTGGATTGCTAAAAGGGCTAGGCTTTTTATCTTGGCCACTTTGTTCTCTGGTAGCAGACAGAGTTGTCGTTCGGAGTCTATTATTAACCCTAGGAAGGACTGCACTTTTACCGGTAGTAATTTTGATTTGGGAATGTTCACTATCCATCCCAGCTCCGTCAGTGTTGACGTGACGTCTTTTACTTGCTGAAGGCAGTGGTCCTCCGACCTCCCTACTACCAGCAGATCGTCCAGGTATGGGACAATCATTATATCCCTGGTGCGAAGATATGACATCACTTCTGCCATTACCTTGGTGAATACTCTGGGAGCTGTAGGCTGAAGGGTAGGGCTGTATACTGATAATGTCTCATCTGACCCTGGATCTCGAGTGCTACCCTCAGGTATTTCTGGTACTTCTGATGGATTGGGATATGATAGTAAGCTTCTTTCAGGTCTATGACTGCCATGAAGCAGTGCCGGAACAGGATTTTTATAGCTGTATTGATTGACTCCATCTTGAAGGAGCAATTGTCCACCGACTGATTGAGTCTCTTTAGGTTGATTATGGTTCTTAGAGAACCATCCGGCTTTTGTATCAAGAAGAGCGGGGAATAAAACCCTCTTCCTTCTTCCTGAATTGGGACTTTCTGCAGGACTTTTTTCTCTATCAGGCTTAAGACCTCTGTCTCCAGGGCCCGTTGTTGATCCTGGGACCTCCTTCGGGGTGTTATAATAAAGGACTCCTTGGGTGGACAGATGAATTTTATTTTTAATCCATCTTTGATTATATTTAATACCCAAGTACTGGGGGAAATATTTGTCCAGGCAGAAAGGAAGAGAGAAAGTCTCCCCCCTACTTCTGACCTGATGCCACTGGGGAGACTTTTTGGAGGATGTGTAGGGTCCCTTGAACATGTAGCACGATCCTCTTTTTTCTTTAAAGTCCCAATTTTTCCTATCTCTTGGAGGACGAGCTTCTCCTCCGAAAGGGCTGGTTCCTGGATTCTCTGGGAAATCGAGGAAAGGTCTTCTTTTTTTCCCCTGCATATTTTAAAATTTCCTCTAGTTTTTTGCCAAAGAGAAGTTTACCATCACAGGGAATGGAACACAGCCTATGTTTTGATGGTAAATCTCTCGGACATCCCTTAAGCCATAAGGCTCGTCTTGCCGCATTGGACAAGCCGGCTGCTCTGGCTGTTAGTCTTGCCGAATCCGCCGAGGCGTCCACTAGAAAGGCTGCTGCTCCATGTATTGGAGACATATCTTTTATGATCTCACCCCTTGGGACTTTGTCTCTTATTTGCTCTTCTAGCTGCTGTAGCCAGATCATGAGGGCACGGGCAGTACAGGTACCGGCTACTGCTGGTTTTAAACCTCCTGCCGACACTTCCCAGATATGTTTCAGGTAACTATCTGCCTTTTTGTCGAGCGGATCTTTTAACATGCCCGAGTCCTCTAGCGGCAGGGAAGACTTTTTAGATGATTTTGCCACAGTGGCATCAATTTTTGGGATTTTTTCCCAATTTTCAGTGTCTTTTTCCTCAAAAGGGTACCTCCTCTTTGATGTAGAGGGTAAGGTACCTGACTTTTCTGGCTTCTTCCACTCTTTGTCAATTAACAATTTTATTTTGTTATTGACCGGGAAGGTGCGTTTCCTTTTTTCCTCCAACCCTCCAAACATAATGTCCTCTAGTGATCTATGTGTTTTCTCTTCCTTAAGGCCCATTGTAGATCTGACCGCTTTCACTAGTCTTTCCATATCTTCTGTTGGGAAGCATGGCCGACAACCTATATCGCTATCTGAGGAGGAATCTGAGGGTTGAGGGGTAGATGATGCTGCGGAGGGAGTTTGGGATCTTTCCTGACTTTTCTGTTCTAGGGAGGTCTCTGAATCAGAGTCTCTTCTATGGCTTTTTTTCCCTGTTTTTTTAAGGGTTGCCTTTAAGGCGCCTTTGACCTCCTCCTGTATCATAGCCTTAAGGCCAGCGACCAAGTCCGGGGTTTCATCCCGTATGGTCTTGGTAATACAGTCGGCACAGAGATCTTTTTTCCACTGAGTTGCCAGAGGATTTTTGCATATGGCACACTCCCTGTTCTTTGTTTTGCCGCTAGACTTCTTCCCCTAGTGATGAAGCAGAAAATATAGACCTGTTACCACAGGTGACATTCAAGAAGATCACTCACCACCTCTGACCATTACGGGTACCAGTTTCGGAGGCTGGACAGATGCACGTGTGGCGTCCCTCCTGGACGTCAAAGGTTCCTGCTGGTCAGAGCGACTACCTCCCTTACCACTGGAGCGACTCCTGGTATGCTGGCGGGCTGGCAGGGCATCTGGTGAGAGTTCCTGCAGAAAGCGATGCTCCTGCTGCTGCGGTTCCTCTTGCCCTTCTTCCATGAGTGAAGAATTTGGACATGAGTGCCTCTTCTGTGGATATCCCTCTTTATGAAGGATCCACTGCACTCCCGCCTCCTCCGATGCCCTGCGACTTCCTCCCCCTCCCCTCCTCGCCGCCAAGATAGGGTTTTCATTAGGCAGCGTTTTTTCCCCCTGGGCGCCGCCATCCCGATCCGGCGCCGCCCATTAACGTCACACGGGCACGCCCATACCCAGCGTGCCTTGCGTGTGACGTCCGGCCCACGTGACCCGGAACCGGCGCCCAGGCCTGTAAGGAGGGGAGGAGGAGCGGCGCGGCCGCTATGGAGAAATCCTTGGACCCCTCCACGCTGCCTAGACACCCGCTCGGACGCTGAGCCCCGGAGGACCCGCGGACGGCGCTTCCAGCCCCTGACCTCCGGCGCATAGGCACTGCCCGTTCTTCCACGCTGGCACAGGAGTGGGTGAGTGAACCGCCGTGTTCAGCGCAAGGTCCCTGTCAAGACAGGAAACCCAACTGAAGCGAGGGAGAGGTACCGCCCTTTTATTTCAGAAGGTTTCCTGTCCTGACTGGTCGAATCCCCTCTCTCATGCGTGCCGTCATGGGAGACAGGAAAAAGTTAATTTATTTCAGTTCTTCAATACAAAAACTCAACCTCATATATTATATAGAGTCATTACAAACAGAGTGACCTATTTCAAGTGTTTATTTCTGTTAATGTTGATGATTTTGGCTTACAGCCAATGAAAACCCAAAAGTCATTATCTCAGTAAAATAGAATAATTAACAAAAAAACACCTGCAAAGGCTTTCTAAGTGTTTAAAAAGGTCCCTAAGTCTGTTTCAGTATTCTACACAATCATGGGGAAGACTGCTGACATGACAGATGTCCAGAAGTCAGTCTTTGACACACTCCACAAGGAGGATAAGCCACAAAAGGTCATTGCTAAAGAAGCTGGCTGTTCACAGAGTGCTGTATCCAAGCATATTAGTGGAAAGTTGAGTGGAAGGAAAAAGTGTGGTAGAAAAAGGTGCACAAGCAACCGAGATAACCGCAGCCTTGAAAGGATTGTTAAGAAAAGGCCATTAAAAAATTTGGGAAATTCACCAGGAGTGGATTGCTGCTGAACGCATTGCTTCAAAAGCCAGTACCCACAGACGTATCCAGGACATGGGCTACAAGTGTCGCATTCCTTGTGTCAAGCCACTCATGACCAATAGACAATGCCAGAAGCGTCTTACCTGGGCCAAGGAGAAAAAGAACTGGACTGTTGTTCAGTGGTCCAAGGTGTTGTTTTCAGATGAAAGTAAATTTTGCATTTCATTTGAAAATCGAGGTCCCAGTGTCTGGAGGATGAGTGGAGAGACAGACAATCCAACCTGCTTGGGGTCAAGTGTGAAGTTTCCACAATCAGTGATGGTTTGGAGAGTCATGTCATCTGCTGGTGTAGGTGCACTGTGTTTTATCAAGACCCAAGTCAGCGCAGCCACCTACCAGGAAATTTTAGAGCACTTCATGCTTCCCTCTGCCGACAAGCTTTTTAGAGATGGAAATTTTATTCTTCAGCAGGACTTGGCACCTGTGCACACTGCCAAAAGTACCAATACCTGGTTTAAAAACGACAGTATCACTCTGCTTGATTGACCAGCAAACTCGTCTGACCTTAACCCCATAGAGAATCTAAGGGGGTATTGTCAAGAGGAAGATGAGAGACACCAGACCCTACAATGCAGACGAGCTGAAGGCGGCTAACAAAGCAACCTGGGCTTCCATAACACCTCAGCAGTGCTACAGGCTGATCGCCTCCATGCCACGCCGCATTGATGCAGTAACTGATGCAAAACGAGCCCCAGCCAAGTATTGAGTGCATTAACTGAGCATTCATTTCATTAGGCCAACATTTTGGATTTTAAAATAATTTTTCAAGCTGCTGTTATAAAGTATTCTAATTTACTGAGATAATGACTTTTGGGTTTTCATTGGCTGTAAGCCATATTCATCAACATTAACAGAAAAACACTTGAAATACATCACTGTTTGTAATGACTCTATATAATATATGAGTTTCACTTTTTCCAGTGAAGAACTGAAATAAATTAACTTTTTGGTGATATTCTAATTTTATGAGAAGCACCTGTAGATGTGTGGTGAGCACCTTGAACCCCCATGTGTTTCACAAAAGTTTATATAACGTAGAGCTGTAAAAATAAGTTTTCCCACAAAAGTGTTCTTTTAGCCAAAAATTTTGCATTTTCATAAAGGTAACAGGAGAAATGGACCATACAATTTGTTGTGCAATTTCTCCTGAGTACGCCGATGCCCCATATGTGGAGAAAAACTACTGTTTTGGCGCACGGCAAGGGAAGGAGCGCCATTTGACTCCTTGAACACAAAATTTGCTGCAATCACTAGTGGACGCCATGTCGCATTTGTACAGTCCCTGATGTGCGTGAACAGTGGAAACCCCCCACAAGTGACCCCATTTTGCAAACTAGACCCATCAAGGAATGTATCTAACTTTGTGGGGAGCACCTTGAACCCACAGGTGCTTCACAGAAGTTTATAACTTTGAACTGTGAGAATAAAAAAATAATTTCAGCAAAAATGTTGTTTTTGCCCCAAATTTTCATTTTCACAAGGTTAATGGTGCAAAATGGACCATATGATTTGTTGTGCAATTTCTAGAAAATATAGCAATGCCCCATAAGTGATCAAAAACTACTTTTGAGGCACAGTGCAAAACTCAGAAGGGAAGAAGTGCCATATTGGAGTTCAGATTTTACTGAAATGGATTGAGGGTGCCATGTCACATGTCACTGCCAAAGCGGTCATGCTGAAGGATGTTGCAGGCAGCAGGTTCACACTCAGCACATGTGACAGACATGACAGAGTCTGGAGACGCCGTGGAGAGCGATCTGCTGCCTGCAACATCCTTCAGCATGACCGGTTTGGCAGTGGGTCAGTAATGGTGTGGGGTGGCATTTCTTTGGAGGGCCACACAGCCCTCCATGTGCTCGTCAGAGGTGGCCTGACTACCATTAGGTACCGAGATGAGATCCTCAGACCCCTTGTGAGACCATATGCTGGTGCGGTAGGCCCTGGGTTCCTCCTACTGCAGGACAATGCCAGACCTCATGTGGTTGGAGTGTGTCAGCAGTTCCTGCAAGATGAAGGCATTGAAGCTATGGACTGGCCTGCCCGTTCCCCAGACCTGAATCAGATTGAGCACATCTCAGACAGCATGTCTCGCTCCATCCACCAACGTCACGTTGCACCACAGACTGTCCAGGAGTTGATAGATGCTTTAGTCCATGTCTGGGAGAAGATCCCTCAAGTGAACATCCGCAACCTTATCAGGAGCATGCCCAGGCATTGTAGGGAGGTCATACAGGCACGTGGAGACCACGCACAATACTGAGCATCATTTTGACTTGTTTCCACTTTAATTTTTTCTTGTTTTGATTTTCATTTTGACTTGTTTCCACTTTCAGTTATGGGGTCTCTCCAAATCCAGGCCTCCATTGGTTCAAAAATTTGATTTCCATTGATGATTTTTGTGTGATTATGTTGACATCACATTCAACTTTGTACAGATCAAAGTAATCAATGAGAATATTTCATTCACTCAGATCTAGGATGTATTATTTGAGGGTTCCCTTTATTTTTTTGAGCAGTATATATATATATATATATATATATATATACACACACAGTACACTCCAAAAGTTTGGACACACCTTCTCATTTAAAGATTTTTCTGTATTTTCATGACTATGAAAATTGTAAATTCACACTGAAGGCATCAAAACTATGAATTAACACATGTGGAATTATATACAGTCATGGCCAAAAGTTTTGAGATTGACACAAATATTAATTTTTACAAAGTCTACTGCTTCACTTTTTCTAATGGCAATTTGCATATACTCCAGAATGTTATAAAGAGTGATCAGCTTAACAGCAATTACTTGCAAAGTCAATATTTGGCTAGAAAATGAACTTTATCCCCCAAAACACATTTCAACATCATTGCATCCCTGCCTTAAAAGGACCAGCTAACCTCTTTTCAGTGATTGCTCCATTAACACAGGTGTGGGTGTTGATGAGGACATGGCTGGAGATCAATCTGTCATGATTAAGTAAGAATGGCACCACTGGACACTTTAAAAGGAGGCTGGTGCTTGGCATCATTGTTTCTCTTCTGTTAACCATGGTTATCTCTAAAGAAACACGTGCAGTCATCATTGTAATGCACAAAAATGGCCTAACAGGGAAGAGTATCGCAGCTAGAAAGATTGCACCTCAGTCAACAATCTATCGCATCATCAAGAACTTCAAGGAGAGAGGTTCCATTGTTGCCAAAAAAGCTCCAGGGCGCCCAAGAAAGACCAGCAAGCGCCAGGACCGTCTCTTAAAAGTGTTTCAGCTGCGGGATCGGGCTACCAGCAGTGCAGAGCTTGCTCAGGAATGGCAGCAGGCAGGTGTGAGTGCATCTGCACGTACTGTGAGGCGGAGACTCTTGGAGCAAGGCCTGGTCTCAAGGAGGGCAGCAAAGAAGCCACTTCTCTCCAGAAAAAAACATTATGGACAGACTGATATTCTGCAAAAGGTACAGGCAGTGGACTGCTGAGGACTGGGGTAAAGTTATTTTCTCTAATGAATCCCCTTTTCGATTGTTTGGGACATCAGGAAAACGCCTCATTCGGAGAAGACAAGGTGAGCGCTACCACCAGTCTTGTCTCATGCCAACTGTTAAGCATCCTGAAACCATTCATGTGTGGGGTTGCTTCTCAGCCAAGGGAATCGGCTCTCTCACAGTCTTGCCTAAAAACACAGCCATGAATAAAGAATGGTACCAGAATGTCCTCCAAGAGCAACTTCTCCCAACCTTCCAAGAGCAGTTTGGCGATCAACAATGCCTTTTCCAGCATGATGGAGCACCTTGCCATAAAGCAAAGGTGATAACTAAATGGCTCAGGGAACAAAACATAGAGATTTTGGGTCCATGGCCTGGAAACTCCCCAGATCTTAATCCCATTGAGAACTTGTGGTCAATCATCAAGAGACGGGTGGACAAACAAAACCTAAAAATTCTGACAAAATGAAAGCATTGATTGTGCAAGAATGGACTGCTATCAGTCAGGATTTGGTCCAGAAGTTGATTGAGAGCATGCCAGGGAGAATTGCAGAGGTCCTGAAGACGAAGGGTCAACACTGCAAATATTGACTTGCTGCATTAACTCATTCTAACTGTCAATATAAGCTTTTGTTACTCATATGTTTGCAATTATATTTCTGTCTGTGATAAAAACATCTGTCAAACACACATAAAAACCACAGGGCAGCAGATCATGTGAAAATATAAAAATTCGTGTTATTCTCAAAACTTTTGGCCATGACTGTACTGTAATATATATATATATATATATATATATATAAATATATATATTACACATACATTCATGCACTACAGTGCTTAGCATAAATATGTACATCTGGAAACCTTTAGAGGGCCATGGATTGCAAACAAGATTTGTTATTTAGCAAACGAAAAAAGTACTTTTCCTAACAAATTAATTGTAGGCCATGCTGCAAAAATGAGTGTACACCAATGAAAGTCTAAGGAGCAAAGCCAAAGTTTAGACTAAAAAATTCTAATTAACAAGAATTCAACCCTAGGAAAGTCTAACTATTCATTAAACAGGTGTCCAGCAGACAGCAGACTATACAAGGAGCATTACATCCTCATCTCATGTTGTCAGTAATGGCACCACATGGAAGAGAAATGTTATAAGACCTGAGAATGAAAATAATTTCTTTATTCAAGAATGGTGAAGGCTACCAGAAGATCAGCAAAGCTTTACTTATCAGTCAGAATAATGCAGCATAACAAAGGTGGAACTGCAATCATCTCAGAGAGACATCCAAGTCAACAACTAAATAGGATAGTCTTCTGATGAGAATGGTTGAAGAAACTTGACATGTAAGTTCACTGCAATTAGCTAAAGAAGTAGCCCGCCAAACAGGGGTGAGCAAGGTGGCTCAGTGGTTAGCACTGCAGTGCTGGGGTCCTGGGTTCAAATCCCACCAAGGACAACATCTGCAAGTAGTTTGTATGCTCTCCCCGTGTTTGCGTGGGTTTCCTCCAGGTTCTCTGGTTTCCTCCCACACAATATGGTGTACACTACAGAGGAATGCGTATCATCCACAAATATCATATATAATCTCTCTTATATATAGACATCACTCTTCTATATAAGTGAGTTGATATCGATATATGAGATGTCTGTATATAAGAGAGGGTTATCTATCTCGTTCTCTCTTATATAGATAGCCTTTTATTTCTCTTCTCTCACATACAGTAGTAACAGGAAACAAAACACAGGGAGACAGATATCTATAATATAACACTGGGAGCATCACTCTGTCCGAAGCCTTTATAGACTGCGCAAGCGCGACACGCCTGCGCAGTCTGGCTCCAGACAGAAGAGACGGCATCCAGTTGGCGCGGATTGTGGTATGGCGCCGGAGATCGGGTACGCGTAGACACTGATGATACCGCGATCTCCGGCGCTATACTTACTGACGGGCAGGAGCGCTGCCGTGCGCTTCCTCTCGCTGGGGCAGGAGACCATAAGTGCCTTCGAATCGCGCATGCGCACAGCGCTATCCGGCGCCTATTTGCTGAAGACACATTTACAGTATATCTTCAGAATATGGCGCCGGACAGCGCGGTAGGGCATGCGGTACTCGGCGCATCTCTATCCCCCGGGCTCCGGCAGAATGGGAATGGGGCTGAGCACAGGGAAGAAAGGTGAGTAGAATGATTATATTTTGGGTAAGGTGCAATTTAATAGGGGTGAGGTGGGGAGCATAGACAGATGGGGGGGTGAAAGGGACCATGCATTCCAAGGATTGGGGGGTGAGAGGACCATGCATATCAGGATTAGGGGTGGGGGGACCAATGGGGTGCAGTATCAGGATTGGGGGGTGAGGGGACAATGCATATCAGGATTGGGGGGTGGAGAGGACCATCTATTACGTATTAGGGGATGAGGTGGACCATGCATATCAGGATTGGGGGGTGAGGGACCATGGCATTCCAGATTGGGGGGTGAGGGGACCATGCATACCAGGATAATGGGGATGAGGGGTCCATGCATACCAGATTGGGGGTAGGGGTGCCAGTACATCCAGGATTGGGATGATGGGACCATGCATACCGGGATTGGGGGGTGAGGGGTACCATACATCCAGGGATAAGGATGAGGTGGACCATGCATAATAGGATGGGGGGTGAGGGGACCATGATACCAGGAATTGGGGATGGTAGGGGCCATGCATACCAGGATTGGGGATGAGGGGACCATGCATACCAGGATTGGGGGGTGAGGGGGTGCCATACATCCTACGATAGGGATGAGGGTGGACCATGCATTAGCATCCAGGATTGGGGGGTGAGGGGACCATGCATACCAGGATTGGGGGGTGAGGGGACCATGCATACCAGGATAGGGGGGTGAGAGGAGAATGCATACCAGAATTGGGGGGTAGGGGGCCAGGATACCAGGATTGGGGATGAGGGGACCATGCATACCAGGATTGGGGGTGAGGGGTGCCATCATCCTACGATAGGGATGGGGTGGACCATGCATACCAGTATTGGGGGTGAGGGTATCACATTCCAGGATTGGGGGTAGGGGACCATGCATACCAGGATTGGGGTGGAGGGGACCATGCATACCAGGATGGGGGTGTAGAGGAGAAGCAGATACCAAGATTGGGGGGTGAGGGGACCATGCATACCAGGATTGGGGGATGAGGGGGTACCATGCATACCAGGATTGGGGATGAGGGGACCATTCATACCAGGATAGGGGGGTGAGAGGATGATGCATCCAGGATTGGGGGATGAGGGGACCATGCATACCAGAATTGGGAGGTGAGGGTGCCATGTATACCAGGATTGGGGATGAGGGGACCATGCATACCAGGATTGGGGAGTGATGGGGTACCATACATCCTACGATAGGGATGGGGGACAATGCATACCAGAATTGGGGGGTGAGGGGACCAAGCATGCCAGGATTGGGGGGGTGAGGTGACCATGCCTTCCAGGATTGAGGGTGAGAGGACCATTCATCCAGGATTGGGGGGTGAGGGGACCATGCATACCAGGATACAGGTGTGAGAGAACCATGCATGCCAGGATAGGGGGGAGGGGACATGCATACCAGGATAGGAGAGTGAGGGGACCATGCATATCAGTACTGGGGGTGAGGGGACCATGCATACCAGGATGGGGGTGAGAGGACCATGCATACCACTATTGGAGGGTGATGGGGCCATGTATACCAGGATAGGTGGGTGAGGGTACCATGCATACCAGGATTGGGGTGAGGGGACCATGCATACCAGAATTGGGAGGTAAGGGGTGCCATTTATACCAGGATTTGGGATGAGGGGACCATGCATACCAGTATTGGAGGTGAGGGGGTACCATACATCCTACGATATGGATGAGGGGGACCATGCATACCAGTATTGGGTGGTGGGGGACCATGCATTCCGGGATTGGGGGGTGAGAGGCCCATTCTCCCGGGAGGGGGGGGTGGGGGGACCATTCATACGGTTGGGGGGGGAGGGGACCGCATCCCAGGAGGGGGGGTGAAGGATGTCATACCGATAGGGGGGTGGGGAAAACCAGCATACCAGGATTGGGAGGGTGGGGGGGCCAAACCCCGGGGTTTGGGGGGGGGTCCCCCCCCCCCCCCCCCCCCCTGCATACAGGTTTGGGGGGGATGAGGGGACCATTTCTACCAGGATTGGGGGGGTGAGGGGCCCATGCATCCCCGGATACGGGGGTGAGAGAACCTCAGCCAGGAAAAAGGGGGGAGAGGGGACCTGCATACCAGGAGGGGGGATGGGGGGGGCCCGCATCCAATTGGGGGGTGATGGGGCCAGCAACCGGGAAAGGGGGGGATGAAGGGGATCATGCATACCAGGATAGGTGGGTGAGGGGCCCCCTGCATCCAGGTTTGGGGGGGTGAGGGACCATGAAAACCAAATTGGGAGGTAAGGGGTGCCTGTATGCCAGATTGGGGGGTGAGTGTCAGGTTTTTACGGGGGTTCTTGGATCAGGTATCGGGGGGTTTAACGGGGGGGTTGGCCTCTTTCGGGGTCCGGGGAGGTTTTTATAGCCACTGTGAAGTCACCTTTTCGTTTTTATCTGACCTTTGGCTGAGTGTTTGACCCTGTGCTTGTGCCCGTGCTTTTTGCCCTTTTCATTTTAAAAGCTTGCTTTGGGTTTTGATTGGCTGTTCCCCTTTCGAGTTTTGCTGTCCCTTTTGTATGCGTTGCTCGTCTGTGTATCCCCTTGGCTGTGTTCGGTTATTCTCGCTGCCCCCTTTTTATTCGTCGCCCTCTATGTGTATACTGGCTATCCTGCACCTTCTGTCTATGCCCTTGTAACTTTATTTCGTAGTTTTTCCCTTTTAGGGGTTTTCCCTTTTCCTCCAGATTTCTGGAGCTTAGGGCCCCCCCCCTGGCAGCCTGCCTGCAGGGCCTTCGGCCCGAAACATTCCTACCTGATACTGTCCCCGAAGACGTTTGGGGGGCTCCGCCCTTGGCGTCACATGGTGCGGAAAGTCCCCGTGTCCCCAGAAGCACACATCTTCTCTGCTGCGGTTTTACTATACAGGGGTCGTTGTGCCCAGTTTGTTTATTAGGACACACGCAGGTCAGTGGCAAGTGCAGTTTTTGGGGGCCTGACATTATAAAAAGGACCCTTACATTTTTTTTTTCCCGAGGGGGAGATTTTGGAGTGTTATGTCTGGTCCATGCAGGTGGGTTTGCAGGTAGGTGAAACACTGACGCAAAGGTTCCAGGAGTTTAATGTTAGGGGGCGCATTGCTCGACCCAGCACAGCTGGTAGAAAACCGACAGGGGGGTGTCGTGCGGGGTCCTGGGTTTTTTGTGGTAAGGATTGTCATTGGGATCTCCTGAATCTCCAGTTTAAAAAGCCCCACTACTTTTTCGGAATAAAAATGAGTTCAGAGCCTTCAGGGAGGGGTGTAAACTTTTTTTTTTTCCCCCAGGCCTCGCCTTTTGGGATGAATTCCGGGGGGGGGTCATTATTTCCCTATTTGGGGGGCCCCAAAAGCCTGGGGTTTTTCTCTTTTTCTCCTTTGCTCCCGAGAGGATGACTGTTGTACGTTTTTCATGCCCTGGGCCCCCTATGATACCCGACAGGGTCCGAGGTGAGGACATGGTTGATTTCGTCAGGGAAAAAAAATCAGCCGAGGTTTTTTCGAGTTCCGACTTTGGGAGGGGGGGTCCCCGAAAGTGATGCCCCCCCTTCGAGGCTATTCCCGAGGCCCGTCTGAACTCTCCCGGACGCCCTGGCCCTCCTCCACCTATAATTTTTGGGGGCGCCATAACCCAGGGGCCCACGAATGGACCCAGGCTACCGCCAGGGGGATCTGCAATGTGAAACCCACTGTTTTCTGGGGCAAAGAGACGGGGGCCCCTGAGGGCTGGACATTGGACCCCTCCAAAAAGGAAGAAGACACGCCGGGGAAACAACTCTGTTTCTATTGTGGAGAGTCCGGACATTGGGGAAAAAATTGCCCCACCTTCCATCACTAAGACGGCGGAAAACTACTAGGTCTGGTAGCGGTCGGGAGGCTGCCCAAAACCTTTGGTACTTTTCCTCATGTTCTAAAGTCGTGTTAAAGGTGGAATTTGGAACAAAAAATTTGTTTTTCTCGACAGCATTTGGGGGCATGGTTTATCTCTCATCTGATCAGTTCCTGTGGTTCCCCCCATAAGATAGGACAGTCAGGCTGGGGACACCCCCTTAAAAATTTTTGCTACGACTCTTCCCCTTTACCCCCCAAAAGGGATTCTTTATGTTTCCAAAAGGTTTTTTTTGCAGGTCGGTTTTTTCCCCCAAAGGGAAAACTGGAAAATTTTTTCAGGCAAAATTTCCCACAGGGTAGTGCTGGGGATGCATGGCTTCAACGCCACAAAACCCCCTGATTGACTGGGGTCAGGGGAGATTATTAAATGGGATCCCAATGTGTCGACGTTGCCTAAACCTGTTTTTTTATGAAATTGCAAAACCTGTCTCAGTGTCTTTGTTGGTCGGGAGGGATTTCCGGAGTACCTGAAAGACTTTGGGACGTTTCTCTGAAAGTGAGGCTGGGGGCTTCCCCCCGCTAGATATTTGACGGCTTTTGTCTTGCCCCGGGAGCCAAATTGCCCAAGGCCCCCCTTTTTAATTTTTCAGGCCCGGGGCGCCCGGGAGAAGCAATACATCGCTGAAAGCCTTCGAAAAGGGCATATAAGGCCCCCAGTGTCCCCATAGCTGCCCGGGGGGTTTTCTTTGTTAAAAAGAAAGGGTGGGGGTCTACGTCCCCCGCCTACTTTCGGAAAATTTAAAAAAATCACAGTCAGGGAAAACATACCCCCTGCCTTGATTCCTGATCCTGAACCACTCTCTGGGGCCAAGTGTTTTCAAAATTGGAACCCAGGGGGGTTATAATTTGATAAGATACGGAAAGGGGTGAGTGAAAACTGCTTTTCTTTTTACTGAGGGGGTTTTTTGAGAATCTCGATGCCTTTTGGTCTCACCAAAACCCACTGGTTTCAAAATTTCATTAATGAGTTTTTTGGGCCTCATTGGCCCTTTGTTGTGATCTTTTTGGATATAACTGATTACATTAGGGGCCATAAAAATTTGGACGAGAAAATTTATCTAATTTTTGGGTTTTAGCATTACCACAATGAATTTGAAACAAAAAAAACAGATGCAGTTTAAGTTCGACTTTCAGCTTTCATTTGAGGTACCCATTTAAAATTGGATGAAGGGTTTTGGGTTTTTTAGCTCCTTAACATGTCCACCCCCTTTTTAAAGGGGCCAAAAGTAATTGGACAAATGACTCCAAGGCTATTCATGGAAGGGGTGGGCAATCCCCTTTTTAAGTCTTTTCAATTAAGCAGATGAAAGGGCCGGGGGTTTTGGGTGGGTTTTGCTTTGGAAGGTTTTGCTGTGAAAGGGAAAAATGTGGTCACAGGAGCTCTCCATCAGGTGAAACAAGCATCCTTAAAGCGCAAGAACAGAAAAAAACCCATCCAAAATTGCTACAACATTAGAATGGCAAAAACACAATTTGGTAATCCTGAGAAAGAAAAAAAAAGCACGGGAAAATCATAAACCAAAAAGACCTGGGA
>JARQOD010000003.1:272279571-272510584 GCA_033576555.1 Oophaga sylvatica | reverse complement strand
AAAAAAAACATTTTCGAAGGGAAGAGCATTCACCTCACTCCTTGATATTTGAGGAACACAATGAACAGAAGATCCTAGACCTCACCAACAAGATCATTGAGCTGCTGACTGGAGAGGTGAGTGCATCTGGGAATGCTGGGACATTAGGAAGTAATTCCACTAGTGGTATCTGCGGTATATAATGACTATATCATTGTATACATCAGGTTCCTATAAGGTGTCAGGATGTCACCGTCTATTTCTCAATGGAGGAGTGGGAGTATTTAGAAGGACGCAAAGATCTGTACAAGGAGGTCATGATGGAGGTTCAGCAGCCTCTTACATTTTCAGGTAATAGACATGGATAAATACAAATACAATACAAATTTTAATTTTAATTCTTTCTATGTAAAGAATAAATTGTCACTGCATATCTCTCCTACAGTAAGATCACGTATAAGAACAAGACCAGAGAGATATCCCTGTCCTCTTCCTCCACAGGATCATTCAGCTGACGATCGCAGTGTTCCACCGGATGATCAGATAGATGGAGAGATTTTATAAGATTGCCTATAATCTGCAGAAGATCTTGTGTTCAGTCTTGCAGAAATATATCTTAAAGTACAGTAATGGCTTTTATAACTGTAAACTGGCTTATTGAAGATGCAAATGTTGTGCATTGTGTGGTTATTCGAAATGTAACTTTTAGAGTTTAAGGCCTTGATTCATTAAGCCATTTTGTAGGTTAAGGACCGGGCCTATTTTTACAATTCTGACCACTGTCAATTTATGTGCTTATAACTCTGGAACGCTTCAACGGATCTTGGCGATTCTGAGATTGTTTTCTCGTGACATATTGTACTTCATGATAGTGGTAAAATTTCTTTGATATAACTTGCGGTTATTTATGAAAAAAATGGAAATATGGCGAAAATTTTGAAAATTTTGCAATTTTCAAATTTTTTATTTTTATGCTCTTAAATCACAGAGATATGTCACAAAAATAGTTAATAAATAACATTTCCCACATGTCTACTTTACATCAGCACAATTTTGGAAACAAAATTTTTATTTGTTAGGAAGTTATAAGTGTTAAAAGTTGACCAGCGATTTCTCATTTTTCCAACAAAATTTGGATTCCACACAAGTTTCACAGCAGCACAGCTCTTATCTCTAACAATGTCACAGACAGAGTGATAAGATGTAACTGAGCTACTGTTTGCAGCATTTGACACACTGCTGTGATTAGATAGTTTCATTTACTATTCAATTACAGCAGTCTGAGATGCAGAGACT
This sequence comes from Oophaga sylvatica, assembly GCA_033576555.1. Classification (NCBI taxonomy): domain Eukaryota; kingdom Metazoa; phylum Chordata; class Amphibia; order Anura; family Dendrobatidae; genus Oophaga; species Oophaga sylvatica. The sequence goes on along the minus strand of JARQOD010000003.1, from coordinate 272,509,309 downwards.
CTGTCATTTGGTCCCTGCATCTCTTCACTGTCCTCCAAATGAAGTGATCGCTCATGATCATGGCATCAGCAGGGTTAATCAGCCGGGGGCAGTGCTCAGCTAGTCCCTGGCTGTTCCAGCACCTCCCCCCGGCTCTCACAGCAGCAGGTCAGCAGCTTCCACTGCCAGCTTCTCCTCTGATTGGATAGGAAGTGCTGCATCTCCTGTGCGATCATGCTGTGTTTGGTCAGTCAGATTGACTGACCAATCACAGCGATCTGGGTGCAGGGACCGATGTCATGGGTACCTTCACCTCTTCCCGTGCCTCTCAGCTGTCATAGACAGCTGTCTGCACTGAACTACCACTGTTTGTTTACACACAGTGGTAGATCAAAGCCATGACGTGCAGAGTCCGTCAAGGTGCCAAAACTGACACCTGGCCATGACGGACTCTGCACGTCAGTGGACATTAAGGGGTTAAGGCCGACTTCATTCACGCTGGTCTTCATGAGGGGTTGTGGTGGAGTCCGAGGCATCTGATTTATTAAGGAACACACACCACTTAATGCATGATGCAGATATGAAAAGTGGCTAGCGCCTCACCACAAATCAACGCTTCATAAATAAGACGAGCAGGCATCGCCACATCTCACTTCCCAATCCACACCAGCTATGCCAATTTTGGCCTATCTGGACAAAAGTGGAGCCAAAAGTCACAAAGTTTTTGCACAACCTTGCACAGATTTATCAACTCGTTGATAAAACAGGACCTTCATGTTGTCCCAGGCTTAGCAGGAAGCGGCAGGGGTAGAAACACCCCAACATATTCACTATGTCTTAACCCCTTCGCGACCTGTGCCGTACTAGTACTGCTCTGCTGGAGGTGCCTTTGTGCCCAGAGCAGTACTAGTACAGTGGCACAATCACGCGGCGATCGCGTGCAGGTGTCAGCTGTATGTGACAACTGACACCTCGCAACAACGCCCATATGGGAATTTAACCCCTCTGATGCCGCTGTCAGTAGTGACAGCGGCATAAAGAAGCGCGCGCTTCCATCAGCACATGGCGATGTCCTGATGGTTTCCATGGAGACCCTCGGCATCAAGATGGCCATGGAGTCCTTTGGGGGGTTCCTGCAGGTAAGGTGGCTTGTGAGCGCCTGCTAAGAGCAGGCGCCGGCATGCCTCCTTCCCTGCCTGTCAGATCGCTGATCTGATACTCTGCAGTACAGTGTCAGATCAGCGATCTGACATGTAGTGATGTCCCATACTGGGACAATGTAAAAAAGTTAAAAAAAAAAAAAAAAGATTATATAGTGTAAAAATATATTTTTTTTTAAATCACTAAATAAAGAAAAAAAAGAAATATTTTTCCAATAAATACATTTATTTATATAAATAAAAAAAAACAAACAAAAGTACACATATTTGGTATCGCCGTGTCTGTAACGACCTGCTCTATAAAACTGTCCCACTAGTTAACCCCTTCAGTGAACACCGTAAAAAAATAAAAATAAAACATGAGGCAAAAAACAATGCTTTATCATTATACCGCGAAACAATATAATATAGTAAAACAAGGCACTCAACTTATATGTTCAAACAAAGGAAATTTTAATGATGGTCCAGGCAAAACGTTTCGGCTGTAACATAGCCTTCATCAGTTGCCAATTGGTATATTTTAGGTAAAGGACCTAAACAAATATGTACAGATATACTGATATATTCAAATCAATAAATGTTGTAAAAAGAAAGTATATACAAACATAATATACATGAAATTTGGTATATGTTTACATTGCATCAAGAGACATGGAATAAATTTGAATGACACAATCCAATAAACTCATAGATAATAAGAAGAAACATACCGTTATGGTAGACGGTCAAAAATCAAATTCCTAGTAGAACAAGTACATATAGAGTACACCTGAGAGATATGAACGCATTAAACATAAGTGGATATCCAGGTGAGTGTGATATCTTATATATATATAGCTAAAGTAAAGAGCATACCCTTATGATGAATTCAATACATCAATAGAGGGGAAATGAATCAAATGAGTTTCCTATAGAGGATTAACATATTGTAACATTTCCAGGGGTATTTAGCTCTAGGATCGCTGTCTGGGTAGACAGAATGGCATGGAAACAGTTCATTCAGACAGCAGTTTGGTGAAAACTGGCCGCAACCAGTTTTATTAAAGTCCACAGCACACAGATAAAAACAAAGCATAAACAGAAAACCTGGGCTTGTCTAGCCTCTAATTACACTTAGATAGATGGCCCTCTCTATCCGGGACCCAGACTCTACCAGTCTGTGCCCAAAACAACACATATGATATGTTACCAGTATGGAGTTTCACAGACACTCCTTTTTATGTCTGAAGGCAACTCCAACATCCAGACTTGAGAGAGGTCACCTCCTATTCAGTAGACACCAGCATGGAGTGTCGCAGAGTCTCCTCTTTGTGTCCGGGGTACCTCGAGCACCCAGACAGAGAGAGCCCACCTCCCGGAGTCTCCTTCCGTGCCTGGACTCCTGTCCAGACTGAATGAGCTCCCTGACTGTGCTCCCAAGCACCTACTTCTGGCTTCCTAATCAACACCTGAGTGGATTCAGGTCTGAGCTGCAAGCGTGTACTGAATGGCAGGTGTAGTGACCTTTCTTTACCACCAGGTTTACAAAGCCACACATTTCGCTCATACCAGTCAGCAAGGTACTTAGGTGAAATATACACCTCATTCACCACATATTCCTTCACTGTCTCACAATATATTGAAGAAAAGTGCAACGCATGCAGGCTAATCTATGTGAGTGATCAATGTGCTTACCAGATGCAATGGAGAAATAACGCTTCTGGTACTGAGTACATGAGAATGTGCTGCCTGAAAATAATCATAGAGGCAGAATGACTCCGGTTATAGATATACCCTGTGTATAAGCAATGGCAATAAGTGCGCTTACCGTCTGTGACTGAAGACACGGTGTCCGCCGCTAGTCTGTGGGTCTGTAATCGTGCCCGATAAGTAAGACGGCGCTGTAAGACTGTGCTTAAGAGGTATATGTACAACGCGCCCGGAAGTGAAGGGCGCGCTGGATCTGCGTGCGTGTCACCTGGGAACTTCCGGTGTGATGGATACTGGGACCGGAAGTGCCATGCGTTCCAACCTTGCGTTCCAAAAACTGACTCATGGAAGATAAAGCTCCGCCTTAAGGACGTGCCTGCTACTGATGACGTAATCGCTGCTCGTTATTCAGTACAAAGATCGTGCTGTGTAACTTATCGTGGCTATACTGTGGAGATGGTATATTCGATATAAAGGTGATCAGTGCCGGTGACACAGATGGTAATCAATATAGACGGCTCTGAAAAAAAATACAGAAAGCAGAAATTAGCCACATAGTATATGTGTTTAAATAAAAGACATTAAATCAAACTCCCTATTCAGACCCCTGGGTGATATGGTCTCTAATGTGTGAATCCAAAAGGACTCTCTTTTCTTTAGTTGTAAAATTCTATTACCTCCCCGTCTGGATTGGGGAATGGTTTCGATAACTTGAAATTTAAGTTGGGAGATGGTATGACCCAGTGTATGAAAATGGTGGGGGATAGGGAGAAGTAAGTTTTTGCAGCGGATGGTGGATTTATGCTTGGAAATCCGGTCACGCACTGATTGAGTGGTCTCACCAATATATAGTAAACCACAGGGACATTTGATTGAATATACAGCAAATGATGATTCACAAGTGTAAAACCCTTTAATGTGAAAGCTCCTGCCTGTATGTGGATGGTGAATGGTGGAGCCTTTTTGTACGTTGCCACACTGGGCACAATTCAGGCACGGAAATGTGCCTCGACGGGGCTGTGATAAGAATAATTGTTTTTTCAAATGGGATGAGCCCAAGTCTGCCCGTACGAGGCCATCCCTTAAATTAGGCGGTCTTTTAAAGCATGGCAGAAATGGTTCTGCGAATTCAGGTATGTCCGGATGTGCTTGAGATAACAATGGCCAATGGCGTCTAATTGCCCTATGAAGGATGAAGGCATAAGGGTGGAACATATGAACAAACGGGATACGTTTGTTAGTTCTTCTAACGTATCCCGTTTGTTCATATGTTCCACCCTTATGCCTTCATCCTTCATAGGGCAATTAGACGCCATTGGCCATTGTTATCTCAAGCACATCCGGACATACCTGAATTCGCAGAACCATTTCTGCCATGCTTTAAAAGACCGCCTAATTTAAGGGATGGCCTCGTACGGGCAGACTTGGGCTCATCCCATTTGAAAAAACAATTATTCTTATCACAGCCCCGTCGAGGCACATTTCCGTGCCTGAATTGTGCCCAGTGTGGCAACGTACAAAAAGGCTCCACCATTCACCATCCACATACAGGCAGGAGCTTTCACATTAGAGGGTTTTACACTTGTGAATCATCATTTGCTGTATATTCAATCAAATGTCCCTGTGGTTTACTGTATATTGGTGAGACCACTCAATCAGTGCGTGACCGGATTTCCAAGCATAAATCCACCATCCGCTGCAAAAACTTACTTCTCCCTATCCCCCACCATTTTCATACACTGGGTCATACCATCTCCCAACTTAAATTTCAAGTTATCGAAACCATTCCCCAATCCAGACGGGGAGGTAATAGAATTTTACAACTAAAGAAAAGAGAGTCCTTTTGGATCCACACATTAGAGACCATATCACCCAGCGGTCTGAATAGGGAGTTTGATTTAATGTCTTTTATTTAAACACATATACTATGTGGCTAATTTCTGCTTTCTGTATTTTTTCAGAGCCGTCTATATTGATTACCATCTGTGTCACCGGCACTGATCACCTTTATATCGAATATACCATCTCCACAGTATAGCCACGATAAGTTACACAGCACGATCTTTGTACTGAATAACGAGCAGCGATTACGTCATCAGTAGCAGGCACGTCCTTAAGGCGGAGCTTTATCTTCCATGAGTCAGTTTTTGGAACGCAAGGTTGGAACGCATGGCACTTCCGGTCCCAGTATCCATCACACCGGAAGTTCCCAGGTGACACGCACGCAGATCCAGCGCGCCCTTCACTTCCGGGCGCGTTGTACATATACCTCTTAAGCACAGCCTTACAGCGCCGTCTTACTTATCGGGCACGATTACAGACCCACAGACTAGCGGCGGACACCGTGTCTTCAGTCACAGACGGTAAGCGCACTTATTGCCATTGCTTATACACAGGGTATATCTATAACCGGAGTCATTCTGCCTCTATGATTATTTTCAGGCAGCACATTCTCATGTACTCAGTACCAGAAGCGTTATTTCTCCATTGCATCTGGTAAGCACATTGATCACTCACATAGATTAGCCTGCATGCGTTGCACTTTTCTTCAATATATGTTAATCCTCTATAGGAAACTCATTTGATTCATTTCCCCTCTATTGATGTATTGAATTCATCATAAGGGTATGCTCTTTACTTTAGCTATATATATATAAGATATCACACTCACCTGGATATCCACTTATGTTTAATGCGTTCATATCTCTCAGGTGTACTCTATATGTACTTGTTCTACTAGGAATTTGATTTTTGACCGTCTACCATAACGGTATGTTTCTTCTTATTATCTATGAGTTTATTGGATTGTGCCATTCAAATTTATTCCATGTCTCTTGATGCAATGTAAACATATACCAAATTTCATGTATATTATGTTTGTATATACTTTCTTTTTACAACATTTATTGATTTGAATATATCAGTATATCTGTACATATTTGTTTAGGTCCTTTACCTAAAATATACCAATTGGCAATTGATGAAGGCTATGTTACAGCCGAAACGTTTTGCCTGGACCATCATTAAAATTTCCTTTGTTTGAACATATAAGTTGAGTGCCTTGTTTTACTATATTATATAACCTGGTTTGGGAACCTAACTCGGCACCTCCATACCCAGTAGTGCACACGTCCCATATAACTATACCGCAAAACAAAACATGCAATCAAAAAGATGGATGTAAATAAAAATGGTACCACTGAAAACGTTATTTCCAGGACGTCCCTCCTGACAGCACCGCCAGGAGGTTGTCCTTCATATCCTTGATAGGGACAGGAACACAGAAGAGGTTAAATAGCCCCTCCCCACCTCCACCCTTCAGTGTTTTCCTGTCCCTATCAGGGACAGACGCAGAAGAAAAGCACAGCGGTGCAGAAGTTTTTACCTGGTTGAGCGGACTGCTCCCAGGGTAGAGGAAACTCCGTCCTCTCCTAAGAGGCTCCGGAGTCTAGAGGGGGCTCGTCGTGGGCCTCAGACCGCTGATACCGGGAGAGGTCCCTCAGCGGTCCGGTCGAGCTGCTTGCTCCCGGCGTCGGCAGCAGGCCCAGGCAAAGGGCTCCTGCTCCGCAGCTGCTGCAGCGGCATCCCAGTAGCAGGGACCGCTGGATTCCGGTCGGACCGGCACAGTCGCTCTCCCAGGCGTCCCCGTCACTTCCGGCGCGCCGCGTCACAGGAGATGCGCCGATGACCACTTCCGGGGGCGGAGCCAGAGGCTCTGAGCTCCATAGTACAGGGGGACGCCGACGGAGGAGACGCCGACTGAGGGCGCAGATTCCCAGGTGTGCTCCAGAGGGTATGCACACAAGCGCCCGATTACCAGCAGCTGAGCTCGGAAGGAGGACGAATCAGATGTCTTGAAGCCGGGTAAGGCAGACTTCTTAAGACGGACGCCTGACAGCACACACTGACATAGTGAACATGGAGAGTGCTAGTCGCCCGGACGTCCAATCCTTAGAGCTAACCATGGACCACGTAAGTAGGTAATTAGGGGGTCTGTTCAGCTGGGCTAATTCAGATAGCTACAGGACTCTCATGTTACATTGCTTTTAGGACAAGGAGACTCCCAAGCAAACCACGTCAGCAGCCAGGAAAAGATATAACAAGTGCCCGTTATGCTCGGCCAAAATTCCCGCAACAGACGTAAAAACGTTATGCGACACATGCGTGGCTAAAATGCTTCAAAAGGAGCAGGACTCTTTATTAGCAAATATACGCGCCATGATTAAAGAAGAGGTTCAAGCGAGCGTATCCTCGCTGACGCCACCTCAGCCTCCCTCACCCAAGAGACCTAGATGGGACATGGACCCTAGCTCGGAAGAGGGAGAAATGTCGCATTACTCGGACTCCGAGCCAAGTGAGGCTGAAGTCCCCTTAAAATTTCCCACGGAAGAGAGGAAGAGATATTTATTTTCCTCAGAAAATACGGATACCTTATTGCAGGCGGTGAGGGACACCATGAAAATAGAGGAATCCTCAGAGCCGCTAACCGTCCAGGACGAAATGTTTGGGGCCTGAGGGCTAAAAGATGCATGGTGTTCCCGGTGAACAAACATATCACGGCCATGATATTGGAAGAATGGGAGGATGTTGCCAAAAAGCTTGTAATTCCGAAAGAATTTAAGTTTCGCCTCCCGTTTAACCCAGAAGATACTAAAATCTGGGAATCTATACCTAAAATTGACATACCTCTAGCTAAAGTATCGAAAAAAACCGCCATTCCATTTGAAGACTCCTCAGGCCTTAAAGAGCCAATGGATAGGAGAGCGGAAGACCTCCTTAACCCCTTCATGACCCAGCCTATTTTGACCTTAAAGACCTTGCCATTTTTTGCAATTCTGACCAGTGTCCCTTTATGAGGTAATAACTCAGGAACGCTTCAACGGATCCTAGCGATTCTGAGATTGTTTTTTTCGTGACATATTGGGCTTCATGTTAGTGGTAAATTAAGGTCGATAATTTTTGCGTTTATTTGTGAAAAAAAATGGAAATTTGGCGAAAATTCTGAAAATTTTGTAACTTTCAAATTTTTAATTTTTATTCCCTTAAAACAGAGAAATATGTCACACAAAATAGTTAATAAATAACATTTCCCACATGTCTACTTTACATCAGCACAATTTTGGGAACAACATTTTTTTTTTGTTAGGAAGTTATAAGGGTTAAAAGTTGACCAGCGATTTCTCATTTTTACAGCAAAATTTACAAAACCATTTTTTTTAGGGACCACCTCACATTTGAAGTCACTTTGAGGGTCTATATGTCAGAAAATACCCAAAAGTGACACCATTCTAAAAACTGCACCCCTCAAGCTACTCAAAACTACATTCAAGAAGATTATTAACCCTTCAGGTGCTTCACAGGAACTAAAGCAACGTGGAAGGAAAAAATGGACATTTTAATTTTTACAACAAAAATTTTCTTTTAGCATCAATTTTTTCATTTTTACATGGGCATCAGGATAAAATGGATCCTAAAATTTGTTGGGCAATTTCTCCTGAGTACACAGATACCTCATATGTGGTCATAAACCACTGTTTTGGGCGCACGGCAGGGCTCAGAAGGGAAGGAGCGCCATTTGACTTTTTGAATAGAAAATATGCTGGAATATTTAGCGGTTGCCATGTCGCATTTAGAGAGTGTGGTCTATATGGAGAACTCCCCACAAGTGACCCTATTCTGAAAACTGCACCCCCAAGCTACTCAAACTACATCAAGAAGATTTTGAACCCCAGTGCTTCACAGAATAAAGCATCGTAGAAAAAAAAAGACTTTTATTTTTCCAACAAAAATTTTCTTTTAGCATCATTTTTTCATTTTTACATGGGCACAGATAAAATGGATCCTAAAATTTGTTGGGCAATTTCTCCTGAGTACACAGATACCTCATATGTGGTCATAAACCACTGTTTGGGCGCACGGCAGGGCTCAGAAGGGAAGGAGCGCCATTTGACTTTTTGAATGGAAAATATGCTGGAATATTTAGCGGTTGCCATGTCGCATTTGGAGAGTCCCTGTGTGCCTAAACATTGGACTCCCCCACAAGTGACCCCATTTTGGAAACTAGACCCCCTAAGGAACTTATCTAGATGCATAGTGAGAACTTTGAACCCCAGGTGCTTCACAGAAGTTTATAACGCAGAGCCGTGAAAATAAAAAATCATTTTTTTTCTCAAAAAATGATTTTTTAGCCCACTATTTTTTATTTTCACAATGGTTACAGGAGAAATTGGACCCCAAAAGTTGTTGTCCAGTTTGTCCTGAGTACGCTAGTACCCCATATGTGGGGGGGAACCACTGTTTGGGCACACGTCAGGGCTCGGAAGGGATGTGGTGACGCTTTGAAATGCCGACTTGATGGAATGGTCTGCGGGCATCTTGTTACGTTTGCAGAGCCCCTGATGTGCCTAAACAGTAGAAACTCCCCACAAGTGACCCCATTTAGGAAACTAGACCCCGCAAAGAACTTATCTAGATGTGTGGTGAGCACTTTGAACCCCCAAGGGCTACACAGAAGTTTATAACGCCCGGCATGAAAATAAAAAAATCATATTTTTTCCACAATCAGGATCTTTTAGTCCCCAATTTTTTTATTTTCCCAAGGGTAACATGAGAAATTAGACCCCAAAAGTTGTTGTCCAATTTGTCCTGAGTATGCTGATAACCCATATGTGGGAGAAAACTACTGTATGGGCACACGTCGGGGCTCGGATGGGAAGTAGTGACGTTTTGAAATGCCCACTTGATGGAATGGTCTTCGGGCGTCATGTTACGTTTGCAGAGTCCCTGATGTGCCTAAACAGTAGAAACTCCCCACAAGTGACCCCATTTTGGAAACTAGATCCCCCAAGGAACTCCTATAGATGTGTGATAAGCACTTTGAATCTCCAAGTCCTTCACAGAAGTTTATAACGCAGAGCCGTGAAAATATAAAATCATTTTTTTTTCCACAAAAATAATTTTTAGTCCCCAATTTTTTTTCCCAATGTTAACAGGAGAAATTAGAACCCCCAAAGTTGTTGTGCAATTTTTCCCGAGTACGCTGATACCTCATATGTGGGGATAAACCACTGTTTGGGCATACGTCGGGGCTTGGAATAAAGGGAGCACTGTTTGACTTTTTGAACGCAAAATTTGCAGGAATCAATGGTGGCGCCATGTCGCGTATGGAGACCCCCTGATGTGCCTAAATAGTGGAAACCCCTCAATTCTAACTCCAACCTAACCCCAACACAACCCTAACCCCAACACACCCCTAACCCCTATCAACCACCACCTAACCTAAACCAAACCCTAATTTCATAACCCTAATCCCAACTCCTAACCATAATCCCTAACCTACAAGCCTAACCCTAATTCCAACCCTAACCCTTATTCCACCCTAACACTAATTCCAACCCTTAACCGTAATTCTAACCTAACCCTTATGCTAACCCTAACCTAGTTCTAACCTAAGGCGTGGTTCAATTGCGTTTTACCACCCGCTCAACAGTAGCGTTGACCGGTGGTAACGGTATAGCATACGCGATCGCGTTATGCCAATCCCGCTAGCGCAGATGAATCGGCAGAAATCAGCCGCGAATCAGCAGCAAAATCCGCCGCGATCAGCACAAATCCGCCGCGGATCAGCAGCGAAATACCGCCCGCGGATCAGCAGCGAATCCCCCGCTAAATCAGCAGCGAAATCCGCCGCGGATCAGCAGCGAAATCGCCGCGGATCAGCAGCGAAATCCGCGCGGATCAGCAGCGAATCCGCAGCGGATCAGCAGCGAAATCCGCCGCGGATCAGCAGCGAAATCCGCCGCGACAGCGAATCCCCGATCAGCAGCGAAATCCGCCGCGGATCAGCAGCGAAATCCGCCGCGGATCAGCAGCGAAATCAGTCGCGAATCCGCCGCGGATCCGCCGCGAAATCTGCCCGGATCAGCCGCGATATCCGCCGCGGATCCGCAGCAAAATCAGCTGCGGATCAGCAGCAAAATCTGCTAGGAAAAAAAAAATATATATTTTTTTTTATTATTTGTCCCTACCTATGACGGGGGGTTCATTTACTTTTTTTTTTATTTTGATCACTGTGACAGTTTATCACAGTGATCAAAATAAATTTTTTTACAATGGAGGGCGCACTGCGCATGCGCCGGCCGGCGGGCGCACTGCGCATGCGCCCGCCATTTTCCAAGATGGCGGCGCCCATGAAGAATCCCGGGCAGCCGCCGGGACGGATCCAGGGACATCGGTGGACCGGAGAGGTGAGTAGGGGACGTCGGAAGGTGAGGGGGGGGATCGAGGTGAGGGGGTATCGCAGGAGCAGACAGCGACGGCGGTGACCGATCGCTGCCATCTTTCGATGGGGCGCCGATCACCGCGTGATCTGTGTGGGGGGTCAGATCTTGGTGCCCAGCCATGGCAGATGCTATTGCAGCATCGGCCATGGCTGGATTGTAATATTTCACCAGTTTCATTGGTGAAATATTACAAATCGCTCTGATTGGCAGTTTCACTTTTAACAGCCAATCAGAGCGATCGTGGCCACGTGGGGGTTAAGCCACCCCCCCTGTGGTGATGCAGTAAGGGTCCTGTTACTGCGGGTCGGGTGACCTTTCAGTGACCCCGGACCCCCGACCCGCAGTAACATGATTTATAGCATGACGCCTACGTCGGCGTCATGGGTCGGGATGGCACAGGTTTTCATGACGCCGACGTCATGGTCGGGAAGGGGTTAAAAAAGCATGGGAGGCATCGGCATCAGTCATGAAGACCAACATAGCAGCTACTTCGGTGGCGAGATCAATGTCTCGTTGGGTAGAAGAATTGGAAAAACAAATCTCCAACAAAACCCCCAGAGAGGAAATTATAAAAACTTTACCATTACTTAAAATGGCAACAGAGTTTATAGCAGATACGTCTGCAGAGACAGTCCGCTTTGCGGCTAGAAATAACGCATTATCCAACGCAGCACGACGTGCGCTGTGGTTACGATCATGGGTAGGGGAGACAGTCGAAAAATAAACTCTGCTCAATACCGTTTTCAGGGCTGCAAGTGTTCGGTCCGGTATTAGATGAATTATTGGACAAAGCGTCCGATAAAAAGAAAGGTTTCCCGGAGCAAAAACAAAAAAGAATGCCAGCCTTTCATAAAACCCGATCTCACCCAAGACAGGACTACAGGGGCAAGGGTAAAACCGGAAGGTGGAGTTACCCTAAGGTGGCAGAGGTAGAGGCTCCTTTCGGGACCAGGGAACTGGGTCAGGTAGACAATGACGCCAGACAAATTGGGGGGAGGCTCCAATACTTCATAGATCGATGGAAACAGATCACAAAAAATCAATGGATCCTGAGCACAGTCGCGCTCAGATACAGGGTGGAATTCACCCAGCCTCTCCCCCCGAAGATTTTGCCTAACTCAGAGCCAATCCCCGGCGGTCCACCAAAGGCTGGTCGCAGATATACAGGAGCTCAGAGAGTTAAAAGCCATAATACCGGTGCCCCAATCTCAACAGTTTCAGGGCCATTACTCCAGCCTGTTCTCTATAAAGAAACCAGGAGGAGAATACAGGACAATCATAAATCTAAAACCCCTAAACAAATGGGTGGCCTACAAACGTTTCAAAATGGAAACACTTCAGTCTGCCATACGCTAATAAGAGAAAACTCAGTGATGTGCACACTAGATCTCAAAAGCGCATATTATCATGTGCCCATCCATGCAGCACATCAAAAATACCTGAGGTTCGCAATAAAAGACAGAGGAAAAATACATCACTTCCAATTCTATTGCCTACCATTCGGCCTCTCTTCAGCACCTCGTATATTTACCAAGATCATAGCAGAGGCAATGGCCTTTCTAAGAACAAAAAACGTCCTCATAATTCCATACCTGGACGACCTGTTGTTAGTGGCGGATTCGCACCAGCAGATGGAGGAATACCTCAGAGAAACCAGGTCTCTTCTAGAAGATCTAGGTTGGGTTATAAATCTAAAAAAATCCAGTCTAGAACCAGAAAGGAGAAAAATATTTCTGGGAGTTATTCTGGACTCAGTCCAAGAACACTCTTTCCTTCCTCCCCACAAAAACAACAGTCCAACAGGAAGCCCATATCCTACAAGAACAAAAATACACCACAATCAGAAAGGCCATGAGAATGCTAGGCTTAATGACTTCATGCATAGCAAGCGTCCAGTGGAGTCAATTTCACTCAAGGACGTTACAGAGAGAAATCCTCCGGATATGGGACGGGAAAGATTCATCATTGGACAACAGAATAAAATTGTCAGCAGAAGTAAGGCGATCCCTAACATGGTGGACCGACGTATCAAATTTAAACCACGGAAAACCGTGGAGAGTATCCCCCTGCATAAACATCACCACAGATGCAAGTCTCAGCGGCTGGGGAGCCCATGTAGAGGAACGTTACCTCCAAGGAACATGGCCCGGTGGATGCGCAACAGCTCATCAAACTGCAGAGAGCTCAAAGCAGTCTGGGAGACGATCAGGAGATGCCAGAGACAGCTGTTCAACCGTCACGTCAAAGTATTCTCCGACAATTCAACTACAGTATCCTTTCTACGGCCCAGGGAGGTCCGAGACACCATCACCTACAGAGTATTTCAGAGGAAATATTCGCCTGGGCAGAAATAAATTTAAAATCTCTGACGGCAGTACACCTAAAAGGCGAAAACAATCAGATAGCAGACTTCCTCAGCAGACAAAAAATACAACCAGCGGAATGGGTTCTAAATCAGGAAGTATTTACACAACTGACCAGTATGTGGGGGTTTCCCGAGATAGACTTATTCGCTCAAAGACAAATACAAAAACAGAGCGCTTCTTCTCGCTAGATCCAAAAGACAACCCAACAGCGATAGATGCCCTAGCGCAGGATTGGGATACAGAGCTAGCATATGCCTTCCCACCACTACCCTTGATACCAAGAGTACTACGAAAGATTCAGGAGAGTCATACGGCAGTTATCCTGATAGTGCCATACTGGCCCAAAAGAAGCTGGTTCCCGGTACTAAAGCAGATGGCGTTAGAAGACCCGATCCATCTTCCATTACAGCGGGACCTCTTGACGCAGGGCCTCTCGTCCATCAGAACCTACAGTTCTTAGCGCTTTCAGCTTGGATCCTGAAAAAGAGATCCTGAGATTTAGGGGCTTATCTGAATCCGTTATAACTACTCTACAGAAAAGCAGAAAGCTTGTTACCTCATCTATATACCTCAAGGTCTGGAAGAAATTTTGTTCACACTATGCGAAACCAGTATCCCTTACTGAGGACCCAGATATTCCTAAAGTCCTAGACTTTCTACAGGCAGGATTCGATAAGGGTCTAAAACCTAGTACGTTGAAGGTACAAATCTCAGCACTAGGGTCCTTTTTTGATTACCCATTAGCGGACCATCCTTGGGTGTCAAGATTTATTAGAGCTACACAACGCATGAGACCCACAATACGTAGTTCCGTTCCACCATGGGACCTCACTCTAGTACTGAATGAGCTAAGGAAGACCCCTTACGAACCACTAAACCAGGCAGACCTCAGATCAATAACGCTTAAAACAGTTTTTCTGGTAGCAATAACCTCAGCCAGACTATAGGAGAGATCCAGGCTCTCTCCATGAGAGACCCATACCTAAAGATCCAGGAAGACTGTATAATTTTGAAACTGGACCCAACCTTTCTTCCAAAGGTGGTAACAGACTTTCACAGAAATCAGGAGATAATACTTCCCACCTTCTGCCAGAACTATAGAAATGAGAAGGAACGCTCGCTCCATTCCTTGGACGTCAGAAGGACAGTCCTACAGTATCTCAAACTGACAGAAGATTGGAGAATAGACTCAAACCTTTTTATACAAATGGCGGGGAGAAATAAAGGAGAAAAGCATCAAAAGCCACCTTGGCTAGATGGCTAAAATTAACCATTACTGCAGCATACACCTCGGCAGGAAAAACTCCTCCAGAGAGTCTTAGAGCCCACTCGCTGAGAGCAATCTCGGGTCTTGGGCAGAGAGAGCAGGAGCTTCTATGGACCAGATTTGCAAAGCCGCAACCTGGTCCAACATAAATACGTTTAGTAAACATTATAGATTGGACGTTTGTCAAATCAACAGACGGCCTATGGGAGAAAAGTTCTCCAAACAGTAGTCCCACCCTAAAGAGGAGTTATTTGGTACTTCTCCTGGCGGTGCTGTCAGGAGGGACGTCCTGGAAAGTAGGAATTAATCCTACCGGTAATGTTGTTTCCAGGAGTCCATCATGACAGCACCCCTTAATATACCCCACCTTGCATTGTTTAACTATGATGTGTCATTAACATTGTAGTAGAGAATTCAATAAAATTATGTTGCATCCACCCTGGTGTGGTACTTGGAAAATCACTGAAGGGTGGAGGTGGGGGGGGGGCTATTTAACCTCTTCTGTGTTCCTGTCCCTATCAAGGATATGAAGGACAACCTCCTGGCGGTGCTGTCATGATGGACTCCTGGAAATAACATTACCGGTAGGATTAATTCCTACTTTTGTCCCGCAAAAAACAAGCTACAATACAGCTTCATCAGCAGAAAAATAAAAAAGTTAGAGTTCTCAGATTAAAGCGTTTCAAAAATAATTATTTTTTCTATAAAATTGTTTTTATTGTGTATAAGTGCCAGAACATAAAAAAACATATAAATGAGGTATCGCTATAATTGTACTGACCCGAAGAAAAAAGCTGCCTTACAAATTTTACCACACGCGGAACGGTATAAAAAAAAACAATTCCTGATTGTGGTGTTATTTCCTCTCTGTCCTGCTCCCAAAATAGAAGAAAATCTTTGTTATATTGAATAACTTTATTTTATTTTGCGCAAAAATCAAGCGTACAATACAGTTCACACAGAAATAAAGTTAGAGTTCTCATGGTCAAATTCTAGATTCCTATAAAATTTGTTTTTTGGTATGTGCAGGAAACATAAAAATAAGAGGTAACGCAAATTACTGACCGGGAAGAAAAAAACTCCTTGACAAATGTTTCCTTACGCGGACGGATTAACACAATCCCTGAATTGCGGGTTTGCTTCACTGAGTCCCCGAAATCCAGAATGAAAAGTAATCAAAAAATGTCATGTGCCCAAAAATGGTACCAATAGAAACGTCAGCTCGTCCCGCAAAAAACAAACCCTCCACATGACTCTCAGCCGAAATATGATAAAATTATAGCTCTCAAAATATGGTGACGCAAAAAAAACAGTTTTCGCAATAAAAAGCATATTTTAGTGTGTGACAGCAGCCAAACATAAAAACCTGATATAAAACTGGTATCGCTGTAATCGCACCGACCCAAAGAATAAAGTCACCTAATCACTTATACCGCACACGGAACGGCGTAAAAAATACATAAAACCAATTCTTCACATGCTGATTTTATTTCATTCTGCCTCCCAAAGATTGCAGTAAGGCTCGGCGCACATTTATCCTGCATCTACGCTGAGCACTTACACCGTGGTTTCCATGTAAATCTCTGAAATACGTGATTCAGAAAGAACCTTTGGCTGAAGATTCCCTACAATGTGGCAGATGGAGGCACTGTGGACGCTGTTTGACCTGTGATCCGGCGGGGTCCATCTTTTTTGGATTGCATAAAAGCGCCGTCGGCCACAGTAACGTCCGTCCAGAGTAACTCTGCTGCCTCACTATAGTGAATGGATTGATCGGGGATTTCATCTGAATCATGTCACTCAGAGGTTTAGGTGGAAACCCCAAAGTAAGTGCTCAGCGTAGAGCGCCGGATAAATGTGATCCCAAACGTTATGTAAAATGTTCCCAATAAAAGCTTACACTCAATCCACAAAAAAGCAAGTCCCCACTCAGATCTGTCATCTGTTAACAGAAATATAGGGGGTTTCCACGTTACTGGCAGCACAAAGGCTGTGGAAAAGTGAAATGGCTCCACACCCGCCAAAAGAAATTTAGCAAATTCTCCACTCCTAAATCCAAATCCCCCCCTCCCTTCTGAGCCCCAGTGTGCCTAATCCACATTTAGCACCCACATGTTTGGCATTTCTGTAGTAATGCGTACCCGCTTAATTTACAGGTGCATGTCTCCAGAAGCACGAGCAGGGCACAATGTACTGGTCACTACAACGGCAGTTTG
The DNA here is from genome assembly GCA_033576555.1 of Oophaga sylvatica. NCBI lineage: Eukaryota > Metazoa > Chordata > Amphibia > Anura > Dendrobatidae > Oophaga > Oophaga sylvatica. Next base: position 272,492,350 of record JARQOD010000003.1, on the reverse strand, counting down.
CAATTTTCACTCAGCAACATCCACTGCTGCTTGTTTGTGGAAAACACCCATGGAGTCAAAATTGTCATTACACCTGTAGATAAATTCCCAAAGGGTTATAATATCCAAAAGGGGGACACTTAAAGGGGGATTCTACATTCAGCAGAAATTGTGGGACAAATTCTGGTGCCATTTTTACCCATTTCCCAGTGTGAAAATGTAAAACTTGGGGCTTACACGCAATCTTGGTGGTAAAAATTTTAATTATTTTTTCTTCACTGCCCAATGGTATAAAAGTTTGTGACACACCTGTGGTGTCAATATAATCATTGCACCCCTAGATGAATTAATTGAGAGGTTGGATTGGTAAAATGGGGTCACTTATGGGGGTTTCTGCTGTGTTGGCACCTCAGGGGCTCTGTCAATGTAACACGGCACCCTCAAACAAGTGCAGCAAAATCTGCACTGTAATATGGCACTACTTCCCTTCTGAGCTTTGCATTGTGCCTCAAAAGTAGTTTTCGACCACATATGGGGTATCGATTAACTCAGGAGAAATTGCACAACAAACTTTGGGGGTCCATTTTCTCCTTTTGCCCTTGTGAAAATACAAAATTTGGAGCTAAAAAGATTTATTTGGGAAAAATGATTTTTTTTTTATTTCCACAGTTCTACGTTATAAACTTCTGTGAAGCACCTGTGGGTTCAAGGTGCTCAATACACATCTAGATAAGTTCCCTAAGGGGTCTAGTTTCCAAAATGGTGTCACTTGTTGGGGGTTTTCACTATTTAGGCACATCAGGGGCTCTACAAACGCGACATGGCATCCACTAATTATTCCAGTTTATTTTACATTTTAAAAGTCAAATGGCACTTCTTCCCTTCCGAGCCCTGTTGTACGCCCAAACAGTAGATTTCCCCCACATATGGGGTATCGGCATGCTCAGGAGAAATTGCACAACAAAATGTATGGTCCCTTTTATCCTGTTACCCTCGCGAAAGTAAAAAAAATGAGGTCTAAAGGAAAATTTTTGTGAAAGAAAAGTAAATGTTCATTTTTTCCTTCCATATTACAAAAATTCCTGTGAAGCACCTGAATCTACTATATAATTTCTTATCCCGTCTGTCTGTCTGTCCAGGAAATCCCGCGTCGCTCATTGATCCGGCAGCGGCCAATCAGCGCCGCGGGATTTCACCAAAAAAATGGCTGCCGTTAGCGGCTCATCTGCGGGATGGAGGTCAGCGGCGAGGCAGCGGGGAGATGACCGGCGCGAGGCACTCATCTCCCGGCCGCTAGCAGCAGAAGGACCTCGACCGACGGCGCCGCTGACCTCCATGCGGAAGGGAGGACCGGGATACTTCTGCTGCGAGCGCCCGCTCATGTCCCGGGTTCTCGCAGCGGAAGTACCCTGCACAGGCAGCGGCGCTCTCCGGTCCTCACAATACAATTCGATGATTGGTCGCGGTCTTTCACCGCGACCAATCACTGATCTTGCCGCAAACGTTAAACAGTGCTGTGTTGATTGGTCGGAATACCCGATGCATTAGAATCGGGCCACCATCTAGTGGTTAATAAACTTCTTGAATGTGGTTTTGAGTACCTTGAGGGGTGCAGTGTTTAGAATGGTGTAACTTTTGGGAATTTTCTTTCATATAGACCCCTCAAAGTCACTTAGATGTGATGGGTCCCTAAAAATGGTTTTGAAAAATTTGTTGAAAAATCACTGGTCAACTTTTAATTTCCTAACAAAAAAATAAATGTTGGTTCCAAAATTGTGCTGCTGTAAAGTAGCCATGTGGGAAATGTTATTTATTAACTATATTGTGCGATATGACTCTCTGATTTAAGGGCAAAGAAATTAAAAGTTTTAAAATTGCAAAATTTTCAAAATTTTTGCCAAATTTCCGTTTTTTTTCACAAATAAAGGCAAGTCATATCGAACAAATTTTACCACTATCATAAAGTACAATATGTCACATGCAAACATTCTCAGAATCACCAGGATCAGTTGAAGTGTTCCAGAGTTATTACCTCATAAATTGACAGTGGTCAAAATTGTAAAAATTGGCCCGGTCATTAAGGTGAAAACAGACTTCGTCTCAAAGGGGTTGAAGCCAATATCTATGTCCAAGGCACTTCTATCACGTTTTTATAGTATTTTTAATGTCTACATCATGAAGGTTTTTAAAGTACATACGAAACGTGTTAATTGGACTCTTTTGCCTGGTGATTGCCAGAAGAGTGTGCTAGTGTTGATTTATGTGAAAGATTTTTTTTTTCCATCATGAAAGTCTATGGGTGATTAAATGGCACTGTCTGGCATCCTTCAACTACATTCCCAGAGGTGTGTAACCTTTTGCCGGAGTCCACATGTGGCCCGCATGCCATTCTGTGTAGCCCTTAAACATATGACAGAGAGGCTTATATATGTCTGGTAGCTTATCGCATGAATATTCCAAGACAAAGAGAAGAAGAGTATGATTGGAGCATGAACAGGTAGTGCTATTCGTACATGGCATTGCCATTCTGGGGGTCTCCTGCCATCTGTTTGGTGTTATAGAAAGGAGTAGATGAGGTATCCAATAGGTTATGTAGGAATCCAGCTATCAGGGTAGTGTATGGGAGTAGCAATTCAAAATGTGTGCATGATCTCTCTGGACACCCATTCTGCTGATAGGTGCCAGTTCCATTTTCAGTACCTCACCCATCATAGATTTATGGGAGATACTTTGGATATGACATAATGATCTTGGATAGTATTACCACGTTAAGTTTTATTGCACCCCTGGCATTGGCTCAGTCTGACAGTGTGTTTTCTAAGGCTGTGGTTTTGCATTAACGCCTTAGTGACAGAGCCAATTTGGTACTTAATGACCGGGCCAAATTTTACAATTCTGACCACTGTCATTTTATGGGGTTATAACTCTGGAATGCTTTAACAGGTCCTGCTGATTCTGAGAATGTTTTTTCATGACATATTGTACTTCATTATAGTGGTAAAATTTATTCGCTATAACTTGCGTTTATTGAAAAAAACAGAAATATGGCAAAAATGTTTAAAATTTTACAATTTTCAAACTTTTAATTTTTATGCCCTTAAATCAGAGAGCTATATCATGCAAAATACTTAATAAATAACATTTCCAATGTATCTACTTTACATCAGCACAATTTTGGAAACATTTTTTTTGTTAGGAAGTTATAAGGCTTAAAAGTTGACCAGCAATTTTTCATTTTTACAACACCATTTTTTTTTTTTTTTTTTTTTTTTAAGGACCACATCACATTTGAAGTCATTTTGAGGGGTCTATATGATAGAAAGTACCCAAAAGTGACACCATCCTAAAAACTACACCCCTCAATGTGCTCAATACCACATTCAATAAGTTAATTAACCCTTTAAGAGCTTCACAGGAACTGAAGCAACGTGGAAAGAAAAAATGAACATTTAACTTTTTTTTCACAAACATTTTATTTCAGAACAAATTTTCTCACAAATGTAAAAAGAGAAAATGAACCACAAAATGTGTTGTGCAATTTCTCCTGAATATGCCGATACCCCATATGTGGGGGTAACCGCTGTTTGGGCGTACGGCAGAGCTTGGAAGGAAAGGAGCGCCGTTTGACTTTTTCAATGCAGAATTGGCTGGAATTGAGATTGGACGCCATGTCGCGTTTACAGAGCCCCTGATGTGCCTAAACAGTGGAAACCCCCCACAAGTGACACCATTTTGGAAACCATACACCCCAAGGAACTTATCTAGATGTGTGGTGAGCACTTTGAACCCCAAGTGTTTCACAGAAGTTTATGACGCAGAGCCGTGAAAATAAAAAATCATTGTTTTTCCACAAAAAAATTTTTTATCCCCCAATTTTTTATTTTCCCAAGAGTAACAGGAGAAATTAGACCACCAAAGTTGTCCAATTTGTCCTGATTACGCTGGTACCCCATCTGTGGGAGAAAACTACTGTATGGGCGCACGTCGGGGCTCGGAAGGGAAGTAGTGACGTTTTGGAATGGTCTGTAGGCGTCATGTTGCATTTGCAGAGCCCTGATGTGCCTAAACAGTAGAAACCCACCACAAGAAACTAGACCTCCCAAGGAACTTATCTAGATGTGTGGTGAGCACTTTAAACCGCCAAGTGCTTCACAGAAGTTTATAACGTAGAACCATGAAAATAAAAAATTATATTCTTTTCGACAAAAATTATTTTTTGCCCCAAATTTTTATTTTCCCAAGAGTAACAGGAGAAATTAGACCCCCAAAGATGTTGTGCAATTTGTCCTGAGTACGCCGATACCCCATATGTGGGGTAAACCACTGTTTGGGCGCACAGCAAGCTCGGAAGGGAAGGAGCACCGTTTGACTTTTAACGTAGAATTGGCTGGAAACTAGATCGGACGCGATGTCACGTTTGGAGAGCCCTTGAAGGGCCTAAACAGTGGATACCCCCCAATTCTAATTCCAACCCTAATCCCAACCATAACCCTAACACCCCTAACCCTAATCCCCAAAGATAACCCTTATTCCAATCCTAACCATAACCCTAACCACAAACCTAACCCTAACACACTCCTAACCCTAACACACCCTTAACCCTAATCCCAACCTTAACCTCAACTCTAGCCCTAACTTTAGCCCCAACCCTAACTTTAGCCCAACTCTAACCCTAATGGAAAAATGAAAATAAATACATTTTTTTATTTTATTATTTTTCCCTAACTAAGGCGGTGATAAAGGTGGGTCTTCTTCTGGGAGAAAATGGCAGGCGTATGCGCAGTGCGCCCGCCGAGATCTGCCGGCCGGCACCCAGCAACAATAGGAAATTTTTCGTATTGGTTCATTTTGATCACTGCCGATAGTCTTGGGCATGCCGAGGGCATGCCGAGGGCATGGAAGTTCCAGGGGGGTGATTGGGGGACCCCATTTCTCTCTCCTCTGATGTGCGATCACATCAGAGGAGAGAGAAATTAAATGGCAAATCGGCCTTTTTTTTTTTTTTTCCGGTCGCCGTTATACTGTTAATAACGGCGATCGCAACACCAGGGTCAGTAAAAACCGACCCGAATCATGTTCTCTGGGGTCTCGGCTACCCCCAGCAGCCAAGAGCCCGGAGAAATTCCGACGCTGGGGGCGTTAATTAACGGCTTTGTGGTTTAAGTACCCTTTACTGCTGCCGTTAAAAGGTGTATCGGCAGTTAAGGGGTTAAATCGATACATCAGTAACACAGACCAACCCCCGCATTTCATGTGCAAGGATTGCATCACAATACACGGACTGGCCCGATACCTCCCCTGACCTGAGCGTAACAGCATGATGTATTTCAATGCAGCTGTTACACTCGGGTCTGGAGAGCTGGGGTCAGTCCGTGGATTGCAATGCGATCCTTGAACGAGAAATACGGCCATCATTCTTCCCTCTTAGGCATGTTTCTGTACGAGCTTTATATGTTAGGCCGGATCACAGATGCGAGAAACTCGCATGATTCTCGTGCGAGTTTCTCCCATGACCACCCAGCACTACTGTTGGTACTCGGACTAAATACATAAGCCGCACGCTCAGTCCGAGAGTCGGCGGCAGTGCCGGGTGTTCATACGTTCTCGTGCGAGTTTCTCGCATGTGTGATCCCGGCCTTATACAGAGTAAAATACAAGATGTTGTGAGCAGAATTAATTATGGTGCTTGAACCTCTATAGGTTCAAGCAACATATTGTAATCTGATTTCTTATATTTTATTCTTCTTCTCCGCGTTTTCTGCAGTTAATGCGGCCCGAACCGCTCGGCACAGAGACCCCGTTCAGGCGGCGTTTCGAAGCCCTCGGTGGGGACAGGTGTGCTATGTATTTTTGGATTCGATCCGATTTGTAGTTTTTAAAAAAAATCGCATTTTAAGCAAAAATTTTCCCATAGGAATTAATGGCGACCTTAACATGACCCCCAACTGACATAGATTGAAGCCACAGCGCAGGTGCAGTGACCTTACAAAGATGGCAGCTATGCAAATGCAGCTTCCACACATGACCCGTATCAGCTAATAGAAGCTGACAGATCGCTGATTCAAGGTCTTAAAGGCGCAGCCAGGGGCCCCAGGCAGCACACAGGGCCCAGCAGCAACAGTGGCCCCAGGCAGAGCACAGTGGCCCCAGGCAGAGCACAGTGGCCCCAGGCAGAGCACAGTGGCCCCAGGCAGAGCACAGTGGCCCCAGGCAGCGCACAGGGCCCCAGGCAGCACACCGGGCCCTAGGCAGAGCACAGTTGCGCCAGGCATCACACGGGGACCCCAGGCGGCGGACAGGGCCCCAGGCAGAGCACAGTGGCCCCAGGCAGAGCACAGTGGCCCCAGGCAGAGCACAGTGGCCCCAGGCAGCACACCGGGCCCTAGGCAGAGCACAGTTGCGCCAGGCATCACACGGGGACCCCAGGCGGCGGACAGGGGCCCAAGCAGCACAAGGGGCCCCAGCAGCACACGGGGCCCCAGGCAGCACACAGGGGCCCCAGGCAGCACACGGGGCCCCAGGCAGCACACAGGGGCCCCAGGCAGCACACAGGGCCCCAGGCAGCACACAGGGGCCCCAGGCAGGCCACACACAGGGGCCCCAGGCAGCACACGGGGCCCCAGGCAGCACACGGGGCCCCAGGCAGCACGGGGCCCCAGGCAGCACACGGGGCCCCAGGCAGCACACGGGGCCCCAGGCAGCACACGGGGCCCCAGGCAGCACACGGGGCCCCAGGCAGCACACGGGGCCCCAGGCAGAGCACAGGGGCCCCAGGCAGCACACAGGGCCCCAGGCAGCGCACGGGGCCCCAAGCAGCGCACAGGGGCCCCAGGCAGCGCACGGGGCCCCAGGCAGCGCACGGGGGCCCAGGCAGCGCACGGGGCCCCAGCGGCCGGGGCCCCAGGCAGCGCACGGGGCCCCAGCAGCGCACGGGCCCCAGGCAGCGCACAGGGGCCCCAGACAGCGCACATGGAGCAGAGACAGTGCGCAAGGGGGGCAGAAGAGACTGTCTCTGCCCCCCTAACCCTCCCCGTGTGCTGCCTGGTTCCCTTTCTTACAGTCGACACCTGATAGATACACTGCTGTAAAGCCGGCAGCGCTGTTCAAGCACCATGTATTTCCTTCAGGAAATGCCCATCTAGTTATTTGAGCTGCTCTTTTCAGACATTCCATGTGACTTTTCAAATATTTGTTTCTCAGCTTTTGTATCTGGATGAAGATGTGCACAATATTAGTGGTACAGAAGAAGAGACATATGTGGAGAGTGATCAACATTTTAAAGAGGAGAGTCCTACAGACAACCACCAAGGTGTGTATTAACCACTAACTGTAGAGAAGAGGCACATATTCTACCGATTGACCCACTGCATCAATTTTGTGTTGAATTTTCTTGTACTTTGTGTTCTCAGTTTTTCCATCTGTACATTTCCCATTATGGATCTTCTGTGGATAAGTGTATAAGCCCATTGCCATGTCCTAATGACTTTAAGTGCATCCCCATCCTTTTTTTTTTTTTTTAATTCGTTTTTATTGAAAATATTATAATACAGCATTAGCACAAATGTGCAACACAAGTCAAACTAACATAAAAGCATAATTACGCAACCATTGCAGTGTAAACAAAGAGCTCCAGTCTTAACCCTTTCCTACCAGGGCCCACCCCCAACCTTTATTTGACTGATTCAACTGTGACTCGCTAACTGTTCGGCTTCCTTCTGTAAGATGTTTTTTTTGTGGGCTAGCATTTTTTAAAAAATAAACGTGGTATTAACCGCTTGAGCTATGGCCTCTTTCTTAGGAATAACATCTGTTTTCCACTGTTTAGCTAATAGGAGTCTTGTCATTAACTCAATATGAGCCTTTACCACTGTAGAGCATGGGGGGAATGCATGTATGTTTAAGAGGAGGAGCGCCACCTCGGAAGCCGGCTGGACGGTCTGTCCCACTACAAGTGAAATAAGTCTAAAGGCGTGATCCCACAAAGAAGTTATAAGTGGACAATCCCAAAATATATGATACAAGGACCACACCTGATTGCAGTTTCGCCAGCATAGGTGTGAGGTGTTGGGAAACATGGAATGGAGCTTCATTGGAGTAAAATACCAGCGGAGTATCAGCTTCAAGTATGATTCAAAGTGGTCCGCACATCTAAACGTCCACCCTGCCAATTTAATTGCTCTTAACCAGTCCTGGTCAGGTATGGCTTTACCGATGTCTTTTTCCAAAGATATGAAGGGTATAGATTTTACGAATCTGCTCTTATGTCCCAAGGAATCATAAAGGGGTCTCAAGCCCATATCTAGGGATGAGGAAGATGAGAGGGTCCTAATAATATCACTATTGACCCTATATGGGAAGTTTAGATATTTCTTTAAAATGTATTGTACCCGGAGATATGAGAAATGGTCTTTAAAGGTCAAGCCAAACCTATTTTGCAATTGGGCAAAGGGTAAAAGAGTGCGATCTTCAACTATATCGCTTAATACCATGATCCCGCCTATCTTCCAATGGTACAGGTCAAGGTCTGAAGTTCTAAAGGTGCACCCAGAGGCAACGCAGTGATGCGTGTCTGGGTGGAAGAGTGAACCTGAAGCCAATTAGACAGGGAGTGCTTAGTCAGTGGGAGGAGGGCCCCCAGGTTCCGTGGGTCAACCAGAGCTGCCCATAGCACCGCCTTGAGATCGTGTGAGGGTGCAAAAGGTGCCTCTATTTGGGACCACCTACTTGGGGGGTCACGATTCCACCAGTACTTTAACCGGCTGAGTTGAGTTGCTATATAGTAATCGTTCACATTAGGGAGTCCCACTTCCCTCCCCACCCCCCCCACTGGCTTTGCGTGGTGCAACAAATGTCTTGACAACCGAGGCTGCTTTCCTCCCCAGATGGAGGCATTCAGGAGCTTATGAGAGCGTTGAAAAAAACACTTTTGGAGGTGATATTGGCACTGTGCAAAATAAATATAACCTTTTGGGCAGTAATAACATCTTAACCCCTTCACCCCCAAGGGTGGTTTGCACGTTAATGACCGGGCCAATTTTTACAATTCTGACCACTGTCTCTTTATGAGGTTATAACTCTGGAACGCTTCAACGGATCTTCGCGATTCTGAGATTGTTTTCTCGTGACATATTGTACTTCATGTTAGTGGTAAAATTTCTTCGATATACCTTGCGTTTATTTTTGAAAAAAACGCAAATATGGCGAAAATTTTAAAAATTTTGCAATTTTCAAACTTTGAATTTTTTTTTCCTTAAAACAGAGAAATATGTCACACAAAATAGTTAAGAAATAACCTTTCCCACATGTCTACTTTACATCAGCACAATTTTGGAACCAAAATTTTTCTTTGTTAGGAAATTAGAAGGGTTAAAAGTTGACCAGTGATTCTCATTTTTGCAACAAAATTTACAAAGCCATTTTTTTAGGGACCACCTCACATTTGAAGTCACTTTGACGGGTCTATATGGCAGAAAATACCCAAAAGTGACACCATTATAAAAACTGCACCCCTCAAGGTACTCAAAACTACATTCAAGAAGTTTATTAACCCTTCAGGTGCTTCACAGGAGCTGAAGCAACGTGGATGGGAAAAAATTAATATTTAACTTTTTAGCCACAAAAAATCTTTTACAAACTTTTTTTTTATTTTCACAAGGGTTAAAAGGAGAAAATGGACAGATAAAGTTGTTGTGCAATTTCTCCTGAGTACGCCAATACCCCATATGTGGGGGAAAACCACTGTTTGGGCACACGGCAGAGCTCGTAAGGGAAGGAGCGCCGTTTGACTTTTTCAAACTAAAATTGGCTGGAGTTGAGATTGGACGCCATGTCGTGTTTGGAGAGCCCCTGATAAACATAAACAGTGGAAATCCCCCACAAGTGACACCATTTTGGAAACTAGACCCCCTAAGGAACTTATCTAGATCTGTTGTGAGCACTTTGAACCCCAAAGTGTTTCACAAAAGTTTATAATGCCTGGGTGTGAAAAAAAAAACAAAACAATTTTCCACAAAAATGATTTTTTAGTCCCAAATTTTTGATTTTTCCCAAGGAAATTGGACCCCAAAACTTGTTGACCAATTTGTCCTGAGTACGCTGATACCCCATATGTGGGGGGGGAAACTGTTTGGGTGCACGGCAGGGCTTGGAAAAGAAGCCGTAACGTTTTGGAATGCAAACATTGATGGGGGTCATGTTCCGTTTGTAGTGCCCCAGATGAGCCTAAACAGTGGAAACCCCCCACAAGTGACCCCATTTTGGAAGCTAGACCCCCTAAGGAACTTATCTAGATCTTTGGTGAGCACTTTGAACCCCCAAGTGCTTCACACAAGTTTATAATGCCCGGGCATGAAAATAAAAAATCCTATTTTTTTTCCCACAAAAATTATCTTTTAGTCACTAATTTTTTATTTTCCCATAGGTAACAGGAGAAATTGGACCACAAAATTTGTTGTCCAATTTGTCCTGAGTACGCTGATACCCCATATGTGGGGGGGAACCACTGTTTGGGCGCATGGCAGAGCTCGGAATGGAAGGAGCACTATTTGACTTTTTCCAACCAAAATTGGCTGGAATTGAGATTGGACGCCATGTTGCATTTGGAGAGCCCCTGATGTGCCTAAACAGTGGAAACCCCCCACAAGTGACCCCATTTGGGAAACTAGACCCCCTAAGGAACTTATCTAGATCTTTGGTGAGCAATTTGAACCCCCAAGTGCTTCACACAAGTTTATAACGTAGAGCCGTAAAATTAAAAATTATATTTTTTCCACAAAATTGATCTTTTCACCCCAATTTTTATTTTCCCAAGGGAAACAAGACTCCAAAAGTTATTGTGCAATTTGTCCTGAGTGCGCTGATACCCCATATGTGGGGGTAAACCACTGTTTGGGTGCATGGCAGAGTTTGGAAGGGAAGGAGCGCCGTTTGACTTTTTCAACGCAGAATTGGCTGGATGCCATGTCGTGTTTGGAGAGCTCCTGATCTGCCTAAACAGTGGAAACCCCCACAAATGACACCATTTTGGAAACTAGACCCCTCAAGGAACTTATCTAGATGTGTGGTGAGCACTTTGAACCCCAAAGTGCTTCACAGAAGTTTATAACGTACAGCCGTAAAATAAAAAATCTTTTTTTTTTTTACAAAAATGATTTTTTCGCCCCCAATATTTTATTTTCACAAGGGTAACAGGAGAAATTGGACCCCAAAAGTTGTTGTCCAAATTGTCCTGAGTACGCTGATACCAATATGTGGGAGAAAACTACTGTATGGGCACACGTCGGGGCTCGGAAGGGAAGTAGTGACGTTTTGGATTGCAGACTTTGATGGAATGGTCTGGGGGCGTCATGTCGCATTTGCAGAGCCCCTGATGCGCCTAAACAGTGGAAACCCCCCACAAGTGACCCCATTTTGGAAAATAGACCCCACAAGGAACTTATCTAGAAGTGTGGTGAGCGCTATGAAGCCCCAAGTACTTCACAGAAGTTTTATAACATACAGCCGTAAAAACAAAAAAAATCATTTTTTTTTTTTACAAAAATGATTTTGTCGCCCCCAGTTTTTTATTTTCCCAAGGGTAACAGGAGAAATAGGCCAAATTGCACAATAACTCTTGGGGTCAGAGTATGCTGATACCCCATATGTGGGGTAAACTACTGTTTGGGCGCATGGCAGAGCTCAGAAGTGAAGGAGCACCATTTGACTTTTTCAACGCAGAATTGGCTGGAATTGAGATCAGACGCCATGTCACATTTCGAGAGCCCCTGATGTGCCTAAACAGCAGAAACCCCCCAATTCTAACTTCAACCCTAACCCCAAACACCAATAACCCTAGTCCCAACCCTAACCACAAACCTAACCCTAACACACCCATAACCCTAATCCCAACCCTAATCCTAACGTTAGCGCCAACCCTAACCCTAATACTAACGTTAGCGCCAACCCTAACGGGAAAATGGAAATAAATACATTTTTTTAATTTTATTATTTTTCCCTAACTAAGGGGGTGATAAAGGGGGGTTTGATTTACTATTTATAGCGGGTTTTTGTGATTGGCAGCTGTCACGCTAAAAGACGCTTTATATTGCAAAAAAATGTTTTTTGCATCACCACATTTTGAGAGCTATAATTTTTGCATATTTTGGCCCACAGAGTCATGTGAGGTCTTATTTTTTGCGGGACGAGTTGACGTTTTTATTTGTACCATTTTTGAGCAGTGACATTTTTTGATCGCTTTTTATTTCGATTTTTGGGAGGTTAGAATGAACAAAAATCAGCAATTCATGAATTTCTTTTGGGGGAGGCTTTTATACCGTTCCGCGTGTGGTAAAATTGATAAAGCAGTTTTATTCTTCGGGTCAGTACGATTATGGCGATACCTCATTTATATCATTTTTTTTTAGGTTTTGGCGCTTTTATAGAATGAAAACAATTTTATATAAAAAATCATTATTTTTGCATCGCTTTATTCTGCGAGCTATAACTTTTTTTATTTTTTCGCTCATGATGCTGTGTGACGGCTCGTTTTTTGCGGGACAAGATGACGTTTTCAGTGGTACCATGTTTATTTATATCGGTCTTTTTGATCGCTTGTTATTTCACTTTTTGTTAGGCTGTATGATGATAAAGCATTGATTTTTTTGCTTCGTTTTTTTTTTTTTTTTTTTTTTTTTTTTAAGGGGTTCACTAAAGGGGTTAACTAGTGGGACAGTTTTATAGGGGGGGTCGTTACGGACGCGGCGATACCAAATATGTGTACTTTTATTTTGTTTTTTTTTTATTTACAGGAAAAAATGAATTTATTGGGGAATTTTTTTTTTTTTTTTTATGATTTTTTTTTACTTTTTATTTTTACTTTTTTTACTTTTTTACTTTGTCCCAGGGTGGGACATCACAGTATTTTATCAGATCGCTGGTGTGACAGTGTGCACAGCACTCTGTCACACCAGCGATCGCTCTGGCATCGCTGCAGGCTTCCCCAGCGCCTGCTCTCAGCAGGCACTGAGGAAGCCGCCTCCCTGCAGGACCCCGGCGCCATCTTGGATCCGGGGACCTGAAGGGAGGACGGACCCTCGGAACAGCGCGACACATCGCGCTGCTCTGAGGGTCTCAGGGGAGCGCGCAGGGAGCCCCCTGCCTGCGCGATCCTCCCCTGTGCCCCGGGTACACCGCGATCATGTTTGATCGCGGTGTGCCAAGGGTTAATGTGCCGGGAGCGGTCCGTGACCGCTCCTGACACACAGTCACGGGTGTCAGCTGTGATAATCAGCTGACACCGCGGCGTCGCGGTCCAGCCATGACGTACTATATTCCGTCCATGGGAATTAGGTCCAGGGTCACATGGACGGAATAGTACGTCTGATGGCAGAGAGGGGTTAAACAGTGCAATACGACCCACCCAGGAGACTTCAAATTTCCGGTCTCTGCTCATCTCATTCTCAATATCTGCTAGTAGGGGGAGGTAATTGGCTTTGTACAAATTAGTGGAGGATGATGTTACCAACGTTCCCCTAGTATGAAATTTGCTCCATCTGCCAGTCCATCCTCATAATGGCCTTAAGGGCTTCAACTGTGGTAATGTATGTTAAAGGGAATCTGTCACCCCTTTTTTGTGATATCAGGTAAAGAGATCTGTTATGTTTCGGTAGCTGAGGAGAGCAGGCAAAAACGGCAATACACCAGAGAGGTTGGAATCTACTGGATTGCAGTACCCTGACTAACCACAACTAAAGGCAGCCGTGGAGCGTACCTACGTTGGTCCTAGACGCCTCGTCACAGCCTGAGAAGCTAACTACACCTAAAGATAGAAAGAGGAAAACTATCTGCCCCGGAGCAGATCCCCAAAGAACATAGGAAGCCCCCAAACATGTAATGGCGGTTAGACAAGAGGAAATACAGACACAGACAGAAAATAGTATGAGCAAACGTTGGGGCCCAATCTTCCTAGAAAGAAAAGGATAGGAAGGACACTTACTGCAATTCCAAAAAACCCTAAAAAGTACCAACACTACTAATTACAAAAACACCTGAGATCACACGACCTCTACCACCTAAATTAGTTCTCTGGTGTAACAAAACTAAGCCGCAGCCACTGAAAAAACTGGAAAAGGCAAATGAACAAATAACAGAGGCTCAGATAAACTGAGAGGAGCACAAGCCCCGGAGGGGACCTGGCTGACCTCCACAAGAGTGCAGGAAACAATGCCAAAAAGCAAGCACAAAAATACAAGCAGAAAAAAACTTATCTGTTAGCAGAAGATGCAGGCAAAACACAGCAAGCTTCCAAGTGAACCAGGAACCAAAGTTGAGACAAGAACAATTGATCACCGGCAACCCTGATGGGAGGGAACCTCCCTTATATAAGTCCAGTCTGTAACTCCTGATCGCCAATCTTCACAATCTTCATTGAATGGTTGAGTACTGTTTGTAACCACCAGAGGGAGCTCCCGCTCAGAATTCATTTCTAACACATTCACAACAGAGATCACTCAATTGTGCGTCCCATATCGCTATTCGTACCTTTCATAGCCCCTGACCCCCCAGCTTTGCATAAATACTTTTTTAATCTGCCTTTCTCTCTATGCAAATCGCCGCGGTCCGGTCCAATGGGCGGGGCTTATTCTCCTTCTCCACCCCCCCTCCTCGGCTTGCTGTACGTATCTTCGTCTGTGAATAACAGATCCCGTAGTGTTTCCACGTGTGCGCATTGAAAAGGGCCCCCGCCCGTGCGCAGTATGCTTTGCCCAACAGTGGGCAAAGCCTAAAATCAGTATAGCGCATGCGCCGTTATTTTTCAAAACTTTCTATGCCCCTGAAGTCTTCCAAGGCAAGCGGTCTGTTCCTGGATGCCGGAAATCTTACTGAAACCCTGCACATTACACCGGTAGCTTCGGATAACAAACCTCTGTCTGAAAACTTGTTATCCAAAGCTTCCGGTGTAATATGCAGGGCTTCAGTATGATTTCCGGCGTCCAGTAACAGACAGCTTGCCTTGGAAGACTTCTGGGGCATAGATAGTGAGGCAAAATACTGATATTATACTTTGCCCACAGTTTGGCAAAGCATACTGCGCACGCGCAAGGGCCCTTTTCAATGCGCACGCTAGGAAAACCCTACATGAACATAGTAAACAGATGAAACAAGTGCATAGGGCAAGACAGGAGGGGGGAATAAGCCCCACCCATTGGACTGGACCGCGGCGATTTGCATACATAGAAAGGCAAATTGAAAAGGTATTTTTGCATCAAAGCTGAGGTGTCAGGGGCTATGAAAGGTACAATAGACCTCCTGACCTGACCACCCTGATTGGCAGTGCAGAAACCGAAGTTTACTAAGGTATTTTGCTATCAAAATGGGGGTATCAGGATATATGATACCTACCGATAGCTTTGTTATGGGACGCACTATTCAGCCATATCTTTAGTTGATATGGCAAAATTGGGGTGACAGATTCCCTTTAACATGTGAAATGCATGCTCAATTGGGTTGAGATCAGGTGACTGACTTGGCCATTCAAGAATATTCCACTTCTTTGCTTTAATAAACTCCTGGGTTGCTTTGGCTTTATGTTTTGGGTCATTGTCTATCTGTAGTATGAAAGGACGACCAATCAGTTTGGCTGGATCTGAGCACACAGTATGGCTCTGAATAGCTCAGAATTCATTTGGCTGCTTCTGTCCTGTGTCACATCATCAATAAACACTAGTGACCCAGTGCTACTGGCAGCCATGCATGCCCAAGCCATCACACTGCCTCCGCCGTGTTTTACAGATTATGTTGTATGCTTTGGATCTTGAGCTGTACCACGCCTTCGCCATACTTTTCTCTTTCCATCATTCTTGTAGAGGTTGATCTTGGTTTCATCTGTCCAAAGAATATTCTTCCAGAACTGTGCTGGCTATTTTAGATTTTTTTTAGCAAAGTCCAGCCTTGCCTTTTTATTCTTGAGGCTTATGAGTGGCTTGCACCGTGCAGTGAACCCTCTGTATTTACTTTCATGCAGTCTTCTCTTTATGGTAGATTTGGATATTGATACGCCTACCTCCTGGAGAGTGTTGTTCACTTGGTTGGCTGTTGTGAAGGGGTTTCTCTTCACCATGGAGAGTATTCTGCGATCATCCACCACTGTTGTCTTCCGTGGGCGCCCAGGTCTTTTTGCATTGATGAGTTCACCAGTGCTTTCTTTCTTTCTCAGGATGTACCAAACTGTAGATTCTGCCACTCCTAATGTTGTAGCAATTTCTCGGATGGGTTTTTTCTGTTTTTGCAGCTTAAGGATGGCTTGTTTCACCTGCATGGAGAGCGCCTTTGACTGCATTTGGAAGGTTTTGCTGTGAAGGAAACATGCGAACACCACACCTCAAATCAACTCCAGCCCTTTTATCTGCTTAATTGAGAATGACATAACGAAGGGATTGCCCACACCTGTCCATGAATTAGCCTTGGAGTCAATTGTCCAATTACTTTTGGTCCCTTTGAAAACAGGGTGGCGCATGTTAAGGAGCTGAAACTCCTAAACCCTTCATCCAATTTTAATGTGGATTCCCTCAAATGAAAGCTGAAAGTCTGAACTTCAACTGCATCTGAATTGTTTTGTTTAAAATTCATTGTGGTAGTGTCTAGAACCAAAATTACATAAATGTTGTCTCTGTCCAAATATATATGGACCTAACTGTATATTGCAATCATCATATTATACAGCACTGTGTACTTGCAATTGCTCATTTTACCTTTCTACCCAGATAATGCTTCCCTTTTCCATTAGGTCTATGATATCATGTGATTAATAACTGACGAGCTGAATCCTTCTAAGCTCTATGTAGATACAGGAGGTCAATTTTCCATGTATGACTCATGAGTCACTGCAAATGTCCCTGGCAGGGGGAGGAGGGAGCAGCTGGATCAGAAGTTGAATAGTGGGATGATAAAAATGCTTGAACAAGAAACTTCCTGTTTCTACATAAAGCAGAGAAAAGAGAAAAATTAGCTTGGTAGGCAAAAATGAGTAATTGTAGGTACACAGTGCCATATAATATTATGACTGCAATATATTAAAGGATAAAAATGTTTATAGGAGCGCTTCTTTAAGTGTGCACTGCATTTTGACCATCACTGTAACACAGCAAAGCAGTAGTAGCCAAAAGACACCTTTGCGGTCAGACATGGCCTTCTAGACTCTGGGCCACCCAGTGCTACAGAAATGGCGCCACATTGGACTAGTTCTAGTACTCTTCCTCTCTGAAGAGACAATTTGCATATTTCCCAGAGGAGCATTGCGGCTTTAAGTCTCCTCATCTCATCATGCTTAGCATGTCAATCTCCGCAAGGAGAAACAATACTTCTTGAATATCGGCTGTTGATCTAAAAATATATTTTTGGTTAATGTAATGGAAAATGAAAAAAACTATTTTTCAGCATTCTGTTTTTCTTCTTGTACAAATGAGTGAAAGATGGTCAACAGTAGTGAGAAGTTAACCAAGATTGTAATTTCAGCAGCAGAACGGAAGGAAAGGAGACACACTAGTCATAACTAGTGGGTAGGCGGAGCCCAGATGGGATAGACACCTCAGATTAAAAAAGAGTGTTGACCGGCCCCTCCAGCTCGGGCTCCTCCTACTCAGCTCTCCAGTTTTCAATTTGAGGTCTCAGAGGATGGTCGCTGCTGGAGCAGCTCCTCAGAAGATTTTATTATTTTTTATCGGACAAGAGACTTGGATCACCAAATGTGGTCTAGAGGTCTCAGGGGTCTCAGCGCTGCTGGACTCCCACCTCTCCCTTGGCGGATCTGTGTTACCCTATATGGTGGTCCCTGCAGAACCCTGCCGGCCCGGGGGGGATGAGGATGGCTTCCCTGGCGGGGACGCAAACCGCGCTGCAGGGGTCACTGCGATCCCCGCCCTGGGGGGAAGCATGGGCACGCGCCAGAAACCCCTGGGGTTCCCTGTGGCGCATGGCGGGGTGAGTACTCCACATTTTTATAATGTGTATGAGTGATTCAGCTGCTGCTTCGGCAGCCGCTGTTACAGTAAAAGTGGTGACTGTTATATTTTGTCCGCAGGTGGATGCCTGCAGGACGGGGATCGCGGGACCGGAGAATGGAGGAGTCCCGCGCTTTTTTGAAGGCGGGGGGCGTGGCTTCACGCTTCCCGGGCAGGAAGCGCTCACTGAGCGCGATTTTCCTCTGCCTTCTCTTCTGGCTGCCTCCTCAGTGCGACGGCCATTGCAGCGCTCCGGGCTCCTCACTCTCCGTTCCTCCCGCACAAGATTAAGAAGACAGCACCGCGAAGGTTAACTGTGAGTCGCTTCTGCCTATCAGGGCAGAAGCTTAAAGACTTCTCTCCCACGCAGCGCAGGGCTCTGCCACACTGAACGTCGCTAAAGTTAGCGACGCTTTTTAAGTCGCAGGATTTTTATGAGATGCAAAAAAAAAGACGCAATATTTTAGCGATTTTTTTTTTTTTTTTTTTTTTTTTTTTTTTTTTTTCGTTTAGTGTGGCATTCCTTGAGGACGTTTGTCAGCACCTGCTTCCTCATAAGAGGCACCTGGGGCTCACACATCTGTCACATTAATACAGGTTGTGGAGAGCTTGTGACTTTAACCCCTTATCAGGCGGTTAACCATTAATGGTGGGACAGCTGGGGTAACCCTTTCTTTAAGAGTTAACCCTTCAGCGTTCGTCTTATTTTTTTCTAGAAACCACACTGTTTCTTGTTTCTGTCAGGTTTAACCTGCCATTGTACTGGGTAAGACATGTCAGATCAGAATCAAAGTGCGGACCATATCCCGACTCCGCTACAAGATCGGTCTCGTGTATCTGAACACAGACATCGACCGCGTCAAGCGCAGCGGTCGGAGGACCCAGTGATGTAAAGATGGAGGCTCTCACTCGTTCGATTGATAGCCTATCTAACCTTATAGGTTATTGGGTGTCAGCCAAACCCCCTCATGGCAGGAAGCGACACAGGCCGGTGACTTCTTTCACATATAGCGACTCAGAGAGTTCTGATATGGAGGGTTCCCCTTTAAGTTCAGGGGGAATATCCGATTCGGATAAAGAAGATCGGCAAAGGCACTCTGCCTCTTTTTCGGGCCGTGTAGAAGCCTTAATTGAAGCTATGAGAGAGGCGTTACAGTTACAGGAGGAAGTAACTACTCGCCTCGGCCCGGATGTTTCAGGAGTCGCATAAGTCACTTTCGACTTTGCCATCCCTGAGTGAGTTTAATCAAGCAGTGGAGAAGGAGCGTCTGTATCCAGACAAACGTTTTCAGGGGACACGTCTATTTGAGTCACTGTATCCGTGTACTACGGAATCGATTGACAATTGGATCCCTTCTTCCTGAAGTGGATGTCCCTTTATCTCAACTTAGCAAATCTTCTTTACTTCCTATTAAAAGGAAGGCGAGTCTACAAGACCCACTGGACAGAAAAGCGGAGTCGGCGGCAAAATCCATTTACGAGGCCGCGGGTCATGGTTTTAGAGCAGTGCTAGGCTCCATGTGTGCTTATAAAGCTTCCCTGGTCTGGTTGGACCGTTTGCGGAGGAAATGTGAACCTCAAGTACCTGAGGTGGACGAACTGTTCGAATTGTTAGAAAGTGCATTCCAATATGGTCATGATGCAAACCTGGATACTGTGTCACTGCTATCCAGGACACAATCCTCGGCGGTCTCAGTCAGGAGAGCTCTGTGGCTTAGACAGTGGACCGGTGATGCGGTTTCCAAGCAAGGTTTGCTATCTTTAGCTTACAAGGGCGGTCAGCTATTTGGATCTGACCTCACGGAGCTGATTGCCAAAGCAAAGGCAAAAGAAGCAGCTTTACCACGGCGAAGAACTGTGACTTCTACGCCTGGCAGACCTGGTGCCAGTAGTGGTCGACGGTCTTTTCGGTCCAGGGGACGATTCGGTCAGCCCTCTTGGGGGTCGGGTCGTCCCTCTTTTTCGGGAAAAAAGACCACTCAGAAATCCCGCACTCCCTGGAAACAAAGTTTCCGTCCTGACAAGAGGGAATCTGACAAAAAGCCCGCTAAGGCGGATTGACGCCAGGGTCCCGCTCGAGGGCTCTCGAGTGGGGGGTCGCCTGCTCCAATTAAAATTGACCTGGGTTTCCCGTGTCCCAGACTCCTGGGTGACGCGGGTTGTGTCGGCAGGCTATTTCATAGAGTTTTCTTCCCGACCCCCGAACAGTTATTGCCAATCTCGCATCCCGTCAGAGCCCGAGCTATGTGCCGCTTTACTGCAAGAAGTCGAATTTCTTCTGCAGAAGGGTGTGGTGGTACCGGTTCCACCAGAGGACAGGGGAAGAGGATTTTATTCCAATCTTTTTGTGGTCCCCAAAAAGGAGGACAAGTTTCGCCCCATCCTGGATCTCAAAAGATTGAATCGGCATGTCCACACCCGAAAGTTTTGCATGGAATCGCTTCGTTCCGTGGTGGCAGCCTTGCCGCAGAACGACTTTTTGGTGTCAATCGACATTCGCGACGCCTATTTACACGTTCCAATCGGAAGGGCTCACCAATGTTACCTTTGTTTTGCCATAGGGAAAGATCATTACCAATTTGTGGCCCTGCCTTTCGGTTTGGCCTCAGCGCCCAGAGTTTTTACAAAAGTTCTGGCGCCTCTCATGGCGATTCTAAGAAGACAGGGAGTCACGATCCTTCCTTATCTGGACGACCTTTTGATTGTGGCGCCCTCAAAGGAGGAGGCGGGTGACGGCTCGCGACTTATCACTTCAGCTCCTGGAGGACTTCGGGTGGCTGGTCAATTGGGAGAAGTCGTCTCTGGAACCGTCACAATCAATCCTGTTTTTGGGGATGCATTTCGACATGGTACGAACAGTGGTGTCCCTGCCTCCAGACAAGCAAGCATGTCTCCTTCGGCATGTACGGGTGATGAAGTCTTCAAAGACAATGTCTCTTCGGAGATGTATGCGCCTTCTGGGGTTGATGGTGGCTTCAATGGAAGCACTTCCGTTTGCCCAATTTCATTCCAGGGCTCTCCAAAAGTTCATTCTGAACCACTGGGATCGGTCGCAGACCTCACTGGATTGCAGTGTTATCATCTCTCACAAAGTACGGGAGTCTCTAGGATGGTGGATCCGTCCGAAAGAGTTATCCCTGGGGAAGTCTTTCCTTCCTCCAAAGTGGTCTGTCATAACCACCGATGCCAGCCTGACAGGCTGGGGGGGTGTTTGGAACGATCTCTGGACTCAGGGAGTATGGTTGTCGGAAGAGTCTGTTTTGCCGATCAACATCCTCGAATTGAGGGCGATTTTCCTTTGCCTCCAACACTGGACGGTCCCTTTAAGCGGTCTTCCTGTCCGAGTGCAGACAGACAATGCGACGGCGGTCGCATATATCAATCACCAAGGCGGGACAAGGAGTTCCAGACTCATGGTGGAGGTATCTCGGATCCTGATATGGGCAGAGACCAGAGTACCAGCTATCTCTGCGATCCACATTCCAGGAGTTCAGAATATCAAGGCGGACTTTCTAAGTCGCGAGAAGATGGATCCCGGAGAATGGAGTCTTCATCCGGAGATTTTTGCACTGCTGTGCTCTCGTTGGGGAACTCCCCAAGTGGATCTGATAGCATCCAGGTTCAATGCCAAGTTGCCGACATTCATGTCCAGGTACAAGGATCCGAAGGCTGTGGCGGTGGATGCTCTGGTGGCTCCGTTGGACCAATTCGAGCTGATCTATGTGTTTCCGCCGATATCCTTACTGCCTCTGGTTCTCCGTCGGATCAGACTGGAGAGAATCTCGGCTATAGTGATAGCCCCAGATTGGCCAAGGAGAACGTGGTTCTCGACTCTGGTGTCACTCCTGGCGGCACCGCCAGTTCCACTTCCTCTTCGCCCGGACCTGTTAACCCAAGGGCCCGTTCGTCATCCGGACCTGAAGTCTCTGCGTTTGACGGCGTGGCTCTTGAGACCGAAATATTGACCCGTCGAGGTTTTTCAGCCGAAGTCATTGCCACTTTACGAGCGGCCAGAGGTCCGGCTACTACTAGAATTTACCACAAGACTTGGGAAGCCTTCTTTTCGTGGTGTTCGGGTTCCTCAAGGAATCCGAGGATTTTT
The DNA here is from genome assembly GCA_033576555.1 of Oophaga sylvatica. Taxonomy (NCBI): domain Eukaryota; kingdom Metazoa; phylum Chordata; class Amphibia; order Anura; family Dendrobatidae; genus Oophaga; species Oophaga sylvatica. The sequence goes on along the minus strand of JARQOD010000003.1, from coordinate 272,470,294 downwards.
TCCATTCCCAATTTGTTGGCTTTCCTGCAATTTGGACTGGACAAAGGTTTGGCAGTTAGCACCCTGAGGGGTCAGGTTTCTGCTCTGTCCTTGCTGTTCCGAAAGGCTATTGCCTCGCGTAGGGACGTGCGTTTCTTTTTTCGCGGAGTAACCCGCCAGTTTCCACCGCGTAGGGCGCCTGTGTCTCCTTGGAGTCTCAATCTTGTTTTGGAGGCTCTTCAACACGGGCCTTTTGAGCCTATGAACTCTGTTAGTCTTTCTTTGCTCTCTTGGAAGGTTGCCTTCCTAGTAGCGGTCACTTCTTTGAGAAGGGTTTCTGAGTTGGCGGCTCTTTCTTGCTCGCCTCCCTTCCTGGAGTTTCACCCGGATCGTGTAGTGCTACGCACACGGAGCGACTTCCTACCTAAAGTAGTGTCGCAATTTCATGTTAACCAGGATATTGTGTTGCCTTCTCTTTGTCCGAGTCCAAGGAATGCGAAGGAACGGGCCTTGCACGCATTGGATTTGGTGCGGGCTTTGAAGTTTTATTTGACTGTTACTCAAGGTTTTCGGAAGTCGGACTCTGTTTGTGATTCCAGCAGGTTGTCGACGTGGTCAACGAGCTTCCAAGGACTCTATAGCTCGTTGGATCCAGTCAGCCATTTTGGAAGCGTACCGACTTAAGGGCGAACCTTGCCCGATTAAGGTTCGAGCTCACTCCACGAGGGCTGTGGGCTCGTCATGGGCCTTCCATCAAGGGGCCTCGGCAGCTCAGCTCTGCAGGGTGGCTACCTGGCGCTCTGTCCACACTTACAAAATTTTATAAGGTGGACGTTAGTGCTTCCGCTGATGCAGCCTTGGGACGTAGAGTCCTACAGGCGGCGGTAGTTTAAAGTTTCCTTTAACCTGTTCTTTAGCGCTAGTTGCGCAGTTTTCTTAGGTTGTTGGGTTCTGCCGTTTCTGGTTTTTTTCCCACCCTATATTTTTGGACTGCTTTGGGACGTCCCACTAGTTATGACTAGTGTGTCTCCTTTCCTTCCGTTCTGCTGCTGAAAGACGGATTTTGGTAAGAACTTACCTGTAAAATCCTTTTCAGCGAAGGAAGGAAAGGAGACACAGCTCCCTCCCTTGGCAGAAGTGTGTTGTTGTATTACAGATGCGGCGTGACCCTTCTCTGATAGCAGTTATCTGGGTCGAGGTCGACGCGCTACGGCTCTGTTCCAGCATCGCCAGCTCATTGCAGTGGTCAGGTCCAGTGAGTAGTACCTGGAACTGTGTGGTTTTTTACCTAAATGCATGCATAACCTGTACTCTTGTGTTTTTTGTCTCTGAAGTCCTTCAGAAGGGTTATGTTGCTTCCGCTGGTGATATTGCTCTTCCTTAAGCTTGTGTACAATGGAGAGCTGAGTAGGAGGAGCCCGAGCTGGAGGGGCCGGTCAACACTCTTTTTTAATCTGAGGTGTCTATCCCATCTGGGCTCCGCCTACCCACTAGTTATGACTAGTGTGTCTCCTTTCCTTCCTTCGCTGAAAAGGATTTTACAGGTAAGTTCTTACCAAAATCCGTCTTTCCTTTCTATTTCTAGCTGACAGCCATTCTCTTTTTATCACTTTTTTTTGTTACCGTTATTGCCAAGGAGTATGGCCAGTACTTCTGTCTAGCAGTGGTGAATGAATGTGTGCAGTGCTTACAAGCTCTTTCCTATTAAGCTTGTAAGCACTGCTCAGAGGCTGGCCAGGATCACTCGAGCGTATAGATGGCTTCTAATCCTGGTGCGCTTTAGCCACCCTACACTTCAGATGCTGCAGAGGAAAAATAGGCTGTACATTTAAGGCCAGCAGCACAACAATGCTACTGACCTGAACTGTCAATCAATCAGGAACACCAGCCCTCCATCCATCACGAAGAAGGGAGCCTGTGGTGCAGTTTGCTCCTGGACACTGTAGATCACTTTTAAAGGCAACAGAAGCCAGAACAGGCAAATAATGGCAATAGATAAAAGAGGAAACAATCAATACAAAAAGACTTGTACATGAGTCATGTAGAAAATTGAAAAGAAAGAATGTGTTTAGAATATAGCATTATCGTACTTTGGGTATGTACACAAATGGCATTTTTGCTGCCTATTTTAAGCAGCGTATTTGGTGCATAACATACACAGTGTTTTACAGTACCAGCATAATAAATAAGATTTCTGAAATCTCATGCACACACAGCTACTGTTTATCACCATTACAGCAAAGAAAAAGCACGGGCTTATGGACCTATAGGCTCTGCCTAAGGGCCATTATAAATGTTGGGTTATTTGAAGCACTATCAGCGGACAAATCACTTTTTTTAACCCCTTATCGAATGCCAATAATGCGGCAGTTAAGGGTACTTATGTTTCAGCGCCGTTAATGGCGCTGAGCAATAAGTGTATAGCGCCCACCCAGAGTCGGAATTTCTCTGGGGTCTTGGCTACCGGAGGTAGTTGAGACCCCAGAGAACATAATTCGGGTCAGTTTTTACTGCCCCCCAATGTTGCGATCGCCGTTATACACGGAATAACGGCGACTCCAAAAAAAGAAATCAGATTTCACATTTAATTTCTCTCTCCTCTGAAAATTTTTAAAAAAATTTCCATTTTTCCATTAGGGTTAGAGTTGGGCTAAAGCTAGGTTTGGGGTTGGGGTAGGGTTGGGTTGGGGCTAAAGTTAGGTTTGGGGCTAAAATTAGGGTTGGGCTAGGGTTAGGATTGTGGTTATGGTTGGGATTACGGTTAAGGTTGGGATTAGGTTTGTGGTTAGGGTTGGGATTAGGGTTAGGGGTGTGTTGGGGTTAGGGTTATGGTTAGGGTTGGAATTAGGGTTAGGGGTGTGTTGGGTTAAGGTTGGAGTTAGAATTGATGGGATTCCACTGTTTAGGTACATTAGTCAGTCTCCAAACACAACATGGCGGCACCATTGATTCCAGCCAATTTAGAGTTCAAAAAACAGTGCCCAAACAGTGGTTTTCCCCCACATACGGGGTATTGGTGTACTCCGGAGAAATTGCAAAATTTTGTGGTCCATTGGGGTTGGGGTAGGGTTGGGTTGGGGCTAAAGTTAGGTTTGGGGCTAAAATTAGGGTTGGGCTAGGGTTAGGATTGTGGTTATGGTTGGGATTACGGTTAAGGTTGGGATTAGGTTTGTGGTTAGGGTTGGGATTAGGGTTAGGGGTGTGTTGGGGTTAGGGTTATGGTTAGGGTTGGAATTAGGGTTAGGGGTGTGTTGGGTTAAGGTTGGAGTTAGAATTGATGGGATTCCACTGTTTAGGTACATTAGTCAGTCTCCAAACACAACATGGCGGCACCATTGATTCCAGCCAATTTAGAGTTCAAACAGTGCCCAAACAGTGGTTTTCCCCCACATACGGGGTATTGGTGTACTCCGGAGAAATTGCAAAATTTTGTGGTCCATTTTCTCCTGATACCCTTGTGAAAATAAAAAAAAATTGGTTCCAAAGTACATTTTTTGTGAAAAATGTAGTGTTAATTTTTTCCTTCCACATTGCTTTAGTTCTCATGAAGCACCTGAAGGGTTAATAAACTTCATGAATGTGGTTTTGCGTACCTTGAGGGGTACAGTGTTTAGAATGGTGTCACCTTAGAAAATACCCAATCATATTGACCCCCCCCCCCCCAAACTCACTTCAAATGTAAGGTGGTCCCTAAGAAAATGGTTTTGTAAATTAGGTTGGAAAAATGAGAACTCGCTGGTCAACTTTTAACCCTTATCCTAACCAAAAAAAAATTTGTTTCCAAAATTGTGCTGATGTAAAGTTGACATGTGGGAAATGTTATTTGTTAACTATTTTGTGTGACAACTCTCTTTGATGTAGGGGTACAAAAATTAAAAGTTTGAAAATAAACGCAAGTTATATTGAAGAAATGTTGCCACTATTAAGTACAATATGTCACAAAAAAACAGTCTCGAATCAGTGGGATACGTTGAAGCATTCTAGAGCTATAACCATAAAGTGACAGTGGTCAAAATTGGTATAATTGGCCTGGTCATTAAGTACCAAATTGGCTCTGTCACTAAGGCAGTTCACACATCGTTTTTCCCTTCGCCCGGCATTTTCCGCAGCGCCGTCTGAAAATCGAGCCGCATGCGCTTTTTTCGCTTGAATGCATTAGCGCCGAGTCAATGCTTGCATCGTTTGTCCGGATGGCGAATGTACATTGCGGTCGGAAAAGTGCATGTAAGTTTTTATTTTTGCCGATGGTTTCTTATTCTCAAGCATCAGAAACCATCGGCAAAAAACGATTTGGCGAAGTGTGAAGCTTTACATGCGCGCTGCGGAAATTGCGGGCGCGTTTAGCGCCCCGGATGTGTGAGAGGCCTAAGGGGTTAAATTTTGGCAATTATGGCAATCGCTTGTGTACACAATAACAAATAGTATGGTTGCCACAATATTAGCCAACAGGAGTTAGTACAGTTTGTGTGGTATTTAATACAATAGCATATCAATTTTCAAAGCATATACAACCCTGGCAAAAAATTATGGAATCACCGGCCTTGGAGGATGTTCATTCAGTTGTTTTATTTTGTTAAAAAAAAAACAGATCACCGACATGACACAAAACTGAAGTAATTTCAAATGGCAACTTTCTGGCTTTTAAAAACACTAAAAGAAATCAAGAACAAATAATGTGGTAGTCAGTAATGGTTATTTTTTTTTTTAACCAAGCATAGGGGAAAAATTGTGGAATCACTCAATTCTGAGGGAAAAAAATCACCCTGTAAATTTTCATCCCCAAAACTAACACCTGCATCAAATTAGATCTGCTTGTTAGTCTGCATCTAAAAAGGAGTGATCACACCTTGGAGAGCTGTTGCACCAAGTGGACTGACATGAATCATGGCTCCAACACGAGAGCTGTCAATTGAAACAAAGGAGAGGATTATCAAACTCTTAAAAGAGGGTAAATCATCACGCAGTGTTGCAAAAGATGTTGATTGTTCACAGTCAGCTGTGTCTAAAATCTGGACCAAATACAAACAATATGGGAATATTATTAAAGGCAAACAAACTGGTAGACCAAGGAAGACATCAAAGCGTCAAGACCGGAAACTTAAAGCAATATGTCTCCAAAACAGGAAATGCACAACAAAACAAATGAGGAACGAATGGGTGGAAACTGGAGTCAACGTCTGTAACCGAACTGTAAGAAACCGCCTAAAGGAAATGGAATTTACATACAGAAAAGCTAAACGAAAGCCATCATTAACACCTAAACAGAAAAAAACAAGGTTACAATGGGCTAAGGAAAAGCAATTGTGGACTGTGGATGACTGGATGAAAGTCATATTCAGTGATGAATCGCGAATCTGCATTGGACAAGGTGATGATGCTGGAACTTTGTTTGGTGCAGTTCCAATGAGATTTATAAAGATGACTGCCTGAAGAGAACATGCAAATTTCCACAGTCATTGATGATGTGGGACTGCATGTCAGGTAAAGGCACTGGGGAGATGGCTGTCATTAAATCTTCAATAAATGCACAAGTTTATGTTGATATTTTGGACACTTTTCTTATCCCATCAATTGAAAGGATGTTTGGGGATGATAAATAATTTTTCAAGATGATAATGCATCCTGCCATAGAGCAAAAATTGTGAAAACATTCCTTGAAAAAAGACACATAAGGTCAATGTCATTGCCTGCAAATAGTCCGGATCTCAATCCAATTGACAATCTTTGGTGGAAGTTGAAGAAAATGGTCCATGACAAGGCTCCAACCTGCAAAGCTGATCTGGCAACAGCAATCAGAGAAAGTTGGAGCCAGATTGATGAATACTACTGTTTGACACTCATTAAGTCCATGCCTCAGAGACTGCAAGCTGTTGTAAAAGCCAGAGTTGGTGCAACAATATACTAGTGATGTGTTGGAGTGTTTTTTTTGTTTTTCATGATTCCATAATTTTTTCCATCAGAATTGAGTGATTCCAAAACTTTTCCCCTATGCTTGGTTAAAAAAAAAACCCATTACTGACTACCACATTATTTGTTCTTGATTTCTTTTAGTGTTTGTTAAGCCAGAAAGTTGCCATTTGAAATTACTTCAGTTTTGTGCCATGTCAGTGATGTTTTTTTTTTTTTTTTTTTTCAACAAAATAAAACAACTGAATGAACATCATCCAAGGCCGGTGAATCCATAATTTTTGCCAGGGGTTGTACCCATATGGTTACTAATACTTTGCATATGTGGGTAGAATACGCGTATGGTTATAAAGAGCATATTGTATGTAATAAACAGGTTATAACATAATATATAGGCTATTGAATGTGGTATTATTTAAGGTGTGTTCACACTAGGCAGTTTTTCAGTGTTTTTTTTTTTCCTGCCACAAAACCTGCAGGTTTTTGTGTTTTTTGTTTGTTTGTTCCTGCCTTTTTAGCATGCTACATTTGTTTCTAGTGCGTGCAGATGAAGTTTAGTGCACAAAAAATTTCTTCTATTTAATCAGGTTTTGGCACAAAAATTGCTGCAAAACCTGATACCTGCGTTTTTTGGTGCGGATTTTCAGTGTTTTTTCACCACCCATTACTTTCAATGGGTGAAAACAGCTGAAAAAAACGCTGAAAGAAGTGATATGCTCTAATGTTCTAAAAACCATGCAAAGCACAAAATCCCCTGATGACAAAAAAAAACAATGTGTGTGCATGACATTTCGGAACTCTTAGACTTTGCTGGTACTGGAAAACGCAGATGAAAATTTGCATAAAAACGCATAAAAAAAAAACCCACTAAAAATCCCTAATGTGAACATAGCCTTAGGGTGGTGAAACTACTATTTATTCATATAGCTTGACAGTTGATTCACTAGAATGTCAGCAGAAAGAACTGATTGTCCTGCCACACTGGGTTTCATGTATCAAAGCAGTCATAGTTACTTATAGCAACCAATGAAAGCTCAGCTTTAATTTTTATGGTACTGTTTTGTTAAAATTAAAACTAGACTGGGATTAGTAGCTATGACAAGAAAGACAGTTTAGTTTTTAGAAAATGTTATCTTCTTAGGGACCTATAACGTACATGAAGTCGCTAAAAAATGTATTGAGAAAGCTAAGGTGCTGAGCCCATGTGCCTGTGCCTACAGCAACTAGAGCTAGCTTCGATTGCTGCAGCTTAACTATTTAAATGCTGCTGTTAGAGATTTTGTCAATGCTGGTGCGTGCACATCGGCTGCCATCAGCCTCCCCACCTCCACCACGGTAGACCCTTTAAAGACCCATGATAGTACTTCTATCATACTCAGCCACTGACTGACCTTCACAGGAGGACGCAATTTTTCTATATACTGCAATATATATAGTATGTAGTATAATCAGGTTTAAGTTCCCTAGTAAGACTAAAAAACTAAGTAAGAATTAAAAAAAAAAAAAGTTTTAAACCTTAAAATTTTAAATTGCCGGGGGCGTGGCCAGCTATGGATCTGTGAAGACACACACGCCTATCAGAGCTCCTCGTCATCAGCAACAAAAAGACCTGACTAACCGACTCCCCACGGCATGGGAAAGACTAAAAAGGGCAAGTTTACTGCCCCTACATTGCCCACATCCACCTCACAGGGAAACATCTGATCCTACCTCCTCTGCAGTAGGGACTATTCTTTGGTCTGACCATGCTCTCATATTCTGTTGTCTCGTTATTCCCAGTCTACCCAAGCTTTGTGATCTTGGAAACTAACCGAATCCTTGTTGGTGGACCCGGAGTGCACCCAGGATGTGACCAACCCAACACAATATCAAACTTTGAGGAAGACCACAAATTTGATGAATCTTCCCCCATAATCAAATGGGAGGCACTGAAATGCGTTCTTAGGGGTATATTTATAAAACATGGTTCCCGATTGATACGAAATAGGGCACGTAACCTCAATCTCACTCTGCGCAAAATAGAAGCCGTTGAGATAGCCCACAAACATGCCCACTCCACAGTAACCCTCTGAGACCTATTAACAGCCAGACAGGAAGCCAAAACACTATTGGACTTAGCATATACACGCTATCTTCAGGTTTGTAGTAGTAAGTTGTATGAACATAGCAATGAATGTGGATGCATGCTAGTGAGAGCTCTAAAATCCCAACAAGCCCAAAACCACATCCCAAAAATAAAGGACAACTCGGGTCAAATGTTAAATACAACGGAAGATATCACTACTGAATTCCATAAATATTATGCTCAACTATACAATCTTGATGGTATACCATACAATACATCCCCGTTACTACTTCCTTGAATGGGACAGACACGCCTGAGACACAAGCACAGAACCGTTTAAAAACGTCTCCCATCTCATCTCTAGATGAACCCTTAACAGAGTCAGAATTGCAGTTGGCTACCCAGCGGTTAGCGAGTGTGAAAAGCCTAGGCCCAGACGGATACACAGTTAAATTCTATAAAACATTCCTTCCTCTCCTTTCACCTCTCCTGCTGGGATGATTTAACCACGCATCCTGCACGAACCCTTTCCCTCCTCAAACCACAGAGGCACATATTACTTTCCTCCCAAAAAAGGGTAGCGACCCACATTTATGTTCTAGCTATAGACCCATCTTTGCTGAACGTGGATTTGAAGATCTACACAAAAATATTGGCGAACAGGCTGCAACCTTTCTTAACCGAAAACATACACTTGGATCAGGTGAGTTTTCTCCCTGGGAGGGAAGCTCAGGACAACACCTTAAAGACATTATTCATCATGCCCAATCAAGAGGTATCCCTCCTACTAATACTTTCGTTAGATGCTGAGAAGGCGCTCGAGTCTCCTGGCACGCCATATATTACTCTCTTTAAAAGCTTGGGGTAAGGGACCCTTGTATAGCCAAAATCTTGGCCCTGTATTGCAATCCATCAGCTAGGCTGAAGATAAATGGAACAATATCATCACCTTTCATAATAACCAACGGAACAAGACAGGGATATCCCCTGTCCCCCATCTTATAAATCCTAGTGATGGAGCACCTGCTCTCATCAATCCGTGATCATCCCGATTGTTGTGAACACTTTAAATCTGGCTTCTGAGTTTAGGCTCCCTCTGGTGGTTGCTGCTGGTAATGGAGCTGGTCTGGTTGACAGAAGTCGATCACCTGAGGAGGATGAGTGGAGATCAGGTGTTAATGATTGGGGAGATATAAGTGAGCAGCCTGCCCATGGTTGTTGCCGGTGATTTGTTTCTTCCTGAGCCTTCTGGAAGTCAGCTTGCTTCCTGCTGTGTCCTGCATCTTTCAGATAAGTTTTTGGCCGTTTAAATCTGTGACATTTGTTTACCTTTTGCTTTTCTCAGTTTTCTGCCTTGCTGGAGTTAGTTCAGCCGGGTCCCTGGCGGGGACCCATGCTCTACTCCGTTTTCATCTTCCGCAGCTTGTGTCAGTCTTTTCTGTGTTTCTTGTTCCCTGTTATTTCAGTATCTTTGTTTTGCGCCCAGTTCACACCAGAGTTCTGATTTAGCGGGGGAGAGGTCGTGTGGCCTCAGTATTTTTGCATATCAGACGTGTTAGAATTTTTCTTAGGAATTTTGTTGGATTGCAGACAGTATCCTTTTCTATCCTGTTCTATCTAGACTGTTATGATTTGGTAGCTGAGGAGAGCAGGCAAAAAAGGAAATACACCAGAGAGGTTGGAATCTATGGGATTGCAGTACCCTGACTAACCACCACAACTAAAGGCAGCCGTGGAGCGTACCTACGTTGGTCCTAGACGCCTCGTCACAGCCTGAGAAGCTAACTACACCTAAAGATAGAAAGAGGAAAACTATCTGCCCGGAGCAGATCCCCAAAGAACATAGAAAGCACCCAAACATGTAATGGCGGTTAGACAAGAGGAAATACTGACACAGACAGAAAATAGTACGAGCAAACGTTGGGGCCCAAACTTCCTAAATAGAAAAGGATAGGAAGGACACTTACTGCAATCCCTGAAAAGTACCGACTCTACTAATTACAAAAACACCTGAGATCACACGACCTCTACCACCTAAATTAGTTCTCTGGTGTAACAAAAACTAAACAGCAGCCACTGAAAAAAACTGGAAAAGGCAAATGAACAAACAGTGGCTGAACTAAACTGAGAGGAGCACAAGCCCCCGGAGGGGACCCGGCAGACCCCCACAGAAGTGCAGGACAAAATGCAAAAAGCAAGCACAAAAAACTAAAAGAAGAAAATGTCTTATCTGTTAGCAGAAGATGCAGGCACGAAACAGCAAGCTACAAAGTGAACAGGAATCAAAGATGAGACCAGAACAATTGATCACCGGCAACCCTGATGGGAGGGAACCTCCCTTATATAAGACCAGTCAGTAACACCTGATCGCCAATCTTCACAATCTTCATTGGATAGTTCAGTACTGTCTGTAACCACCAGAGGGAGCTTCTGCTCAGAATTCATTTCTAGCACATTCACAACAGTACCCCACCCTTGAGGAGGGGTCACCGAACCCTCATTTGAGCAACCAGGTCGGTCAGGATGAGCTCTGTGCACGGATGAGTCTCCTAGCATGGATGTCCGAAGCAAACACCCAAGAATTGTCCTCCTGACCATAACCTCTCCACTTAACCAAATACTGGAGTTTCCGTCTAGAAAAACGAGAATTCAATATTTTCTCAACCACATACTCCAGATTGCCCTCAACCAAAACAGGGTCAGGAGGCACAGCCATAGGAACCACTGGCTCGACAAACCTCTTCAATAAGGACTTGTGGAACACGTTATGGATCTTAAATGTCCCTGGAAGAAGCAAACGAAAGGAAACAGGATTAAGAATCTCCATGATCTTATAAGGTCCAATGAACCTAGGCTTAAACTTAGGAGATGCAACTCTCATAGGATATTTCTTGAGGACAACCAGACCAAGTCCCCCACTTCAAACCGAGGACCATCAGTCCTATGCCGGTTGGCAAACCGCCGGGCCCTCTCCTGAGAGAGGGACAACCTCTCCACCACCTGGTCCCACATCCGCTGCATACGCTCCACAACAGAGTCAACACCTGGACAGACAGAAGCCTCCGTCTGTCCTGAAGAAAATCGAGGGTGAAACCCAAAATTGCAGAAAAATGGAGACATCAAAGTGGCAGAGCTAGCCCTATTATTAAGAGCAAACTCAGCCAAAGGCAAAAAAGAGACCCAGTCATCCTGATCAGCAGACACAAAGAATCTTAGATAAGTCTCCAATGTCTGGTTTGTTCTCTGTTTGTCCATTGGTCTGAGGATGAAAAGCCGAGGAGAAAGACAATTGAACACCAAGTTTAGAACAAAAAGTCCTCCAAAATCTGAAAACAAACTGGACTCCTCTATCAGACACAATGTTCTCAGGAATGCCGTGTAACCGAACCACGTGCTGAAGGAACAAAGGCACCAATTCAGAGGAGGAAGGCAACTTAGGTAATGGCACAAGATGTATCATTTGGAAAACCTATCACAAATCACCCAGATAACGGTCATTCTCTGAGAAACAGGGAGGTCGGAAATGAAATCCATAGAGATATGGGTCCATGGTCTCTTGGGCACAGGCAATGGCATCAACAAACCACTAGAGCGAGAGCAAGGCTTGGAGGGAGAGCAAGTCCCGCAGGACTGCACAAATTCCCTGACGTCACGAGACAAAGTAGGCCACCAAAAGGACCGACTAACCAAGTCTCTGGTACCAAAAATTCCGGGATGACCAGCCAACGCGGAACAATGAATCTCAGACATCACATCCTTTTTCCACCAGTCTGGGACAAACAATTTCCCAATAGGGCAGCGCTCGGGTTTATCCTCCTGACACCCTACCAGAGCCAGTCTCAAATTGGGCGAGATGGCGGAAAGAACTACACCCTCTTTCAAAATAACAGCAGGATCAGATAACTCAGGAGAGTCTGCAAGGAAACTCCTCGAGAGGGCATCCGCCTTAACATTCTTAGTGCCAGGAAGAAAGGAAACCACAAAATTAAAACGTGTGAAAAACAAGGCCCACCTGGCCTGTCTAGGATTAAGTCACTTGGCTGATTCCAGATAAACCAGATTCTTATGGTCCGTGAGGACCACCACCTGATGATTGGCTCCCTCCAGCCAATGTCTCCACTCTTCAAAAGCCCACTTCATGACCAATAACTCCCGATTACCCACGTCATAATTACGTTCAGTTGGAGAAAATTTTCGAGAGAAAAAGACACAAGGGTTACTTTTAGAGGTCTCTGGATCTCTTTGGGACAAAACGGCACCTGCCCCAATTTCAGAGGCATCAACCTCCACCTGAAATGGCAGAGAAACATCAGGCTGCCGTAGAACAGGAGCAGAAGTGAATCTCTGCTTAAGTTCCTGAAACGCAGAGACTGCCTCAGGAGGCCAATTCACCACATCAGAACCCTTTTTGGTCAAATCAGTCAATGGTTTAACAATAACAGAGAAATTACCAATAAATTTACGATAAAAATTGGCAAAACCCAAGAATCTTTGAAGAGCCTTTAATGAAGTAGGTTGGACCCAATCACAGATGGCCTGAACCTTGACCGGGTCCATTTCAATAACAGATGGGGACAAAATGAATCCCAGAAATGAGATCCTCTGTACGCCAAAAATACACTTTGATCCCTTCACATACAGAGCATTCTCTCTCAAAATCTGGAACACAGTCCGAACATGTTTCACATAAGAGTCCCAGTCATTGGAAAAAATCAAGATATCATCCAAATAAACAATCAGAAATTTATCCACAAAATTCCTGAAAATGTCATTCATGAAGGACTGGAAGACAGAAGGAGCATTAGTGAGCCCAAAGGGCATCACTAGGTACTCAAAATGCCCCTCTGGGGTATTAAATGCCGTCTTCCATTCATCCCCGTGCTTAATGCGAATAAGGTTATATGCCCCCTGAGGTCAAGCTTGGTAAACCAAGTAGCACTTTTCACCCTGGAAAACAGGTCAGAAATCAAGGGTAACGGATATTGATATTTCACAGTGATATTGTTCAAGAGACGATAATCAATACACGGCCTTAATGAACCATCCTTTTTGGCCACAAAGAAAAAACCGGCACCCAAGGGTGAAGAGGATGGTCTGATATGACCCTTCTCCAATGACTCCTTGATATAAGACCGCATAGCGTCATGTTCAGGTACAGACAAGTTAAAAAGGCGACCTTTAGGGAATTTACTACCAGGCACTAATTCAATAGCGCAGTCATAGCTCCTATGGGGGGGCAAGGATGCAGATTTACTTTCGCTAAACACATCAGAAAAATCAGTCAAAAAGTCAGGAACATCCTGAGCCTGGGGGAGGCAGAAAAAACAGGAGTGTTGGTATTAACACATTGGCAGCCCCAACTGGTTACAGACACAGATTTCCAATCCAAAACAGGATTATGAGACTGTAACCAAGGGAAACCCAGTACGATAATGTCATGCAGATTATACAGCACCAAAAATTTGCAACTCTCCTGATGATCAGGTTCAACCCTCATTATCACCTGAGTAGAGAACTGAGGTTTATTCTCAGCCAAAGGGGTAGAATCGATCCCCAGTAGGGAATAGACTTCCGTAGGGGTATCAAGGGAAACCCACAACGTTTAGCAAAATCAAAATCCATCAGGTTAATACTGCTTCCGAATCAACGAAAGCCTGAGCAGAAAATGTGGACAGGGAGCAAATCAGGGTAACAGTCAACAAAAATTTAGTCTGAACACTACCCAAGACAACTGAGCGTGCAAAACGTCTTCCCCGCTTAGGGCAGACTGAAATAGCATGAGAGGCATCACCACAGTAGAAACATAACCCATTGCGCTTTCGAAACTCATGACGCTGTGCCCCAGACACCACTCTATCACACTGCATGGATTCAGAAGCAGGTTCACAAGGCAACACTATTCCACGCATACTTCTCCGCTCACGCAAACGTCTGTCAATTTGAATCGCTAATGACATAGAATCATTGAGACCAGAGGGGACAGGGAATCCCACCATAACATCCTTTACATTCTCTGACAGACCCTTCCGAAAAAGGGCTGCCAAAGCATCGTCATTCCATTTGGTCAGGACTGCCCACCTACGGAATCTCTGACAGTATAACTCAGCATCCTCAAGCCCCTGATTTAATGCCAACAAGGCTTTTTCAGCTTGATCAGTGAATTAGGCTCATCGTACAATAACCCCAGAGCCTGAAAAAATGCATCAACATTACTCAAAACAGGATCCCCAGGTGTCAGGGAAAAAGCCCAATCCTGAGGATCGCCGCGCAGGAGAGAGATGACAATTTGAACCTGCTGTGCTGCGTTCCCTGAGGACTTAGATTTCAAGGCAAAAAACAACTTACAGTTATTTTTGAAATTCAGAAATTTAGCTCGATCCCCTAAAAACAAATCTGGCATGAGAATCCTAGGCTCCACAACAGGCAACCTCGTAAGATAGGTAGCAATACTCCGAACCTCAGTGGCAAGCTGATCCACACGGCCAGACAACTGTGCAAACTCCATTGAGAGAAAAAAAAAAAAATCCTCCTCAGCACTCAGAGATACAGAGGGAAAAAAAAATGCAACAAACAGAAAAAAAAAAAAAATCTCTGACAACTCTGACAACTTTTTTCTTTCCACAATATTTTTCCCTTCTGTGAGTACCATATAATTTTCAGTTTGGGCTTGTGATACTGTTATGATTTGGTAGCTGAGGAGAGCAGGCAAAAAAGGAAATACACCAGAGAGGTTGGAATCTATGGGATTGCAGTACCCTGACTAACCACCACAACTAAAGGCAGCCGTGGAGCGTACCTACGTTGGTCCTAGACGCCTCGTCACAGCCTGAGAAGCTAACTACACCTAAAGACAGAAAGAGGAAAACTATCTGCACCGGAGCAGATCCCCAAAGAACATAGAAAGCCCCCAAACATGTAATGGCGGTTAGACAAGAGGAAATACTGACACAGACAGAAAATAGTACGAGCAAACGTTGGGGCCCAAACTTCCTAAATAGAAAAGGATAGGAAGGACACTTACTGCAATCCCTGAAAAGTACCGACTCTACTAATTACAAAAACACCTGAGATCACACGACCTCTACCACCTAAATTAGTTCTCTGGTGTAACAAAAACTAAACAGCAGCCACTGAAAAAACTGGAAAAGGCAAATGAACAAACAGTGGCTGAACTAAACTGAGAGGAGCACAAGCCCCCGGAGGGGACCCGGCAGACCCCCACAGAAGTGCAGGACAAAATGCAAAAAGCAAGCACAAAAAAACAAAGAAGAAAATGTCTTATCTGTTAGCAGAAGATGCAGGCACGAAACAGCAAGCTACAAAGTGAACAGGAATCAAAGATGAGACCAGAACAATTGATCACCGGCAACCCTGATGGGAGGGAACCTCCCTTTATAAGACCAGTCAGTAACCTGATCGCCAATCTTCACAATCTTCATTGGATAGTTCAGTACTGTTTGTAACCACCAGAGGGAGCTTCTGCTCAGAATTCATTTCTAGCACATTCACAACACTAGACAGTTTGGGCCTCAGCATTTGCTTACTCTATTTTCTGTCTGTGTTTGTGCTTCATCTGTCTCAACGGCAATATATGTTTGGGGGCTATCTATTCCTTTGGGGCTCTACTCCGGGGCAGGTAGCTTTCCCTTTCTCTCTTTAGGCTTAGTTAACTCGGCGGTGTCGAGGCGTCTAGGGCATCGTAGGTACGTCCCACGGCTAATTCTAGTTGTGTTGTCAGTTCTGGGGTCTGCAATCCGCTAAGTTACCAACCTCTCTGGGTGTCTGGTTGCCTAGCCAATTTTTCCTGTTATCCTCCTCGGTTACCGAATCATAACACCCGATATCAAGGGGAGATTAAGGTGGGATACACAGAGCAAAAATGCTGATGATGTCCTGCTATATTACTGAACAACATATATCTATGCCTGCTGTTATGGCTGAAATGGATCACTTTGGCACATGGTCAAATTTTAAAATCAACGCAGCTAAGTCAGAGGCACTCGGTGTTTCCCTCCCCAAATCTACACAGGATTCCATCCAGTCGAATTTTCCCTTTGCCTGACCCTCACAGGTCATTGCATAATTAGGAATTCATATTCATAAAGACCTCTCCCATCTATTTGATCTTAATTCTGGGCCCTTTATTGAACAACTCTATAGAGATCTTAATTCTTGGACTGTGAAAGATTTTTCCTGTTTCGGCAGAATAAATATACTAAAAATGAACGTCCTACCTAAACTGTTATACCTCTTTCAACCGTCCTCGTGGCAATTTCCTCAAATTTTTGGACAAAGCTGCGTAGTAGCTTTTGCAGATTTATTTGGACAAGTGGGCGTCCACGTATTCATGGAGAAGTCTTGATCAGACACAAACAAAAGGGGGGCCTTAGCCTTCTGTATAGTAGAAGGTATTACATGGCAGCAGTACACACTAGAGTCCTGGACTTCTTCCATTATCTGGAGGGGAAATTATGGGTCAGACTAGCTCAATCCATTTGTCCTAAAGCTCTTACCACTCTCCCATGGTGTGCTCATTTAACTGTTATCTCTCTTGGCCTCATGTCATATCGTACCTACACCACTGTTCTCGATTTGAGATCCCATAAAAAAAGCTTATCCTTAATCAACCCCTCCCAGAGTCCCTTGCTCCCAATTTAAGATAATCCGGATTTCCCACCAGGCCTATCTGCAAATAGATTTCTCAGTTCAAAGAAATCCCATCCGATATTCTTTTCTCATGTCATCTCCAATACTTTGCTGCTCCCCCTCAATGGCTTGCTACAGGGAAGAGCTGCTTCCCCAAAGGTTAATTTAGAATATCGTCAGTTACAACACTTCTATTTAGCTGTGAAGAAGCGCGCACATCTTCATGGAGATCTAACAAAGTTTGAAAAACTGTGCTTATCATTGTCACCCCCTACACACTCCATCTCCCTAATTTATAATCTCATTGCCCAGATAACTGACAACAGGCCAGGATTATGCGGTGCACGGGAAAGGGAACTGGGGAAATCCTTTTCTGACTCACAATGGAAAGTGTTTCTTCTTTAGGCCGGGATCACACATGCGACGAAAACGTCCGTCGCTTGCATGTGAAATCCCAGCTCTGGCGCCGGCACTCGGGAGTGGAGTGAGCGGCTGCATGTATTTCTATGCAGCCGCTCTGTTGTGAATGGGTTTGAGATGAGTTCTGAGCAGAGGCTCCCTCTGGTGGTTACAAGCGGTACTAGTGAGGATTGTGAGGACTGGGAATCAGGTGTTACTGATTGGTCTTATATAAGGGAGTCATTTTCCCATCAGGGTTGCCGGTGATCAATTGTTCTGGTCTGAATCCTTCTTTCCAGTTTCCCTTGTAGCCTGCTGTGTCGTGTCTGCATCTCCTGCTATCAGATAAGACAATTTCTTATTTTGTGTTTTTGCTATATTTTTGCATTTTGTCCTGCACTTCTGTGGGGGCCTTCAGGGTCCCCTCCGGGGGCTTTTGCCCTCTCAGTTTAGTCCAGCCACTGTGTTTTGTACTTTTGCTTTTTCCAGTTTTTTTTCAGTGGCTGCTGTTTTGATTTTTTTTACACCAGAGAACTAATTTAGGTGGTAGAGGTCGTGTGATCTCAGGTGATTTTGAAATTAGTAGAGTTGGTGTTTTTTCAGGGTTTTCTGAGATTGCAGTAAGTACCCTTCCTGTCCTTTTCTATTTAGATAGTTTGGGCCCCAGCGTTTGCTCATACTATTTTCTTTCTGTGTCAGTATTTCCTCTTGTCTAACCGCCATTACATGTTTGGGGGCTTTCTATTATCTTTGGGGTTCTGCTCCGGGGCAGATAGCTTTCCTATTTCTATCTTTAGGTGTAGTTAGTTTCTCAGGCTGTGACGAGGCGTCTAGGACCAACGTAGGAACGCTCCACGGCTGCCTCTAGTTGCGGTGGTTAGTCAGGGTACTGCAATCTCATAGATTCCAACTGCTCTGGTGTATTTCCTTTTTTACCTGCACTCCTCAGCTACCGTAACATAACACCGCTCACTCCACTCCTGAGTGCCGGCGCCAGAGCTGGGATTTCACATGCGAGCGACGGACGTTTTTGTCGCATGTGTGATCCCGGCCTAATACATAAAACCTAAACAGGTCAAAAGCTCAGCAAACCTCCTTCAAAATTATCTCTAGATGGTACTGGATACCAGTGGTCCTCCATAGATGGTACCCAGTGGTCTCAGACAGATGTTGGAGGTGTGGGGAAGGGTAGGGGACAATGTCGCATATATGGTGGGGGTGCCCTATAATAAATACATTTTGGGCAAAGGTGGTTCCCTTGATTGAGAAAATAACTGGTCTGACCATCCCCAATACAGCAGAAGCCCTCCTCCTATCAATGTCACCAATAAGTAAATGCATGTATAAAAGGTTGTCAATAGGCTACCTAATACAGGTGGCTAAGAATCTCATTCCACGGCATTGGAAAAGCACTACTCCACCCACTGTTTTAGGAATGGTTTGTGGAGATTTCTCTCCTTAATAGGATGGAGCATCTGATTGCCCTCTTACCGGCTGATATTGATAGATACTGTGTGATTTGGAGGGATTGGATGGATTTCCAAACTCTGATGCCTACCATCTAGCCCCCAACTAACATTATCCGGGATGTCGTCACAACAATGTTCATAATCACACTCTATTGACTGGTCTGCCGTGGTCCACTCCCTCTCTTGCTTTATCTTTCATATGGAAAAACACATGTTTGATTGGGATATTGATGGTCCTCCCTGTACCACCAGTGTACTGTAGTTATGCATAGATTTATAGTTTTATTTTACGCTCTGTACTATTTGTATTGTATTTTCTTGTACTTTCTAAATACAAAAATAAAAAAACTTGAATTTTAAATTTTTTTTTAAAATTGTCACCTTTCCCCACCATCAAAAATAAAGAAATATAAAAAATAAACATACCGTATATACTCATGTATAAGCCGACCTGTGTATAAGCCGACCCCCCCCCTAATTTTGCCACAAAAAACTGGGAAAACTTATTGACTCGCGTATAAGCCTAGGGTGGAAAATGCAGCAGCTACTGGTAAATTTTCAAAAATAGATACCAATGAAAGTAAAATTAATTGAGACCGCAGTAGGTTAAATGTTTTTGAATATCCATATTGAATCAGGAGCCCCATAAGATGCTCCATGCAAAAAACTCCCCATATAATGCTCCATAAAGGTTAATAATGGCCCATAAGATGCTCCATAGAATAATATGTCCCATGTGCTGCTCCATAAAGGTTATGGCCCCATAAAATGCTCCATAGATTATGCCCCATATATTTTATGCCCCATAAGATGCTCCATAGATTATGCCCCCATAAGATGCTCCATAGATTATGCCCCCATAAGACGCTCCATAGATTATGCCCCCATAAGATGCTCCATAGATTATTCCCCCATATGATGCTCCATAGATTATGCCCATAAGATGCTCCATATAGATTATGCCCCATAAGATGCTCCATATAGATTATGCCCCCATAAGATGCTCCATATATATTATGCCCCCATAAGATGCTCCATAGATTATGCCCCATAATATGCTCCATATATATGATGCCCCATAAGATGCTCCATAGATTATGCCCCCATAAAATGCTCCATAGATTATTCCCCCATATGATACTCCATAGATTATGCCCCCATATGATGCTCCATAGATTATGCCCCCCTATGATGCTCCATAGATTATGCCCCATAAGATGCTCCATATAGATTATGCCCCATAAGATGCTCCATATAGATTATGCCCCCATAAGATGCTCCATATATATTATGCCCCCATAAGATGCTCCATAGATTATGCCCCATAATATGCTCCATATATATGATGCCCCATAAGATGCTCCATAGATTATGCCCCATATGCTGGCGCTGCTGCTGCAAAATGAAAAAAAAAATAACATACTCCCCTCTCGTCGCTGGGGGCCAGGTGCCGGTGTCCTGAGCAGGCGGGGACACCGGTGCGCTATGGGGGACAGGTGCCGATGTCACCGCTGGCTCAGGGCCCCGACACCTGAGATATTCACCTGTTCCCGGTCCACCGCTGAGCGCCGCTGTGTTCCGGGTCCTCTGTCAGTGATTGCTCAGGCAGAGGGCGCGGCGCGCACTAACTATGTCATCGCGCCCTCTGACCTGAACGTCACAGCCAGAGGTCGCAGAGAATAGAGCGGCGTGCAGCAGTGGAACGGGGACAGGTGAATATCGCATATACTTACCCCCTCCTGGAGCGTCTCTGCAGCCCTCCTGCTTCTCATGCGGTCTCCAGCAGCTATTCCTTCCTGCAGCGGTCACGTGGTACCGCTCATTAAAGTCATGAATATGCGCATATTCATGACTTTAATGAGCGGTACCACGTGACCGCTGAAGGAAGGAGCCTGAAACTGTGGTGGTAAGTATGATCTGAACCCCCGCTCCCCCTCCGCCGCCGACCCCCTGGCGTATATGACTCGCTTATAAGCCGAGAGGGGGACTTTCAGCCTTAAAAAATGGGCTGAAAATCTCGGCTTATACGCGAGTATATACGGTATTTGGTATTGTCGTTTCTGAAAAAGCCTATTCTATCAAAATATAATGCTATTTAAATTGTATGTTACATGCCGAATAATAAAAAAAAAATAGAATGCCTGAATTGCCATTTTTCAGTCACTGCATCAACCAAAAAATATAATAAGTGATTAAAATGTTTTATGAACCTCCAAAATAGCACCAACTAAAATGTCAGCTCAAGCCTTCGCACAGCTCCTTTCGCTGTAAAAATAAGACTCACAAATACTTAGAAAATGGTGACAGAAACAAATTTAGGGTTTTTTTTTTGTTTTTGTTTTTTTTTTACAAATTTTAAGATTTTTGTATCACCATCAAAATGATAAACAACTGGACGCATTTGGTATTGCCATAAACATAATGACCTGGAGAATCCTACTCCGTCCAGTATAAAACTCGGTCAGGTCTCCCACTAGGTCCAGAAACAGCAGCAAATCCAAACATCCGAGGCACCATAGAGATCCTTGTAAAAGTTTATTCAAAATATTTAAAACATCACAGCAGTGAGGAGACAAAAATAGAGCATCGTTTTGGCCAAATAGCCTTTCTCAAACCTGTATTTTAGACTTGAGAAAGGCCATGTTGCTCTATTTTTGTCTCCTCACTGCTGTGATGTTTTAAATAACAATTCAGATGTTGTCTGACTTTTTTCGATTTTTATGCTATTTCGGTAGGATCTGATAGCCTGCTGATTATACAGGCTATTGTTGTCACATCTCTGTTGTTGGGTGTTCCGGGACCAGGGGCTCCTTCCCTGTCCCAAAAGCTAGGTCACCCTAGCTCGCCCTGTTCCCCGGATTACTTCTGATGGTGAAGACACCGGGCCACGTAGCTTGCCTTAGCTCCTGAATCTGCCCTCAGTCTGTACTCTTCCCCCACTAGTTAAGAGGGGAGTAGTCGTGTACCATAATACACCAACCAGACTAACAATGTAATACAAACAGGGATAAAGGAAAATACCAATCATACAAATATACTCACACAAACAACAGAGGTAATCACCGGGGAGTGGAGGATGAGGTAAAACCAAAGTAGGAGAAGTAAGTGAATTAGCACACACCCAAAACCTAGTCTGCGATAAATCCCCAAAATGCCTTCTCAAACAACAACAACAAACCACCATCATCTAACCATGCAGCATAAGCTATCTCTGGGAGTGAGTGCTAGCCAGGGCCCAGATTATATAGGTGGTGGGAGTGGCTAACAGCGAACAGCTGAGAGCCTTAAGGCAGGAAAACTTCCAGGAGCTCTTAAGTGATCAGATTAACATCTGCACTACTAAAAGAAACCTGCACCATTTACTATGAATGTGTAGTGCTTCTAAACAGTGTAGGAGTAGGAGAAATCAGATGCTGCGGCCTTCTGGCTCCTCCTTGTCGTGGTAAACCTGTGACAATTGTAAGGCCTATGGTTGCCAGACGAACCCATCGTGGTGTGACTATGGGGGTGTTAATGGGCTGACAGAGGAAACACTCTTCTGCTGTCCAACTCCTCATGTACTGCTGTCACTATTGATAGCTGCATTTGAGAGGTTAAAGTGATAGGTTAGTCAAGAACACTTATCCTAATAGTTACAGCACCTATGGATGACCGCATCGGTAGAGATCGGCATGACATGCAGCACAACATGATCTGCTCATGACAGATATGTACATCATATGGCATAAAGAGATTAAAGGGGCTTTCCCAACCATAAGTGACTGATGTGTTTTAAGCTGACCATTTTGACTACCTGAAGATGCTGAACACTCCAATATTATCCCCTACCCTTCACGTAGGGCCCTGAGAAATATCATTGTGTAATGTCTTAACATATCTTATGGCAATTGTATCTAATAGTCCCCTTGACACATCTGGGAGCCAAGGGATAGATATAGTAATGGTTTGACATAACACATGATGTAGAATTATTGTACAGTACAGACCAAAAGTTTGGACACACCTCATTTAAAGATTTTTCTGTATTTCCAGGACTATGAAAATTGTAAATTCACACTGAAGGCATCAAAACTATGAATTAACACATGTGGAATTATATACTTAGCAAAAAAGTGTGTAACAACTGAAATTATGTCTTATCTTCTAGGTTCTTCAAAGTAGCCACCTTTTGCTTTGATGACTGCTTTGCACACTCTTGGCATTCTCTTGATGAGCTTCAAGAGGTAGTCACCGGAAATGGTTTTCACTTCACTGGTGTGCCCTGTCAGGTTTAATAAGTGGGATTTCTGGCCTTATAAATGGGGTTCGGACCATCAGTTGTGTTGTGCAGAAGTCTGGTGGAAAACACAGCTGATAGGCCTACTGAATAGACTGTTAGCTGGCTGCTTTTTTCTTGCCATAATACAAATTCTAAGTAAAGAAAAACGAGTGGCCATCATTACTTTAAGAAATGAAGGTCAGTCAGTCCGAAAAATTGGGAAAACTTTGAAAGTGTCCCCAAGTACAGTTGCAAAAACCATCAAGCGCTACAAAGAAACTGTCTCACATGAGGACCGCCCCAGGAAAGGAAGACCAAGAGTCACCTCTGCTTCTGAGGATAAGTTTATCCGAGTCACCAGCCTCAGAAATCGCAAGTTAACAGCAGCTCAGGTTAGAGACCAGGTCAATGCCACGCAGAGTTCTTGCAGCAGACACATCTCTACAACAATTGTTAAGAGGAGTCTTTGTGCAGCAGGCCTTCATGGTAAAATAGCTGCTAGGAAACCACTGCTAAGGACAGGCAACAAGCAGAAGATACGTGATTGGGCTAAAGAACACAAGGAATGGACATTAGACTGGTGGAAATCTGTGCTTTGGTCTGATGAGTCCAAATTTGAGATCTTTGGTTCCAACCACCGTGTCTTTGTGTGACACAGAAAAGGTGAACAGATGGACTATACATGCCTGGTTCCCCCCACCGTGAAGCATGGAGGAGGAGGTGTCATGGTGTGGGGGTGCTTTGCTGGTGACACTGTTGAGGATTTATTCAAAATTGAAGGCATATTGAACCAGCATGGCTACCACAGCATCTTGCAGCGGCATGCTATTCCATCCGGTTTGCGTTTAGTTGGACCATCATTTATTTTTCAACAGGACAATGACCACAAACACACCTCCAGGCTGTGTAAGGGCTATTTAACCAAGAAGGAGAGTGATCTGGTGCTATGCCAGATGACCTGGCCTCCACATTCACCAGACCTGAACCCAATCGAGATAGTTTGGGGTGAGCTGGACCGCAAAGTGAAGGCAAAAGGGCCAACAAGTGCTAATCATCTCTGGGAACTTCTTCAAGATTGTTGGAAGTCCATTTCTGGTGACTACCTCTTGAAGCTCATCAAGAGAATGCCAAGAGTGTGCAAAGCAAAAGGTGACTACTTTGAAGAACCTAGAATATAAGACATATTTTCAGTTGTTTCACACTTTTTTGTTAAGTATGTAATTCCACATTGTCACGATTGGCTGCAGCCGCCGAGAAGCGGCTCAGCCCATCATCGCCTCCACGCTGACCGACCACCACGGCGTGGGGCGGGCGCCCCCCTGGGACGCAATGTGGACCCTCCATACCGCAGAGGCGGACCCGGCCTACCCGAACTAGGGAAGGGCAGAGACCGGGGTTCTGTGGCAGCTGAGCATGTGGACCAAGAAGAGCCATGTAGAACTTCAGGTATAGAGGAAATAAAGTTTACTGGAGTAACAACACATAATACATAAACATCAGGATCATGAACTCAGAAACACGAACTGGAACTCAGGAATATGGACACAGGAACATGGAATCAGGAACACGGACTGGACATCAGGAACACGGACTCGATCTCAGTAACACGAATCGGACATCAGGAAACTGGACATCAGGAACACAGACTGGATCTCAGGAACATGTACCGGACATCAGGAACACGGACTCAGGATCATGGAATCAGGAACACGGACTCAGGAACATGGAATCAGGAACACGGACCGGACATTAGGAACACGGAATCAGAAACACGGAATCAGAAACATGGAATCAGGAACACAGACTCAGGAACATGAATCAGGAACACGGACCGGACATCAGGAAACACGGACAGTACATCAGGAACACAGACTGGATCACAAGACCAACACTGGCATAAGACTCCGGACATCTGGCAACGATCGGCAGACTCCGGGCAATAGGCAGGGAAGGATCGGATCCGGACATCTGGAAGCGATCTAAAAAGGAACCCAAGCGGTCTGGTGCAAGCCCCGCCAGACTCAACTGGAGCCGGCCGGGGATTGCACCAAAAACCAGCTGAGCACAGAGTAACAGAAACTCAGCACACCCACACCGGACTCCTCCTTCCAAGATGAACCCAGGTTGTATCAAAGGAAGTCAGTTAGCAAAAGATCACAGTCACTGGGCACAGGGTTCAGGACACAGAAGGACTTCAGGAACATAACACAGCAGACACAGTTCAGACAGTCAGGTACAGGATCAAGGATTCAAGCCTGGAATTACCGCCTCCAGGATAGGCGAGCCTGGAATTACCGCCTCCAGGACAGGCGCAGGGACGGGTACAGGATCAGGGATTCAAGCCTAGAATTACCGCCTCCAGGATAGGCGAGCCTGGAATTACCGCCTCCAGGATAGGTGCAGGACCGGTACAGGATCAGGGATTCAAGCTTGGAATTACCGCCTCCAGGATAGGCGCAGGGACAGGTACAGGAACACACCACACACATGGCAAGATTCAGAAGCTATGTGAGTAGCTAAGGCCACGCCCACAGGGCAGGGAGCCTTTATATATGAGCTGCCCCTCAGCAATTGGCTGGGGACAGCATTTCAATTACACACACTAACCCTGATAAAAGCAGGCCAGGTGTGGCCCGCGCACCCTATGCAGCCAGACACAAATCAGCACAGCAAGGGCACCTGGAAATGGCTGCAGCCTAAACACACGTAGTAAGTCATGCACCACTGCAGAGGACCTTGACCTACGGGTAGCTTCCACAGCAATAGCCAGGGACCTCACATGCGGGTGGTCATGCAGCGCAGCGGAAACACCCACGCATGCACGGCTACGCAGCGGAGCTGGAACTGAGCAGCATCCATACAGGTAACGGATAACAGTATCCCAGCTCAATTAGGGGGAAAAGGAGCAAAGGGTTAAGGCACAGACATGCATTGTCACGCCGACAACCAAGTACAGACAGAACAGCGTGACACACATGTGTTAATTCATAGTTTTGATGCCTTCAGTGTGAATGTACAATTTTCATAGTCATGAAAATACAGAAAAATCTTTAAATGAGAAGGTGTGTCCAAACTATTGGTCTGTACTGTATGTACAAGTTCACAAAATTGACCGGTGCTATATTCTCTGTACGTTATGAGTTATTGAAATCTTTTTTTACATCATATTTGGACTTCTTTGTGCTAAAGTGCCTGTAACTGCTAGGGGCTGTGTAAGACATTCACTAACCGCACTGGCTCGAGGGTCTCATTCTAGATCTCCACTGAGCATTTCACTATTTCACTGGAAAAGAGGGGTAACCTGTATACTGAAACATGAACCTATAAATAAAAATCCAGAATAGAATAAATGAATAAAAATTCACTGCCGCTCATAAAAGCAAAAGGGCATACTCCAAAATAGTTATATACAAGAAGCAAAAGGAGTAAAAACACCCATATAAAATATCTCAATTGTTTTATTTGTACTCAATAAAATTACCACGTACAAAATTATTTATAGAAAAAATAAATATCTAGACAAAGATATACTAAAGTGAAGGACACAAACAGAAAATGGATCCAACACGTTTACAAATAGTTAAGGACCGGAATCAGAGACAATAGAAAAACCAATAATGCAGTGATGTTAAAAATTATATACAAATACCGCAATAATATCACAGTTCCAGGTAAGTATAATGACGTGACCAGTATAGCTGAAATAGTTAATGGCATATAACCGCCATACTAATAGCTCAGTAAACACACAAAACAATTAAAGAAAAGCCTAGTACTGAACACCAAGTCTCACCCGATTATGTCCTTGTAAACGGTCAGAACACGCAGCCCCGATGCGCGTTTCGCGTGGGCTTCCTCAAGGGGCTGCGTTTCATGACTACTGCAAGACAACAGTAAAGAAGCCAAACAATTTGTCTGATCTACTGGACCTTGCTCTTAAGTCTACTGAATGATTGTGATCTGTTTTGGCAAGTTAATAACTTTGCTAAAAGACTTACCATTATTTATGGAAATTCTCCATAGAAATGTTATAAAATATATCAATACATTTTTAAGGCTACATTATTAAAAAAATAAGTAGATAATTTTTATTCTTGGCAGGTGACTGTACCAGGAGCTCGGAGAGACAATTGATATATTCAGATTTCAATGAAGATGATCATGGTATCACAAATGATACATATGAAGAACATGCCATTATTCAAGATGTGACATCGGTACTTTACAACGAAGGTCAATCATCCAATCCTTTTAAACTAGTCCTCTCTTCTGATTCATCATTTTGTGTTAAGCAAAATAAGACAGAGAATAAGTATTGAACATCAAAGTTCACACAGTGTGGACAAGCCATTTTTATGTTCAGAATGTGGCAAGTGTTTTGCCCTTAAAACAACTCTTGTTGTACATCAACGAACTCACACAGGGAGAAACCATTTTCATGTTTAGAATGTGGGAAATGTTTTATCCAGAAATCAAATCTTCTTGAACATCAGAAGACTCACACAGGAGAAAAGCAATTTTCTTGCTTAGAATGTGGTAAATGTTTTACTAGAAAGCAGCTCTTCTTAAACATCAAAGACGTCACACAGGGGAGAAGCCTTTTTCATGTTCAGAATGTGGGAAATGTTATGGTATTAAATCAAACCTTATTGAACATCTAAGAACTCACACAGGAGAAAAGCCATTTTCATGCAAGGAATGTGGAAAGCGTTTTACTCGGAAATCCAATCTTGTTGACCATGAAAGAACTCACACAGGAGAGAAGCCATATTCGTGCTCTGAATGTGGGAAATGTTGTTCTCAAAAATCAGATCTTGTTAAACATCAGAGGAGTCACACAGGGGAGAAGCCATTTTCATGTCTAGATTGTGGAAAGTGTTTCTCGAGGAAAGCACCTCTTGTTGAACATCAGAAAATCCACACAGGAAAAAGCCATTTTCTTGCACCTTATGTGGAAAGTGTTTTAACCAGAAGTCGGCTCTAATTACACATCAAAGAACTCACGCAGGAAAAAACATTTTCATGTCTAGAATGTGGGAAATGTTTTGCCCACAAATAGCATCATAAATGCATGAATCAATCTTGTTGACTTTCAAAGAATGCAAGCAAACTGGAAGCCATTTTCACATCTGTGGAAAGGATACAGAAAAATAAAATTTGGTTAAATATGAGAAATGTCACAATGCAGAAGCTCGTTTAATGTTCAACCTGTACCAAATAATGTACCCTCTGTTGTGCAGGTACATACTAACTACAGTGCAAAATTTATTTTATAAAAATTTAGTTTTTGGGGGTGTTTGTTGTTATGTTGTGAAGAAATAGGAACATTGTATTGTCTTGACAGCACTCGGACCAATATTAGCAATTGGGTACGTTGATATGAACAATTTTTTAATCTTAACAATAGTCTTAAAAAAAATCACAGCATGTATTGACTTTTTTAATAGCTGTGCAAAAATAAACGGATGCCATATGGACATCATCCACATGGCATCCATTTTTTTTAACAAATCCAATGTAATTATTAGCTTAGTAAACTGTTTTCTACTTGTATCATTTTTAATTATTGATGCATAAAAACACATATCATATAAAACCCCATACAGATGTCATAAATGGACATACAGATAGCAGATTAGTGACAATATGGATGAAATCTCGTCAGTTTTTTCTGCATGAAAATCTGATGATTTTTCATATGCTCTTGTGATGATGTCTGTAAAGAGCTGTGTAATTAACCCCTTCATGACCCAGCCTATTTTGACCTTAAAGACCTTGCCATTTTTTGCAATTCTGACCAGTGTCCATTTATGAGGTAATAACTCAGGAACGCTTCAACGGATCCTAGCGATTCTGAGATTGTTTTTTCGTGACATATTGGGCTTCATGTTAGTGGTAAATTTAGGTCGATAATTTTTGCGTTTATTTGTGAAAAAAATGGAAATTTGGCAAAAGTTTTGTAATTTTCAAATTTTTAATTTTTATTCTGTTAAACCAGAGAGTTATGTGGCACAAAATAGTTAATAAATAACATTTCCCACATGTCTACTTTACATCAGCACAATTTTGGGAACAACATTTTTTTTTGTTAGGAAGTTATAAGGGTTAAATTTGACCAGCGATTTCTCATTTTTACAGCAAAATTTACAAAACCATTTTTTTAGGGACCACCTCACATTTGAAGTCACTTTGAGGGGTCTATATGGCAGAAAATACCCAAAAGTGACACCTTTAAAAAAAACTACACCCCTCAAGCTACTCAAAACTACATTCAAGAAGATTATTAACCCTTCAGGTGCTTCACAGGAACTAAAGCAACGTGGAAGGAAAAAATGGACATTTTAATTTTTCCAACAAAAATTTTCTTTTAGCATCAATTTTTTCATTTTCACATGGGCAACAGGATAAAATGGATCATAAAATTTGTTGAGCAATTTCTCCTGAGTATACAGATACCTCATATGTGGTCATAAACCACGGTATGGGGCACGGCAGGGCTCAGAAGGGAAGGAGCGCTGTTATGTTTCGGTAGCTGAGGAGTGCAGGCAAAAAAGGCAATACACCAGAGCAGTTGGAATCTATGAGATTGCAGTACCCTGACTAACCACAACAACTAGAGGCAGCCGTGGAGCGTTCCTACGTTGGTCCTAGACGCCTCGTCACAGCCTGAGAAACTAACTACACCTAAAGATAGAAATAGGAAAGCTATCTGCCCCGGAGCAGAACCCCAAAGATAATAGAAAGCCCCCAAACATGTAATGGCGGTTAGACAAGAAGAAATACAGACACAGACAGAAAATAGTATGAGCAAACGTTGGGGCCCAAACTAACTAAATAGAAAAGGATAGGAAGGGTACTTACTGCAATCCCAGAAAACCCTGAAAAGCACCAACTCTACTAATTTCAAAAACACCTGAGATCACACGACCTCTACCACCTAAATTAGTTCTCTGGTGTAACAAAATCAAAACAAAAGCCAAACTGGAAAAAGCAAAGGCACAAACATCAGTGGCTGAACTAAACTGAGAGGGCAAAAGCCCCCGGAGGGGACCCTGAAGGCCCCCACAGAAGTGCAGGACAAAATGCAAAAATCAAGCACAAAAACAAAAAGAAGAAAATGTCTTGTCTGTTAGAAGGAGAATGCAGACACGACACAGCAGGCTACAAAGGAAACAGGAATCAAGGATTCAGACCAGAACAATTGATCACCGGCAACCCTGATGGGAAGGTGACTCCCTTATATAAGACAGTCAGTAACACCTGATTCCATCCCACAATTCTTCACTGGACAGACCAGTACCGCTTGTAACCACCAGAGGGAGCCTCTGCTCAGAACTCATCCCAAGCCCACTCACAACAGTACCCCCCCCTTGAGGAGGGGTCACCGAACCCTCATTTGAGCAACCAGGTCGGTCAGGATGAGTTCTATGGTACGCACGGATGAGTCTCCTAGCATGGATGTCCGAAGCAAACACCCAAGAATTGACTTCCTGACCATAACCTCTCCACTTAACCAAATACTGGAGTTTCCGTCTAGAAAAACGAGAATCTAATATTTTCTCAACCACATACTCCAGATTGCCCTCAACCAAAACAGGGTCAGGAGGCACAGCAGCAGGAACCACTGGCTCAACAAACCTCTTCAACAAGGACTTGTGGAACACGTTATGGATCTTAAATGTCCCTGGAAGAAGCAAACGAAAAGAAACAGGATTAAGAATCTCTATGATCTTATAAGGTCCAATGAACCTAGGCTTAAATTTAGGAGATGCTACTCTCATAGGAATATTCTTTGAGGACAACCAGACCAAGTCACCCACTTTAAACCGAGGACCATCAGTCCTATGCCAGTTAGCAAACCGTTGGCTTCTCCTGAGAGAGGACAACCTCTCCACTACCTGGTCCCAAATCTGTGCATACGCTCCACAACAGAGTCAACACCTGGACAGACAGAAGCCTCCGTCTGTCCTGAAGAAAATCGAGGGTGAAACCCAGAATTAGCAGAAAAACGGAGACATCAAGTGGCAGAGCTAGCCCTATTATTAAGAGCAAACTCAGCCAAAGGCAAAAAAGAGACCCAGTCATCCTGATCAGCAGACACAAAGCATCTAAGATAAGTCTCCAATGTCTGGTTTGTTCTCTCAGTTTGACCATTGATCTGAGGATGAAATGCCGAGGAGAAAGACAATTGAACACCCAGTTTAGAACAAAAAGTCCTCCAAAATCTGGAAACAAACTGGACTCCTCTGTCAGACACTATGTTCTCAGGAATGCCGTGTAAACGAACCACGTGCTGAAGGAACAACGGCACCAATTCAGAGGGAAGGCAACTTAGGTAATGGCACAAGATGTATCATCTTACAAAACCTATCACAAATCACCCAGATGGCGGTCATTCTCTGAGAAACAGGAAGGTCGGAAATGAAATCCATAGAGATATGGGTCCATGGTCTCTTGGGCACAGGCAATGGCATCAACAAACCACTAGAGCGAGAGCAAGGCTTGGAGCGAGAGCAAGTCCCGCAGGACTGCACAAATTCCCTGACATCACGAGACAAGGTAGGCCACCAAAAGGACCGACTAACCAAGTCTCTGGTACCAAAAATTCCGGGATGCCCAGCCAACGCGGAACAATGAATCTCAGACATCACACTCTTTTTCCACTGGTCCGGGACAAACAATTTTCCAACAGGGCAGCGCTCGGGCCTATCCTCCTGACACCCCTCCAGAGCAAGTCTCAAATTAGGTGAGATGGCGGAAAGAACTACACCCTCTTTCAAAATAACAGAAGGATCAGATAACTCAGGAGAGTCCGCAAGGAAGCTCCTCGAGAGGGCATCCGCCTTAACATTCTTAGTGCCAGGAAGAAAGGAAACCACAAAATTAAAACGTGTGAAAAACAAGGCCCACCTGGCCTGTCTAGGATTGAGTCGCTTGGCAGATTCCAGATAAACCAGATTCTTATGGTCAGTAAGGACCACCACCTGATGTTTGGCTCCCTCCAGCCAATGTCTCCACTCTTCAAAAGCCCACTTCATGGCCAATAACTCCCGATTACCCACGTCATAATTACGTTCAGTAGGAGAAAATTTTCGAGAGAAAAAGGCACAAGGGTTACTTTTAGAGGTCTCTGGATCTTTTTGGGACAAAACGGCACCTGCCCCAATTTCAGAGGCATCAACCTCCACCTGAAATGAAGAGAAACATCAGGCTGCCGTAGAACAGGAGCAGAAGTGAATCTCTGCTTAAGTTCCTGAAATGCAGAGACTGCCTCAGGAGGCCAATTCACCACATCAGAACCCTTTTTGGTCAAATCAGTTAATGGTTTAACAATAACCGAGAAATTACCAATAAATTTACGATAAAAATTGGCAAAACCCAAAAATCTTTGAGAGCCTTTAATGAAGTAGGTTGGACCCAATCACAGATGGCCTGAACCTTGACCGGGTCCATTTCAATAACAGATGGGGACAAAATGAATCCCAGAAATGAGATCCTCTGTACCCAAAAAGACACTTTGATCCCTTCACATACAGAGCATTCTCTCTCAAAATCTGGAATACAGTTCGAACATGTTTCACATGAGAGTCCCAGTCATTAGAAAAAATCAAGATATCATCCAAATAAACAATCAGAAATTCATCCACAAAATCCCTGAAAATGTCATTCATGAAGGACTGGAAGACAGAAGGAGCATTAGTGAGCCCAAAGGGCATCACAAGGTACTCAAAATGCCCCTCCGGGGTATTGAATGCCGTCTTCCATTCATCCCCGTGCTTAATGCGAATAAGGTTATATGCCCCCTGAGGTCAAGCTTGGTAAACCAAGTAGCTTTTCACCCTGGAAAACAGGTCAGAAATCAAGGGTGACGGGTATTGATATTTCACAGTAATATTGTTCAAAAGACGATAATCAATACACGGCCTTAATGAGCCATCCTTTTTGGCCACAAAGAAAAAACCGGCACCTAAGGGTGAAGAGGATGGTCTGATATGACCCTTCTCCAATGACTCCTTGATATAAGACCGCATATGGTCATGTTCAGGTACAGACAAGTTAAAAAGGCGACCTTTAGGGAATTTACTACCAGGCACTAATTCAATAGTGCAGTCATAGCTCCTATGGGGAGGCAAGGATGCAGATTTACTTTCGCTAAATACATCAGAAAAATCAATCAAAAAGTCAGGAACATCCTGAGCCTGGGGGAGGCAGAAAAAACAGGAGTGTTGGTATTAACACATTGGCAGCCCCAACTGGTTACAGACACAGATTTCCAATCCAAAACAGGATTATGAGACTGTAACCAAGGGAAACCCAGTACGATAATATCATGCAGATTATACAGAACCAAAAATTTGCAGCACTCTTGATGATCAGGTTCAACCCTCATTATCACCTGAGTAGAGAACTGAGGTTTATTCTCAGCCAAAGGGGTAGAATCGATCCCCAGTAGGGGAATAGACTTCTGTAGGGGTATCAAGGGAAACCCACAACGTTTAGCAAAATCATAATCCATCAGGTTAATAGCTGCTCCAGAATCAACGAAAGCCTGAGCAGAAAATGAGGACAGAGAGCATATCAGAGTGACCGTTAATAAAAACTTAGTCTGAACACTACCCAAGACAACTGAGCGTGCAAAACGTCTTCCCCGCTTAGGGCAGACTGAAATAGCATGAGAGGCATCACCACAGTAGAAACATAACCCATTGCGCTTTCGAAACTCATGACGCTGTGCCCCAGACACCACTCTATCACACTGCATGGATTCAGAAGCAGGTTCACAAGGCAACACTATTCCACGCATACTTCTCCGCTCACGCAAACGTCTGTCAATTTGAATCGCTAATGACATAGAATCATTGAGACCAGAGGGGACAGGGAATCCCACCATAACATCCTTTACATTATCTGACAGACCCTTCCGAAAAAGGGCCGCCAAAGCGTCGTCATTCCACTTGGTCAGGACTGCCCACCTACGGAATCTCTGACAGTATAACTCAGCGTCATCAAGCCCCTGATTTAATGCCAACAAGGCTTTTTCAGCTTGATCAGTGACATTAGGCTCATCGTACAATAACCCCAAAGCCTGAAAAAATGCATCAACATCACTCAAAACAGGATCCCCAGGTGTCAGGGAAAAAGCCCAATCCTGAGGATCGCCGCGCAGGAGAGAGATGACAATTTGAACCTGCTGCGCTGCGTTCCCTGAGGACTTAGATTTTAAGGCAAAAAACAATTTACAATTATGTTTGAAATTCTGAAAGTTAGCTCGATCCCCTAAAAACAAATCTGGCATGGGAATCCTAGGTTCCACAACAGGCAACCTAGCAAGATATGCAGCAATACTCTGAACCTCAGTGGCAAGCTGATCCACACGGCCAGACAACTGTGCAAACTCCATTGAGAGAAAAAATCCTCCCCAGCACCCAGAGATACAGAGGGAAAAAAAAAAAATGCAACAAACAGAAAAATATCTCTGACAACTCTGACAACCGTTTTTTCTTTCACAAATTTTTTCCCTTCTGTGAGTACCATACAATTTAAAATTTTAGGCCGGTGATACTGTTATGTTTCGGTAGCTGAGGAGTGCAGGCAAAAAAGGCAATACACCAGAGCAGTTGGAATCTATGAGATTGCAGTACCCTGACTAACCACAACAACTAGAGGCAGCCGTGGAGCGTTCCTACGTTGGTCCTAGACGCCTCGTCACAGCCTGAGAAACTAACTACACCTAAAGATAGAAATAGGAAAGCTATCTGCCCCGGAGCAGAACCCCAAAGATAATAGAAAGCCCCCAAACATGTAATGGCGGTTAGACAAGAAGAAATACAGACACAGACAGAAAATAGTATGAGCAAACGTTGGGGCCCAAACTAACTAAATAGAAAAGGATAGGAAGGGTACTTACTGCAATCCCAGAAAACCCTGAAAAGCACCAACTCTACTAATTTCAAAAACACCTGAGATCACACGACCTCTACCACCTAAATTAGTTCTCTGTGTAACAAAATCAAAACAGCAGCCACTGAAAAAACTGGAAAAAGAAAGGCACAAACATCAGCGGCTGAACTAAACTGAGAGGGCAAAAGCCCCCGGAGGGGACCCTGAAGGCCCCCACAGAAGTGCAGGACAAAATGCAAAAATCAAGCACAAAAACAAAAAGAAGAAAATGTCTTATCTGTTAGA
Organism: Oophaga sylvatica; assembly: GCA_033576555.1. Lineage (NCBI taxonomy): Eukaryota > Metazoa > Chordata > Amphibia > Anura > Dendrobatidae > Oophaga > Oophaga sylvatica. The sequence continues at coordinate 272,435,385 of JARQOD010000003.1, read as the reverse complement.
AGGAGATGCAGACACGACACAGCAGGCTACAAAGGAAACAGGAATCAAGGATTCAGACCAGAACAATTGATCACCGGCAACCCTGATGGGAAGGTGACTCCCTTATATAAGACCAGTCAGTAACACCTGATTCCCAATCCTCACAATCTTCACTGGACAGACCAGCACCGCTTGTAACCACCAGAGGGAGCCTCTGCTCAGAACTCATCCCAAGCCCACTCACAACAGAGCGCCATTTGACTTTTTGAATGGAAAATATGCTGGAATATTTAGCGGTTGCCATGTTGCATTTGGAGAGTCCCTGTGTGCCTAAACATTGGAGCTCCCCCACAAGTGACCCCATTTTGGAAACTAGACCCCCTAAGGAACTTATCTAGATGCATAGTGAGCACTTTGAACCCCAGGTGCTTCACAAATTGATCCTTAAAAAAAAAGTACTTTTTTTTCACAAAAATTTTCTTTTAGCCTCAGTTTTTTTCATTTTCACATGGGCAACAGTATAAATTGGATCCTAAATTTGTTGGGCAATTTCTCCTAAGTACACCGATACCTCATATGTGGTCATAAACCACTGTTTGGGCGCACGGCAGGGCTCAGAAGGGAAGGTGCGCCATTTGACTTTTTGAATGGAAAATATGCTGGAATATTTAGCGGTTGCCATGTCGCATTTGGAGAGTTCCTGTGTGCCTAAACATTGGATCTCCCCCACAAGTGACCCCATTTTGGAAACTAGACGCCCTAAGGAACTTATCTAGATGCATAGTGAGCACTTTGAACCCCCAGGTGCTTCACAGAAGTTTATAACGCAGAGCCGTGAAAATAAAAAATCATTTTTTTTTTCTCAAAAAATGATTTTTAGCCCACTATTTTTTATTTTCACAATGGTTACAGGAGAAATTGGACCCCAAAAGTTGTTGTCCAGTTTTTCCTGAGTACTCTAGTACCCCATATGTGGGGGGGAACCACTGTTTAGGCACACGTCAGGGCTCGGAAGGGATGTAGTGACGCTTTGAAATGCCGACTTGATGGAATGGTCTGCGGGCATCTTGTTACGTTTGCAGAGCCCATGATGTGCCTAAACAGTAGAAACCCCCCCAAGTGACCCATTTTGGAAACTAGACCCCGCAAAGAAGTTATCTAGATGTGTGGTGAGCACTTTGAACCCCCAAGGGCTACACAGAAGTTTATAACGCCCGGGCATGAAAATAAAAAAAATCATATTTTTTCCACAATCAGGATCTTTTAGTCCCCAATTTTTTTATTTTCCCAAGGGTAACATGAGAAATTAGACCCCAAAAGTTGTTGTCCAATTTGTCCTGAGTACGCTGATATCCCATATGTGGGAGAAAACTACTGTATGGGCACACATCGGGGCTCGGATGGGAAGTAGTGACGTTTTGAAATGCCCACTTGATGGAATGGTCTTCGGGCGTCATGTTACGTTTGCAGAGTCCCTGATGTGCCTAAACAGTAGAAACTCCCCACAAGTGACCCTATTTTGGAAACTAGATCACCTAAGGAACTCCTATAGATGTGTGATAAGCACTTTGAATCTCCAAGTCCTTCACAGAAGTTTATAACGCAGAGCCGTGAAAATATAAAATCATTTTTTTTCCACAAAAATAATTTTTTAGTCCCCATTTTTTTTCCCAATGTTAACAGGAGAAATTAGAACCCCCAAAGTTGTTGTGCAATTTTTCCCGAGTACGCTGATACCCCATATGTGGGGATAAACCACTGTTTGGGCATACGCCGGGGCTTGGAATAAAGGGAGCACTGTTTGACTTTTTGAACACAAAATTTGCAGGAATCAATGGTGGCGCCATGTCGCGTATGGAGACCCCCTGATGTGCCTAAATAGTGGAAACCCCTCAATTCTAACTCCAACCCTAACCCCAACACAACCCTAACCCCTACACACACCTAACCCTAATACAAACCATAACCCTAACCCCAACACACCCCTAACCCTAATCCCAACTCTAATCATAAACCTAACCACAAGCCTAACCCTAATTCCAACCCTAACCCAAATTCCAGCCAACCCTAATTCTACCCTAATGCTAACCCTAACCCTAGTTCTAACCCTAAGGCTGGGTTCATATTGCTTTTTACCAGCCCGTTCAACACATAGCGTTGACCGACTGGTAACGGTATAGCATAACGCGATCGCGTTATGCTATACCCGCTAGCGCAGATGAATCAGCAGATGATTCATCTGTGCTAGCGGTGACGGAGCCCAGACGCTGCAGCCCGTGTCCGAGGCTCCGTCACTGAATGACGGCACGTCGCGAGGATCCCCAGCAAAATCCGCCGAGGATCCCCAGCAAAATCCGCCGCGGATCGCAGCAAAATCCGCCGCGGATCCGCAGCAAAATCCGCCACGGTCAGCAGCAAAATCAGCGCGGATCAGCAGCAAAATCAGCTCGCGGATCAGCAGCAAAATCCGCCGCGGATCCGCAGCAAAATCCGCCGCGGAACCGCAGCAAAATCCGCAGCACAATCCGCCGCGGATCAGCAGCAATATCCGCCGCGGATCAGCAGCAATATCCGTCGCGGATCAGCAGCAAAATCCGCCGCGGATCAGCAGCAAAATCCGCCGCGGATCAGCAGCAATATCCGCCGCGGATCAGCAGCAATATCCGCCGCGGATCCGCAGCAAAATCAGCCGCGGATCAGCAGCAAAATCCGCCGAGGATCCGCAGCAATATCCGCCGCGGATCCGCAGCAAAATCAGCCGCGGATCAGCAGCAAAATCCGCCGCGGATCAGCAGCAAAATCCGCCGCGGATCAGCAGCAAAATCCGCCGCGGATCGCAGCAAAATCCGCCGCGGATCCGCAGCAAAATCATCGCGCGCGAATCCCGCTAGCAGCAAAATCAGCTGCGGATCAGCAGCAAAATACGCTAGGAAAAAAAAAAAATTCTTTATTTTTTTATTTGTCCCTACCTATGATAAAGGGGGGGTTCATTTACTTTTTTTTATTTTGATCACTGTGACAGTTTATCACAGTGATCAAAATAAATTTTTTGACACTGGGGGCGCACTGCGCATGCGCGGCCGGCGGGCGCACTGCGCATGCGCCCGCCATTTTCCAAGATGGCGGCGCCCATGAAGAGACCCGGGCGGACGCCGGGACCGATCCAGGGACATCGGTGGACCGGGAGAGGTGAGTAGGGGGGTCGGAAGGTTAGGGGGGGGGATCGGAAGGTGGGGGCAGTGGAGCAAAGGAGGAGGGGAGCAGATAGTGACGGCGGTGACCGATCTCTGCCATCTTTTGGTGGCGGCGGCCGATCGCTGCCGTGACTACGTGTAGGGGGGTCAGGGCTCGGTGTCCAGCCATGGCAGATGCTATTGCAGCATCGGCCATGGCTGGATTGTAATATTTCACCAATTAAATTGGTGAAATATTACACATTGCTCTGATTGGCTGTTTCACTTTTAACAGCCAATCAGAGCGATCGTGGCCACGGGGGGGTTAAGCCAACCCCCCTGTGGTGAAGCACAAAGGGTCCTGTGCCTGGGGTCGGGTGACCTTTGAGTGACCCCGGTCTCCCGGCCCGCAGGAACGCGATCCTTTCATGACGCCACATAGGCGTCAAGGGTCGGATTGGCACTGACTTTCATGACGCCTACGTGGCGTCACAGGTCGGGAAGGGTTAATGGCACTATATAAGCAAGTTTATTTTAAAAAATCAGCAACCAGAATATTTTTATACAGTAAAGTGCAAAAAAATACAGTCCAAAAAACAAAAAAGTAGTTGAATTGCGGTGCATATTGCTACCTTAAACGGTCATCGCTGCAAATATTTCTACTTGAAGAAAAGGGATCTGTCTGTAGTATCAACCCTTCTAAGCGTCTGTATCGGCATGTAGGTCATAGGAAGCTGAATAAAATAACTTGATATCTGCGATCTGATATACTTAATTGTCAAGTGCTGCGGTATATGTTGGTGCCATATAAATAAAAATTATTATTATATTATTATTGTTCTTCCAGAGTAATCCACAGTTTTCTTATATGTAAATGAGCTGTTAAGATCTATGGGCCGACACAGATCTCCCAGAGAATCTGCGTCCAGAGCTTGTTTTAATGGCTGCTCTCGTAATCACACTTTGACAATAAAATGTCCTCCATTATGTTAATTACCTTGCAGAGTTTAGTATAATCTGCAAATATTGAAATTATGCTCTGTATGCCTTTTACAAGGTCATTAATAAATATTTTAAAAAAGAGGGCCCAAAACTGTGGTACCCCATAGTTAACTGTGACCCAATCTGAGTCTGTTCCATTAATAACCACCCTCTTTCCTACCACTGGGCCACTTGTTAACCTAGTTACATGTACTTTCCCCTAGTCCCATTACTCTCATTTTATGTACCAACCATTTGTGTGGCACCACATCAAACTCCTTTGAAAAAGTTCAGATGGAGGATATCCACAATGTTACCATGGTCCAACCAGGAACTTACCTCCTCATAGATGCTAAGCAGATTAGTCTGATAGGACTGATCCCTCATAAACCCATGTTGATGTAGGACCGTGAAATTATTCTTATTGAGATATTCCAAGATAGTATCTCTTAAGAAATCCTCAAATATTTTACCCACTGTAGAGGTTAAATTTACTGGCCTATAATTTACAGGCTCCATTTTTGTACACCTGCTATGTGCCAGTTCTGGTGATTTGTCTATTTCTCCTTCGCCTCATTGGGAGACACAAACCATGGGTGTTATGCTGCTGCCACTAGGAGGACACTAAGCAAATGCACAAAGAAGGTTGGCTCCTCCTCCACAGTATACACCCTCTGTTGGCTCTAGCCTGAACCAGTTCTTGCTTAGTGTCTGTAGGAGGCACTAGGGTCTGGTTACAGACCCCAATTTTTATTGTTCAATTTTTATTTTTCAAGTTTTATTGTTTTTCTTTCTTCCACGCATGGAAGGGCGATGGGTCTTAATGAAAAGTCCCGATCTCCCAAAATCATCAACAGGCGGGAACGCGGAGTGTCGCCTCCACGTACCCCCTCCTGCAACGCTACCATCGGGCGACGGATCCCTTCAATGGGCCGCTCTCCCCATGTGTCTGACGGCTGTAAGCGTGCTCCAAATGCGGTTTCGGGAGCAAAAAACCGTCACCACCACTACTGAAAGCGGCTGGTGCTAGGACGCAGGGAAGAAACCCTCTCCACCTCCCTATCAAAGGGATGTTGGATTGAGAAGGTACAGCCGCGCGGTCGTTGGAGTTCTGAGCCGGGGGGGGCTCCGCAGTGAGTACATCTGAGGGGGTCGCCCCATGTAACCCCTTCCGGAGCCATTACTCTTCCCGACACCATGTGGTTCCAGCGGCATTTATGTGACCCCACTGCACCACCACTGTCTGATAGCGGCTGCTGCCAGGAGGAAAAGAGCCCTCTCCACCTCCCTGTCAAGGGATGGTGGATTGAGGATGTAAGTAGCGGACCATGATCCTCTATTGGCCATTGCAGCACTCCCGACTCTGCTGCATCACGGAGGAGCGCTACCCCCACCCTCTCCCCCGCCGTCGCCATCACCGCCGCGGCCGTTACTTACAGTGGCCACAGTAGCCAGCACATGGCAGAAGCTGGCGCCTCAGTCGCTGGCCGCAGCCATCACTCCGCCAGCGGCAGCGGTAGTCGCCGCGTCCGTCACACCAGCGCGGCCGCGGCCTCTAATTTAGTCCCCGGCTTCTGGCCGGGAAAGGCCAAGCTCCGCCCATCCGGCGGCTTCTCCCACTGCCTATGATGCCTTTTTTCGCTCTGAGCGAGCATCGCTGGGGCCATTTCCTGCCTCCAGTCCTGGCTCCGCCCCTTCGGTTGGCGCTTCTCGTTCTTAACGAGAAGCGCTGTCTTGTTCTCGGGCTCCCCCTTCCGTATCTGTCTCATACAGGCAGGGGGAGGCAATCGTCCCTCACATGCGCAGTGGGACTGTGGAAATACACATTTCAACGGCAGTCTTCTCTCTGGGGCTCGGACTCTGATCTGGGAAGCTGGTGCACAGCACTTCACTACTTCCCAGTAGCAGATACAGACATGATGTATGTCTTAGTGCTCGCTTAGGCAGCGCATAGATTAAAATTGGAAATCAGCATGGCCCCTGAAGCGTTCCATACACACATAGCTCTCCATAAGGAGAGGGTCAGTTGTCAAAGTCAGTATGCAGCGATCAAATCATACGGCATAGGCATTCGGACAGCCTGCGACGCCTCGTGTGTACAGAAGCCCCCTGTTAATACAGACATGTGTGGACTTAGTCCGCCTTGGTGGTTATGTCGCTGACAAAGTGCATCGCTTCTCTGCTCAAGACTATGACCACCTGTTCTGGCGCTTCTCGTCAAAAACGAGAAGCGCCAACTCAGTCCGGCCGCCATTTCCAGGGCACAGGCCCTGGGTAAGCTTTAACAGTTGACCCTTTCCCTGCAGTCTCTATTAATATCTGAGATCCCATGCGGTGTCTGTGCGGCCCCACTATGTCACCGCTGTCCAAAGATGAATCGTGACTGAAGGCTAACAAAACCTCTCCATCTCCCTATCAAAGGGATGATGGATCGAGCAGTTAATTGGTGCGGATGGCGAGTGGTTTGCATGTGACCTTCGTTACTCGTCAGTTGCTGCTACGCAGTCTGCTGTCTCTGACGGCACGGACATGTGACCTAGGAGCACTGACTGATAAAACGCACGCTCACGCCTAGCGCTCCACGTGTAATGCCCCGTTACCACGAAGGCTATCCACTGCAATCTGTGCAGCCTGCATTTTCTCATAGGGGCCCAACGGATGGGCAAAGTTTCTGGCTGCAGTTTACCTATACAACGAAGGCCCTCTGCCCTTCGAGTCTTCAGACAGGGGCTGATAGCAGCAAAGAATGCCCAATTTTGTACCTAACATCTCATAGGCATTCTGCTGTTTTTGGTCTACGCAGGCTCCCTTTCTAGCTCCCCCGTCCCTGGAGATTGCAGCAAACACGACTCAGGATAGGAGTCTCATGTGGCCGTATATCGGATTTGCCAAATTACCAGGAGTCCTTAGAGGCCCTCATCGTCCCAGTTAATATAATTCTGAGAACCGTACTTTATCTCATTGAGACTTTCAAAGGGACCAAATGTCCGCACTGGTTTCTTTTTACCAATCTCCCTGCGTTGTTGATATAAGTCAGAGATATACTGGTTGCCGGACAGATGATTCTCTGAGCTAAAGGTTTAATCACAGTAACCTTTTGTCCACGCTCTAAAAGGAAAGAGAGTGGACGGAGTCTCCAACAATGGATCCTAGATTACGGCTCGCTTACCAACCTCTACTGTCTTTGACTGACGGCTTGTTTCTTAAAATCCCCACTGACCGTCCAATTGGTCCGCAGTCAGTCTTTTTAAGGTTTCTGGGGCAACTCTCTTCCCTTCTCTCGCCGTCACCTAGGTGGCCACAGCATGATGGTCGGACTAGGGCCCTAGCCGAGATCAGTCAAGACAATAACTTGTCTCTTCGGACGGCGACGCTCCTAAAGTTTCAACGACATTACCATCAGCAGAGCCTTATGGCTCTGGGAGTGGCGAGCAAATTCCCCTTCGAAGAAATCTCTAACTTCCTTAAGCTCTTCCATTCCTTGGAACGCAGACCCTCACGGTCCAAACTCAAGGGTACCCTTCACACATTTTCTCTGTTTAATGACTCATTGCAGTACCTGATTACCAGGTCTGGCTGGCAGGTATTCTCGACCACGGGTCTGACATCTAGTGTGTTCAGATACGGACATAGAATTCCTGTCCCTCTCGCCAACTCATTTCCTCCAGTCCCGTCTTTTAAGAACAAAAGGAACAAGCGGCCCCACCTTATTAGGCCATTTTATGTACTCCACATCTATGGGACCATTCTCATGTTCCCACACACACAGTCAGTGTAAAGCGGTCCTACCCAAACCGGTTCGTCGTTCCAAAGAAGGACGGAACCATGCGTCCCATCCTAAAAGTAAAACTGATGAACAACTTTGTCAGGGTGCGTCTCTTCAAAATGTAATTTTCCCTGTGTTATCACCTCTCATCCCAATCCTTCCCACCCCGACAAGGATTTCTCCGCTTCGCCATCGCAGACAACCATTTTCAGTTCACGGCTTTAGCCTTCAGTCTCTCCTCTGCTCCTAGGCTGCCCTCCAAAGTCATAGCAGCCGTTATTTCTATCCCGTGCTCTCGGGGCATAGTGATTCCACTCTACACAGACGACCTCCTTTTTCAAGAGGTCGCACATTCAAGCCTGTCCGGAGAGGGTCAGCATCACCGTGGACACTCTCACTCGTCTAGGTCGGTTAGAGAACTTGCGCAATTCCTTTTCATCCTATCTCAGAGGATCCTCGTTTCAGGCCTGGACACTTTCCAAGTGTTGATAATTCTCCCTTCAGGAAAGATTTTCACTGATTTACGAAGCTCGGAAGTTTCCTCTCGGCCGTTTCTTTTTTTCCTGCAGCCTGGAACACAGGTCAAAAAAAAAAGATAAAAATGGTGCCGACAATCCACCAGTACCATTTCCTCAACTACATCTCCATCGTCTGTAGCAGACATTGCTACCAGCGTGGGACGGATATCCATTCTCTCTGGACCGCTATTTTTCACCAGTCCCTCCCTTTTGGACGGTCTCTGAGGTGGTGGACGTTGTTGTACTTATTGATTCAGACAAAGGTCTCCTAGGTTGGAAAGTGCTCTCCCGCCACCACACGGTCCAGGGATGCTTCCTCTTTGGGTATCAAGTCTCCTGATCATTTTCTTGAGATCCGGGCAATCAGACATGCCGGCGATGTCCATGAATAGTGAGAGGTACATGAGAAACTAACCCTCTCCGACTCCCTATCAAAGAGATGGTGGATTAAGGTAGTATGACCGCATATGCGCTGATTCCCTCCGCAGTGTGTCCTCATACGCTACTGCGCTTTTTTCCCATGGCAGCTGCTGATGCATCCCCATCAGCTGCCGAGGCCTGTCATATTAGGTTGTGGTTCCGACTGCTGCCGTCCCCACCACTGCGGTCTGCGCCACTCCGCCGCCGTGGCCTGCTCCAAAACTCCTTTGCGGCCTTCTCATTGGAGTCGCAGCCGCTGTCTCTCTCAGAAATCGCAGTCGCCGCCGCGGCTTCCTCTTGAGCTGCCGCCCTCTCAACCGCCGCGGCCTCCACATAGGAACCGCCGCTGCGGCTTTCTCCATGCCTCTACGCTAAACGCCAAATTCCCGGCATTTCTAGATCCGTTCTGTGACATAATTGTCCTCGGGTCAGATGACCTGGTGCTTCCGTGGCATCAGATTTTCGCTTCCAAAACTTTTTTCTCCGTCTCTTCTGCTAATTCAAAGTATCTTCCTGAAGTTTAAGGCGGAGGGAATCCCACTGTTGTTTCGGCACAAAAGTCTGAATACGACGAGCGTGGTACAAGGTTCTAGTGCATCTAGACCCCTACTTCTGCGGTTACCAAACCGTCCAGATCTTCTTTTTCCAGAGCGCCAGAACTCAAGAGGGCTGGGCTTATCGACCTGAGTTTTGTCCGCCACACGTGGCGTTCACCGTTATCGTCACTGTCCAGAAACTTATTCTTAGGTGTATTTACCTTCATATTCAACAAAGCTTTGTTCCCTTCCAGAACAGCGCTTTTCTCCAAATAGGTTGTTTTCTCTGTTTCCAGAGCAACACAGAAAAGGCCTACCTGCCTTATAAAAAAAAAAATAAAATAAACAACCTGCAGTAGCCAGATATATCTGCTCTCCAATTTAAGATGCTTTCCGAGTCTGAGGTCTCTTATCCCTGCGAACCTCAGAGTAATCTTCACGTCAGTACAAGCGTCCTGGGTCATTCTGTCCCGGATGTCGATACAGTAAGGTTGCAGGGCTGCAACTTGGTCCAGTCTTCTCACGTTAATTTATCATTACACTTAAGCCTTTGCAAGGCTACCCTTAAGCAGATTTCTTCTGCAATCGACAGCAGCGCATCTGTACACCAGATTATTCGCTGCGTATATTAAGGTTTCGGCTGTCGTGCTGTTTTCCCACCCATGGACTGCTTTAGGACGTCCCATGGTTTGTGTCTCCCAATGAGGCGAAGGAGAAATAGGGATTTTTGTGTACTCACCGTAAAATCCTTTTCTCCGAGATGCTCATTGGGAGACACAGCTCCCACCCTTTTTAGTCTAACGACTTCTGCTTGTCTTTTTCAGCCGATGTGGTGATCACTAATGTTATGTGAATGATCGTACCTTGGTATGATGTTGACCTTCTCCTACTGCTTTTGCACCGAACTGGTTCAGGCTAGAGCCAGCAGAGGGTGTATACTGCGGAGGAGGAGCCAATCTTCTTTGTGCATTTGCTTAATGTCCTCCTAGTGGCAGCAGCATAACACCCATGGTTTGTGTCTACCAATGAGCGTCTCGGAGAAAAGGATTTTACGGTGAGCACACAAAAATCCCTATTTTGGTGATTTTGAGGTTGTGTTAAGCAGGTGACGTTTAACCCCTTCACCCCGACCCTGTTTTCACCTTCATAACCAGGCCAAATTTTACAATTCTGACCAGTGTCACTTTATGAGGTGATAACTCTGGAATGATTCAACAGATCACACGGGTTCTGAGATTGTTTTTTTTCATGACATATTGTGCTTCATGATGGTGGTAAAATTTGTTCGATATGACTTGCGTTTATTTGTGAAAAAAATGGAAATTTGACTAAAATTTAGAAACCTTTGCAATTTTCAAACTTTTCAACATTTCATCAGCACAGATTATTAAACATAATTTTTTTTGTTAGGAAATTATAAGGGTTAAAAGTTGAACTGCAATTTCTCATTTTTGCAACAAAATTTTCATTTTTTTTTTAGGAACCACGTTACATTTGAAGTGACTTTGAGGAGTCTATGTAACAGAAAATACCAAAAAGTGACACCATTCCAAAAACTGCACCCCTCAAGGTGCTCAAAACCACATTCAAGTTTATTAACCCTTCAGGTGCTTCACAGGAATTAATGGAATGTGGAAGGAAGAAAATGAACATTTAACTTTTTTTCACAAAAATGTTTTTTGCCCCAAATTTTTTATTTTCACAAGGGTAACAGGAGAAAATTGACCCCAAAATTTCTTGTGCAACTGCAGAGTACGCCAATACCCAATATGTGGATAAAAACTACACTTGGAAGTGGAAGAGAACCATTTGCCTTTTTGAATTCAAAATTTGCTGGAATAATTAGTGACCGCCATGTCGCGTTTGGAGAACCCCTAATATGCCTAAATGGTGGTAACCCCACACAAGTGACATAGTTTCGGAAACTAAACCCCTCAGGGGACTTATCTAGATGTGTGGTGAGCACTTTGAACCACCAGGTGCTTCACAAAAGTTTATAACCTAGAGCAGTGAAAATAAACAAAATCACATTTTACCCACAAAAAAAATTTTTGTACAAAATTTTGCATTTTCATTAAAGGTAACAGGAGAAATTTAACCATACAATTTGTTGTGGAATTTCTCCTGAGTACATTGATACCCAATATGTGGAGTAAAACTACTATTTGGTTGCACAGCAGGGCTTGGAAGGGAACGAGCGCCATTTGACTTTTTGATTTAAAAATTTAGCTGTAATAATTCTCGTATGCTATTTCACATTTGCAGAGCCCCTGATGTGCCTAAACAGTGGAAACCCCCCACAACCGATACTATTTTGGAAACTCAAGTAACTCATCTAGACGTGTGATGAGCACCTTGAACCCCAAGGTGCACCACAAAAATTTATAACCGAGCCATGAAAATTAAATATTCACATTTTTCTCACAAAAATGTTCTTTTTGCCCCAAATTTTTTATTTTCACAAGGGTAACAGGTGAAAATGGAGCCCAAAATTTTTTGTGCTATTTCTCCTGAGTACACATATACCCCATATGTGGAGGAATACTACTGTTTGGGTGCACGGCAGGGCTCAGAAAGGAAACAGTGACGTTTTTGAACTTATACTTTGATGGAATGGTCTGCTGGTGTCATATTGTGTTTGGAAAGCCCTTGATGTGCCTAAACAATGGAAAACCTCCACAAGTGACCCCATTTTGAAAAACTAGACCCCTCAAGGAATTACTCTAGATGTTTGGTGAGCACCTTGAACCCACAGGTGCTTCACAGAATTTTACGTTGATCTGTGAAAATGAAAAAAATATATTTTATTCGGTCGCCCATGACAGCACCAATGAGAGAGAGGATCCGCCCTTCAGGAACAGGAAACTTACAGATACAAAAGGGCGGCACCTCTCCCATGCATCAGTTGGTTTCCTGTTCCTGAAGAGGACAGTGTTCCTACAGATACCTGGCAAAGGATTCATCGGATCCCAGGCCCAGCCGGTCAGTTTAGGTAGCGGGGATCCCCTGACTCGGCCGGTGTGGAGTCCCTGGAAGTGCCACGGTGGGTCTGGGCAGGATTCCACGACAGTGAGCGGGCAAGGGGAGTGGTGTCCGGGGAATTACCGACTCTGGAGGGCCAGTGCCGGAAGGTAAGTATCCCCCTGCTGGATCTGTCGGCTCCTGGCCTGCGCTGTCTGGCATGCTGTGGCGTCCTCCGGGTACAGCAGCATGTAGGGGGAGAGGGGAACACCCCTGGCCGGAAACCTGCTGACCCTGACATCCGGGGGGGGACACCTTTGAAAAAGGTAATGAACGCCTGCTTCTGGGCCATTACCATGATGGACGTGGCGGAAGCCCCTTTTGAGCAGCTGGAGGACCAGCAGCAACAGCAGACTATGGAGCAGCACGCTTCTCAGAGGCCCCGTACGGTCTGACAAAAGACCCGGGAAGCGGGTAATAGCCGGGCAAGTGGTCAGTCCAGCCACAGGAGCTCCTCCAGGATGGAGGAATCAGCAGCATCGGCTGAGAGATGTCCCCCTCGTGATCCGGTACCTACTAACTGCTACATGGGTAAGAGATATTCCTGAATGTACACTCAGTGATGCAGTCTTCCCTTTATTTTTCTGCCCTACTAGGGGAAGAAATGTTCTGGGAAATAAAGACACAGGGAATGTGCCGTCTGCAGATGCCCCCTGCCAGACTTTTATCCGACAAAGTTATGTCAGCCTTGTGTACAGCAGATGGTGATGGTTTAAAGGGGGGGCAGTTGACCTCTAGATTGCGGTGCCTCATGTTTCCCCCTCCTACAGGTAGCAGAAGAAACCCCCGACTTCACCACAAACCTGAGGAAAATTATGAGGATAGAGGTGAAGAAGTCCTTAAAGTCCCTATCTCAGGGAGAGAGTTCCAAGAGGAAGGGGAGTGGAAGTAGAGCAAGTTTTACAGATTCAGATTCCTCTGCTGACCTTAGAAGGGATGAAGATTCCTCGGGGCCTTCTTCTTCGTCAGAGGAGGACTCTGGCCGTTTCTGCTTTCCCTTAGACCGCATGGACAAATTGGTAAAAGCAGTCAGGTCCACTATGGAGGTGGCAGATTCCAGGCCGGAGCTTTCAGTGCAGGACTTAATGTTTGGTGGATTGGATCCAGAAAGTGCAGGTCCTTTCCACTGAATAGTAAAATTCAGAGCCTGGTCGACCAGGAATGGAAGAGGCCGGAAAAAAGGGGCACCTTGCCTCCAGCATTTAAACGAAGATATCCCTTTGAGGATCCCGTGGTGAATAGATTGGATAAGGCCTAAAAGCTCGAGTGCCAGTGGCTAAGGCTTCAAAAAAATCTTCCCTACCTTTTAAGGACCTCTGTTCCTTGAAGGACCCTCTAGACAAAAAAGTGGACACTTTCCTTAAAGGGTCGTGGAAAATGTCAGCTGACTTCCTGAGACCGTCGGTGGCATCCACTTGTACAGCCAGATCCATGATGGTCTGGCTGGATTAACTGGCGTCTCAGTTGAAAGATGGAGCCCCTCGGGAGTCTATCTTAAACGCCTTACCAATAATTCAGGGGGCTGCAGCTTTCCTAGCCGATGCTTCAGCAGACTCTAAGAATGGCGGCTAGGGCAGCAGGTTTGTCCAACGCGGTTCAGAAGGCATTGTGGTTGAAATGCTGGCCGGGGGATATCCAGGCCAGGTCCAGACTCTGCTCCATCTCATGTGAGGGAAAACACCTCTTTGGTCCAGTCCTAGACAAGCTTTTAGAGAAAGTAGGGAATGATAGAAAGAAGTTTCCCAGCTTACTGACCCTTCCTACCAATGTCCTTTCAGCAGGAGAAGGTTCAATCGTAGGAGACCTTCCAGGGAGTGAGTTAAGTGGGATGAATGGAAGAGAAAAGGTACGGGGTTAGGAGGCTCTTCACAGGAGCATAAGAAGTCATCCCAGTGACTAGAAGTGCCCGTGGGGGGTAGGCTAACGGTCTTCTACCCAGCCTGGTCACAAATCTCCAACTGGATTTTGAGTCTGATATCATCAGAACTCCAATTAGAATTTTCTTGTATTCCACGAGATAAGTTTAGGATTACTCCCTTCTGGTCTTCTTCCTCAGAGCAGGCTGCCCTAGAGTCGGAGATCTGTGAGCTATGTCGTAAAGAAGTCCCGATAGAGATTCCACAGGCAGAGAAAGGTGGAGGATTTTACTCTCCCCTATTTTTGGTTCAGAAGCCGGACGGTTCCTTTCAGAACCATCATTATTCTTAAAGCCCTAAATAATTTTCTGATAATACGTCCCTTTTAAGATGGAATCAATGGTTCAGCAATAAAATTGATGTTTGAAAACTGTTTTATGGTACTATGCATCCTTTAGATCTAAAACTATCATGTGACCATTCATGTAGCTCATCAGCGTTTCCTTAGAGTGGCAGTTTCCATGCGGGGTTCAGTCCGTCGCTTCCAGTTAAGGGCCCTTCCTTTTGGCCTTGCAGTTGCCCCTCATGTGTTTACTAAGGTTGTAGCTGAGGTTATGGCCCACCTACGTGAATCCAACATCCTCATTATTCCTTACCTAGATGACTTCCTTATTGTACAGTCATGGCCAAAAGTTTTGAGAATGACACAAATATTAATTTTTACAAAGTCTGCTGCTTCACTTTTTCTAATGGCAATTTGCATATACTCCAGAATGTTATAAAGAGTGATCAGCTTAACAGCAATACTTGCAAAGTCAATATTTGGCTAGAAAATGAACTTTATCCCCCAAAACACATTTCAACATCATTGCAGCTCTGCCTTAAAAGGACCAGCTAACCTCTTTTCAGTGATTGCTCCATTAACACAGGTGTGGGTTTGATGAGGACATGGCTGGAGATCAATCTGTCATGATTAAGTAAGAATGACACCACTGGACACTTTAAAAGGAGGCTGGTGCTTGGCATCATTGTTTCTCTTCTGTTAACCATGGTTATCTCTAAAGAAACACGTGCAGTCATCATTGCAATGCACAAAAATGGCCTAACAGGGAAGAGTATCGCAGCTAGAAAGATTGCACCTCAGTCAACAATCTATTCTCATCATCAAGAACTTCAAGGAGAGAGGTTCCATTGTTGCCAAAAAGGCTTCAGGGCGCCCAAGAAAGACCAGCAAGCGCCAGGACCGTCTCTTAAAAGTGTTTCAGCTGCGGGATCGGGCTACCAGCAGTGCAGAGCTTGCTCAGGAATGGCAGCAGGCAGGTGTGAGTGCATCTGCACGCACTGTGAGGCGGAGACTCTTGGAGCAAGGCCTGGTCTCAAGGAGGGCAGCAAAGAAGCCACTTCTCTCCAGAAAAAACATCATGGACAGACTGATATTCTGCAAAAGGTACAGGCAGTGGACTGCTGAGGACTGGGGTAAAGTTATTTTCTCTGATGAATCCCCTTTTCGATTGTTTGGGACATCAGGAAAACGCCTCTGTCAGGATCCCGTCTGGGTTGGAGCCGATGTTACTGCAAACACTAGGGGAAGCAGAGGCAGGTAACGTGGTCAGAGGATAGCCGGGTCGGTACACTGGAAAGGCGTTATTTGTAGCAATGGATCAGGCAGAGAGCGTAGTCAGAAGTGCAGGCCGAGGTCAGTTCACAGGAGAGCGGTATTGGTAGCAATGGATCAGGGGAGAGCGTAGTCAGAAGTGCAGGCCGAGGTCAGTTCACAGGAGAGCAGTATTGGTAGCAATGGATCAGGCGGAGAGCGTAGTCAGAAGGGCAGGCCGAGGTCAGTTCACAGGAGAGCTGTATTGGTAGCAATGGATCAGGCGGAGAGCGTAGTCAGAAGGGCAGGCCGAGGTCAGTTCACAGGAGAGCGGTATTGGTAGCAATGGATCAGGCGGAGAGCGTAGTCAGAAGGGCAGGCCGAGGTCAGTTCACAGGAGAGCGGTATTGGTAGCAATGGATCAGACGGAGAGCGTAGTCAGAAGGGCAGGCCGAGGTCAGTTCACAGGAGAGCAGTATTAGTAGCAGCAGGAACAGCAGGAAACGCTTGACTAGAGGCTAAGAGCACAATAATCTCGCAATGACACACCCACAGGGCCAGGTTTATATAGGGTGTGAAATTGGTAATCAGAGGCCAATCAAGAGAGCACTGGGTGGAGCCAATCAGGAAGAACAGTCAATGGTATCTGGGTTCAGCAAGAAACCTTGCAGCCAGCAGAATAGCTCAGATGGTAGAGCTGCTGGCCGGTGGACAAGAGGTACTGGGTACGATTCCTGACAGCCTCATTCGGAGAAGACAAGGTGAGCGCTACCACCAGTCTTGTCTCATGCCAACTGTTAAGCATCCTGAAACCATTCATGTGTGGGGTTGCTTCTCAGCCAAGGGAATCGGCTCTCACAGTCTTGCCTAAAAACACAGCCATGAATAAAGAATGGTACCAGAATGTCCTCCATGAGCAACTTCTCCCAACCCTCCAAGAGCAGTTTGGCGATCAACAATGCCTTTTCCAGCATGATGGAGCACCTTGCCATAAAGCAAAGGTGATAACTAAATGGCTCAGGGAACAAAACATAGAGATTTTGGGTCCATGGCCTGGAAACTCCCCAGATCTTAATCCCATTGAGCACTTGTGGTCAATCATCAAGAGACGGGTGGACAAACAAAAACCTAAAAATTCTGACAAAATGAAAGCATTGATTGTGCAAGAATGGACTGCTATCAGTCAGGATTTGGTCCAGAAGTTGATTGAGAGCATGCCAGGGAGAATTGCAGAGGTCCTGAAGAAGGGGGTCAACACTGCAAATATTGACTTGCTGCATTAACTCATTCTAACTGTCAATATAAGCTTTTGTTACTCATATGTTTGCAATTATTATAATTTCTGTCTGTGATAAAAACATCTGTCAAACACACATAAAAACCAGAGGGCAGCAGATCATGTGAAAATATAATATTTGTGTCATTCTCAAAACTTTTGGCCATGACTGTAGGCAGATCAGCGGACTATTGTCTAGTTCAGTTGGAGAAGGCAATGTCTGTTCTTGAATGCTTGGGGTGGCTACTGAATATTGAGAAATTGCGGTTACAGCTGTTATGATTTGGTAGCTGAGGAGAGCAGGCAAAAACGGCAATACACCAGAGAGGTTGGAATCTACTGAATTGCAGTACCCTGACTAACCACCACAACTAAAGGCAGCCATGTAGCGTTCCTACGTTGGTCCTAGACGCCTCGTCACAGCCTGAGAGGTTAACTACACCTAAAGATAGAAAGAGGAAAGCTATCTACCCCGGAGCAGATCCCCAAAGAACATAGGAAGCCCCCAAACATGTAATGGCGGTTAGACAAGAGGAAATACAGACACAGACAGAAAATAGTATGAGCAAATGTTGGGGCCCAATCTACCTGGACAGAAAAGGATAGGAAGGACACTCACTGCAATCCAAAAAAACCCTAAAAAATACCAACTCTACTAATTGCAAAAACACCTGAGATCACACGACCTCTACCACCTAAATTAGCTCTCTGGTGTCACAAAACTAAGCCGCAGCCACTGAAAAATCTGGAAAAGGCAAATGAACAAATAACAGTGGCTCAGATAAACTGAGAGGAGCACAAGCCCCCGGAGGGGACCTGGCTGACCTCCACAGAAGTGCAGGGAACAATGCAAAAAGCAAGCACAAAAATAAAAGCAGAAAATATCTTATCTGATAGCAGAAGATGCAGGCAAGACTCGGCAAGCTTCCAAGAGAACCAGGAACCACAGTTTAGACAAGAACAATTGATCACCGGCAACCATGATGGGAGGGAACCTCCCTTATATAAGACCAGTCTGTAACTCCTGATTGCCAATCTTCATTGAATGGTTCAGTACTGTTTGTAACCACCAGAGGGAGCTTCTGCTCAGAATTCATTTCTAACACATTCACAACAGTACCCCACCCTTGAGGAGGGGTCACCGAACCCTCATTTGGGCAACCAGGTCGGTCAGGATGAGCTCTGTGATACGCACGGATCAGTCTCCTAGCATGGATGTCCGAAGCAAACACCCAAGAATTGTCCTCCTGACCATAACCTCTCCACTTAACCAAATACTGGAGTTTCCGTCTAGAAAAACGAGAATCCAATATTTTCTCAACCACATACTCCAGATTGCCCTCAACCAAAACAGGGTCAGGAGGCGCAGCCATAGGAACCACTGGCTCGACAAACCTCTTCAATAAGGACTTGTGGAACACGTTATGGATCTTAAATGTCCCTGGAAGAAGTAAACGAAAGGAAACAGGATTAAGAATCTCCATGATCTTATAAGGTCCAATGAACCTAGGCTTAAACTTAGGAGATGCAACTCTCATAGGGATATTTCTTGAGGACAACCAGACCAAGTCCCCCACTTCAAACCGAGGACCATCAGTCCTATGCCGGTTGGCAAACCGCTGGGCCCTCTCCTGAGAGAGGGACAACCTTTCCACTACCTGGTCCCAAATCTGCTGCATACGCTCCACAACAGAGTCAACACCTGGACAGACAGAAGCCTCCGTCTGTCCCGAAGAAAATCGAGGGTGAAACCCAAAATTGCAGATTAATGGAGACATCAAAGTGGCAGAGCTAGCCCTATTATTAAGAGCAAACTCAGCCAAAGGCAAAAAAGAGACCCAGTCATCCTGATCAGCAGACACAAAGCATCTCAGATAAGTCTCCAATGTCTGGTTTGTTCTCTCAGTTTGTCCATTGGTCTGAGGATGAAAAGCCGAGGAAAGACAATTGAACACCAAGTTTAGAACAAAAAGTCCTCCAAAATCTGGAAACAAACTGGACTCCTCTGTCAGACACAATGTTCTCAAGAATGCCGTGTAACCGAACCACGTGCTGAAGGAACAAAGTCAACAATTCAGAGGAGGAAGGCAACTTAGGTAATGGCACAAGATGTATCATTTTGGAAAACCTATCACAAATCACCCAGATAACAGTCATTCTCTGAGAAACAGGAAGGTCGGAAATCAAATCCATAGAGATATGGGTCCATGGTCTCTTGGGCACAGGCAATGGCATCAACAAACCACCAGAGCGAGAGCAAGGCTTGTAGCGAGAGCAAGTCCCGCAGGACTGCACAAATTCCCTGACGTCACGAGACAAAGTAGGCCACCAAAAGGACCGACTAACCAAGTCTCTGGTACCAAAAATTCCGGGATGACCGGCCAACGCGGAACAATGAATCTCAGACATCACACTCTATTTCCAACGGTCTGGGACAAACAGTTTCCCAATAGGGCAGCACTCGGGTTTATCCTCCTGACACCCTTCCAGAGCCAGTCTCAAATTGGGCGAGATGGCGGAAAGAACTACACCCTCTTTCAAAATAACAGCAGGATCAGATAACTCAGGAGAGTCCGCAAGGAAACTCCTCGAGAGGGCATCCGCCTTAACATTCTTAGTGCCAGGAAGAAAGGAAACCACAAAATTAAAACGTGTGAAAAACAAGGCCCACCTGGCCTGTCTAGGATTAAGTCGCTTGGCTGATTCCAGATAAACCAGATTCTTATTGTCCGTGAGGACTACCACCTGATGTTTGGCTCCCTCCAGCCAATGTCTCCACTCTTCAAAAGCCCACTTCATGGCCAATAACTCCGATTACCCACATCACAATTACGTTCAGTTGGAGAAAATTTTCGAGAGAAAAAGGCACAAGGGTTACTTTTAGAGGTCTCAGGATCTCTTTGGGACAAAACGGCACCTGCCCCAATTTCAGAGGCATCAACCTCCACCTGAAATGGCAGAGAAACATCAGGCTGCCGTAGAACCGGAGCAGAAGTGAATCTCTGCTTAAGTTCCTAAAACGCAGAGACTGCCTCAGGAGGCCAATTCACCACATCAGAACCCTTTTTGGTCAAATCAGTCAATGGTTTAACAATAACAGAGAAATTACCAATAAATTTACGATAAAAATTGGCAAAACCCAAGAATCTCTGAAGAGCCTTTAATGAAGTAGGTTGGACCCAATCACAGATGGCCTGAACCTTGACCGGGTCCATTTCAATAACAGACGGAGACAAAATGAATCCCAGAATTGAGATCCTCTGTACGCCAAAAAGACACTTTGATCCCTTCACATACAGAGCATTCTCTCTCAAAATCTGGAACACAGTGTGAACATGTTTCACATGAGATTACCAGTCATTGGAAAAAATCAAGATATCATCCAAATAAACAATCAGAAATTTATCCACAAAATCCCTGAAAATGTCATTCATGAAGGACTGGAAGACGGAAGGAGCATTAGCGAGCCCAAAGGGCATCACTAGGTACTCAAAATGCCCCTCTGGGGTATTAAACGCCGTCTTCCATTCATCCCCGTGCTTAATGCGAATAAGGTTATACGCCCCCCTGAGGTCAAGCTTGGTAAACCAAGTAGCACTTTTCACCCTGGAAAACAGGTCAGAAATCAAGGGTAACGGATATTGATATTTCACAGTGATATTGTTCAAGAGACGATAATCAATACACGGCCTTAATGAACCATCCTTTTTGGCCACAAAGAAAAAACCGGCACCCAAGGGTGAAGAGGATGGTCTGATATGACCCTTCTCCAATGACTCCTTGATATAAGACCGCATAGCGTCATGTTCAGGTACAGACAAGTTAAAAATGCGACCTTTAGGGAATTTACTACCAGGCACTAATTCAATAGCGCAGTCATAGCTCCTATGGGGGGGCAAGGATGCAGATTTACTTTCGCTAAACACATCAGAATAATCAGTCAAAAAATCAGGAACATCCTGAGCCTGGGGAGAGGCAGTAAAAACAGGAGTGTTGGCATTAACACATTGGCAGCCCCAACTGGTCACAGACACAGATTTCCAATCCAAAACAGGATTATGAGACAGTAACCAAGGGAAACCCAGTACAATAATGTCATGCAGATTATACAGCACCAAAATTTGCAACTCTCCTGATGATCAGGTTCAACCCTCATTATCACCTGAGTAGAGAACTGGGGGTTTATTCTCAGCCAAAGGGGTAGAATCAATCCCCAGTAGGGGAATAGACTTCCGTAGGGGTATCAAGGGAAACCCACAACGTTTAGCAAAATCAAAATCCATCAGGTTAATAGCTGCTCCCGAATCAACAAAAGCCTGAGAAGAAAATGTGGACAGGGAGCAAATCAGGGTAACAGTAAACAGAAATTTAGTCTGAACACTACCCAAGACAACTGAGCGTGCAAAACGTCTTCCCCGCTTAGGGCAGACTGAAATAGCATGAGAGGCGTCACCACAGTAGAAACATAACCCATTGCGTTTTCGAAACTCATGACGCTGTGCCCCAGAAGCCACTCTATCACACTGCATGGACTCAGAAGCTGGTTCACAAGGCAACACTATTCCACGCATTCCTCCACACTCACGCAAACGTCTGTCAATGTCGCTAATGACATAGAATCATTGAGACCAGAGGGAGCAGGGAAACCCACCATAACATCTTTTACATTCTCTGACAGACCCTGCTGAAAAAGGGCTGCCAAAGCATCATCATTCCATTTGGTCAGGACTGCCCACTTTCGGAATTTCTGACAGTACAACTCAGCGTCCTCAAGCCCCTGATCTAATGCCAACAAGGTTTTTTCAGCTTTATCAGTGACATTAGGTTCATCGTACAACAACCCAGAGCCAGAAAAAATGCGTCAACATTACCCATAACAGGGTCCCCAGGTGTCAGGGAAAAAGCCCAATCCGGAGGATCGCCGCGCAGGAGAGAGATGACAATTTGAACTGCTGTGCTGTGTTCCCTGAGGACTTAGGTTTTAAGGCAAAAACAACTTACAGTTATTTTTGAAATTCAGAAATTTAGCTCGAAAACAAATCTGGCATGGGGATCCTAGGTTCCACAACCGGCAACCTAGCAAGATAGGTAGCAATACTCCGAACTTCAGTGGCAAGCTGATCCACACGGCCAGACAACTGTGCAAACTCCATTGAGAGAAAAAAAAAATCCTCCTCAGCACCCAGAGAAAAAGAGGGAAAAAATGCAACAAACAGAGAAAAAAAAAATTTCTGACAACTTCCTTTTTTCTTTTTCCTTTTACTATTTTTCCCTTCTGTTGAGTACCATATAATTTTCAGTTTGGCCGGTGATACTGTTATGATTTGGTAGCTGAGGAGAGCAGGCAAAAACGGCAATACACCAGAGAGGTTGGAATCTACTGGATTGCAGTACCCTGACTAACCACCACAACTAAAGGCAGCCGTGGAGCGTTTCGACGTTGGTCCTAGACGCCTCGTCACAGCCTGAGAGGTTAACTACACCTAAAGATAGAAAGAGGAAAGCTATCTGCCCCGGAAACAGATCCCCAAAGAACATAGGAAGCCCCCAGACATGTAATGGCGGTTAGACAAGAGGAAATACAGACACAGACAGAAAATAGTATGAGCAAATGTTGGGGCCCAATCTACCTGGACAGAAAAGGATAGGAAGGACACTCACTGCAATCCAAAAAAAACCTAAAAAATTGCAAAAACACCTGAGATCACACGACCTCTACCACCTAAATTAGCTCTCTGGTGTCACAAAACTAAGCCGCAGCCACTGAAAAAACTGGAAAAGGCAAATGAACAAATACCAGTGGCTCAGATAAACTGAGAGGAGCACAAGCCCCTGGAGGGGACCTGGCTGACCTCCACAGAAGTGCAGGGAACAATGCAAAAAGCAAGCACAAAAATAAAAGCAGAAAATATCTTATCTGATAGCAGAAGATGCAGGCAAGACTCAGCAAGCTTCCAAGAGAACCAGGAACCACAGTTTAGACAAGAACAATTGATCACCGGCAACCATGATGGGAGGGAACCTCCCTTATATAAGACCAGTCTGTAACTCCTGATTGCCAATCTTCATTGAATGGTTCAGTACTGTTTGTAACCACCAGAGGGAGCTTCTGCTCAGAATTCATTTCTAACACATTCACAACATACAGCCCTTGAGAGTGCAGCAGTTTTTGGGCCTAATTTTGGACTCAGAAAAACAGGAATGTCGTCTGCCACCCGTCGTCAAGTTGATTCGTCTTCGTCAACAGTTTCTTAAGGCTTCTAACAACCCTACCATGTCTCTCAGAAAGGCTATGTCCCTGTTGGGTTCCCTATCATCTTGCATCCCTGCGGTCCGGTGGGCACAGTTTCATACAAGGACCCTTCAAAGAGACTTCTTATTGAATGATAGAAGCCTTGGGGTTTTTTTTACAGGGTCAGCTGACTTTATACTGTGCTTCCGTTAAATTCCTTAGATGGTGGACCTGTCCAGAGGAGTTCCTTGGGAGAATGGCATAACCCGTGCAGTCACCACAGACGCAAGCTCATCAGATTGGGGGGCTCATATGGGTAAAGTCAGGGTCCAGGGTCTATGGGAGCACCATGAAATAGAAAGTTCTTCTAACCTGAAAGAATTGACAGCAGTAGAACTGGCAGTTAAGACTCTTTGTATATCTGCAGGGTCACCAAGTGCAAGGTCTTTTCGACAATCATGTGGCAGTGGCCTATATCAACCACCAAGGCGGGACTCGTTCCAGACTTCTAATGGAAGTAATACCCAAGAAATTATGGACTAGGAGTGTTAGGGGTCGAGTTCCCGCTTCTGCACAAGGGGAATCTCGAGCCATTCTGGCTGCGGTCTCCCATTCGTCTCCGGCCACAGTGGACTCTGCTCAGCTTAGACGTCGGTCCCAGCGTCTCGCCCAGTCTAACAGTGTGCAGAGGATTACTGCTGCCTCTACCAGGTTCTGCTATTGTGGCCAGTACTGGTTAGCGGCGAGCAGACGTCTTTAGGACAAATATCAAAAAACTGACCTGCACATCCAAACATAGATCCAGTGTGAACAGGTGCTAAACCTAGAGTCACCAACTCATATACATACAAGAAAAAAAGGTAGCACACTGTAGCGCTATAGCTTGCAAACACGAAATATGAAAATATGAAAAATATGAAAAATGAATTGCATCTCTGCCTTAGAAATATGAAAAATTGAGAAGTCTTAGCGCATAAGATGGCCAAATTATGTGAGCCTGATAGCCACGTCAAGGCTCTTCTCATATATCAGGTCCTAACTAATGCCAATCCTCACCTAGAAAAGTCTGTCTGCATGGGAACATATGAATCCTCTCTTCAGACTAAAATCTACATCTCTGTGGAGGGGTAATGAACCTGGTTGTAATTAAAAAGCCTGTGACCAACAGGTGGAGTGCTCAGGTAGAAGGTAAATGAATACATATCAAAAAACTGACCGGCACATCCAAACATAGATCCAGTGTGAACAGGTGCTAAACCTAGAGTCACCCAAACTCATATACATACAAGAAAAAAAGGTAGCACACTGTAGCGCTATAACTTGCAAACACGAAATATGAAAAATAATGAAAAATGAATTGCATCTCTGCCTTAGAAATATGAAAAATTGAGAAGTCTTAGCGCATAAGATGGCGAAATTATGTGAGCCTGATAGCCACGTCAAGGCTCTTCTCATATATCAGGTCCTAACTAATGCCAATCCTCACCTAGAAAAGTCTGTCTGCATGGGAACATATGAATCCTCTCTTCAGACTAAAATCTGCATCTCTGTGGAGGGGTAATGAACCTGGTGTAATTAAAAAGCCTGTGACCAACAGGTGGAGCGCTCAGGTAGAAGGTAAATGAATACATATCAAAAAACTGACCGGCACATCCAAACATAGATCCAGTGTGAACAGGTGCTAAACCTAGAGTCACCAACTCATATACATACAAGAAAAAAAGGTAGCACACTGTAGCGCTATAGCTTGCAAACACAAAATATGAAAAATGAATTGCATCTCTGCCTTAGAAATATGAAAAATTGAGAAGTCTTAGCGCATAAGATGGCCAAATTATGTGAGCCTGATAGCCACGTCAAGGCTCTTCTCGTATATCAGGTCCTAACTAATGCCAATCCTCACCTAGAAAAGTCTGTCTGCATGGGAACATATGAATCCTCTCTTCAGACTAAAATCTACATCTCTGTGGAGGGTTAATGAACCTGGTGTAATTAAAAAGCCTGTGACCAACAGGTGGAGTGCTCAGGTAGAAGGTAAATGAATACATATCAAAAAACTGACCGGCACATCCAAACATAGATCCAGTGTGAACAGGTGCTAAACCTAGAGTCACCAACTCATATACATACAAGAAAAAAAGGTAGCACACTGTAGCGCTATACTTGCAAACACGAAATATGAAAATATGAAAAATATGAAAAATGAATTGCATCTCTGCCTTAGAAATATGAAAAATTGAGAAGTCTTAGCGCATAAGATGGCCAAATTATGTGAGCCTGATAGCCACGTCAAGGCTCTTCTCATATATCAGGTCCTAACTAATGCCAATCCTCACCTAGAAAAGTCTGTCTGCATGGGAACATATGAATCCTCTCTTCAGACTAAAATCTACATCTCTGTGGAGGGGTAATGAACCTGGTGTAATTAAAAAGCCTGTGACCAACAGGTGGAGGCTCAGGTAGAAGGTAAATGAATACATATCAAAAAACTGACCGGCACATCCAAACATAGATCCAGTGTGAACAGGTGCTAAACCTAGAGTCACCAACTCATATACATACAAGAAAAAAAGGTAGCACACTGTAGCGCTATAGCTTGCAAACACGAAATATGAAAATATGAAAAATGAATTGCATCTCTGCCTTAGAAATATGAAAAATTGAGAAGTCTTAGCGCATAAGATGTCCAAATTATGTGAGCCTGATAGCCACGTCAAGGCTCTTCTCGTATATCAGGTCCTAACTAATGCCAATCCTCACCTAGAAAAGTCTGTCTGCATGGGAACAGATCCTTCTTCAGACTAAAATCTACATCTCTGTGGAGGGTAATGAACCTGGTGTAATTAAAAAGCCTGTGACCAACAGGTGGATGCTCAGGTAGAAGGTAAATGAATACATATCAAAAAACTGACCGGCACATCCAAACATAGATCCAGTGTGAACAGGTGCTAAACCTAGAGTCACCAACTCATATACATACAAGAAAAAAAGGTAGCACACTGTAGCGCTATAGCTTGCAAATAGATATGAAATATGAAAAATGAATTGCATCTCTGCCTTAGAAATATGAAAATTGAGAAGTCTTAGCGCATAAGATGGCCAAATTATGTGAGCCTGATAGCCACGTCAAGGCTCTTCTCGTATATCAGGTCCTAACTAATGCCAATCCTCACCTAGAAAAGTCTGTCTGCATGGGAACATATGATCTCTTCAGACTAAAATCTACATCTCTGTGGAGGGTAATGAACCTGGTAATCAGCTCACAAAATGTGGCAGTCATAGGTAGAAGTTATCAATTCAATTCTAAACGACTGCACATTTTAATCATATCAGTGTTTAACAGTGCTACAGTGTGCACCTTTTTTCTTTCAGAAGAAACAGGTAGCACCTGTACGGCTATGTTGCGTCATATGATAGATTCATATCTAACTGCACTCCCTTGGCAATTTTAATACACATGCTCTCAGATAGTTTAGCTGAAGAAGATCATATTTCATGCAGCAGATTCCAGTGAGGTGCATTCTGTATACGAGGTCCTTGACGTGGTATCAGCTCACATAAATTTGGCCATCTTATGCGCTAAACTTCTCAATTTTTCATATGTTCTAATGGCAGAGATGCAATTCATTTTTCATATTTTTCATATTTTCATATTTGTGTTTGCAAGCTATAGCGCTACAGTGTGCTACCTTTTTTTCTTGTATGTATATGAGTTGGTGACTCTAGGTTTAGCACCTGTTCACACTGGATCTATGTTTGGATGTGCCGGTCAGTTTTTTGATATGTATTCATTTACCTTCTACCTGAGCACTCCACCTGTTGGTCACAGGCTTTTTAATTACACCAGGTTCATTACCCCTCCACAGAGATGTAGATTTTAGTCTGAAGAGAGGATTCATATGTTCCCATGCAGACAGACTTTTCTAGGTGAGGATTGGCATTAGTTAGGACCTGATATACGAGAAGAGCCTTGACGTGGCTATCAGGCTCACATAATTTGGCCATCTTATGCGCTAAGACTTCTCAATTTTTCATATTTCTAAGGCAGAGATGCAATTCATTTTTCATATTTTCATATTTTCATATTTGTGTTGCAAGCTATAGCGCTACAGTGTGCTACCTTTTTTTCTTGTGTATATGAGTTGGTGACTCTAGGTTTAGCACCTGTTCACACTGGATCTATGTTTGGATGTGCCGGTCAGTTTTTTGATATGTATTCATTTACCTTCTACCTGAGCACTCCACCTGTTGGTCACAGGCTTTTTAATTACACCAGGTTCATTACCCCTCCACAGAGATGTAGATTTTAGTCTGAAGAGAGGATTCATATGTTCCCATGCAGACAGACTTTTCTAGGTGAGGATTGGCATTAGTTAGGACCTGATATACGAGAAGAGCCTTGACGTGGCTATCAGGCTCACATAATTTGGCCATCTTATGCGCTAAGACTTCTCAATTTTTCATATTTCTAAGGCAGAGATGCAATTCATTTTTCATATTTTTCATATTTTCATATTGTGTTGCAAGCTATAGCGCTACAGTGTGCTACCTTTTTTTCTTGTATGTATATGAGTTGGTGACTCTAGGTTTAGCACCTGTTCACACTGGATCTATGTTTGGATGTGCCGGTCAGTTTTTTGATATGTATTCATTTACCTTCTACCTGAGCACTCCACCTGTTGGTCACAGGCTTTTTAATTACACCAGGTTCATTACCCCTCCACAGAGATGTAGATTTTAGTCTGAAGAGAGGATTCATATGTTCCCATGCAGACAGACTTTTCTAGGTGAGGATTGGCATTAGTTAGGACCTGATATACGAGAAGAGCCTTGACGTGGCTATCAGGCTCACATAATTTGGCCATCTTATGCGCTAAGACTTCTCAATTTTTCATATTTCTAAGGCAGAGATGCAATTCATTTTTCATATTTTTCATATTTTCATATTTTGTGTTGCAAGCTATAGCGCTACAGTGTGCTACCTTTTTTTCTTGTATGTATATGAGTTGGTGACTCTAGGTTTAGCACCTGTTCACACTGGATCTATGTTTGGATGTGCCGGTCAGTTTTTTGATATGTATTCATTTACCTTCTACCTGAGCACTCCACCTGTTGGTCACAGGCTTTTTAATTACACCAGGTTCATTACCCCTCCACAGAGATGTAGATTTTAGTCTGAAGAGAGGATTCATATGTTCCCATGCAGACAGACTTTTCTAGGTGAGGATTGGCATTAGTTAGGACCTGATATACGAGAAGAGCCTTGACGTGGCTATCAGGCTCACATAATTTGGCCATCTTATGCGCTAAGACTTCTCAATTTTTCATATTTCTAAGGCAGAGATGCAATTCATTTTTCATATTTTTCATATTTTCATATTTCGTGTTTGCAAGCTATAGCCTACAGTGTGCTACCTTTTTTTCTTGTATGTATATGAGTTGGTGACTCTAGGTTTAGCACCTGTTCACACTGGATCTATGTTTGGATGTGCCGGTCAGTTTTTTGATATGTATTCATTTACCTTCTACCTGAGCACTCCACCTGTTGGTCACAGGCTTTTTAATTACACCAGGTTCATTACCCCTCCACAGAGATGTAGATTTTAGTCTGAAGAGAGGATTCATATGTTCCCATGCAGACAGACTTTTCTAGGTGAGGATTTGCATTAGTTAGGACCTGATATACGAGAAGAGCCTTGACGTGGCTATCAGGCTCACATAATTTGGCCATCTTATGCGCTAAGACTTCTCAATTTTTCATATTTCTAAGGCAGAGATGCAATTCATTTTTCATATTTTTCATATTTTCATATTTCGTGTTTGCAAGCTATAGCGCTACAGTGTGCTACCTTTTTTTCTTGTATGCATATGAGTTGGTGACTCTAGGTTTAGCACCTGTTCACACTGGATCTATGTTTGGATGTGCCGGTCAGTTTTTTGATATGTATTCATTTACCTTCTACCTGAGCACTCCACCTGTTGGTCACAGGCTTTTTAATTACACCAGGTTCATTACCCCTCCACAGAGATGTAGATTTTAGTCTGAAGAGAGGATTCATATGTTCCCATGCAGACAGACTTTTCTAGGTGAGGATTGGCATTAGTTAGGACCTGATATACGAGAAGAGCCTTGACGTGGCTATCAGGCTCACATAATTTGGCCATCTTATGCGCTAAGACTTCTCAATTTTTCATATTTCTAAGGCAGAGATGCAATTCATTTTTCATATTTTTCATATTTTCATATTTCGTGTTTGCAAGCTATAGCGCTACAGTGTGCTACCTTTTTTTCTTGTCTTTAGGACAAAGTCCTTGTTTTCCCCTTCTGTGCATGCCCAGGGTGAGATCTCTCATTGGAGATCAGGGGTCACATGCTCAGGTACTGCAGCAGCTCCTATTGGTCCGCCAGGAAGGTCCTGTGACTACTGGTGTTCTGGAACAGTTTCATTGGCCCTTGTTTCTGGCAGGTCCTGTAGCTGTTACTATAAAAGGGTGGCATGGCTGGGCCGCCATGCGCTAGTATCAATTGCATTATGTGCTTTGCGCCAGTGTGATCATGCACACATGTGGTTAGGGCTCGGCTGAAATAAGCCCCTAGAATACTGGCACCTCCGGTGAGGAGATTTGAGTGTAAGTGGGTAGGGCTTGGCTGAAATAAGCCCCTAGAATACCGGCTTCTCCGTGAGGAGATTGCTTGATTGCGTTGCTGTCTGCGTGATCACGGACTGCTATCCGCACAGCAGTTATCTGTGTATCCCTGTGGTGTTAACAGGACACAGTCTTTTTCTCAGCGGCTCTGTGACACAACAGGGTTCGCTTTATAACGCTGGTTCAGCGCCCTAGCGTTTTACTTTGCGGCTCACTGAAGCTAAGTGAGTTAGCACCTATCGCCATATAGCGCTGTGGCATTACCGTTAGTGGCTCTGGGGTTTAACAGAGTTCGCACTTACTGCCACAGCGCGCTACGGCGTTTATTTTAGCGACTCTGCGGGATAACAGAGTTCGCTACTTTCGCCATCTTACTAGCAGCGGGCTTCGCCTGCACGGTGGACCCCGGGCTGCGAACTCACCTCTCTAATACATCTATTAGGTGCGTTCCGCAGACCCTAACAAGGAGCGATCATAAAAATAAATAATTTTTATTCATACAAAGAACAATTGATAAAAATCAATCAAATTTAATACATAATATGACAAATAATGTAAGGGAAAAGGCAACGTCTAGATCTCATAGAAGTTCAATTAGATTTTTGCATCAGTACAAATGGATATAATCAAATTGATCTCACATTCATGTACAGTACAGGCCAAAAGTTTGGACACACCTCATTCAAAGATTTTTCTGTATTTTCATGACTATGAAAATTGTAGAATCACACTGAAGGCATCAAAACTATGAATTAACACATGTGGAATTATACATTACACTTTACAAAAAAGTTTGAAACAACTGAAAATATGTCTTATATTCTAGGTTCTTCAAAGTAGCCACCTTTTGCTTTGATTACTGCTTTGCATGCAGAAAAGGTGAACGGATGGACTCTACATGCCTAGTTCCCACCGTGAAGCATGGAGGAGGTGGTGTGATGGTGTGGGGGTGCTTTGCTGATGACACTGTTGGGGATTTATTCAAAATTGAAGCGGTGAGCGGTCCAGCTCACCCCAAACCATCTTGATTGGGTTCAGGTCTGGTGACTGTGGAGGTCAGGTCATCTGGCGTAGCACGCCAACACTCTCCTTCTTGGTCAAATAGCCCTTACACAGCCTGGAGGTGTGTTTGGGGTCATTGTCCTGTTGAAAAATAAATGATGGCCAACTAAACGCAAACCGGATGGAATAGCATGCTGCTGCAAGATGTTGTGGTAGCCATGCTGGTTCAGTATGCCTTCAATTTTGAATAAATCCCCAACAGTGTCACCAGCAATGCACCCCCACATCATCATACCACCTCCTCCATGCTTCACGGTGGGAACCAGGCATGTAGAGTCCATCCGTTCACCTTTTCTGCGTGCAAAGCAGTAATCAAAGCAAAAGGTGGCTACTTTGAAGAACCTAGAATATAAGACATATTTTCAGTTGTTTCACACTTTTTTGTAAAGTGTAATGTATAATTCCACATGTGTTAATTCATAGTTTTGATGCCTTCAGTGTGATTCTACAATTTTCATAGTCATGAAAATACAGAAAAATCATTGAATAAGAAGGTGTGTCCAAACTTTTGGTCTGTACTGTATATGTATATACTATTAATCCTATTGCTGAAATATTCATCCAATATACAAATGTTCACAGAAGAAGTGCAATCATCCCATATATATATAAAAAATTCCACGGTGTTTTGATAAAGTGCTTAGTGCATTAAATCAATCCTATATATATAGAAAATATATATCATCAGATAATTCATGCCACCACCATAAATGAACACTGTAGAGTAAGAAATAAAGTGCTTAGTGCTGCTCAGCAAAAATTGAGCATGTAAATAAAGGTATAGCCACTAGTTTATGTTGTCACCATGGTAGATAGCCTCATCGTATATAATCAAACATGCCAGCAATCATGTGTAATATCCCACACACAGCAAACAGTGATGCCAAATGCCAGACCCATAGTGAGAGGTTTATGCCTTGGGATTTAAACATAGTACTCATGGCCATGACAGAAGCCCCTTTTGAGCCCATTTCATCAGCCTCTGTGAAGATACTCTCCCTCGAGGTAGCCTGCTTGGTTGCATTAACATCAGCGTGGAGGTTGAGTGACATCCAGGCGCTTTCTAGACTCCCTCCATATACACAGTCCCAAGTCGATAAGGTAGTGCTTAGGCCGGATCCAGCTTACTGGCCTAAGGTAGCTTCTGGTTTTCAAAGGAAATAGTCCTTCCATCTTTCCTCCCCAACCCCACTAACCAGAAAGAAAGGAAGCTCCATACTCTAGATGTTAGGAGGTGTCTAGAGTACCTGTCGGTCACTGATTCTTGGAAGAGGGACAATGCCTTGTTTGTCTCCTTTCAAGGCACCAGGAAGGGTCTTAGGGTGTCAAAGAGCACGTTGGCTAGGTGGGTTAGGGAGCCTATTTCCCTAGCGTATACGTCAAGTGGCAGATCATCACCGGAAAGGCTGAGGGCACATTCCACTCGATCCATGGCAACCTCGTGGGCAGAGAGGTCGGAAGTCTCCATTGACCAAATAGGTAAGGCGGCCACTTGGTCTTCACCTTCCTCCGTCTACAATCATTATAGGTTGGATTTAGGTGCTTCCTCTGACCTCTCCTTCAGTATAAGGGTACTGCAGGCTGTGATCCCTCCCTAAGTAGCTATTACTTCTCTGTAATTCTCTCGTTGGTGCTGTCATGGGCGTCCGAATAAATTCTTAGTTACTTACCGTTAACGGTATTTTTCGGAGCCCTTAGATTCCTTCCCTTTCACGTTGGGTGTGCAGTTCTTCCTCCTTTAAGGTTCATCTGTGTGAAATAGGTAGAGTATTGTTTCCTGTTCCTGAGGGGCGGATCCCTTCTCTCTTTGGTGCTGCCATGGGCTCCGAAAAATACTGTTAACAGTAAGTAACTAAGACTTTTCCCACAAAAATGTTGCTTTAGTCCCAAATTTTTGCATTTTCAGAAGAATACGAGAAAATTGACCCAAAAATTTGTTGTGATCACTCCTGAGGGCAGTGATACCCCCATATGTGGTCAAAAACTACTTTTGATGCACAGTGCAAAAGCTCAGAAGGGAAGAAGCACCATGTTGAAGTTCTAATTTTGCTGGACTAGTTTGAGTATGCCATGTAATATTGGCAGAGCCCCTGAGATTCAGAACAGCAGAACCCCCCTATAGGAGACCCCATTTTACAAACTGCACCTCTCAATGAATTCATCTACGGGTGTAGTGATCATATTGAAACCACACATGGGTCACAGGAATTTATGCCATTGTGCAGTGGAGAAAAAAAAAATTTTCATCAATTTTTTTAGCCCCAAATTTTACATTTTCAAACTGAGAAATGGTAAATATGGCACCAAAATTTGTCCCACAATTTCTGCTAAATGTGGAATACCTCCTCAAGTGACCCCATTTTAGAATTTATACCTCTTTGGGAATTTATGTGCAGTTGTAGTTACGATTTTGATTATGGGTGTAACATTAAAAATATTTAGAATTGAGAGTCCTCAGTGGTTGATACCTTTTAATGGCTAACTGAACAGATGGTAACAAATTGCAAGCTTTCGAGACGACTCAGGTCTCTTCATCAGGCTAAACTAATACAAAATCTGAAGAATCACATATTTATGCACAACAGATTTTGTATTAGATTAGCCTGATGAAGAGACTTGAGTAGTCTCGAAAGCTTGCAATTTGTTACCATCTGTTCAGTTAGCCATTAAAAGGTATCAACCACTGAGGACTCTCAATTCGAAATATTTTTCTATCTACTGGCTAACACATCTTTCCTATATCAAATTGGAAGTAACATTGTATTGTAGATTGTAAGCTCTCACGAGCAGGGTCGGCTATTTTGCTTTAATTATTGTATTGTTAACGTTGTTACCTATGACTTGTGTTTTGAAACTGTTAAACTGTAAAGCGCTGCGGAATATGTTGGCTCTATATAAATAAAGATATTATTATTATTATTATTAAACATTAAACATTTGTTAAAATATTCAATATAACTTTAGGTATATTTTTATTTAATTTTCAATTTTTAAAATGACCAATAATATCACATACAAGGGACAAATACCACTGCACCATGATCGAATCACATATTACCACCACATACGTCACACAAATAATACCACATACATGGAACAAATACCGCCACACCATGACTGACACCACATAGTGACTGAATACTACAATTCTGATCATTAATAAAAAAAACAATACTAATGCCATTATACACAGGAGATCTGCACTTAGTATATAATGTTCGTTTACAGGTAATACAGTGATCACCGGTGAATTATACACAGGAGCTCTGTATTTTAGTGTCAGTGTACAGGTAATACAGCGATTACCAGTGACGTTAAGCACAGGAGCTCTGTCTATAGTATACAGTGTATAGTGTAATTGTACAGGTAATACAGTGATCACCAGTAACATTATACACAGGAGCTCTGTATACAGCATATAGTGTCAGTGTACAGATAATACAGAGATCACCAGTAACATTATACACAGGTGCTCTGTATATAGTGTCAGTGTACAGGTAATACATGGATCACCAGTGACATTATACACAGGAGCTCTGTATATTGTGTCAGTGTACAGGTAATGCAGTGATCACTAGTGACATTATACACAGGACCTCTGTATATAGTATGCACTATATAGTGTAAGCGTACAGGTAACACAGTGACTCACCGGTGACGTCTCTAGTTGAAGTCCTTCATCTTCACTTTTCTTCTTCATCCAGTTCAGACCGCCACCACTTTTTCCAGCCAGGACTCTTCTCTGCAGAAAATAACACAATTATCTAGAGCATATTACCCAAATTTTCCACCAACCTCTATACTACGCCAGATGAAGAAAAAAGCGACCACAACAGGACTTCTCTCCCCTCACTGAGTACAGTATCCTCAAAAATAATATCCTTTAATTAACCCCTATAGTAATAATATCCAACAATCTGGACCCCATGTGTATTCCCATTCTGGACCTCACGTGTCCACCCATTCTGCCTCATGTCTCTCCATACTGTGCCCCCATGTCTCTCCATATTGCCCCATAGTCATGCATAATAGTATAATGCATCCCATAGTCCTATATAGTAGTATAATGCACCCCATAATATAATGCAGCCCCATAGTAGTATAATGCAGCCCCATAACGCGGCTTAACAAAAAAATAACAAAGTTTCTCCTTACCTGGCTGAGATCCAGCGATGACCTCCTCTCAATAAATCTGAGGCGCGGACCTTCGTTCCAGCGTATGACCGTGACACCATATGTCGGCGACGTGCTCGCTGACATCAGCTGCCGGCCTGTGATTGGCTGGTGCCTGTTAACTGTTGCCGTGCCGTATTGTCTATAACAGACATAGAGCAAGGGCAAATGAGAACATAAATTACATTTTTAGACTGACAATATATTTACAGAGTGGATATTCATGCTGATCTTGGGATTAATAAAAGTATGTATAGGAGGCATAAAAGGACAAAGTGAACAACTTTCACATACATGTGAACCCTTGAGAGAAAAATCTCTAGGCTGGTGGGTGGTAATGCAAAGTGGCTTCTAGTAACATTGTCCTTCAAATTACTGGCTCTTCTACCGTCGGAAGCTGTTTTGAGACAATGTTCCTCATTTGTTCTGCAAGAGGAACTTGAATTTTGTTAAGCAACTTGTGAAAGTTTTCCACTGATTATGAAGATGTGATTGCTGAGTAGAATATCACGTAGTTTCATCTAGGATGTAACAAATCGACCTATCTGTTGATAGGTACAATGGAGAGCTTCACGAAACTCACTTAGGGTATCCTCTGGTCTTATAGTGTTGAGTAAGTTCTTTAGCCTGTAAGTCAGTCAGATTCATTACTAAGTTGACCCTGATGAATTGGCCAAAGGGAATACCTTTGTAAGATGTTAAGGATGAAAGCTGGTGAAATGAAGTAAGCTATTTGTAGAAGATTATCAGAAAAGAGCTGGAATGCATTATGCAATAATCAAAATAACACTTATTGAAAACACTTAAAAAAGCTAAAACATGAGATATGCATCCAATAATTCCTAGGTAAGTATATGTACAAATAATGATCTCATATTACTTTCAAGGCTGTATGATAGATTACAGTAGGTTAGAAAAAGTATGTCATAGTGCAATATCCATTGATTGGTACATCAGAAACATTAATGAAGAATGTCCATAGGCATAATAATAGTCCTCAACACCCATGATGCAGAGGATATGAGTAGATTAGAGGAAAATTAAGGCACTAAGCAGATGAACGTGTAGAGTTCCTACGAAATAGTTAATGGTGCTTGACAACAAAGCTTGATGCAATATGTTGCACAATAAAATAACTAGACACAAAAACATATTCGACCTGAGGAAATTCAGCTGTCCCAACTGCGGTTTGCGTTAGTGTCCTGGAATATAGTCACCTACTACTGTAATCTATCATACAGCCTTGAAAGTATATGAGATATTATTTGTCAGATCTTACCTAGGAAATATGATGTATCTCATGTTTAGCATTTTTAATAAGTGTTTTCAATAAAGTGTTATTTTGATTATTGGCATAATGCTTCCAGCTCTTTTCTGATATATTTATATTATGGGGAGTGCCATTTTTCCTAGGCTCAAATTTCTAGGATATTTTGTATTTGTAGAAGTAGCCTTACGAAAAATGGAAGAAGTCACCTTATTGTCTTGAACTGAAAGCTATACATCCAGAAAGTTCAAACTGGTAGCAATAGTATAGGTGAGGACTATGCTGCAAAAATAAAAGTTCAAGATGGAAATGAACTCGTAACACAGTTCTGGGGGACCAGTCCAAAAGAAGAGTACATCGTCAATGTACCAATTCTATACATGACGTTTAAAGAGATCCAAGGGCTAAATTTGTGTCACTCACACCACCCCAGAAAGAGGTTGGCATAGGAAGGGACACAATGTGCACCCATGACGGTTCCGTATAGTTGTTTGTAATAGGTACGATCGAAAAGGAAATAATTGTGTTTAAGTACAAAGGATAAAAGTTCCAAGAGAAATAAACTATGTAAACTATCAAAATCACCTGATTGTTCCAAGAAGAATTTTGTTGCTTGCAGATCCAACTCGTGTGGTATGCTGGAGTAGTGAGATTCAGCATTGAGTGACAACAACATGGTTCCAAATCGGAGAATGATATTCTTCAGGATCTCCAACAGATGCATTGTGTCCCGAGTTTGGGATTCAATTTGTCTACCGTAGGTTGAAGATAATAATCCAGGTATTCGCCGCGCCTTTGCCCCAGTTTGTAAACTTCTGCATGATAGAGGCTCCCATTTTGCTCTTCTCTACCCAGCACATCTGAGGGTGGAACTCCGAGGAAAGACAATGTTTTTGTTGACCCTAATGAAGCCATGGAGGAGGTGAAGCGCTCCTCCCGAGCCTCTTCTCCGGCCACTTGATTTCAATTTCATGGTTATTGTAATTTTTTTTTTCTAGCTGATAGCCATGTTACATCTCTTTTATTATTTATTATATATATATATATATATATATACCTGCATGACTAATCTTTTGGTTTCTGCTTAATGCACGTTGTTTGCTATTTTCTACTGCATTATGATTATGGGAGGTCTTATTCATAATGGAGGCTTTCCATGAGTTTGGGTTTTCCATGAGTTTCTCGGGATTCCGCATAAATTTTAACAAATCTAAGGCTTTACCGATCTTCATGGATGATCGACAAAAGTGGCCCTTCCCTTTTCCATTTCAGTGGGGGCATGTTTCTTTGCGATATCTTGGTATTCATCTACCCTCCAACCCACATACTATTTACCAACTTAATTTCCGACCTTTAATATCTGCCATTACTCGGGAAATACAATCTTGGACGTCTTTTAAATTATCTTTCGCGGGTAAAGCTCACCTTATTAAATGGCTTCCTTTCCTAAAATACTCTTTCCTTTACAAACGCTACTATTCTATTATCTAAAGCGGACGATCAACTCCTAAGTAAGATTTTTCGACAATTTATATGGGGCTCGAGGGGGAGATCTAGGATCAGTATTTTTAAATTGCAATCTTTGGGGGCCTCAATTTTCCAAATTTAAGATTGTATAGCGTTGCAGCCATTTTCAGCCATTTTCAGACATTCTCTTGATTGGATTTGGGCCCATACTAAATTTACCAACACCCCATTAGATGAAGCAATGTCTGGATCGATCAGTCTTCCTGCCTTACTACATTTACTAGATAAATAAATAGAGTTCCCACTGCATTCAGGGATAATCCTCTGCTATGGTCCGTGGTATTGGCATGGCGTCATGCTAGAAGGATCAGCGGACTGGACCCTTATACCTGAGTTTTTCTTCCCTTTCAAGGTAACCCTTTTTTTTGGAAGGCAGACCACCCCCAATTTACCGAGTGCTGAGGGAGAGAGGGTGCAGACTGGTCTGCGATCTTCTGACAACTGCTCAGTGTCCTCTTCCTCTGGAGGATATTTTCTCCAAATATTCAATCTTAGTGGGTAATATTTTTATTACTACTCAGATTAAGCATTATGTTGACTCGGTCTTCCGAGGCATACCAGACAGTGTCAGAACTTGTCCTCTCCATCTGATCTCCCTTGGTGCTCGTGCAGGAGTTTATTCGCTGAGTCTTATCTATAAATCAATCAAACCTTCTATTTCATGGTCAGATTCTTCACCAGGCCCGGGCAGATGGGTATCACAACTATCTAATTATAGACTGATCTTTTGAAAGCCACTCTACATTTAAACTCTTTGCCATATGACAGCTACTCAACTATGGCCCTCATGATTTTCCATAGGGCTTACATCTCCCCGGAGGTCAAAGCTAGGATGTCTCTCTCGGCTAATCCCTCTTGTCCCAAATGTTTACACTCTCCAGCTGACATCTTTCATTGTCTCTGGGATTGTCCGAGGATACAGGAGGTTTGGGATATGCTTCTTCGCCATCTCACCAACACCTTCAACATTCGTTTTACATTATCTCCGGAATGGGCGTTATTTAATATTCTCCCACGGGATCATCTGCTCAGACTCTGCTCAGCACGACGTGTTTTAACTATTTGGGCGGCGGCTACCCGCAAGAGTATTCTGCATTTGTGGGCACAGGACGCAACCCCTTCACTAAATCTAATTTCTTCGAAGGTAACATATTTGTTTAAAATGGATTAGATTGAGTCCATACTTCATAAGAAAAGTCATATGGAACGTTTTTTCCTCACATGGTCCTCCTTTATTGATCTGCAGCCACTATCGGTGCTGACTATTATACTGAATAACCCCGTCTTCTTTTGAATCTTTCAAGCTACACTTTTTGTATATTATGTCCTTCTTTGTCTTTATATGCTATGTATGTTACTGATTCCTATTTTGTTTGCAGACGGTTATAAATAAATATTAAAAAAAAAATAATAATACAGGTATTCACATGTCCGTTCACTAAGGCCACCGATTCCAGCCACGATGGGTCTGCCAGTAAGA
Source organism: Oophaga sylvatica (assembly GCA_033576555.1). Classification (NCBI taxonomy): domain Eukaryota; kingdom Metazoa; phylum Chordata; class Amphibia; order Anura; family Dendrobatidae; genus Oophaga; species Oophaga sylvatica. The sequence goes on along the minus strand of JARQOD010000003.1, from coordinate 272,395,876 downwards.
TTAGATAAAGACTTGTGAACTTAAGGTAAAAAGTAGGAATGACAGGTTTAGGGATGATTACAAAATCACCTTTATTGATGGTCCCTGGTGAAACCAATTTCTTCTTTAAGGGGACTGATAGAGGTGAGAGAAGAACAAATATACCATATTTTTTGGACTATAAGACCCACCAGACCATAAGACGCACCTAAGTTTTGGAGGAAGAAAATAGAAAAAGAAATTGAAGCAAAACATGTGGTCAATTCTGTACTAATAGCCCCTATCCTGGTATATATATTTGTAACCAATCCAGGTATACATGATCACCTCATCACCATCCTGGTATAGAACGCCCCCTCATCCCTATCCTGGTATGCATGGCCCCCTCATCCCTATTCTGGTATGTATGGCCCCTTCATCCCAATCCTGGTATGCATGGCCCCATCTACATCCTGGTATGCATTGCCCCCTCATCCCTATCGTGGTATATATGGTCCCCTCATCCCCATTATAGTATACATGGTCCCCTCATTCCCATCCTGGAATGCATGGCCTCCTCATCCCTATCCTTGTATGCATGGCACCCATCCCTATCCTTGTATGCATGGCACCCATCCCTATCCTGGTATGCATGACCCCCTCATCCCTATCCTGGTATGCATGGCTCCCTCATCCCTATCCTGATATGCATGACCCCCTCATCCCTATATCAATATGTTGGCCTTCTCATCCCTATCCTAGTATGCATGGCCCCCTCATTCCTATCCTGGTATGCATGACCCCCCTCATTCCTTTCCTGGTATGCCTGGCCTCATCCCTATCCTAGTATGCATGGCCCAAGATGCATGAATGATCACAAAACCACATTCCCACCTTTATCCGCCTCTGATGACAAAAGATTTATTTTGACAGAAGGAAGTAATAGCCCTTCTCTGTTCTAGGGTTAAGTGGTTGGACATCATGTACCATCACCTTACTGAAAGTTTGAATAGCAGGTGATATACCTAAAGAGGGAGTGGATTGGGAAGGGAGACGTGATGTGAAGGGACACTACCTGTGTAATTGTTGTTTTCACGTAAAAGGTCAAGTCAATCCTGAAAAGTCCGTTGTTCATCAGCAGGCAAATTATTGAGAAGTGTAGGTTTTTGATGGGGAAATTTGAAAGTCAGATTCCTACAAAACAAATATAAATCTTTGATGAAAGTAAATTTATCTAAAGTCTGCATGGGGAAAAAGTCAAACCTTTCTCCAGGACTGACATCTCCGCTTGAGAAAGTGCATATTCTGAAAGGTTGATAATCCGTATGTCATTAGATTGAACAATAGTGTCACCTAGCATGTTCGTTTGTTCCTGCCCATGTAGTGGTTGTATGATGGGGAGAATGTTCTGTTCCAAAGAGTTCTTTTGTTTCCTTCATTTGCGGCCGCCACGTATGGTGCACCTTCTTAGTTGCCCATGTCTGTTGATAAAAATCAACCCTCCTTAGGATCTTTTCCAATCTTACTTTAAAAAAAATCTGTCCATTTATTGCTCGAATCAGTCCATTTAAATGCTTTGGAGATTTCAAAATCTGTTTGGTCAAAAGTATTTACTTTGAGGTAATACGTTTTGATCTTTACCTTAATCTGGGTTAGAAGGGTCCGATCGTGCTCCATCAGAATAATCTGTGAGCATTATATTAGACCCTTTCACAATTAGCTTTAAAACAAATATCATGTGAAAATCCTTATTATATGAAGTAGAAACATACTGATGGAAAACTGAGGAAATCTGATTCCTCCAAGAAGCTTCTTTTGCCTCAAAATCAAACGGCATATTAAATTGGCTGTAATCAATGGTGGGTGCCATGTCCCATTTGGAAACCCCCTGATGTACCTAAACAGTGGAACCCCCCAATTCTAACTCCAACCCTCACACAGCCCTAATCCCAACCCTAACCCCTAACCTTAATTCCAACCCTAACCATAGCACTAACCACAAACCTAACCCCAACACCACAACCCTAATCCCAACACCACGACCCTACTACAACCCTAACCCCAACTCTTACCCTAACCCTAGCCCAATCCTAACCCTAGCTCCAACCCTAACTCTAGCCCAACCCTAACCCTAGGTCTAGCCCCAACCCTAACCCTATGTGAAAAAGCAAGGTAGATAAGTATAGGAGAACTAAAATATAACTTTAAATAATCCAAGATAAGAGATATGACCCTAAGGGTTCAAACTTTATAAAAGACAAAACACTATAATACCACACACAAAGAAGTCACATAGACAAAACACTTGAAATAGTGATAATATATAAATAAAAATGGTAGAATAATGAGATAATGGTATTACCCCTAATCAACTTAAACAACCAATGGGCATGATCCCTTATTTGAAAACAATAGATCATATAATCATTGCCCTGGTAAGTGATCAAATATAAAGAGGAACAGTCTCACCCAATGCTGTTCTTCATTCAACCAGATTCCATTTCAGGAAGAAAAACTTGTGAGGTCCTTTTAAGACGATGGGGAGGCCCTTGTATATGTCCATGCATTACCTCATCAAAATGGACCAGTCACAGATGTCCCCACAGCTCAGCTTCCGATGCGTTTCTCCAGTCAATTCATCAGGGGAGGTATAGACTGTTAGTTAAAAGATAGAACAAATGGGGATTTGGAGTGTGAATCCATCACTCATGTAGGAAATAAAGGTCTGGTCTACCGGGTCAGAAAACATGTGTTGTTTAAATGGTTTCCGGGTGCAGGATAAATCGTCACTTCTGGTGTGCATTTATGTGGTACGCACATGGTGGAACGCTAAAGTCACTTCTGGTGTCGGCGTAATTTCCGGCCGCCTGTATTGAGTTTGTTCTACGTGACATCCTGTGCGCAGGAACGTGGAAAGCATGAAGTGAAACGCATAGGCCATTTCCGTTTTAGCGCTCCAAAAAATAGAATGCAAAACAATTGCATATGACGTTAATGTAAGGTAATTATGCATATTAATGTGATTACCCCATGTAATAAAAAGCGCAGACGGAGGCACGGGGGTCACGGATTATGATCCCACCGCTGTCACCAAATGAGATGAAAAAACATCAGACAAGTCTATTGACCTTACACTTTTCCGCAGGGGCGCTTATTTTAGTTATCCCTCTGCTGCCACCAATGTGTCACCAACTGCAGGGATTTATGTATATCCCACTTTCCAGTTCCGCTTAGGAACTCGCAGCTCTCCGGCGCCCCCTTTACCCTCAGGTCAGTCAAGGAACTGCACCTAAGATAATTAGTCACCGGACGAGCCTGCTTGGATGTGTACTGGCTATTAGGCACGCTGCAACAAGGGAATTATAACTGCTCCTAGCCGCAGCCAGGCAATACACTTATTAAACCCGCTCCGTCACTGCCAGCTATACCCAATCCACAGCACACACTTGTTGCCACGAGCCTCTGGTTCTAGAATGTGGGGCAGAGACCACCCCAATTTAATAGCGTAATTCACTTCGGAAGACATGACAGTACGTTATAGAGCAAGGAGAAATGGAACTAGTAATTTTATACATTTTACTCCAAAAAGGTAGGCAGCGTTTACAAAAGGTCTAAAAGATTTTACAGTATGAGACAATTACAGTATGTACAAGACGATTACGAAATAAAAGGTATTAAAGGAAGAAAAACTCACAGTTGTTTAGATCATTTCAGGCAAACCATGCGGTTGGGGGATGGGTGACATGTCATAGTGCATCACACAGCTTCACTCCATCAGGTTTCCAGGGCAAGAGACAGTGCCAACTTAGCTCCCACAACCTTATACCCCACTGGTCGTAACATCACTAAATGGGCGGAGTTATGGAAGCACTCCTCTTTTCTCAAAAGGAACATTTTTCTACAAAACTTCTGAATTACATAACTCAGAGATGGAACCTCCTCGATGGACCCGCCGGCTTTGGCTTGGGCCAGCATGTCCAGGAGGGGGTCTTCCTCCCCGTCCTCGGGCAGGTTGCAGACCAGTAGGACATAGGCTTCACGTTCGTGATGAGCCTTCATCATATTGATGTGAAAGGCCTTGTGGCTTCCCCTTAGCGGGGTCAAGAGTGACCACGTAGGTGACTGGGTTGAGCTGTTGGTGCACAACGTACGGGCCTTCGTAGGCTGGCTGAAGCTTATCCTTTGGTACGGGGACCAGTATCCACACCTTTTGACCCATCTGGTAGGTCCACTCCCGGGCATTCTGGTCGTACCAGTGCTTCTGGTCAGCCAGAGCCTGCGTCATGTTGTCATGCATCAACTGCGTCAAGGTCTGCATTTTGTCGCGGAAGCGCATGACATACTCTACCATGGATACTTCAGAAGAGTTCGGCTCATCTTCCCAGGATTCCCTTACCAACCCAAGGGGTCCCCGGACTCGCCTGTCATACAGGAGGTCGAAGGGGGAGAACCCCGTCGAGGCCTCTGGAACCGCTCAGTAAGCAAATAGCAGGTGTGGGAGGTACCTCTCCCAGTCGCATCCTTGGGTCTCAACCAGCATGCGGAGCATCTGTTTGAGGGTACCGTTGAAACGCTCAAGCAAGCCATTGGTCTGTGGGTGATATGCACTCGATACCAGACGCTTAACCTGCATTTTCTTACAGAGAGCCTCCATTAGGCAAGACATGAATTGGGTCCCTTGATCGGTAAGCATCTCCCTGGGAAATCCTACCTGTGAAAAGATGGTCACCAGTGCATCCACCACCTTATCCGCCCTGGTTGATGACAGAGTCACTGCCTCCGGTATCGGGTAGCGTAGTCTACCACAGTGAGGATGTATTGCTTTCCAGAGCTGCTGGGGACGGCCATCGGGCCCACAATGTCCACCGCGATTCTCTGGAAAGGCTCCTCTATCACTGGCAAAGGGATCAGAGGAGCCTTAAGAGCAGGCCCCGCCTTCCCCACTCTTTGGCAGGTGATACAGGAGCGGCAGTGGTTTGTCCATCTATCCCCATCTTGGGCCAATAGAAGTGTTGAGACAGCCGAGCCTTAGTTTTGCTGATCCCAAGTGTCCAGCAAGTGGAATTTCATGGGCAATCCGCAACAACTCACCCCTAAACTGATACGGGACGACCAGCTGTCTTTCTCTCAACCACTCCTTTTGGGAATTTCCGGGTACTGTCCCCCAGTACAACCTTCCTCGTTCCCAGAACACCCTCTCCTTATCAGTCACAGAGGTGCACATCTCGGCGAGGTGTCTCAATTTCTCAAGGCTCACATCTGAGCGCAGAGCGGCCTGGAACTCCTGGCTGGAGACAGCCAGAAGTGACGTCAAGGTCCCTTCCTCACGGGAACCCTCTACAGTCATGGCCAAAAGTTTTGAGAATGACACAAATATTACGTTTTACAAAGTCTACTGCTTCACTTTTTCTAATGGCAATTTGCATATACTCCAGAATGTTATAAAGAATGATCAGCTTAACAGCAATTACTTGCAAAGTCAATATTTGGCTAGAAAATGAACTTTATCCCCCAAAACACATTTCAACATCATTGCAGCCCTGCCTTAAAAGGACCAGCTAACCTCTTTTCAGTGATTGCTCCATGAACACAGGTGTGGGTGTTGATGAGGACATGGCCGGAGATCAATCTGTCATGATTAAGTAAGAATGACACCACTGGACACTTTAAAGGAGGCTGGTGCTTGGCATCATTGTTTCTCTTCTGTTAACCATGGTTATCTCTAAAGAAACACGTGCAGTCAACATTGCAATGCACAAAAATGGCCTAACAGGGAAGAGTATCACAGCTAGAAAGATTGCACCTCAGTCAACAATCTATCGCATCATCAAGAACTTCAAAGAGAGAGGTTCCATTGTTGCCAAAAAGGCTTCAGGGCGCCCAAAAAAGACCAACAAGCGCCAGGACCGTCTCTTAAAAGTGTTTCAGCTGCGGGATCGGGCTACCAGCAGTGCAGAGCTTGCTCAGGAATGGCAGCAGGCAGGTGTGAGTGCATCTGCACGCACTGTGAGGCGGAGACTCTTGGAGCAAGGCCTGGTCTCAAGGAGGGCAGCAAAGAAGCCACTTCTTTCCAGAAAAAACATCATGGACAGACTGATATTCTGCAAAAGGTACAGGCAGTGGACTGCTGAGGACTGGGGTAAAGTTATTTTCTCTGATGAATCCCCTTTTCGATTGTTTGGGACATCAGGAAAACGCCTCATTCGGAGAAGACAAGGTGAGCGCTACCACCAGTCTTGTCTCATGCCAACTGTTAAGCATCCTGAAACCATTCATGTGTGGGGTTGCTTCTCAGCCAAGGGAATCGGCTCTCTCACAGTCTTGCCTAAAAACACAGCCATGAATAAAGAATGGTACCAGAATGTCCTCCAAGAGCAACTTCTCCCAACCCTCCAAGAGGAGTTTGGCGATCAACAATGCCTTTTCCAGCATGATGGAGCACCTTGCCATAAAGCAAAGGTGATAACTAAATGGCTCAGGGAACAAAACATAGAGATTTTGGGTCCATGGCCTGGAAACTCCCCAGATCTTAATCCCATTGAGAACTTGTGGTCAATTATCAAGAGACGGGTGGACAAACAAAAACCTAAAAATTCTGACAAAATGAAAGCATTGATTGTGCAAGAATGGACTGCTATCAGTCAGGATTTGGTCCAGAAGTTGATTGAGAGCATGCCAGGGAGAATTGCAGAGGTCCTGAAGAAGAAGGGTCAACTCTGCAAATATTGACTTGCTGCATTAACTCATTCTAACTGTCAATATAAGCTTTTGTTACTCATATGTTTGCAATTATTATATTTCTGTCTGTGATAAAAACATCTGTCAAACACACATAAAAACCAGAGGGCAGCAGATCATGTGAAAATATAATATTTGTGTCATTCTCAAAACTTTTGGCCATGACTGTAGGACCTGCTCTGGGTCCATCCCTGGTTCAGTCAACCCTCTGACTGAGGAGTGTCCGGAAGGCAGGGCGTTACCTTCGTTCCGGGCACTCTGCGGGTAACAGCGGCTTCATAGGCTGTCTCCCCGGAGTTTTCCACAAACCCATCAACTGGCTCTACCTCCCCATCCACCCAAACACTTCAAGAGCAGTGCTACTTATGGACCAGTTACCTTCTTCGGTGGCACTGGTCAGTTGCATGGCATCACCTTCCTCATGGTTCTCATGCACCTTCCCATTTCCTTTAGCACCGTCGCTTGCTCCGGCTAGGGGTTCCTCAGCCGTCTCACCCTGCAGAGTGACATGGCTGAGCACTCCTGCACCTGTGGATACATCAACCTTTTCATAAAAATGGTTATCAGGTACAGCTGGCACATTAACCTCATTCCTATGGGAAAAATAGTTATCAGGTAAAACATGCAATTTCATATAATCAATGGCATTCACATTACCCTTAGTATCAGATTGGGGAGGGGTGTCAGTGACATAGTACGCAACCATCCTCCCCAAATCAGTCCCCAACAAAACGTCGGTGGGCAAGTTTTCAGACAACCCCACCTCCTTTACCCCGCTCCCATTACCGGGCCATCGGCAAGGGACAGCAGACGCCCCCAATCCGGTGACAGTCAGGGTTTTCCCCCGAATCATCTCGTCAGGGGCCGCCAGTTCAGGTCGGAAGAGGGTCCGGTCAGCCCCGTGTCCTTGAGGCCTGTAGCGAGACGGGCCCCCACACGGACGTGCTGCACTTTGTAATCGACCCTTCCAACCACCCCACCCACCAAAAGAACTGCTGCATTAGGCCCAGAGGCCATAGCTGGGTGTTCTGCTTCTCTGAACAGGTGGCGCGAATGTGTCCCATCCGTTTGCAGGAAAAACACTGGTGAGGGTCTGCTGTAGGCCTGACATTGGCAAATAGGACAAAGCCTCCGGTTGTGTCAGCTGGCAGGGGCACTGTGGTTGGTTGCAGGCTTACCCCCTTTTCAGCTGGCAGTGACTGGCTTCCGCACCTCTGCTTTACGGTTGGCCTCGTAGGTGTCGGCGATCTGCGCTGCTTTGTCCGCATCCTTTGGCTCTTGGTCCAGCACGAACTGGCGGACCTCAGCTTGGCAAAGATGTAGGAACTGGTCTTTGATCATCAGGTCCCTCAGATGCTCAAAGGTGGTCGCTGACAGTCCTTGCATCCACTAGTCAAAGTGGGTCCTGAGTCCATGCACCACATCGCTGTAACTGTCATGTGGGCCACGTTGGAGGTTACGGAACTTCTCTCGGTTTTACCTCAGGGGTTAGCCTGTATTTGGTGATCAGGGCCTGCTTGATGGCCTCGGATTCTTCTGGAGCCAGCGCTTAGAAAATTCACTGGTTGTTGATTTTACTGATGGACATGCAGCTATGGAAATTTCATACTCATAACATAAGTGGGAGGCAAGTTATGCCCTAATGGTTAGATTCTAAATCAATGCTATCTGAGACACAGCACTCATGGTTCTTATACAAAGAACTGCTCTCTCCTAATCAGCACATTCCTTAGGGAGGGGTGAGAGGTTTAGTGTAAAGGGTATGCCACACTAAACAATATCGCTAACGAGATCGCTAAAAAACGTCACTATTTAGCGATCCCGTTAGCGATATTGTTCAGTGCGGCAGCTTCCAGCGACGAGCTTCCTGCTGTGATCTCGCTCGTCGCTGGAATCGCTCCGGACCCTATTTTCTCGTCGGCGCTCCCGCTGGTAAGTATCTTATCGCTGTGTGGCACCTTTTCTTAGCGATTTAGCGGTACTTTTGTACCGCTAAAGTCGTTAAGAAGATCGCTAACGGCGATAGCGTCGTTAACTATATCGCTAAATGCGGCAGCATTTAGCGATATAGAAACAATCCCGCTAGCGATCTCATTAGTATGCAACGCTAACGAGATCGCTAGCGGGATTGCTTAGTGTGGCAGTACCTTTACATGCAGAGGAGAGAAGTGAGCTCCTTGGAATAGCTAGCAACTGCCGACAAAAGAGGAAGAAAGGGGGGTCAGACCCTCACAGCCTGCATTGCAGAACTCACTGTGTGTGGAGAGTTCTGGAAGAAACTTTGAAGGTGGGCCAAAATGGGTTATCATTACACCCCATAAATGACCGGTTTACACTTAAATCCTCACAATCAAATAATAAAAGGGTAGCAACTTTCGCAAAAATAAAGGCATAGTCACGATGTCTAGGAATCAATGACAAAAGATCCTACAACCCCTTATAAAGATGGAGAATCAAGAAAAATGGCATTTAAAGGAAAAGAGGACAAAAAAAAAAAACTAAATACCAGATAAATTCTCAATATTAAATGTTTTATATCAGTATTCCAGATACTAATAAGAGTAGTTGCTAAGCTGATTCAAACTCCAGAAGGACAGAGGGTCAAAGGTGCATCAGATTAACTGCGGGAGGGAGCACACTGGAGACCATGGTGGGAAAAAGGGGGAAATTTATCCTATTATTCCCTAGTTTCAAGCTCAATCTGTTTGCTACCTAGTAGTGTGGGTAGGCACTCTAATGGATAGCTTACAAGATGTGGTTTCTCCACTCAACGGTGGCTTACCCTATGTAAATTCTAGTAAACCTTAGAATGATCCATTTCTATAGAAAAACTAGTAGGGAAAGTTAGATAGAAGTTATAATGGCATAAAAGAAAGGAAAATTGGACTTTTTAACAACAATACTAAATGGAATCAGAGGATACCAACAGGGGTGACCTAAATCCTTAAAACTGTTAACCTACCTAAGAGTGGAGGTTGGCACCCTAAGGGGGAAACAAAAAGGGTGCCCCCACCCCGTAATGGCTCTCCCTATTTGACCCTATCATAGAAAACAATTAAAAGTGAGGGTCTCATTGAGTCCCAGGGGCGCTTGTGTTTTCAGACGATAGATCCATTTCGTCTCACTCTGCTGTATCTTCTGATTCCAATTGCCACCTCGCTTAGAAGCATCTATCTTGTCGATTCCCATGAATCTAAGATCCGAGGGGTCCCAATTGTGATTGCTGTTCATATGCTTAGCAAGGGGTGTATCTCTCTTTAGGGCAATATCCCTCAAATGTTCCCCCACTCGCCATCTAAATTCACGTATGGTTTTCCCCAAATATTCCAAACTGCATGGGCAGATAGCTCTATAAATAACCCCTTTTGAGCGACAGTTGATAAAGTGATATATTTGAAATTCCTGATTTGTGACACCACTTTTAAAGTGTCGTCTGGTGGATATAACCGGGCATGCTATACAACCACTATAATTTGTAGCATCCCTTAAGATTGCTACCAAGATTGCTAACAAGCCAGGTTCCTGTCTTGGAGGAGCATAATGACTGTGTACGACTCTATCACCTATCGATCTTCCTTTCTGGAAGGTAATTTTCGGATAGGGACCCACCAGGTCCCCAATATATCCATCCATCCGCAAAATTGGCCAATGTTTTTTTTTTTTTAGAATTGACCGAACCTCTTGTGCACCGTTGTTGTACATGGTTATATGACGACGTGTAGGCGATTCCTCTTTTTGTTGTTTTGGTATTAACAATTGTGATTTATTGATCTTTTTGGAATAGGAATTATGTCGATCTGTTTTCTCTTTTGCCAACCCAGAGGGAACAGCATAGTAAATTTGAAAAAAAGGATGATAAATCTGATACAGATGATAGAAGGCGTGGAGCCCTTAAATCTTGTAATAACTGACTACAGGCATTTTCTATTTATTCTGCTGTACTCGTTGAGAAATTCTAAAATTTGTGCAGCCATTTTTTTCAGCATATCAACATAATTCTAGAAGCTTATCGTAATTTTGGAGGCATGGCCTTGCTCAATTACAATGAAGCTTTTAGACTGAAATTGACGGCTCATTCACACGTTACATGGGGTTTTATTCTGCCCATTTATGTTCAGTAAGAGAGGGTATTTGTAGTTTGACACTCGTTACAAGAGCGGTTTTACTAGAGAAAGGACAGTATGTAGCCCTCAAAGGACTTTTCTTTTAATGGTGCACCAGTTCCTGCTCACACTCATCTTCCATCTCCAAATTATCATCTCAGAGGATGTCGTCCATATCAGTCACAAGCTGGGAGCATTGCAGCCCTGCCTCGGTCAAGTGGCAACAGGCTCTGCTGAAACGCATTTCATTAGGTAACAAACAGCAACCTGCCATAGAGTTGTGGAAAGGTATAACACACCAAAGAGATCTGTGGCTCTCACAGCTGAACCTATGGTCATGTGTAATAATGGCGGTAACCTGGTGGCTGCTCTGAAGCTTGGCAAGCTTGCTCATGAGCCATGCCTGGCCCACGTGCTCAACTTAGTGGTTCATCAGTTTCTGAAAACCTACCTAGATTTGCTTGAGCTATTTGTGAAGGTACGCCACGTGCGTACACATTTCCGCAAGTCACTTTGAGCTGCCGCCGGTCTGGCAGTGCTGCAGTAGCGTTTGCAAGTGCCAGCTCACCAACTTGTGTGTGATGTATGTGATGTGATGATGCGCTGGAACTCCACATTACACATGTTGGCAAGACTTTGTGGGCAGCAACGGGCAGTAGTTTAATACCAGCTTCAACATGCCCATGGGTGTTCTGCTCAGCCTTTCACATAACAACTGCAAGTGGGCATGGATGTCTGACATATGTGAGGTTCTACAAAACTTTGACGAATCAACCAAGATGGTGAACTGCAATGACGTAATAATCAGCGTAACTGTCATGATCCTATGGTAGGACTTGGATCTGCACATCACGGTTTAATATTTGTGGCCTCTTTCTGGATCGGGGAGGGCTTTGTATAGCCCTGGGAAGCTCTAATCCCTGTCAGTTAAACTTGTGCCCTCGGCTGAGTGGTTTGACTATTGTGCTTGTGCCTTGTGTTTGCTCTTTGTCCGATTCGCTGGTTCTGATCCTGTCTGTCCTCCCGTCTTGGTTTGTGCCTCGTGATTCTGTACTGATTACTGTCTGCCTGGTTACTGATTCTTGCTTTGTCCTGACTGCTCGCTTTGCCTGTCCCTCTTGTACCTCGCCCGCGCTCCACGGTTCCGACCCCTGGCCTGTATCTGTCTCCTCTGCTGTTATTCCCTTCGGTACCATTACTGCCCGCTTGGTTACCACCTGGGCTTGGCTGAGTATCGCGTCAGACTCTGCCCCATTCCTTCCTCCTGCTGTCACGTGCCGCAGGTACTGTTACCCAGTGGTTGCGCTCTGTCCAGGTTACCCTGCCGGGACCACCGGACCCCGATCATCTTAAAGGCATACCCGGATTCGTGCACGGATTGCACATTCCGGTTAGTGCCTGCAACAGTAACCATCCAGCTTCTGTGTCTACTCAAACGTTCGCTACTCACAACTAGAGTGGAAGCTTTGCATGTGGACCAGGTGGACATGGAAGAAAGTACACAGGGTGATTTTACCCAGCCTCATCTCATCTTCTCAGCACAGATTTGGCGATAATTACGATGCGGAGGCTGAAGAAGAGGAACAAGAGATGGTTGCCTGCGCTACAGAGGGTACTACCAAACCAGCTTCATCTCATATGTTCAGCATAGATGGGCTGAAGAGAAGGAGGAGAGGGAGGAGATGAACAACGCCTGGATTGACCCAAAATTCTCAACCGGACCAGATGACAGCAGCAGAACATAAAGGCAAATAAAATGTTCCTTTTTTTTTTTTTTTAAACCAACTTTTTATTGATTTTCTTGCATACAATATACAAATTGTATAATAGAAAGGATAAGTATTAGCATATAAAAATATATCAAACATCGGACTAACTATCAAGGAATCTCACTAAATTCACAAAATCCTTCCAGTTTGCCTCTATCACCTCCTCCTCCACCTTATATAGTCTTCCACAATCCCACTCTCCTAACCCTGTAGTGTGGGCTATATATTTAGGACTAGTCTAAGGGCCGCACGCAGTGAGGGGCGCATGTATCACAGAAAGCAAAGCATCACAGAAATAAGCATCGTGTAAACGGCAGTTATCCATGGCAAGGAATTAACATTCATCTTCTCTCTTCACACAGGTATGCAATGCATTCATTGGAAGCAAACAGCTGAATGATACAATCCCTACCTCTGCTATCTGTCTTGTATGCCGCAATATATATTAATGGTATGCAATGCATTCATTGGAAGCAAACAGCTGAATGATACAATCCCTACCTCTGCTATCTGTCTTTATGCCGCAATATATATTAATGGTATGCACTCCATACTTCTGCTTGCTGCCAACCACTGCTTTACCATCTTGCAACATAGTTTAATGTACCTGGTAAACCTTTGATATAATTCATTTTTGCACTGTGTTTAAAATACTTACTGCTTCATATCCAGTGACTTGGGCCCTCTAGATCTTATCAGTGGAAGGTGCTAAAGCATATAGATGTTGCCAGTTGCCTTTGATGATCTAACCACTCCCTGGTGTGCTGCCCCAGCTGCCAAATTATCCCAAAGCAGCTCCCACAATCCCACTCTCCTAACCCTGTAGTGTGGGCTATATATTTAGGACTAGTCTAAGGGCACACGCAGCGAGGGGGCGCACGCATCACAGAAAGCAAAGCATCACAGAAGATAAGCATCGTGTAAACGGCAGTTATCCATGGCAGTTAATCAGGGCTGGAATCAGGTACCCCACACTTTGCTTTCTTTTTAATTATGTACTTTACCTCTATCCTCCTGTGTTCCCTTGCCATCTACATTCACCGCCCCATCCCCCCTCCATCACGACTCATACACATCAGCCCCTCCATACTTCCCTCTCCCATGTACAGTTCCCATGCACTCCTCACCTTCCTGAGAAACCTCAGCCCATCTTGCCCAAACACATCACAGAAAAAACCTACTTACAACTCCAACAACTACCTGTTCTTTATCTTTCTACTCCTACTGATTTCAGGGGACATCTCCCCCAACCCTGGTCCACAATCCCCCAACCTCAATCCCTACACTACCTCATATCGAAACCATAATAATCTTTTTAATATTACTTGCACTCCCTCATCTCCTTCTTTCAATTGTGCCCTCTGGAATCCAAAGTCTGCATGCAACAAGCTATCCTTCCTGCACAACTACTTTCTGAACAATTCTCTTCATCTGTTGGCCCTCACTGAAACCTGGATTCAGGATTCTGACATGGTCTCCCCTGCTGCCATTTCCTATGGTGGCTTACAGTTCTCCCATTCCCCGGGTGGAGTTGGCATACTCCTGTCCCCACAATGCACTTTCCAGTTCATCCCCCCAATTCCATCACTCTTATTCCCTTCTTTTGAGGTCCACACCATCAGGCTCTTCCATCCCCTCTCCCTCAGAGTAGCGTCATATATCGGCCCCCAGGCTCGCCCACCCAGTTCCTTGACCACTTCTCAGCCTGGCTGCCGCACTTCATGTCCTCAGAACTACCAACCCTTATCCTTGGAGACTTCAACATCCCCATTAACAGTCCTACTTCCACATCTGCATCTCAGCTTCTATCACTAACCACTTCTCTAGGCCTCTCACAGCTTTCAACCTCTGAGACACACAAGGATGGTAACACCCTTGACCTGGTCTTTGTCCGCCTCTGTTCATTCTCCCACCTAAATAACTCACCGCTTCCACTCTCTGACCACAACATTCTCTCCTTCATCCTCACAAATCCTTGACCACCCCAGCGCACTCCTACCTACCACACATTCAGAAATCTACAAGCCATTAACCCTCAGACACTTTCAGACTCCCTACACTCATCACTGTCCCCAATCTCCTCTTTTTCTTGTCCTAATCTGGCTGTTCATCACTACAATGACACTCTTAGAAGCACCCTTGACCAAGTAGCACCGCTCACCCTCAGAACTTCCAAACACACAGTAAAACAGCCCTGGCTCACATTGCAAACTCAACTTCTTCAGCGATGCTCTAGGAGTGCTGAACGCCTTTGGAGAAAAACCCGCACACCAGTAGACTTCATCCACTTTAAATTCATGTTAAGAACTTATAATGCTGCCCTTCACCTCGCCAAACAGACCTACTTCACCACCCTGAACTCCTCACTAGCCGACAACCCCAAGAAACTTTTTGACACTTTTCACTCCCTCCTCAGGCCAAAAGCACAAGCCCCTATCACAGACATTTGTGCTGATGACCTGGCCTCCCACTTTATAGAAAAAATAGATACTATCCGTCAGGAAATCTGCTCTCAACCACCAAGTGCTGTGACTCCCATCCCTCCCTGCATTTCCCCTGGCTCAATTTCCACATTTGATCCCATCACAGAAGAAGTCTCCAGACTCCTCTCTTCCTCTCGTCCGACTACATGCACTACCGACCCCATTCCCTCACACCTCCTCCAGTCTCTCTCTCCAGTTGTCACAACTCACCTAACTACAATCTTTAATCTCTCACTCTCCAATGCCATCCTCCTTCAAACATTCCATCATTACTCCACTACTAAAGAAACCCGCTCTCGACCCTTCCTGCACAAACAACTACAGACCGGTCTCCAATCTCCCCTTCATCTCTAAACTTTTGGAGCGCCTAGTCTACTCCCACCTTACCCGTTACCTCTCCACTCACTCCCTCCTAGACCCTTCACAGTCCGGCTTCCGACCCCTACATTCGACTGAAACTGCACTCATCAAAGTGACCATTGACCTTCTGACAGCAAAACGTAACGGTGACCACTCTCTGCTCATTCTTCTCGACCTTTCTGCAGCTTTCGACACGGTTGACCACCGTCTCCTACTGTCTAGGCTCCAGTCACTAGGTATTAAGGACACTATTCTCTCCTGGTTCTCCTCCTATCTTTCTGACCGCTCCTTCAGTGTTTCGTTGTCTGGCTCCACATCATCTCCTCTTCCTCTCACTGTTGGTGTACCCCAGGGCTCAGTCCTTGGCCTCCTTCTCTTCTCTCTCTACACGGCCCCAATTGGACAGACCATCAGTAGATTTGGCTTTCAGTACCATCTTTATGCTGATGACACACAACTATACACGTCATCCCCCAACCTTACCCCCGCTGTACTACAGAACACCACCGACTGTCTGTCCGCAGTCTCCAACATCATGTCCGCTCTCTATCTGAAACTTAACCTTTCCAAAACTGAACTTCTTCTGCTCCCGCCGTCTACTAACCTCCCTAAATCTGACATTTCCCTCTCCGTGGGCGGCACCATAATAACACCCCGGCAGCAGGCTCGCTGGCTGGGTGTTATGTTTGACACCAATCTCTCCTTCACCTCCCATATACAATCTCTTGCCCGCTCTTGCCGCCTACACCTAAAGAACATCTCTAGAATCCGCCCTTTTCTCACCATGGAAACAACAAAAAATCCTCACTGTAGCATTGATCCACTCCCGCCTGGACTACTGCAACGCTCTATTACTTGGCCTCCCCAATACTCGACTATCCCCTCTCCAGTCCATCCTTAATGCAGCAGCCAGGGTCATCCATCTGGCTAATCGGTACTCGGACGCGTCCGCTCTTCGCCAGTCCTTACACTGGCTGCCCATTCATTATAGGATCCAATTCAAAGTACTGGTTCTCACCCACAAAGCTCTCCACAGTGCAGCACCCCCCTACATCTCCTCCCTCATTTCTATCTATCGGCCTAACCGACTGCTGCGCTCTGCAAACGACTTTCGACTAACCTCTGCACTAATCCGTACCTCCCACTCCCGACTCCAAGACTTCTCCCACACTGCGCTAATCCTCTGGAATGCTCTACCCCAAGAAATTAGGACTATCCACAATTTGCAAGGTTTCAGGCGCTCCCTCAAAACACATTTGTTCAGAGCGGCCTATCACATTCACTAATCAAAGTCATTCTATGTGTAAGTGTGTGTGTGTGTAGCCCATTCACTATCTCCATCCATCCCTCACTCCCTCAAGATGGCTGGACCATCATTGTAAATGCACCATTGTATATACACATCTGTACTTTGTATCTCCCCCACCTCATTGTAGATTGTAAGCTCTCACGAGCAGGGTCGTCTTATTTTGCTTTAATTATTGTATTGTTAATGTTGTTACTTATGACTTGTGTTTTGAAACTGTTAAACTGTAAAGCGCTGCGGAATATGTTGGCGCTATATAAATAAAGATTATTATTATTATTATTATTCCTTCCTAATTTTCTTCCTCCCAACCTTCAACAGTTTCCTATGTCTTAAATCCAACCTTACTTAACAACCCAAACCCTTCCCCCCTTCCCTCCCACTCCCCATGCGACTCAGCCTCAGAATCTCCCCTATATTTTCAACTTACTTAGGGATCCTAACAGATCTTCCTTCATGAACCATTCAGTAGATACAAATGTTAACATTATTTGTCTTATTTCATCTCCTGAGCATATACCACTTATGAACTTTCTCCATTTACTGAAAAAAATTGTTGTCGATCTTTCCTAGCTCCTCTCCACCACCACTTTCTCTAGCATGAGCGTTTTTTTCATCTGGTTTATCACCTCTTCTCTCGAGGGAATTTCTCTCACCAACCATTTCTGGAAAATTGCCCTTTTTGGAAGAGAGATGGTATTGTACCCCCTTCTTTATCCCCTCCCTCCTGATGATGATAATGGAATAGCCAAGCCATTGGTTCCAGCTCAATGTTCCTATTCCAGATTGTTCGAACCAACCCCTGAACTTGCTTCCAAAATCCTCAATTTTTCCACACTGCCAAATCCCATGATATAAGTCCGTTCTTTCCATACCACATTTCAGACATTTCATCAGTTTGTCTTGTTGTCTAATATTCAAAAAATTGAAACCATATATAGCCCTATGTCTAAGTCTATATTGAGTGTCTGTCCAGATTTCGTTTACTATCTTTTTCCTCATCTCTATCTACCCTTTCAAGATTTTTTCTTCCCCTTCTTGGTCTCCCAACTGCTTTGCCCATCCCTCTAAAAATTTTCCCTGGCATGTTGGGAACTAATGCTTCTCTCAAATCCCTATAAGACCTGAAATGGTAATCTCACGGATGTCCTTTAATAAAATTGTGTCCAAGTGGTTCACCTCATATTCATTGTTTATGTTGAGTAATTTCCTCATTATCCCATTCTTTATCTGTTCATACTGGAGAGTCTGAAACGGGCGCAAATCATATTTCTCTCTTATTTTATTTCCCCACACGTCATCCATCTCCGCTCTGTATCATGCATCAAGTTCCTTAAAGTCCTTATCCCCTTCTCCCTCCACTCTTTAAACAGGTCATTGTCCCTCCCCTGTGGGAAATCTGGGCTTGCCCAGATGTTAATCAATTTCAAATATTCCATGCTAGCCCAAACTTTTTCCTAACCGCCTTCCAGGTCATAACTGTGTCCCTACATAGCAATGAGTGTTTAAGATTGGGTGGTAAATTTGGTATGGATGTATGTAATATTGATCTCAGGTCCCATGGCTTACAGCATTCAGCTTCTAAAGTCCAATCGGAATGTCTACTTGTTTGTCTAATCCAGTCAATTGCATGTCCCCAAATGCAACCAAATTAAGCCTCTAATGTTGATAGCCTGATCCCCCTCCGTGGGACATTAATTTATTAGCGTTAATCCTCGTTCTCTTTCCCTTCCACAAAAAGTGAGAGAATGCATTCATCAGTCTTTTTATGTCTGTATGTTTGAGAAGTAATGGGATTGTCTGCATGGGGTAAAGGAGCCTAGAAAAGCTCATCATTTGTATCAGATGATTTCTTCCCAAAAGGGTCAGTGGAAGATTAGCCCACCCCTGCAGTTCTTTCTCTATACGTTCGATTAGTGAGGAATAATTTAAGCAATATAAAGCTTTTGGATCCCTCCCCACCAGTACTCCCAAGTATTTTATTGTTTTTCTGGCAATAGGATTGTCACATAATGAGCCTCTTTCTCTCTCTCCTCTCTTTTTTCGCCCAAAAAAGGGTATTTCACATTTATTTTTGTTAAGTCTGAATCCTGCCAATTTCCCGAACCCCTCAATTTGTGCTATAACTTCACTCAGTTGTGTTTTGGGCCTACTCATAAACAGGACAATATCATCAGCAAACAATGCCGAACACAATGCTCTTCCCCCCCACTTTGATCCCTTCAAACCATCGACCATCATTCAAACGTCTGGCCAGTGGTTCAATAGCTAAATTGAATAACAAAGGTGACATCGGGCAACCCTGCCTGGTTCCCTTTAACAAAGGAAACGTTCTTGATAAGAATCCCGGGGTGTTCACCCTAGCATGAGGGTTCACGTACAGCACCTGCACAAAGTTTCTAAAGGCTCCATGCAAACCCACATGATCTAGCACCTGTTCCAGCCATGACCACCTCACATTGTCAAATGCATTTTCCGCATCTAAGGAGACCAAGGCTGGAATTTCTCCCCCTTTCCGCTTAGCTATGTCAATTGCCAACATTACTTTCCTAATGTTTGAAACTGCCGAGCGTCCCTTAATAAATCCCGCCTGGGGGAGATCTATAATCTCTGGCAATATCGATGCCAATTTATTAGCCATCAACTTTGCCAAAACTTTCAGATCCTGGTTGATTAACGAGATAGGCCTATAACTAGTTGGGTCCTCTAAATTCTTTCCTGCTTTAGGGATGAGCTTAATGTATGCTGTATTAAGGGTAGCCGAGACTCGCTCTCCCCCTAAATATCTTGTTAAATAAATCCTTCAATACAGGTAAGATTTGTTCCTTCAAAATCTTGAAGAAACTGCCATTAAACCTGTCTGGCCCCAGGGCTTTCGTTGAACTCATCTCTCATATGACTTCCCCTATTTCTGCCTCCATCACCTCCCCATTCAATATCTGTAGATGCTCCTCCGTAAACCTAGTCATTTGCGTTCCCCTTAACCACTCCTCTCCTTCCCCCCTCTTCGCTAATCCCTTCTCTTTGTATAGATCTGCATAAAAGTCTCCCAGGATATAATTTATTTCCTTCGGATCTGTTGTTTTGTTTCCCATAGCATTCCTCAGTGCCGTTATATGAGTCATTGGTCTCCTTCCCCTTGCCAAGTTTGCCATTAATTTTCCTGCCTTATTCCCATAGCGAGTCAACTCAGCCTCCTGTTGCGTCCTGTACATATTCTCCTTCCTTTCCGGCCAGTTTTCAAAGTCTCCCTTCGCCTCCACCCACTTTGCTTTCGTCACTCTTGATGGTTTTTCCAGAAAGACCGTACAGTATATGCTTCCCTAACTAACCGACTGGCTTCTTGAAATTTTTCTTGCACCTGTCGTTTTGCCTTTGTCGTGTATCCCATCACCTTGCCCCTCAATACTGCCTTGGCCGTCTCCCAAAACAACCCTATCTCTCCTCTATGTTCCTGATTCGTCAGTGTATAGTCCACCCACCACTCTCTCAAAATCCTGTGAAAGTTTTCGTCTGTCGGAAAGAAAGTGGGGAATCGCCAAATATATTCCTGTCCTCTCTGAGCTTTGTCAACTACACTTGCTACCACTGGACTATGGTCTGAAATCACCATATTTTCTATATCAATCTCCTCCACCCTCTGCATCAAAGTCTCACTTGTCAAGAGAAGATCAATGCGTGACCACGAGTCATGCGGGTGTGAGTAGTGCGTAAACTTTCTCTCTTGTGGATGATACATTCTCCAACTGTCGTGTAGGGACGTGGCTTCCAACATCGCTTTTAAAGGTCCCTCCGTATGCCTCCCCTGTTTCCCCTGGCTTCTCTTGTCTTCTTCCTGGGAGACTACAGTGTTAAAATCACCTCCCACCATTTTACACACTTCCTCATCAAGTGATATCCTGTTTGTTATGTTTTCAAAAAAACTTTTTTCCTTGTTGGGAGCGTAAACATTGTGGATACTAAAAGTGCCCTGAGTGCCTGAGATCTTGATATTTAGTTATCTTCCTTCCTCATCTGATTCTTGTGACTCCACCGTGTGTACCAAGCTCTTGTTGATCAGAATGAGCACTCCTGCCTTCCTACCTTGTGATGCCGACCCATACACCTTTCCCACCCACATCTTGTTCATACGGAAGAAATCCTATTTCTGCAAATGTGTCTCCTGTAATAAAGCAATATCAATTTTAAGCCTCTTGAGGTGACATGAAATCATATTTTGTTTGTGTGGAGATCTAAGTCCCTTGACATTCCATGTTACTATCCTAACCATAATACCTTAAAATGGTTGCTCTTTTTCCTGGCCGTGTCGCCGGAACTAGAAAAACTACTTTCCAATTCCCCCACCCCTCCCCCTCAACTGATTGCTTGAAACCACCCTCGTTTTCAACTGTACATAAACATTTTTTCACTTCCATTTTTTCTGAGATGCTTAATTAACCTCCCAAACCACTGCTATAAGTCGAACCCTCTTGATTGACACCCCTTTCCTGTTGTCTCCCTCCTCCCCTCTCATAAACTCCCACCAATTCCGTCCTTTCCCATCATTTTTTGCAGATTTACCATGATATGACACTTCTAGTTAGGAGACAGAGAAAAGCACAAGACATAACAATACGCTTATAACCGTATTTCTCCTCCCAACGGTCCAAAAATTACAGTCTCTGCTTCCTCATCTCAAATCACAAGCGACCGCTTCTTCCTCCTTTCTTCCCAGTTGACGTTGCCGTGTGTCTTTTTTCTTTTGGACTTTCCGCCCTGATGCCCGCTTGACTCCGCTATGATTCTGGATCCAGTCTATCTGAAGATGATCTGATAGAAACGGAGCCTCCTCCATGCGATTCCATGTCAGTCCCCTCTTTTGGGTTCTTGTCCTGTCGCCATGACCTTCCCTCCTGGGTTAACATCCGCTCCGCTTCCAACGGGTCCCGAAAAGGCTGAGTCACTCCATCTGGCCCTCTTACCCTCAATATTGCAGGGTAGAGGAGCTGGAATTTGATGTGTTTGTGGTAAAGAGTTGTGCACACCTGTCTAAAAGCTTTTCATTTCCGGGTGACTTCCGCAGAGTAGTCCCCAAATATTAAGATCTTATGTCCTTGGATACACAGAGGTTACTTTCTGTTCCTGAAGGCCCTCAGGATTTCTTCCTTGTCTTTGTATTCTAGATATTTGACTATGACCTGACGTGATCTGGACCTTACGTCTTGCCTGGATGTATCATCTCTATTGGTCCCTCTCTCCTCCCGTCTCGTCATGGCCCCACTCTGTGGGCTCTTTCCACACGACAGCTGTGTGTTAAGCCCAGGGCCTGTGGAAGCTCTTTCTCACAGATTGCATCCAGCTGGCTTGACATCACTGACTCCGGCAGTCCCACCACTCTCAGATTGCTCCTCCTTGACCTGTTTTCCAGGTCATCAATTTTTTCTTTCATCATCTGGGTGCTCGTGCCTAATTCTTTAAATCTGCTCTCCAGCCGTGCCAGTGTATCTTCAGCGTCGGACACCCTCTGTTCTGCCTCAGCTGTTATGTTTTGGTAGCTGAGGAGGCAGGAGCAAAAAACCGCATAGGCAGCCTAACACCAGAGAGGTTGGAAACTAATAGGTTGCAGACCCCTAAACTAACCGCACAACTAGAAGCAGCCGTGGAGCGTACCTACGGTGGTCCTAGAGCCTCGGCACAGCCGGAGAGATAGCTATCCCTGAAGATGGAAAGAGGAAAGCTAACTGCCCCGGAGTAGACTCCAAAAGAGTAGGAAGCCCCCAAACATATAATGGCGGTTCGACAAGATGAAAATACGAACAAAGACAGAAAATAGATTGAACAATGCTGGGGCCCAAAACTGTCTAGATAGGACAGCACAGGAGAGAATACTGTCTGCAACCCAGAAAAACCCTAGGAAAAACTCCAACACTTCTGAATCCAAAAACACTGAGACCACACGGTCTCGACCACCTATATCAGATCTCTGGTGTGGACACGTAGCTACCCAGCAGTAAAATATCACAAGAACTGAGCAAATGAACAAATACAAAAAATGAACGGAGACCAGCCAAAGCCCCCCAAAGGGGACCCGGCTGAAGACAAAAAGCAATGCAGCAGAAAGCAAGGAATTCAAACCACAGTAAAAAAAACTGAAAGAGACTTATCTGAAAGCAAGCAGGAGACAGCAGGAAAGCAAGCTGAATTCCAACCTAGACCAGGAAGCACAATTGATCACCGGCGAGGATCATGGGAGGTCAGCTCACTTATATCAGGCCAGTCAGTACCACCTGACAACCACTCATTATCTGCAGGTGTAGGTGTCACGGGTGTGTCGCTGCGAAGATCGTTGCGATTGCACACCCTGACTTCTCACAGCTGAGTTTCTGGTGCTGAGTGTTTTTCGGCAGTGAGGGAGTTAATTCTTCCGTGCTGGACAAGACCAGCCTCACTCAGCTGCAATTAATGTTGTGGTAATTGGTTTCCTTCATATACCTGCCTGTCTGCTGGGGAAGTGTCGGTGAAAGCATTCATGCAGACCAGCAGAGCGGATCGTATTGAGAAATCTAAAGCTAAGAGTACCTGTTGTGGTTTTCTCCTCTCCTCGCTTTATTATTTATCTCCTTACCCGTTGGTGTTCCCTCTGTAGTGATAGTTTTGTATGCAAGGTGGTCTTTTATTTTACCCCTTGTACTGTCTCATTCGTCTTATACTGTGTGTGAAGGCAGTTACCTTCCTGTTCCCTGTGGTGGTAATCAGGGTCCTTCTCAGGACTAGATTAACAGTGGTTAGGGATTCACAGGAGATAGGGTTACGCTGGCGGCCTGGACCTCTGTACCATCAACAGTACCTCCAGGTAGAGGGATTAGTCAGGACCCCAGCTTAGGGTCAGCATAGACCCCGGTCCTCCTGTATACAGAGACAGCGTGACAGTAGGACTCTTGGTATTCAACATAGGTTCAATACCCTCAGCAACTACCAGAGGGAGCTTCAGCTCCGAAGTCGTCTCCAAAACGTTCACAACACTCAGCCAGCTGGACATTCTGATGCTCTATGTCCTCCTGTAATCCTGCTAACGCCTCCTTCACGGTTACCTTAAGAGCTTCTCTTACCTCTGCAGCCAAGTGATCAGCTACTTCTCTGGCCAGTCTGGAATAGTTGATCTCTCCCTCACTCAGCCTCTGTGATTCAATCATCAGGTACAGCGCTTCTACTTCTCTGTCTGTCAACGTTCTCCCCTTCAGCTCCCTCCTCTCCCCTCTCTGCCGGCGCCATCTTGAGACCAAACACCTCCCCCACTCTGGACACTGTCTCCGCTCTGCTCGGTGTGCCCCCACTCCTGAGGAGATACCGCTCCATGCACTGCCCCTTGGAAAGGTTATCAGCTGTTTTCATACATTCTTGGGGAGTCTCCATATAGTTTTTGTGAGATTTAGTGCAGTGGCTAGCCAGAGCTTCTCATCTCCCTTGCATCACAGCGCTGGAACCGGAAGTCCATCGAAATGTTCCTTTTTATTTTCGTGCATTCCTATAAATCCCTTCCCACCCATAAAAGGATATACGGTTCATGATTTCTTCTTTTCCTTGCCCTCATCCTCCATCACACCAACAGGGCCTTCATGCGGCCTTTTCTCAAGATTTTTATAAGGTCATCATGCGGCCCTCACTCATTTTTACAGGGTCATCATGCGGCCCTCACTCAAAATTTTCCAGGGTCATCATGTGGCCCTCAGTCAAAATTTTTACAAAGTCATATGAGGCACTAGCTCAAAATGTTTACAGTCATCATGTGGTCCTTGCTCTAAATTTTTACAGGGTCATCATGTGACCCTCGTTCTTAATTTTTCCAGAATGTGTAAAGTCCCCCCAAAAATTTGGTGTTGTTCCAGCTTCTTGTAAAATTCAATTTTATTTATCAAAATTAAAAAGGAAGATGAAGACAGACCGCTTGAGAAAGGACACTTCGTGTTCGTAACGCGTAGCCATTTATCATGTTACATCATGTCTGTCATCATCTTCGTTTTTAATTTTGATAAATAAAGTTAAATTTTATAAGAAGCTGGAACACCCATTTTTTTTTGATTACCGCACGTGAAACTACACGGGTTCTGCGCTTCTACATGCCGCATGCTGCTGCAGGTGAGCTCTTTATATCTTTTTGTATTTGTGTATGGTGCCCTCTTTCATAATTTTTACATGATGTGTATGAGGCCTACTTCTATTATTTATGGCAGGGTATCAGGGAAATCCCCGGTGGGCCCTTGGCTGTGGAAAGAAGGAGAGGAGGAGAAGAAGAAAGAACAAAAAAAAAAGGGGTCTGCGGTTTTTAGGGGAGCGGGCCTTTAAAAAGCGCAGGCAGAATATATGCAGTGGCGCACACACGCAGTGTTTATTACCTGAACCGCCGAGGCGCACGTCCCGATTGATACTGTCAAGTGTGCGCATTCGACGCAGCATTGATGAGACGGACGCACACATTAAGCCGCCGGCCTCTGCTAGGTCAACGGCCATTTTACCATGTACATGCCGGACCTGTAGAGGAGGAGGATGCCGCCCGGCACCGGGAGTGCAGGAAGGTAAGAGGAATCTTTTTCTTTATTTCTCTCTCTCTTTGGGCAAGTAGCCAGCATAGATATATGGGGCAGGATGAATATATGGTGGGACAGGACAAAGGACCAGGATGGATACATATGAGGTGGGCAGGATGGATATATGGGGGGGCAGAACTAATGTATGGAGGCAGGGCCAGCGTCAGCACCCGGCGTACCCGGGCAACTGCCGGGGCCCTGAGCAGGCTGGGGAGCCCACTCGCCGTCAGGCACCCCGGCGCCCGTCAGCGGAGGAGAGCGGTGCCAGCGCTGCCACTGGGCCCCCCCGCTTGCTCAGGGCCCCGGCAGCCGGCCTGGTACAATACTTACCTCTTCCGTGCCTCCGCAGCTCCAGGCTCCCTCTGCAGGGCGCTCGCGCTTCCTCTCACAGCAGCGCCGCTGGTTGATGTCATCATTCAGCGGCCGGCTGTGGCAGAGAAAGCGCGGACGCCGGACAGGTGAGGTGTGTGTGTGTCACATAGCACATATGGAGGGGTGACATTACCGCAGCGCTGCAGCAGCTGACTCACATCCTGTGCTCAGCTTTTGCACAAGGCTCCCAGAGTGATGTTTCCGTTCTTAGCACAAACCTGAGAAGAAAAAAAACAGCAACTTTTAAATGTGCAGTTGTCAAAGCTGCATCCATTGGGGTGTCGGGGGCCGCTAAACACGGGTTCTCACAGACCCAAGAGTTAAAGTCCTGAGGTTCTAGAAACCAATGCAAAAAAGGGGGAGAAAGTCCAGCTTCACAAAGTCCAACTTATTCCCCAGATGATGTCACAGTTCCATATAGTGCTAATACTGCCATATACAGCCCATGTAATACCACCATATCGTGTCATTGCGTCCATGTACAGCCCATGTAATACCACCATATAGGGTCAAGATATTTTTGCCACATAATCCCACAGTGCCAAGATAATACTGCCATATAAAGCCGACATAATCCCACCTTATAGTGCAAGATAATACGGCCATACTATGCTAAGGTAATGCTGCCATATAAAGCCGACATAATACATAATACCACAATATAATAACCAAGATAATATGAAATAAGATAATACTGCAATTCAAATCTAAAAGTCCACATTTTACGTGATATTTTTCCTTACAGCACATCAGTATTTGCAACAGATTTTTCGCTGCGAATACTGCACATGTGCACAGAGCCTAATAATTATATATGTACAGCCGGTATACCCTGGGCATCTCCTGTTGGACCATCATCCATGGGGCCCATCATATACTGGAGCATCATATGGGGCCCATTATATATGGAGCATTATATAGGCACATCATACACTGGAGCATCATCCATGGGGCCCATCATACACTGAAGCATTATAAATGGGGCCCATCATATACTGGAGCATCATATACGGGGTCCATTATACACTGGAGCATCATATGGGGCCTATTATATATGGAGCATTATATAGGCCCATCATACACTGGAGCATCATCCATGGGGCCCATCATACACTGGAGCATCATATGGGGTTCATTATTTTATGGGGCATCATATAGGGTATGGAGCATCATATAGAGAACATATGGGGCCTATTCTGTATGGAGCATTATATGGAGCACATTCTGTATTGAGCAATATATGGGGCCCATCATATACTGTATGGAGCTTTATATGCGACTCATTATACTGTATGGAGCAATATGTGGGGCTCATTATACTCTATGGGGACCGTCCTGTACTGTATGGCACCTTATACGGGGACCATCATATACTGTAGCATTATGTGGAGCTCATCATATACTGTATGGAACATTATATGGGACCAATTATTCTGTATGGAGCAATATATGGGGCTTATTATTCTGTATTGCGCACTATGTGGTGGCCATAATACTGTATGGAGGAATATCCTGTCCTGTTTTTGAGCTATTGTAGAATGTAAAATAGATATCAGTCATGTAATGTAAGAAGTGAAGTATTTGGCATTGTACTATACCTATATTTCTTTGCCGTATCGGAGCATCATGAATTGTGGTATGTGTTAAAGGGGCCCACTGAGACTCTTTCGCCCGGGGCCCACGAAAACCTGGAGCCAGCCCTGTATGGAGGGGCAGGATGGATATGTGGAGGGGCAAGACAAAGGGCCAGGATGGATACATATGAGGCGGCAGGATGGATAGGAAGGTAAGAGGAATCTTTTTTTCTTTCTCTCTCTGTGGGCATTAAGCCAGGACAAGGGGCTAGTTTGGTAATATGGGGGGCAGGATGGATATATGGGGGCAGGACAAAGGACCAAGATGGATACATATGGGGGGTCAGGATAGATACATATGAGCGACCTGGATGGATACATATGGGAGACCAGAATGGATACATATGGGGGGCCAGGATGGATACATATAGGGCCCGGGGGGGCCAGGATGAATATATGGGGGGTGTTCTGCCCATCTGAGTATAGGACAGTATGTTTATATTGTGTGCTGGTTTTGTTGGTTACATACGATGGACAATCTGCAAGGGTATACCACATTCTAAAAAAAAACACTGGGGAATTCTTACAGCAGACCCCAATGTGAGTAAATTCCTACCCTCAAAACCGAGTATCACATATAGGAGAGGACGTTCAATAGGGGACCGTCTTGTCCACAGCCTATATCAAAGACCCTCAAGGACAGACACTTGGTTGGACAGGAGACCTTTAGGATTTTTTAAATGTGGAAAGTGTTCAAGATGCAATATGATGAATCAAACTAAAACATTCTGTAGCTCGGCTAACGGCAAAAGGTTTACCATTAGGGACTTTGGTAACTGTAGATCCACGGGGGTGGTTTACAAGGCTACCTGTACCTGCCCCCTGGACTACGTTGGAAAAACAAAAGAGAATTAAGAACAAGAGTGGGTGAGCATTGTAATGACATCAAGAACAAAAAAGACACACCGATATCTCGCCACATGAATAGTGTCCACCTATCAGAAATTACTTTTACAATGATAGAATTAATTAAACCCAAAGCAAGAGGGGGGGATCATGACAAAATGATCCTAAAACGTGAGGCTGAGTGGACCTTCAGGCTGCAGTCCTTGTCTCCAAAAGGTCTAAATTAGTATATATCATACGCATGCTTTATCTAAAAAAGGAGAATAATTTTACTTGACTGGTACCCTGTGTTCTGGATTTCTTATGATGGAGAGACTATCGTTTATATTTATACACCCATACTATTGACATGCTATATGTCGTAACCTATGAAGGTTGTTTTGATATCTTTATCACCCTACATAGGGGTTTTTCTTACATTTTCAATTAGTTATTATGCCCTGGCCACAGCTTTATACAACTCTCCTGCTACTAATAAATCTGTACACATTTTTTTCAGAGTTTGCCAAATATGTCGGTGATTAAGTGTATAATAAGCACCATACCGCCAGATGGCAGCAATATGTTCCAACACGATTTTAAGCCTATCATTCTACCTGCTTTTTGAATCAATATGCCTGACTACTGGTCCGACTATCTAATCTGTTTGCAGGTAGATTATGTATAATAAACGCCGCATTACTTTCTGTCTATTTGCGTTCCACTAAGTGGAACGCAACAGTATTCTGGGCGGGGCGGATATGACATCAGCATTCGGAGACTGACCAGGGCGGAAGTGACGTGTGCGCTTTAGTGACTGAGACGCAGACTGTTCCGGAAGTATCGGTGAGACCTATACACCACGCTGGGACATCGTGGGGAGCGATGGCGTCTGACGTACATTAATAAAGCGGTGAGTGGCCTATGGGTTAACACGGTACACGTGCCCATAATTATGTGGGCGGACCAATCGTGGTATTGACAAGGGGTGGTTATTTAAGTCCACCTGAGACGGTACGGCGGTGCACCATCATCCATTATGGCAGCCGATCTGTATCATTTGAAGACTTCCTGATGAACCGTTCAGAGTGACGGGGAAACGCGTCGGGGCTATTGAAGACACGATAAGTTACCCCCTATGGGATCAAATATATGGGGCGCTAAGACAACAATATGTCATGCTCTATGAATGATTTATTAAAAACTTCCTTACAACCTAAAAGAAAAGTGGGTTACATATAGTTCACGGTATAAACAAAATCATAATGTACCATTCCCTCCTTTCACTGTATTCGTAGAATTTGTCACCCAACAAGCTAAGATAAGAAATGACCCTAGTTTAGACTTCACTAATTTGACTAACATTGTTTCCCCAGGCCTTCCTCACAATGCGAGTAAACCCCCTGCAGACGAGAACAAGCCTCAGAATGTCAGTAAACCGTGTCCTCTACACAAGAAACCACATACTCTACTAAAATGCAGAGCCTTCAGGGAGAAGTCTTTAGAGGATTGCAAAGGTTTGCTCAAGGAGAACAACATCTGCTTCAAATGTTGTGCCATAACCTCTCACCTCGCCAGGAACTGTGAAGCTAGCGTGAAATGTGCAGAATGCAGCAGCATGGGTCACAATACGGCCTTGCACCCTGGACCACCTCCACAAGTGTTGTCACAAGCAGAGGAGCACGATGAGAAGCAGAAGGACACTGATGAAGATACCCCTGTGGTCAGCGCTCAATGTACTGAGATCTGCAAGGGACTCACAGGAGGAATGTCCTGTTCAAAAATCTGCCTTGTCCGAGTCTATCCAGCAGGCCGCAAGGACAAAGCCCTCAAGATATATGCAATCCTGGTTGACCAAAGTAACAGGTCTTTAGCCAGGTCCATCTTCTTTGACAACTTCAGCATTGTAGGCCCTGGTTCTCCCTACTCCCTGAGGACGTGTTCAGGTACCGTTGAAATGGCGGGGAGAAAAGCAACTGGATACAAGGTGGAGTCCAAACCTGCCTATCGCTACCAACCATCCTGGAGTGCAACCAGATTCTGTTGTGAATGGGTTTGAGATGAGTTCTGAGCAGAGACTCCCTCTGGTGGTTACAAGCGATACTGGTCTGTTCAGTGAAGATTGTGAGGACTGGGGATCAGGTGTTACTGACTGGTCTTATATAAGGGAGTCACCTTCCCATCAGGGTTGCCGGTGATCAATTGTTCTGGTCTGAATCCTTCATTCCTGTTTCCCTTGTAGCCTGCTGTGTCATGTCTGCATCTCCTGCTAACAGATAAGACATTTTCTTCTTTTTGTTTTTGTACTATATTTTTGCATTTTGTCCTGCACTTCTGTGGGGGCCTTCTGGTCCCCTCCGGGGGCTTTTGCCCTCTCAGTTTAGTTCAGCCACTGATGTTTGTACTTTTGCTTTTTCCAGTTTTTTCAGTGGCTGCTGTTTTGATTTTGTTACACCAGAGAACTAATTTAGGTGGTAGAGGTCGTGTGATCTCAGGTGATTTTGAAATTAGTAGAGTTGGTGCTTTTCAGGGTTTTCTGGGATTGCAGTAAGTACCCTTCCTATCCTTTTCTATTTAGTTAGTTTTGGCCCCAGCGTTTGCTCATACTATTTTCTTTCTGTGTCAGTATTTCTTCTTGTCTAACCGCCATTACTTGTTTGGGGGCTTTCTATTGTCTTTGGGGTTCTGCTCCGGGGCAGATAGCTTTCCTATTTCTATCTTTAGGTGTAGTTAGTTTCTCAGGCTGTGACGAGGCGTCTAGGACCAACGTAGGAACGCTCCACGGCTGCCTCTAGTTGTGGTGGTTAGTCAGGGTACTGCAATCTCATAGATTCCAACTGCTCTGGTGTATTGCCTTTTTTACCTGCACTCCTCAGCTACCGAAACATAACAGTATCACCGGCCTAAAAATTGAAAATTGTTTGGTACTCACAGAAGGGAAAAAATATTGTGAAAAAAAAAAGGTTGTCAGAGATATTTTTCTGTTTGTTGCATTTTTTTCCCTCTGTATCTCTGGGTGCTGGGGAGGATCTTTTCTCTCAATGGAGTTTGCACAGTTGTCTGGCCGTGTGGATCAGCTTGCCACTGAGGTTCAGAGTATTGCTGCATATCTTGCTAGGTTGCCTGTTGTGGAACCTAGGATCCCCATGCCGGATTTGTTTTTGGGGGATCGAGCTAAGTTTCAGAATTTCAAAAATAATTGTAAATTGTTTTTTGCCTTAAAATCTAAGTCCTCAGGGAACGCAGCGCAGCAGGTTCAAATTATCATCTCTCTCCTGCGCGGCGATCCTCAGGATTGGGCTTTTTCCCTGACACCTGGGGATCCTGTTTTGAGTGATGTTGATGCATTTTTTCAGGCTTTGGGGTTATTGTACGATGAGCCTAATGTCACTGATCAAGCTGAAAAAGCCTTGTTGGCATTAAATCAGGGGCCTTATGACGCTGAGTTATACTGTCAGAGATTCCGTAGGTGGGCAGTCCTGACCAAATGGAATGACGACGCTTTGGCAGCCCTTTTCCGGAAGGGTCTGTCAGATAATGTAAAGGATGTTATGGTGGGATTCCCTGTCCCCTCTGGTCTCAATGATTCTATGTCATTAGCGATTCAAATTGACAGACGTTTGCGTGAGCGGAGAAGTATGCGTGGAATGGTGTTGCCTTGTGAACCAGCTTCTGAACCCATGCAGTGTGATAGAGTGGTGTCTGGGGCACAGCGTCATGAGTTTCGAAAGCGCAATGGGTTATGTTTCTACTGTGGTGATGCCTCTCATGCTATTTCAGTCTGCCCTAAGCGGGGAAGACGTTTTGCACGCTCAGTTGTCTTGGGTAGTGTTCAGACTAAGTTTTTATTAACTGTCACTCTGATATGCTCTCTGTCCTCATTTTCTGCTCAGGTTTTCGTTGATTCTGGAGCAGCTATTAACCTGATGGATTATGATTTTGCTAAACGTTGTGGGTTTCCCTTGATACCCCTACAGAAGTCTATTCCCCTACTGGGGATCGATTCTACCCCTTTGGCTGAGAATAAACCCCAGTTTTCTACTCAGGTGATAATGAGGGTTGAACCTGATCACCAGGAGAGCTGCAAATTTTTGGTTCTGTATAATCTGCATGACATTATCGTGCTGGGTTTCCTTGGTTACAGTCTCATAATCCTGTTTTGGATTGGAAATCTGTGTCTGTAACCAGTTGGGGCTGCCAATGTGTTAATACCAACACTCCTGTTTTTCTGCCTCCCCCAGGCTCAGGATGTTCCTGACTTTTGATTGATTTTTCTGATGTGTTTAGCGAAAGTAAATCTGCATCCTTGCCTCCCCATAGGAGCTATGACTGCGCTATTGAATTAGTGCCGGGTAGTAAATTCCCTAAAGGTCGCCTTTTTAACTTGTCTGTACCTGAACATGACGCTATGCGGTCTTATATCAAGGAATCATTGGAGAAGGGTCATATCAGACCATCCTCTTCACCCTTAGGTGCCGGTTTTTTCTTTGTGGCCAAAAAAGATGGTTCATTAAGGCCGTGTATTGATTATCGTCTCTTGAACAATATTACTGTGAAATATCAATACCCGTTACCCTTGATTTCTGACCTGTTTTCCAGGGTGAAAAACGCTACTTGGTTTACCAAGCTTGACCTCAGGGGGGCGTATAACCTTATTCGCATTAAGCACGGGGATGAATGGAAGACGGCATTCAATACCCCTGAAGGGCATTTTGAGTACCTAGTGATGCCCTTTGGGCTCATAATGCTCCTTCCGTCTTTCAGTCCTTCATGAATGACATTTTCAGGGATTTTGTGGACAAATTTCTGATTGTTTATTTGGATGATATCTTGATTTTTTCTAATGACTGGGACTCTCATGTGAAACATGTTCGAACTGTGTTCCAGATTTTGAGAGAGAATGCTCTGTATGTGAAGGGATCAAAGTGTCTTTTTGGCGTACAGAGGATCTCATTTCTGGGATTCATTTTGTCCCCATCTGTTATTGAAATGGACCCGGTCAAGGTTCAGGCCATCTGTGATTGGGTCCAACCTACTTCATTAAAGGCTCTTCAGAGATTTTTGGGTTTTGCCAATTTTTATCGTAAATTTATTGGTAATTTCTCGGTTATTGTTAAACCATTAACTGATTTGACAGAAAGGGTTCTGATGTGGTGAATTGGCCTCCTGAGGCAGTCTCTGCGTTTCAGGAACTTAAGCAGAGATTCACTTCTGCTCCTGTTCTATGGCAGCCTGATGTTTCTCTGCCATTTCAGGTGGAGGTTGATGCCTCTGAAATTGGGGCAGGTGCCGTTTTGTCCCAAAAAGATCCAGAGACCTCTAAAAGTAACCCTTGTGCCTTTTTCTCTCGAAAATTTTCTCCTACTGAACGTAATTATGACGTGGGTAATCGGGAGTTATTGGCCATGAAGTGGGCTTTGAAGAGTGGAGACATTGGCTGGAGGGAGCCAAACATCAGGTGGTGGTCCTTACG
Organism: Oophaga sylvatica; assembly: GCA_033576555.1. Classification (NCBI taxonomy): domain Eukaryota; kingdom Metazoa; phylum Chordata; class Amphibia; order Anura; family Dendrobatidae; genus Oophaga; species Oophaga sylvatica. The sequence continues at coordinate 272,362,291 of JARQOD010000003.1, read as the reverse complement.
GACCATAAGAATCTGGTCTATCTGGAATCTGCCAAGCGACTCAATCCTAGACAGGCCAGGTGGGCCTTGTTTTTCACACGTTTTAATTTTGTGGTTTCCTTTCTTCCTGGCACTAAGAATGTTAAGGCGGATGCCCTCTCGAGGAGTTTCCTTGCAGACTCTCCTGAGTTATCTGATCCTTCTGTTATTTTGAAAGAGGGTGTAGTTCTTTCCGCCATCTCGCCCAATTTGAGACTTGCTCTGGAGGGGTGTCAGGAGGATAGGCCCGAGTGCTGCCCTGTTGGAAAATTGTTTGTCCCGGACCAGTGGAAAAAGAGTGTGATGTCTGAGATTCATTGTTCCGCATTGGCTGGGCATCCCGGAATTTTTGGTACCAGAGACTTGGTTAGTCGGTCCTTTTGGTGGCCTACCTTGTCTCGTGATGTCAGGGAATTTGTGCAGTCCTGCGGGACTTGCTCTCGCTCCAAGCCTTGCTCTCGCTCTAGTGGTTTGTTGATGCCATTGCCTGTGCCCAAGAGACCATGGACCCATATCTCTATGGATTTCATTTCCGACCTTCCTGTTTCTCAGAGAATGACCACCATCTGGGTAATTTGTGATAGGTTTTCCAAAATGATACATCTTGTGCCATTACCTAAGTTGCCTTCCTCCTCTGAATTGGTGCCGTTGTTCCTTCAGCACGTGGTTCGTTTACACGGCATTCCTGAGAACATTGTGTCTGACAGAGGAGTCCAGTTTGTTTCCAGATTTTGGAGGACTTTTTGTTCTAAACTGGGTGTTCAATTGTCTTTCTCCTCGGCATTTCATCCTCAGACCAATGGTCAAACTGAGAGAACAAACCAGACATTGGAGACTTATCTTAGATGCTTTGTGTCTGCTGATCAGGATGACTGGGTCTCTTTTTTGCCTTTGGCTGAGTTTGCTCTTAATAATAGGGCTAGCTCTGCCACTTTGATGTCTCTGTAATTCTGGGTTTCACCCTCGATTTTCTTCAGGACAGACGGAGGCTTCTGTCTGTCCAGGTGTTGACTCTGTTGTGGAGGATGAAAGTTTGGACAGGTAGTGGAGAGGTGTCCCTCTCTCAGGAGAAGGCCCAGCGGTTTGCTAACCGGCATAGGACTGATGGTCCTCGGTTTAAAGTGGGGGACTTGGTCTGGTTGTCCTCAAAGAATATTCCTATGAGAGTAGCATCTCCTAAATTTAAGCCTAGGTTCATTGGACCTTATAAGATCATTGAGATTCTTAATCCTGTTTCTTTTCGTTTGCTTCTTCCAGGGACATTTAAGATCCATAACGTGTTCCACAAGTCCTTGTTGAAGAGGTTTGTTGAGCCAGTGGTTCCTGCTGCTGTGCCTCCTGACCCTGTTTTGGTTGAGGGCAATCTGGAGTATGTGGTTGAGAAAATATTAGATTCTCGTTTTTCTAGACGGAAACTCCAGTATTTGGTTAAGTGGAGAGGTTATGGTCAGGAAGACAATTCTTGGGTGTTTGCTTCGGACATCCATGCTAGGAGACTCATCCGTGCGTATCATAGAACTCATCCTGACCGACCTGGTTGCTCAAATGAGGGTTCGGTGACCCCTCCTCAAGGGGGGGGTACTGTTGTGAATGGGTTTGAGATGAGTTCTGAGCAGAGACTCCCTCTGGTGGTTACAAGCGATACTGGTCTGTTCAGTGAAGATTGTGAGGACTGGGGATCAGGTGTTACTGACTGGTCTTATATAAGGGAGTCACCTTCCCATCAGGGTTGCCGGTGATCAATTGTTCTGGTCTGAATCCTTCATTCCTGTTTCCCTTGTAGCCTGCTGTGTCGTGTCTGCATCTCCTGCTAACAGATAAGACATTTTCTTCTTTTTGTTTTTGTACTATATTTTTGCATTTTGTCCTGCACTTCTGTGGGGGCCTTCTGGTCCCCTCCGGGGGCTTTTGCCCTCTCAGTTTAGTTCAGCCACTGATGTTTGTACTTTTGCTTTTTCCAGTTTTTTCAGTGGCTGCTGTTTTGATTTTGTTACACCAGAGAACTAATTTAGGTGGTAGAGGTCGTGTGATCTCAGTGATTTTGAAATTAGTAGAGTTGGTGCTTTTCAGGGTTTTCTGGGATTGCAGTAAGTACCCTTCCTATCCTTTTCTATTTAGTTAGTTTTGGCCCCAGCGTTTGCTCATACTATTTTCTTTCTGTGTCAGTATTTCTTCTTGTCTAACCGCCATTACTTGTTTGGGGGCTTTCTATTGTCTTTGGGGTTCTGCTCCGGGGCAGATAGCTTTCCTATTTCTATCTTTAGGTGTAGTTAGTTTCTCAGGCTGTGACGAGGCGTCTAGGACCAACGTAGGAACGCTCCACGGCTGCCTCTAGTTGTGGTGGTTAGTCAGGGTACTGCAATCTCATAGATTCCAACTGCTCTGGTGTATTGCCTTTTTTACCTGCACTCCTCAGCTACCGAAACATAACAAGATTCCCTACAACAGGTCAGAGATACCTTCACCGGAGGTGGCGACACATCACCCCCATCTGAAGTGTATAGCCTACCTAATACCTGAGTTGGATACAGAAGTCCCAATAGCTCTACTCCTTGGAAGAGATATACTACGAGTCCATAAGACTAGAGAATATATCAACGGCTCCAGGAATGCTCCGTACTCACAGAAGCTCGATCTTGGATGGGTCATTATAGGAGATGTCTGTCTAGGAGGAGCACACAATCCGACCTCAGTCAACAGTATGCTCACCAGCATGCTAGAAAATGGACGTCCGTCTCTCTTCCGGCCATGTCACAATAGTCTGCTGGTAAAGGAATTGCCAAGCAGCGCTCCCCTACCTTGCCCTTTCTCAGTACCTACCAACGAAGACCACTCCTGTGAAGGTGAACAAGACCACATGGGATGTACAGTCTTCAACAGGACAAAGGAAGACGACAAGGTAGCGATGTCCATAGAAGATAGGATGTTCTTGGACATCATGGACAGACAAATAGTCAAAGACAAATCGAACAGTTGGGTCGCACCTTTACTATTTTGACCTCAGAGAAGGCGCCTACCGAACAACAGGGAACTGGTCTACAGTTGATTCATCTCCCTCAGGCACAAGGTTAAGAAGTCACCTGAGACGAAGGAACACTTCTTTACCTTCATGGGAAGGATATTCCAGAACAACCACGCAGAGATTGCACCTGCACTTCCGCCCTCAGAGGAGTGTTGGTACCTGCCCATCTTCAGGCCCAGACCTCAAAAACAGACTTCTAGAAGTACTACTCTCTTTCTGCAGAGATACGGTGGCATTTATGGCTGACATACAACAGATGTTCCACTGTTTTCTCATCAAAGAGGAACACAGAAACTACTTGAGGTTCTTCTGGTACCGTGACAACGACCCGGACAAAGACATCACAGAGTACCGGAAAAGGGTACACATCTTCGGGAACAGCCCTTCACCAGCAGTTGCTATCTATGGCCTCCGAAATTCCGCCAAAGAGGGTGAAGAAAAGTATGGGTCAGACGTGAGATCCTTCGTAGAAAAGGACTTCTATGTAGACGACTGTTTGAAGTCCACACCAACAAATGAGGCTGCAATCAGTTTACTAAAAAGGGCTCAAGAAGTGCTCGCTAAGTCTAACCTAAGGTTACACAAGATTTCCTCCAACAGTCGAGAGTTGAAGGAAGCATTTCCCTCTCAAGACTATTCCAGTGATCTAAAAGACCTAGACCTAAGCATCGACACTCTTCCCATGCTGCGGAGTCTTGGATTGCTTTGGGATCTGAAGACGGTTGCCTTCACCTTTCAGATCAGTAAAGACGAGAAACCCTTCACGCGCAGAGGAGTTCTTTTTTTCGTGAATATTCTATACAACCCCCTGGGATTCGTAGCTCCAGTTACTGTCCAAGGAAAAATGATGCTAAGAAACTTCACCCAAGACACATCTGATTGGAACGATCCACTGCCAGCAGAAAAGGCAGACCTGTGGGCAGAGTGGAGGAGGTCTCTCGAGGCCTTGACCAACCTTCGCGTGAAATGACCATATGCTCCTGTGCCATCCACAGAAGTCAAGACACGAAGACTTTGTATCTTCTGTGACGCATCAGTCAAAGTGATCGCAGCAGTAGCGTACCTCAAAATCATAGATGTCATCGAACAGAACAACATCAGGTTTGTGATGAGCCAGACTAAACTGGCACCACTCCGCGAACACACGGTACCCAGACTGGAACTCTGTGCTGCTGTCCTCGCAGTTGAGTTGGCCGAGCTTATCTCAGGTGTGATGAATCTGGACACCAAAGAAGCAGAGTTCTACGCCGATAGCAAGGTGGTACTGGGATACATCTGCAATGAAACGCGAAGCTTTTATGTCTACATCAGCAACCGGATACTGAGAATAAGAAGGTCCACCTGCCCTAGTCAGTGGCACTATGTACCTACTCACCTCAATCCTGCAGACCATGCGACTAGATCCATTGCTTCAAGTCATCTTAAGGACACTACATGGTTCACAGGCCCTGCTTCCTTGTACCGTTCGATGCCGAACATTGACAGGCCTGAAACGTTCGAACTAGTGGATCCATACGCCGACGAAGAGCTCTGTCCTCGAGTGTCTGCTCTGCATACACGAATTTCAAGTCATCACCTGGAATCTCATCGGTTCAGCAGGTTCTCAACCTGGAAGTCACTTGATCGAGCTGTTGCTTGTCTAATTAATGTGGCCCGGTCCTACAAGTCAGGGTCACCTGCAAGCCAGGGATCTTGTAAAGGTTGGCATCACTGCAAGCATGTGTTTACCGCACTCAACTTGGAAAGAGCCAAGGTTACAATACTTCATGTTGTGCAAAAGGAAACCTACCCCAGAGAAATAGACAACCTCAACAAGGGACAACCCATTTCTAGAGACGGTGTCTTGAAAAAGCTTGATCCAATCATTGACTAAAACGAGCTGTTAAGGAATGGAGGTCGTCTTCAAGAACCTAAGGTGGAATTTGTGGAAAAACACCCTGTAATAATTCCTGGTCGTCATCATGTCACTACTCTGCTCGTACAGCACCATCATGTTTTGGTGAAACATCAAGGCCGATGGTTTACCGAAGGGAATCTATGAACTGCTGGACTATGGATAGTTGGAGCAAAGAGATGTGTGAGTAAACTCATCTTCAACTGTGTGACTTGTCGCAAACTCCGTGGCGTGACTCAAAACCCAAAAATGGCTAATCTCCCATCAGACAGACTTAGTACGGATCTTCCCTTTACCAAAGTCGGACTATATGTGTTCGGTGTCATGGTTTACTGGGTTCTTGGATCAGGTAGTCGCGGGGTTAACTTGGTTGGCCTCTTTCTGGGTCCTGGGAGGCTTTTTATAGCCTCACTGTGAAGCGAGCCTTTGTCGTTTATACTCTGACCTTTGGCTGAGTGTGTCTGACCCTGTGCTTGTGCCAGTGCTTTGTGCCTGTGCTACATTTTATGCTTGCTTGGTTCTGATTTGGCTGTGTCCCTGTTACGAGTTTTGCCTGTCCCTTTTGTACTGCGTTGCTCTGTCTGTGTATGACCTCTTGGCTGTGTTCTGGTTATTCTCTGCCTGCTCCTTTTGTACTTCGTCGCCCTCTATGTGTATGACCTGGCTATCCTGACTATCCATTCTGTCTATGCCTTGTACCTTATACCCTTGGTAACTTTATTTCGTAGTTACCCTTCTAGGAGTTTTCCTTTACCTCCTAGATCTCTGGAGCTTAGGCCACGCCCCTAGGCAGTCACGTGCCTGCAGGTCCTTCGGCCTGAAACATTCTCTACCTGAAACATTCTCTACCTGATACTGCTGCCTCTGAGAGACGTGTGCTGGCTCCGCCCCTTGGCAGTCACATGGTGCGGAAGGTCCTGTGTCCTCAGAAGCACACATCTTCTCTGCTGCGGTTCTACTATACAGGTATAGTTGTGCACAGTTTGTTCACTTAGGACACACGCACTGGCTCAGTGAGCAAGTGCAGTGCGGTGTGCCTGACATTATAAACGACCGTTACATTTTTTTTTTTTTTCTCTGAGGTGGATATTTAGGAGTGTTATCTCCATGGATCCCATGCAGGTGTTAGCAGGTCAGGTGAAACATCTGACGCAAAGGTTCCAGGAGTTGAATGTTGAGCAGCGCATGATGGCTCAGACCCAGCAGCAGCTGGTAGATACCATACTGGGGGCTGTCGCTGCGGGGTCTCTGGGTTCTTGTGGTAAGGATGTGTCATTGGTGTCTCCTGAATCTCCAGTTAAACTGCCCGACTACTTCTCAGGGGATAAAAGTGAGTTCAGAGCCTTCAGGGAGGGGTGTAATCTTTTTTTCTCCCTGAGGCCTCGCTCTTCTGGGGATGAGTTCCAGAGGGTGGGGGTCATTATTTCCCTACTTCGGGGGGCCCCACAAGCCTGGGCTTTTTCTCTTTCTCCTTCTGCTCCTGAGAGGATGACTGTTGATACGTTTTTTCATGCCCTGGGCCGCATCTATGATGAGCCTGACAGGGTCCGTATGGCTGAGGACATGGTTATGAGTGTTCGTCAGGGTAAACATTCAGCCGAGTGGTTCTGTTCGGAGTTCCGACGTTGGGCAGCGGAGGTCTCCTGGAGTGATGCCGCCCTTCGAGGGCTATTCCGCAGAGGCCTGTCTGAACGTCTCCAGGACGCCCTGGCCCTTCATCCTCCACCTGATAATTTGGAGGACGCCATAACCCAGGCCGTACGAATGGACCGCAGGCTACGCGCCAGGGGTATCATGCAATGTGAAACCTCACTGTTTGCTGGCAGCAAAGAGACTAGAGCCACTACTGAGGTCATGGACATTGGCACCACCTCGCTAAAAGAGAAGGAGAGAAGACATCGCCTGGAGAAACAACTCTGTTTCTATTGTGGAGAGTCCGGACATTGGAGAAAAGATTGCCCCACCTGTCCATCATCTAAGATGGCGGAAAACTACTAGGTCTGGGCAGCGGTCGAGGAGGCTGCCCAGACCTTCAGGTACTATTTTCCTCATGTTCTAAAGTCGTGTTAAAGGTGGAACTGTTGGTAGACAACTATCGTTTTTTCTCGACAGCATTGGTGGACAGTGGTTCATCTCTAAATCTGATCAGTTCCTGTGTCGTCTCCCAACATAAGATAGGGACAGTCAGGCTGGAGACACCCCTTAAAATTGTTGCTATCGACTCTTCCCCTCTTACCCGATCAGGGATTCTTTATGTTTCCAAAAGGTTTTCTTTGCAGGTCGGTTCTTCCCACAAGGAAGACATGGAATGTTTTGTCATGGACAAATTGCCCACAGGGCTAGTGCTGGGTATGCCATGGCTTCAACGCCACAACCCGGTGATTGACTGGGAATCAGGGGAGATTATTAAATGGGGATCCCAATGTGTCGACTGTTGCCATAAACCTGTTTATTGTATGAAACTTGCAAAACCTGTCTCAGTGTCTTCTGTTGGTCTGGAGGGTATTCCGGAGTACCTGAAAGACTTTGAGGACGTGTTCTCTGAAAGTGAGGCTGAGGCTCTGCCCCCATAGATCATTTGACTGTGCTATTGATCTTGTCCCGGGAGCCAAATTGCCCAAGGCCCGCCTGTTTAATTTGTCAGGCCCGGAGCGCCTGGCTATGAAGCAATACATCGCTGAAAGTCTTCGCAAAGGGCATATAAGGCCCTCAGTGTCCCCAGTAGCTGCGGGGTTCTTCTTTGTTAAAAAGAAGGATGGCGGTCTACGTCCCTGCCTCGACTTTCGAGAACTTAATAAAATCACAGTCAGGAATACATACCCCCTTGCCTCTGATTCCTGATCTCTGTAACCAGCTCTCTGGGGCCAAGTGGTTTTCAAAATTGGACCTCAGGGGGGCTTATAATTTGATAAGAGTAGGGAAGGGGATGAGTGGAAAACTGCTTTTCTTACTACTGAGGGGTTATTTGAGAATCTCGTCATGCCTTTTGGTCTCACCAATGCTCCAGCTGTGTTTCAAAATTTCATTAATGTAGTTTTTTCGGACCTCATTGGCCGTTTTGTTGTGATCTATTTGGATGATATACTGATATATTCCTCTGACAGACATTCACATTTATCACATGTTAAAACTGTGTTTCAAAGACTCAGGGAAAATCATTTATTTGTTAAGCTGGAGAAATGTTCTTTCTTTGTTCAGGAGCTATCATTTTTGGGTCTTATAATCTCTCCACAGGGGTTTCGTATGGATCCCAAGAAGGTGCAAGCCATTATGGAGTGGGTCCAGCCTCGGGACCTTAGAGGACTCCAGCGCTTCTTGGGATTCGCAAATTACTATCGCAGGTTTATCAAGGGTTTTTCTCAGATTGTGAAACCCCTCACGGATCTCACACGTAAAGGGGCAGATGTTAGGAACTGGTCCCCGTCGGCCAAACAATCTTTTTTAACTTTGAAAAATTGTTTCACATCCGCTCCTGTTCTGGTTCAACCTGACTCAGCCAAGCCGTTTGTGGTTGAAGTTGATGCTTCGGTGGTTGGGGTGGGGGCAGTGTTGTCACAGGGACCTACTTCTCTGACTAACCTCAAACCTTGTGCCTATTTCTCGAAAAAATTTTCTCAGGCTGAGAGAAATTATGACGTTGGTAATAGAGAACTCTTAGCAATCAAATTGGCGTTCGAGGAATGGAGGCATTTTTTGGAGGGGGCGGCTCACCCCATCACAGTCATCACCGACCACAAAAACCTAGAGTATATCAAATCTGCTAAAAGACTGACTCCTAGGCAAGCCCGTTGGTCACTTTTTTTTTCCAGATTTAAATTTTCTATAACTTTTCGCCCAGGGTCTAAAAGCGTGAAAGCTGATGCTTTATCACGTAGTTTTGAGCCGCTTTCCGCCCCTGACCCGCCGTCCCCCATTCTTCAACCCAATGTCGTTATAGCTGAAGTGTCGTCGGAATTGGAGCGGGAGATTGTGGGGGCTCAATCTTTAGCTCCAAGGTCCAAACCCGAAAACAAATTGTTTGTTCCTCAGCAGTTACGCACCAGGCTCCTGCGGGAGTTCCATGATTCAAAACTGAGTGCTCACCCAGGCATTTCTGCCACACGAGAGGCAGTGGCTAGAGTTTTTTGGTGGCCTTTGATGGCTTCAGATATTAAGAAGCATGTCGCTGCGTGTGGGGTATGCGCTCGTTCTAAGAGCTCTCATTGCCGGCCGGCCGGGGAATTGGTGCCTTTGCCAATTCCAGGAAGGCCATGGACCCACTTGTCCATGGACTTCATTACCAACCTTCCTTCTTCTCGGGGTAACACGGTTATCTGGGTAGTTGTTGACAGGTTTTCTAAGTTAGCGCATTTTGTACCTATGGCAAGTCTACCTTCTGCAGAGACTCTCGCTAAGCATTTCCTCGCACAGATTGTGCGGTTACATGGGGTACCTATGAATATTGTATCTGACAGAGGGGCACAATTTGTGGCCAAGTTTTGGCGGGCTTTTTGCAAAAGGTTGGGGATATCTTTGTCCTTTTCCTCAGGCTACCACCCAGAGATTAACGGGCAGACGGAGCGCACCAACCAGTCGCTTGAACAAATTCTTCGATGTTTGGTTTCTACGCTGCAAAGCGACTGGTGTGATGCCCTACCGTTAGCGGAGTTCGCCTTCAACAACCGTACCAATTAATCTACCGGTAGGTCACCGTTTTTTATTAATTATGGTTTGAACCCTCATTTTGGTGAATTCTCACGTTTAGATTCGGGCTGTCCAGGAGCTGAGGACTGTGTTAACCGAATCAGGGATCTGTGGTCAAAAGTTCGGTTGAATATGTTCAGGGCTCAGGAGACTTATAAGCGTTTTGCAGATAAAAAAAGGAACCCTGCTCAGGTGTTGCAGTGTGGGGACAAGGTGTGGCTCTCCACGCGAAACATAAGTCTTCGTCTACCCTCCGTCAAACTGGGGCCCAAGTTCATAGGTCCCTATGAGATCATTGAGGTAATTAACCCTGTGGTGTATCGTCTTCGCCTCCCCCCCGCTTTGAAACTCCATAACGTATTCCACAGATCCTTGCTAAAACCCTTGGGATCGGTAGTAGAAGAACCAGCTGCTGTTCCCTCCCCAGTCTTGGTTGACGGGCACATGGAATTTGAGGTACAACATATTGTAGACTCCCGGCGGTCTCGGGGGTCCTTACAGTACCTGGTGCTTAGGAGGGGGTACGGTCCAGAGGACCGGTCTTGGGTGCCGGCCAGATCAGTACACACTGACCGTCTGGTTCGGGCATTCCATGCTCGGAATCCTGGGAAACCTGGGGGTCCAGAGGCCCCCCCATTAAGAAGGGGGTACTGTCATGGTTTACTGGGTTCTTGGATCAGGTAGTCGCGGGGTTAACTTGGTTGGCCTCTTTCTGGGTCCTGGGAGGCTTTTTATAGTCTCACTGTGAAGCCAGCCTTTGTCGTTTATACTCTGACCTTTGGCTGAGTGTGTCTGACCCTGTGCTTGTGCCAGTGCTTTGTGCCTGTGCTACATTTTATGCTTGCTTGGTTCTGATTTGGCTGTGTCCCTGTTACGAGTTTTGCCTGTCCCTTTTGTACTGCGTTGCTCTGTCTGTGTATGACCTCTTGACTGTGTTCTGGTTATTCTCTGCCTGCTCCTTTTGTACTTCGTCGCCCTCTATGTGTATGACCTGGCTATCCTGACTATCCATTCTGTCTATGCCCCTTGGTAACTTTATTTCGTAGTTACCCTTCTAGGAGTTTTCCTTTACCTCCTAAATCTCTGGAGCTTAGGCCACGCCCCTAGGCAGTCACGTGCCTGCAGGTCCTTCGGCCTGAAACATTCTCTACCTGATACTGCTGCCTCTGAGAGACGTGTGCTGGCTCCGCACCTTGGCAGTCACATGGTGCGGAAGGTCCTGTGTCCTCAGAAGCACACATCTTCTCTGCTGCGGTTCTACTATACAGGTATAGTTGTGCACAGTTTGTTCACTTAGGACACACGCACTGGCTCAGTGAGCAAGTGCAGTGCGGTGTGCCTGACATTCGGGCCGTGGTCTGTGGTTTCACGGCACACTAGAAGAGCCCAAGCAATGCAAAATGATGGGCAGTTATGTTACTTGTATGTCCATCAGAGCGGTCCTTATCGAAGTAATTGAATCCATGGACACTTCAAGTTTTATAAATGCACTCCGACGTTTCATTGCCATCAGAGGCACCGTGAAACATTCGCTCTGATAGAAGCTCAAATTTCATAGGAAAAGTGAATGAACTTCAAATTCCTTCCAACCTAGACATTACCAGTGTGGAAAGATACTTGAGTGAGCAGAGATGCACCTGGACCTTCAATTTACCACACTCTTCTCACATGGGAGGTGTTTGGGAGAGGATGATAGGAATAGCACGTAGAATCTTAGACTCTATCTTCTTGCAAGAAGGCAGCACAAGACTCACACACGAAGGTTTGACTACATTCTTGGCAGATGTTTCGGCCATCATAAATGCCAGACCACTGACTGCACTCTCCAGTGACGCTGAAGATCCAACCATTCTCACTCCCGCCATGTTACTCACTCAGAAAACCAACACTCCCAGTGCTCCACTGGGAGAATTCAGCAACAAGGACCTCTACAGACGTCAATGGAGACTAGTTCAAAGTCTCTCCAATACTTTCTGGGACAGATGGAGAAAACAATATCTCTCTACCTTACAGCCTAGGAAGAAGTGGCAGACCGACAAGCTGAACATCAAACCAGGTGATATTGTGCTCATGAAGGACAGCCAGTCACACCAAAATGAGTGGCCACTAGGCCTCATCACCAAGGTATTCCCAAGCAAGGATAAGAAGGTGCGCAAGGTCGAGATCAAAGTGTGGAAGGCTGGGGAGAGTAAACTATTCCTCAGACCAGTTGCAGAACTAGTTTTACTGCTTTTGCCAAAAGAGCCTGTATGTGGCATCAGTTGATGCCAAGCGGGGAGTGTTCTGCCCATCTGAGTATAGGGCAGTATGTTTGTATTGTGTACTGGTTTTGTTGGTTATACCACCATCTAGTGGTGGCTGAATTTAAAGCCTGTGTCTTTAACAAGCAGATAGTGTTGCATTCTGGGATTTAAGCAAGGTATCCTAGGGAGAAGAAAACTCCATTTTCTTCTGTGTACTTCAGGGACATACGTGTTCATGTGCTCTCCTGTAACCTCTCCAACTTGAGTTTGCTATCCTGGTAAAGCATATCTGGTAAGATTAGTATCTCTTTCTTGCAATACAGTATTGAATAGAAATGTGATTAACTGTATAGCAGCCAGTTCAAAGGAGATGTGATTATTAGAGATCTGTGTATTTACATGTAAAGATTGCGTCACACTGTATACTTTCCTGTAACATATGGGGCTTATTATTCTATATTGCGCACTATGTGGTGGCCATAATACTGTATGGAGGAATATCCTGTCCGGTTTTTGAGCTATTGTAGAATGTAAAATAGATATCAGTTATGTAATGTAAGAAGTGAAGTATTTGGCATTGTACTATACCTACATTTCTTTGCCGTATCGGAGCATCATGAATTGTGGTATGTGTTAAAGGGGCCCACTGAGACTCTTTCGCCCGGGGCCCACGAAAACCTGGAGCCAGCCCTGTATGGAGGGGCAGGATCGATATGTGGAGGGGCAAGACAAAGGGCCAGGATGGATACATATGAGGCGGCAGGATGGATAGGAAGGTAAGAGGAATCTTTTTTTCTTTCTCTCTCTGTGGGCATTAAGCCAGGACAAGGGGCTAGTTTGGTAATATGGGGGGCAGAATGGATATATGGGGGCAGGACAAAGGACCAAGATGGATACATATGGGGGGTCAGGATAGATTCATATGAGCGGCCTGGATGGATACATATGGGAGGCCAGAATGGATACATATGGGGGGCCAGGATGGATACATATAGGGCCCGGGGGGGCCAGGATGAATATATGGGGGGTGTTCTGCCCATCTGAGTATAGGACAGTATGTTTATATTGTGTGCTGGTTTTGTTGGTTATAGCATCATCTAGTGGTGGCTGAATTTATAGCCTGTGTCTTTAACAAGCAGATAGTGTTGCATTCTGGGATTGAAGCAAGGTATCCTGGGGAGAAGAAACTCCATTTTCTTCTGTGTACTTCAGGGACACGTGTTCATGTGCTCTCCTGTAACCTCTCTAACTTGAGTTTGCTATCCTGGTAAAGCATATCTGGTAAGATTAGTATCTCTTTCTTGCAATACAGTATTGAATAGAAATGTGATTAACTGTATAGCAGCCAGTTCAAAGGAGATGTGATTATTAGAGATCTGTGTATTTACATGTAAAGATTGCATCACACTGTATACTTTCCTGTAACTGTGTTAGCTGGGTGATCATCTGCCCAATTCTTATCTATGTCGTTTGTATTTTTATAGTTTTACCACGCATGTATACTGTTCACCAATAAACAAGTTAGATGATAGAGGACAGTATGCTTATTTGGAAGATAGAATGGTGGTTTATGCTGTATGTGTCAATGTGTATGAAGGCAGAACAGTAAAACAGATGCTAGACGCCTGCGATAGTGAATACGACTTAAAGAGCCTCTTAAGGAGCCGCTTGTACCCACGCTGCACTGCCTGCGGATACTGCAACGGCCGCCATACAGTCACAAGTACCGAGAATGCAGCCCACCATCAAGCTCTTCATCATTCCCTCTGTGCGGAAGTCGCCGCGCATAGACTGTTTCCCGCTAATATACTCAGCAGTACGCAGCTAAGCGCACAATGTCTCAAAACAGCACATCCTCACTCAAAACGAGGTCGCAAGCAAGCTCCAGCAGGTCGTCATTAGCAGAGCTCGCTGCCGTCGCTCGTGCCGAAGCCAAAGCAAGATCCTCCTTCGCCAACAGAGAGATGCTCTTAAAGCTGAGACAGGCGGAGCAAGATGCAGAAACCACACATCTGCAGGCAGAGAGAGAGAGGCAGAAACCGCACGTCTGCAGGCAGAGGGAGAGGCAGAAACCACACACCTGCAGGCAGAGAGAGAGGCCGAAACCGCACGCCTGCAGGCAGAGAGAGAGGCCGAAACCGCACACCTGCAGGCAGAGAGAGAGGCCGAAACCGCACACCTGCAGGCAGAGAGAGAGGCCGAAACCGCACACCTGCAGGCAGAGCTAGAAAAACTTGAAGAAACAAAGAGACAGCAGCTGCAGTAGCTAGAGCAGAGTATTTAGAAGCTATGAAGGATCCTGATTGTGAGAGAAGCAGCAACATTCCCAGACCAGATCTAGAACAGCAAGATCCAACGCAGCGCGTCGCAGAGTACGTCCGTCAACATTCCGGCATGGATGACAGCCCTGACGCACCACATTGATCAGCCTACGCCGGTTACCAGCGATCCAATCCCGAACTTCGTTACCACAAACGAGTCGTCCAGCACAGAGATGTCGGCGACAGCTGCTGTTCCACTGAGCAGAACGTACAGCTCCCATCCCACCTTAAAGAGACACCTTCTTCACTGAGAAGGTACTGCACAGACTATCCGAAGTCAGAAGCGTCTCACAGGTATGGTGATACACCACACACTAGACATGACTATAACACACCGGCTCGTGCCAGCAGCGACCAAGCCACTGTGGACTTTGCAAAGTTCTTCGCCCGCCGAGAACTTGTTACAAAAGGACTTGTAAAGTTCACTGATAAACCCGAGAACTATAGGTCATGGCGAGCCTCATTCTGGAACGCCATTCATGGTCTGGACCTTTCTAGTGGTGAGATGTTAGATCTCCTAGTAAAGTGGCTCAGAAGTGAGTCGGTCGAGCATGCCAAAAGACTAAGAGACATTAATATAAAGCATCCACACACAGGTCTGCGTAAAATGTGGGAAAGACTTGATGAATGCTATGGGACAGTAGAAGTCATAGAGAATGCTTTATACAAAAGAATTCATGATTTCCCTAAGATAGGACCTAAAGGTTATCAAAAGCTTAGAGAATTGAGTGATATATTGATAGAGTTGCAGGTTGCCCAGGAGGAAGGAGACTTGCCCGGATTGGCATTCTTAGACACCGCTAGGGGTGTCAATCCGATAATACAAAAACTTCCTTACAACCTAAAAGAAAAGTGGGTTACATATGGTTCACGGTATAAACAAAATCATAATGTACCATTCCCTCCTTTCACTGTATTCGTAGAATTTGTCACCCAACAAGCTAAGATAAGAAATGACCCTAGTTTAGACTTCACTAATTTGACTAACATTGTTTCCCCAGGCCTTCCTCACAATGCGAGTAAACCCCCTGCAGACGAGAACAAGCCTCAGGATGTCAGTAAACCGTGTCCTCTACACAAGAAACCACATACTCTACTAAAATGCAGAGCCTTCAGGGAGAAGTCTTTAGAGGATTGCAAAGGTTTGCTCAAGGAGAACAACATCTGCTTCAAATGTTGTGCCACAACCTCTCACCTCGCCAGGAACTGTGAAGCTAGCGTGAAATGTGCAGAATGCAGCAGCACGGGTCACAATACGGCCTTGCACCCTGGACCACCTCCACGAGTGTTGTCACAAGCAGAGGAACACGATGAGAAGCAGAAGGACACTGATGAAGATACCCCTGTGGTCAGCGCTCAATGTACTGAGATCTGCAAGGGACTCACAGGAGGAATGTCCTGTTCAAAAATCTGCCTTGTCCGAGTCTATCCAGCAGGCCGCAAGGACAAAGCCCTCAAGATATATGCAATCCTGGTTGACCAAAGTAACAGGTCTTTAGCCAGGTCCATCTTCTTTGACAACTTCAGCATTGTAGGCCCTGGTTCTCCCTACTCCCTGAGGACGTGTTCAGGTACCGTTGAAATGGCGGGGAGAAAAGCAACTGGATACAAGGTGGAGTCCAAACCTGCCTATCGCTACCAACCATCCTGGAGTGCAACCAGATTCCCTACAACAGGTCAGAGATACCTTCACCGGAGGTGGCGACACATCACCCCCATCTGAAGTGTATAGCCCACCTAATACCTGAGTTGGATACAGAAGTCCCAATAGCTCTACTTCTTGGAAGAGATATACTACGAGTCCATAAGACTAGAGAATATATCAACGGCTCCAGGAATGCTCCGTACGCACAGAAGCTCGATCTTGGATGGGTCATTATAGGAGATGTCTGTCTAGGAGGAGCACACAATCCGACCTCAGTCAACAGTATGCTCACCAGCATGCTAGAAAATGGACGTCCGTCTCTCTTCCGGCCATGTCACAATAGTCTGCTGGTAAAGGAATTGCCAAGCAGCGCTCCCCTACCTTGCCCTTTCTCAGTACCTACCAATGAAGACCACTCCTGTGAAGGTGAGCAAGACCACATGGGATGTACAGTCTTCAACAGGACAAAGGAAGATGACAAGGTAGCGATGTCCATAGAAGATAGGATGTTCTTGGACATCATGGACAGACAAATAGTCAAAGACAAATCGAACAGTTGGGTCGCACCTTTACCATTTTGACCTCAGAGAAGGCGCCTACCCAACAACAGGGAACTGGTCTACAGCCGATTCATCTCCCTCAGGCACAAGGTTAAGAAGTCACCTGAGACGAAGGAACACTTCTTTACCTTCATGGGAAGGATATTCCAGAACAACCACGCAGAGATTGCACCTGCACTTCGGCCCTCAGAGGAGTGTTGGTACCTGCCCATCTTCGGAGTATACCATCCCAAGAAGCCAGGTCAAATAAGAGTGGTATTCGACTCAAGTGCCAAATGCGAAGATGTCTCATTAAATGATGTCCTACTGTCGGGCCCAGACCTCAAAAACAGACTTCTAGAAGTACTACTCTCTTTCTGCAGAGATACGGTGGCATTTATAGCTGACATACAACAGATGTTCCACTGTTTTCTCATCAAAGAGGAACACAGAAACTACTTGAGGTTCTTCTGGTACCGTGACAACGACCCGGACAAAGACATCACAGAGTACCGGAAAAGGGTACACATCTTCGGGAACAGCCCTTCACCAGCAGTTGCTATCTATGGCCTCCGAAATTCCACCAAAGAGGGTGAAGAAAAGTATGGGTCAGACGTGAGATCCTTCGTAGAAAAGGACTTCTATGTAGAGTACTGTTTGAAGTCCACACCAACAAATGAGGCTGCAATCAGTTTACTAAAAAGGGCTCAAGAAATGCTCGCTAAGTCTAACCTAAGGTTACACAAGATTTCCTCCAACAGTCGAGAGTTGAAGGAAGCATTTCCCTCTCAAGACTATTCCAGTGATCTAAAAGACCTAGACCTAAGCATCGACACTCTTCCCATGCTGCGGAGTCTTGGATTGCTTTGGGATCTGAAGACGGTTGCCTTCACCTTTCAGATCAGTAAAGACGAGAAACCCTTCACGCGCAGAGGAGTTCTTTTTTTCGTGAATAGTCTATACAACCCCCTGGGATTCGTAGCTCCAGTTACTGTCCAAGGAAAAATGATGCTAAGAAACTTCACCCAAGACACATCTGATTGGAACGATCCACTGCCAGCAGAAAAGGCAGACCTGTGGGCAGAGTGGAGGAGGTCTCTCGAGGCCTTGACCAACCTTCGTGTGAAATGACCATATGCTCCTGTGCCATCCACAGAAGACACGAAGACTTTGTATCTTCTGTGACGCATCAGTCAAAGCGATCGCAGCAGTAGCGTACCTCAAAACCATAGATGTCAACGAACAGAACCACATCAGGTTTGTGATGAGCCGGACTAAACTGGCACCACTCCGCGAACACACGGTACCCAGACTGGAACTCTGTGCTGCTGTCCTCGCAGTTGAGTTGGCCGAGCTTATCTCAGGTGTGATGAATCTGGACACCAAAGAAGCAGAGTTCTACGCCGATAGCAAGGTGGTACTGGGATACATCTGCAATGAATCGCAAAGCTTTTATGTCTACATCAGCAACCGGATACTGAGAATAAGAAGATCCACCTGCCCTAGTCAGTGGCACTGTACCTACTCACCTCAATCCTGCAGACCATGCGACTAGATCCATTGCTTCAAGTCATCTTAAGGACACTACATGGTTCACAGGCCCTGCTTCCTTGTACCGTTCGATGCCCCACATTGACAGGCCTGAAACGTTCAAACTAGTGGATCCATACGCCGACGAAGAGCTCTGTCCTCGAGTGTCTGCTCTGCATACACGAATTTCAAGTCATCACCTGGAATCTCATCGGTTCAGCAGGTTCTCAACCTGGAAGTCACTTGATCGAGCTGTTGCTTGTCTAATTAATGTGGCCCGGTCCTACAAGTCAGGGTCACCTGCAAGCCAGGGATCTTGTAAAGGTTGGCATCACTGCAAGCATGTGTTTACCGCACTCAACTTGGAAAGAGCCAAGGTTACAATACTTCATGTTGTGCAAAAGGAAACCTACCCAGAGAAATAGACAACCTCAACAAGGGACAACCCATTTCTAGAGACAGTGTCTTGAAAAAGCTTGATCCAATCATTGACTAAAACGAGCTGTTAAGGAATGAAGGTCGTCTTCAAGAACCTAAGGTGGAATTTGTGGAAAAACACCCTGTAATAATTCCTGGTCGTCATCATGTCACTACTCTGCTCGTACAGCACCATCATGTTTTGGTGAAACATCAAGGCCGATTGTTTACCGAAGGGAATCTATGAACTGCTGGACTATGGATAGTCGGAGCAAAGAGATGTGTGAGTAAACTCATCTTCAACTGTGTGACTTGTCGCAAACTCCGTGGCGTGACTCAAAACCCAAAAATGGCTAATCTCCATCAGACAGACTTAGTACGGATCTTCCCTTTACCAAAGTCGGACTATATGTGTTCGGGCCGTGGTCTGTGGTTTCACGGCACACTAGAAGAGCCCAAGCAATGCAAAATGATGGGCAGTTATGTTACTTGTATGTCCATCAGAGCGGTCCTTATCGAAGTAATTGAATCCATGGACACTTCAAGTTTTATAAATGCACTCCGACGTTTCATTGCCATCAGAGGCACCGTGAAACATTCGCTCTGATAGAAGCTCAAATTTCGTAGGAAAAGTGAATGAACTTCAAATTCCTTCCAACCTAGACATTACCAGTGTGGAAAGATACTTGAGTGAGCAGAGATGCACCTGGACCTTCAATTTACCACACTCTTCTCACATGGGAGGTGTTTGGGAGAGGATGATAGGAATAGCACGTAGAATCTTAGACTCTATCTTCTTGCAAGAAGGCAGCACAAGACTCACACACGAAGGTTTGACTACATTCTTGGCAGATGTTTCGGCCATCATAAATGCCAGACCATTGACTGCACTCTCCAGTGATGCTGAAGATCCAACCATTCTCACTCCCGCCATGTTACTCACTCAGAAAACCAACACTCCCAGTGCTCCACTGGGAGAATTCAGCAACAAGGACCTCTACAGACGTCAATGGAGACTAGTTCAAAGTCTCTCCAATACTTTCTGGGACAGATGGAGAAAACAATATCTCTCTACCTTACAGCCTAGGAAGAAGTGGCAGACCGACAAGCTGAACATCAAACCAGGTGATATTGTGCTCATGAAGGACAGCCAGTCACCAAAATGAGTGGCCACTAGGCCTCATCACCAAGGTATTCCCAAGCAAGGATAAGAAGGTGCGCAAGGTCGAGATCAAAGTGTGGAAGGCTGGGGAGAGTAAACTATTCCTCAGACCAGTTGCAGAACTAGTTTTACTGCTTTTGCCAAAAGAGCCTCTATGTGGCATCAGTTGATGCCAAGCGGGGAGTGTTCTGCCCATCTGAGTATAGGGCAGTATGTTTGTATTGTGTACTGGTTTTGTTGGTTATACCACCATCTAGTGGTGGCTGAATTTAAAGCCTGTGTCTTTAACAAGCAGATAGTGTTGCATTCTGGGATTGAAGCAAGGTATCCTAGGGAGAAGAAACTCCATTTTCTTCTGTGTACTTCAGGGACATACGTGTTCATGTGCTCTCCTGTAACCTCTCCAACTTGAGTTTGCTATCTGGTAAAGCATATCTGGTAAGATTAGTATCTCTTTCTTGCAATACAGTATTGAATAGAAATGTGATTAACTGTATAGCAGCCAGTTCAAAGGAGATGTGATTAGAGATCTGTGTATTTACATGTAAAGATTGCGTCACACTGTATACTTTCCTGTAACTGTGTTAGTTGTGTGATCATCTGCCCAAGACTTATCTATGATGTTTGTATTTTTATAGTTTTACCTCGCATGTTCTATACTGTTCACCAATAAACAAGTTAGACTACAGAGGACAGTCTACTTAGGCTAGTTTCACACTAGCGTTTCACTGACCTGCGTCGGTCTGCACACAGCCGCCGCTATGCTTCGCCCCCGGCCGCGCCTCCTCCCGGCCGCTCCGCCTATGGTCTGCATGCAACCTGTGTACCCTATCTTTAGCTTTGGGTACGCAAGCCATGCGTAGGTATGCGTTTGCCGACACATGCGTCCTTTTGACAGTGTGCCGACCTGCGCCAAACGCACCGTGTTGCATTTTGGTGCGCTCGGCGCACCATCAAAAGGACGCATGCACTGGCAAACGCATACCTGTGCACGGCCGGCGTACCCAATGCTAAAGATAGGGTACGCAGGTCGCATGCAGCGTCATGCGCCCATAGGTGGAGCGGCCTGGAGGAGGCGTGGCTGGGGCGGAGCTTAGCGGCGGCCGTGCGCAGACTGACGAAGGTCAGTGAAACGCTAGTGTGAAACTAGCCTTATTTGGAAGATAGAATGGTGGTTTATGCTGTACGCTAGATTGCACACCGTGTCAACGTGTATGAAGGTAGAACAGGGGGCAGGATGGATATATGGGGGGAAGGACAAGGGACCACGATGGATACATATTAGAGGCCATAAATGGATACATATGAAAGGCCAGGATAGATACATATGGGGCCCAGAGGGCCAGGATGGATAAATATGGGGAGGCCAGAATTATATATTATATATATATATATTTAGGGGGCTAGGATGGATATATGGGGGGCAGGACAAAGGACCAGGATGGATACATATGGGGGGGCAGAATGGATACATATCGGGAGCAGGACAAAGGACCAGGATGCATATATATGGGGTGCCAGGATGCATATTTATGGGGGGTCAGGATGGATATATGGTAGAGCCAAAATGCATACATATGGGGGAGCTGGATCGATATATGGGGAGCCAGGATGGATTTATGGAGGGGGCAGGACAAGGGACCATGATGCATATATATGGGGGGCCAGGATGTGTATATATATGGGGGTTCCAGGATGCATATATGGGGGGACAGGACAAGGGACCATGATGGATATATATGGGGAGCCAGGATGGATATAATGTATATTGGGGGTCAGAATAGTTATATATGGGGGAGCCAGGATGCATATATATGGGGGGGCCAAGATTAATATATAGGGGGCCAGGATGGATATATCAGTGTGGGCGGGCAGGACAAGGGATAAGGATGCATATATATGGGGCACCAGGATGGATATATGGGGGGAGCATAAAGGATATATGGGGGTCCAGGAGAGATATATGGGAGCAGTATGGATAGCTAGGGGGGCAGGATGGATATCTGGGGGTCAGGCTTAACAGGGGACATAGGGGGCCAGGCTGGGGCATATTATAAAATAAAGGCTGGGCAAGATTATTAAATAAAGGTGGTCAGGATGAAGGATGAAGGGGGCCAGGATGCATATATATGTGGGTCCAGGACGGATATAAGGGGGGAGCCAGGATGGATTTATGATGAGGCAGATTGGATATATGGGGGTCCAGGAGAGATATGTGGGGACCAGTATGGATAGCTGGGGGGCAGGCTGGGGTATATTATAAAATAAAGGCTGGGCGAGATTATTAAATAAAGGGGATCAGGATGAAGGACTTAATTACTGTTTGGGGGCCAAAATAAAGAACATGCTGTATTAGTTTATGGTGACAAGTGGGGAACATAATTTCTTTAGGGTCCAATTAGGGACATTATTACTACTGTAATAACTTTTTAGGAAACTGTTTTCCATGGAGGGAACAAAAAGGGGGTCCTCTTACTGTCCAGGGTGACACTACGTTGCTTTTGTTCTTCATTTGATATAGTGTAGAAGTCAGGGTAAAAGTGGGGAAAGTGCTCTGGAAGCGATCAGCTATTGATGACTCTGTGTTATTTTTGCAGAGATGAGTCCTGGCTGGAAGAAGCGATGGTGGTCTGTTCTGGATGAACCACATACATCACTGATGAGTCAGTGTATTACATGTACACGCACACTATACACTATATACTGTGTACAGAGTTCCGCTGTATAATGTCACTGGTGATCACTATATTGCCTGTACACTGACACTATATGTGGAGCTCCTGTGTATAATGTCACCGATGATCCCTGTATTATCTGTCCACTGACACTATATTCAGAGCTCCTGGGTATGTCACCGATGATCCCTGTACTACCTGTACACTGACACTATATACAGAGTTCCTGTGTATAATGTGACTGGTGATCCCTGTATTATCTGTACACTGACAATATATACAGAGCTTCTGTGTATAATGTCACTGGTGATCACTGCATTACCGGTACACTATAGACTATATACAGAGCTTCTGTGTATAATGTCACTGGTGATCACTGTATTATCTGTACATTATACACTATATACAGAGCTCCTGTGTAAAATGTCACTGGTGATCCCTGTATTACCTGTACACTATATACAGAGCTCCTGTGTATAATGTCACTGGTGATCACTGTATTTCCTGTACACTGACACTATATGCAGAGCTCCTGCGTATAATGTCACTGGTGGTAATAACAGTGTTGTTAGTATTGTGGTTTGTATTAATGATCAGTATTGTAGTATTCGGTCACTATGTGGTGGTAATATGTGATCTGGTCATGGTGTGGCATATTTGTTTCTTGCATGTGGTATTATTTGGTCACTATTTGGTCTGGTCATGGTGTGGTGGTATTTCTTCTCTGTATATGGTATTATTTGGTTACTATGTGGTGGAATATGTAGTCTAGTTATGTGGCAGTATTTCTCCTTGTATGTGGTGTTATTCAGTCACTATGTGGTCTGGTCATGGTGTGACGTTATTTGTTCCTTGTATGTAATGTTATTCGGTCACTATATGGTCTGGTCATGGTGTGACGTTATTTGTTCCTTGTATGTAATGTTATTTGGTCACTATGTGGTGGTAATATGTGGTCTGTTCATAGTGTGGCGTATTTGTTCCTTGTATATGGTATTATTCGGTCACTATGTGGTCTGGTCATAGTGTGGTGGTATTTCTTCCCTATATGTGGTATTATTCAGTCACTATGTGGTCTGGTCATGGTGTGACGTTATTTGTTCCTTGTATGTGATGTTATTCGGTTACTATGTTCTGATAATATGTGGTATGTTCATACTGTGGCGTATTTGTTCATGTATATGGTATTATTCGGTCACTGTAGTCTGGTCATGGTGTAGTGGTATTTCTTCCCTGTATGTGGTAGTATTGGTCTTGGTTTAGTGTTTTGTGTTGTGCATGGCGGTCATTTGTTCTCTAAAATATTAATCAGGTCATTGTGTGGTGGTATTTCTTCCCTGTATGTGGTAGTATTGGTCTTGGCTTAGTGGATTGTGTTGTGTATGGCGGTCATTTGTTCTCTCTGATATTAATTTGAAGATTCTTTATTTCTATTAGTGATTAAATACTTGGACCACAGTGGCAGAGATGCACTTGCAGGTGTTTTCCTGTGAAAAAAAGTAATCACCTCTCCACAGTAGAAGTGATAACGTACTGATTGGTGGGGTCTGACTGTTGGAACCCAGTCAGCAGAATGTGGAACTTTTACCCCATTAGACTGGAGTGACGTGTTCAACTTGACCACTGATCCATTCATTCACTCACTTGTTTGTTTTTTCTGGAAGCCCAAAGAGAATGAATGGAGATGCAGTCAGACATCTCACCTGCTGCTGGCTGCATTCTAAACTGGGGATGTGTCCTGTCAGGGGTAAAACTTCCCCATTCTTCTGATCGGTGCAGTTTCCAATGGTTGGACCTAAGCGATCACCTATCCTGTGGCGCCCATGGATCGGTGATAACTTGTTTTAATCAAAAATCTCCTTTAACTCTTTAACCCCTAGGGTGGTTTGCGCGTTAATGACCGGGCCAATTTTAACAATTCTGACCACTGTCCCTTTATGAGGTAATAACTCTGGAACGCTTCAACGGATCTTGGCGATTCTGAGAATGTTTTTTCATGACATATTGTACTTCACGTTAGTGGTAAAAAATTTTCGTTATAACTTGCATTTATTTGTGTAAAAAATGGAAATTTGGCAAAAATTTGGAACATTTTTAAATTTCAAACTTTGAATTTTTAGGCCCTTAAAACAGAGAAATATGTCACACAAAATAGTTAATAAATAACATTTCCCACATGTCTACTTTACATCAGCACAATTTTGGAAACATTTTTTTTCGTTAGGAAGTTATAAGGGTTAAAAGTTGACCAGCGATTTCTCATTTTTACAACAAACTTTACAAAACCATTTTTAGGGACCACCTCACATTTCAAGTCATTTTGAGGGGTCTTTATGACAGAAAATACCCAAAGTGACACTATTCTAAAAACTGAACCCCTCATGCTGATCAAAACCACATTCAAGAAGTTTATTAACCCTTCAAGTGTTTCACAGGAGCAGAAGCAACGTGGAAGGAAAAAATGAACATTTAACTTTTTAGTCACAAAAATGATCTTTTAGCAACAATTTTTTTTATTTTCACAATGGTAAAAGGAGAAAATGAACAGATACAGTTGTTTTTCAATTTCTCCTGAGTACGATGATACCTCATATGAGAGAGAAATCCACTGTTTGGGTGCACGGCAGGGCTCGGAAGGGAAGGAGCACCGTTTGACTTTTTCAAACCAAAATTGGCTGGAATTGAGATCGTACTCAATGTCACGTTTGGAGAGTCACTGATGTGTGTAAACAGTGGAAACCCCCCACAAGTGACCCCATTTTGGAAACTAGACCCCCCCAAGGAACTTATCTAGATGTGTGGTGAGCACTTTGAACCCCTAAGTGCTTCACAGAAATTTATAACGCCGGGCATGAAAATAAAAAATCATATTTTTTCCGCAAGCATGATCTTTTAGTCCACAATTTTTTATTTTACCAAGGGTAACAGGAGATATTGGACCCAAAAAGTTGTTGTCCAATTTGTCCTGAGTACGCTTATACCCCATATGTGGGAGAAAACTACTGTTTGGGCACACATCGGGGCTTGGAAGGGAAGTAGTGACGTTTTGGAATGCAGACTTTGATGGAATGGTCTGCGGGTGTCATGTTCTGTTTGCAGAGCCGCTGATGTGCCTAAACAGTGGATACTCCCCACAATTGACCCTATTTTGGAAACTAGACCCTCTAAGAAACTTATCTAGATGTGTGATGAGAACTTTAAACCCCCAAGTATTTCACTAAAGTTTATAATGCCTGGCCGTGAAAAAAAACATTTTTTTCCACAAAAATTATTTTTTAGCCCCCAATATTTTATTTTCCCAAGGGTAACAGTAGAAATTGGACCCTAAAATTTGTTGTCCAATTTGTCCTGAGTATGCTGGTACCTCATATGTGGGAGAAAACTACTGTTTGTTAACATGTCAGGGCTCGGAAGGGAAATAGTGACATTTAGGAATGCAGACTTTGATGGAATGGTCTGCGGGCATTATGTTCCATTTGCAGAGCCCACTGATGTGTCTAAACAGTAAAAAAAAAACACAAGTGACCACATTTTGGAAACTAGACCCCTTAAGGAACTTATCTAGATATGCCTAAACAGTGGCAATGCCCAAGAAGTACCCCCTTTTTGGAACTAATCTACTGTTACCAGGTATGTGAATTTTATAATGTAATGGCATATGTGAGTTGTGTAGTGTTTGTCAGGTTGTCATACGTCAACAGGATCCTGTTGATCAGGGGCAACACAGGTTGAAAACATATATCAATTGTAAATCCACCAATGTTGTTTATGCTATCATTTGCCCCTGTCCACAGATTTACGTCGGCCAGACCTCACAAGAGTTAAGACGGAGGATTCAAAGACACTTTTCCTCCATTAACACTGCCACTGTAGATGCACGTAAAGGTAAGGCTCTTACCTCAGTTGCATCTCATTATTTAACTCATCATGAGGGCAGATATTCTAACTCTAGAGTGTTAGTTCTGGAACATATTAGTGGCTCCATTAGGGGTGGCCCACTTGACAGGAAGTTGCTACAGGCCGAAGCAAAATGGAATTTAACACTGCATTTTACGACACCTTTTGGGATTAATGAAGATCTTCTTTATACAGGTTTTCTAGGGTGAATACTTATACCATTATCATTGTTTCTTCGACTGTTATGCTACGGTGGACTTTGGTTATGTCATTCCTGGATTGGCCATCTTTTCCTCCCTCTTCGACTACATTTATATGATCGTCCTCACTTTTAACATGTTGGAAACGGGATGGATCTTCTTTGGATGACGGACATGAGATTTTTCATATTATGGGTGTTTAAGGACTCTCTTTATGTTAGAACCCTTTGTTAGGTTTTGTTTCAGTTTGCTGGTCACATGACCTTTTTTTCCTATTTAGTCTAGCTCCACCCTTCTGGCTTTGCTGGACTTCATTGTATTATCTACTCTTGAGCTAGCCGGGTGCTTAGGTGCCTTACTCAGTCAGTTTTGCTTGATCTTAGGATCTCTAAGTAATTTGTTTTCTGTTTAATTTTCCCTGCTACAATTTCTGTTAGGAGGTGTCCACCTTTTCTCCCAGTCCCTAGATTTGTAGGGATTCCTCCCTCGCAACTATAGGTCTTCGTTCAGACTAGCTGAGGACTTTAGCGGGTCTGGTCGCAGGATCAGGTTCCCCGTTACATCATAGGGATCCAGCTTAGTTCTATTGTAGGGACAGAATTCCCATGTTTCCTTAGTGCTTGTAGCAGATCATAACAGTAAGTCCAGCCAAGAAAAAAAAAAAAAAAAATCTCTAAGGAAAGATTTTCTGTTTCCATCATGGTGTCGGTTCAGGATTTGGCTCAACGCCTGCAGGAACTCTCTCTGGAGGTGGCTGAGATCCAGCAACACGTGAGTAGTTGTTCTGGAGCACATTTCGTGGAGCCAAAGGTACGTTTGCCTGATTTATTTTTTGGTGAACAACAAGATTTTTTTTCTTTTAAAAATGCTTGCTTGTTGTATTTCCGTTTGAGACCCAGATCCTCTGGTGATGAATCACAGCGCATAGGGTTCATAATGTCACTTTTGCGCAAAGAACCTCAGGAGTGGGCCTTTTCTCTGCAGCCTGGTGATCCATGCTTTGGATCAGTGGATAGTTTTTTTTCTGCTTTGGGGTTATTGTATGACGATCCTGATCGTGTTTCATCAACTGAGACAGAATTGAGACGTTTGAGACAGGGATCAGGTAATATGGAAAAATATTGTACTCACTTCCGAAGGTGGTCCACTCAGGTGGGGTGGAACGATTCAGCTTTGAAAAGTTTATTTCTTGCAGGGTTAAGTGAAAGGGTTAAAGATTTGCTGTTTGCTTATCCTATACCTGGTAACTTGCAAGAGGCTATGCAATTAGCCATACGGGTGGATAGGAGACTGCGTGCAAGGGTTAATGAGAGTAAATCTGCCTTGTCAGCTCCAAGTCTGGAGAGGGACTGTACTGACATTGGAGAGCCGATGGAAATTGGAGCAATGGCACCTCACTCTCGGGGAAAAAGACCGCAGATTTGCTGAAGGTTTGTGTTTCTATTGTGGCAAATCTAAGCATTTTATTAAAAACTGTGCGCTTCGAATGAATAAAGAGAAAAAAAAAATGAGGTCAGTTTCGCCCGTATAGCTTGTTTAAACAATAAAGGTGTCTTTCTTTCTGCTACCACTGCTGTTGAGGAGGAATTAATGGAGTTTCGGGTATTTGTGGATTGTGGTTCAACTCTCAATGTGATTGATGGGAAATTTTTGGAAAAACTAAAATTAAAACCCAAACTTCTGTCTTCCCTATTAATGTGGTTTCTGTGGATGGTTCTCCCTTGAAAAATGTTACTCACCATATCTGTGAATTTCCTCTTACTATTAATGGTGTTCATCAAGAGAATTTGGATTTGGTAGTTTTGAATAATTTGCCCTCACCGGTGATTTTGGGGTTACCTTGGTTAAAATTGCACAATCCGGTACTGGATTGGTCTACCAATGAAATTAAGTCCTGGAGTCCTAATTGTTATGACAAGTGTTGTAACGGGCGTATTGCTGCTGTAGTTAAGGGGGAATTACCTGTACTATTCAGGATTTTTGGAAAGTTTTTTTCTGATAAGGAATCGCAGGTATTGCCTCCTCATAGAGATTATGATTGTGCAATTGAATTTGTCCCTGGAGCGACTCTTCCTAAAAGTCGTTTATTTAATTTGACTATTCCTGAGAGAAAGGCTTTGGAGGAATACATACAGACAAGCTTGGCCGCCGGTCATATTAGTCCTTCTAAGTCTCCTGTGGCGGTTGGATTTTTTTTTGTTAAAAAAAAGGACGGCGGTTTACGGCCTTGTCTAGACTTTCGTGAGATTAATAAGATTACTGTACGCAATCATTACCCACTGCCATTGATTCCTGATTTGTTTAACCAGTTAGTGGGGGCCAAGTGGTTCTCGAAAATTGATCTTCGAGGGGCATACAATTTGTTGCGCATGAAGGAGGGGGATGAATGGAAGACTGCGTTTAACACTCCACTGGGTCATTTTGAGAATCTGGTCATGCCTTTTGGGCTTTCCAGTGCTCCGGCATTTTTTCAGAATCTTATTAATGACATCCTTAGACCTTTGATCGGCAGAAGTGTAGTTGTGTATTTGGATGACATTTTGATTTATTCACCGGATTTGGAGTCTCATTGGAGGAGTGTGCTTGAAGTATTACAGTTACTGAGTGATAATTCACTTTTTGCCAAGCTAGAAAAATGTGAGTTCACTGTACAGAGACTTAGTTTTTTGGGCTACATTGTCTCCAGTGAAGGTTTTGAGATGGACCTGGTGAAAGTGCAAGCTGTGCAGGATTGGCCTAGACCTATTGGTGTGAAATCAATACAGAGGTTTTTGGGGTTCGCCAATTATTATAGAAAATTCATTAAAAATTTTCTGTGATTGCCAAACCTCTGACCGATCTCACCAGGAAAGGTGCTGATGCGGTTCAGTGGACTACTGAGGCCATTGAGGCTTTTGTGTTGCTAAAGGAGAAGTTCAGCTCTGCTCCCATCCTTACGCAGCCTGATGTGACTAAACCATTTTTGGTTGAGGTTGATGCTTCTTCTGTGGGGGTCGGCGCAGTGTTGTCTCAGGAAAAGACGGATGGAGTACATCCCTGTGCTTTTTTTTCAAAGAAATTTTCTGAGTCTGAACTAAATTATGATATCGGTAATCGGGAATTGTTGGCAATTAAACTCGCTATTGAACACTGGCGTCATTTTTTGGAGGGAGCGGAATTTCCCGTTCAAGTCTTCACCGATCATAAAAATCTGTTCTACCTTGATGCTGCCAAACGCTTGAATGCCCGTCAGGCTAGGTGGGCACTGTTTTTCCTCGCGGTTTAATTTTACAGTTACTTACATCCCAGGTACTAAAAATGTTAAAGCTGATGCTTTGTCTCGCAGCTTTACTCCTATGGTGGGTACTGAGGAGGAGGAAAACATTTTGCAAGAGGGGGTTGTTATTGCTGTTTTGGACTCTGTGTTGGAAGATGAGATTCTTAAAGCACAGGAGAATGCCCCATCATACACGCCACATGGGAGGTTGTTTGTGCCTGGTACCCTGAGGAGAGATTTGTTTGTTGAATGTCATGACTCTCGGTTGGCAGGTCATCCTGGAATCTCTGAGACCAAGAGACTTGTGGGTCGCAGCTTTTGGTGGCCTGGATGGCAGAAGGAAGTCATTAAGTGGGTGCGTCAATGCACGGTGTGTGCTAGATCTAAGTCTTCTCATACTTCTGCTGCGGGGTTGCTTTGCCCTCTGGAGGTTCCTAGTGCACCTTGGACACATTTGGCTATGGATTTATTACTGACCTTCCCCCCTCTGAGGGTTTCACTGTCATCTGGGTGGTCGTGGACCGTTTTAGCAAGATCTGTCACTTGGTTCCTTTCATCAAACTGCCCTGCGCTAAGACTCTCGATAAGGCCTTTGTCAAGGAAATTGTCAGACTACATGGCATTCCTACTGACATTGTTTCTGATAGGGGACCTCAGTTAGTTTGTGGCTCATTTTTGGCGCGCCTTTTGTGACAGGTTGGGAGTTCATTTGTCGTTTTCATCCGGATATCATCCTGAGTCTAATGGCCAGACAGAAAGGAAAAACCAGGATGTTGAGCAGTTCTTGCGTTGTTTTGTGACTGATAATCAAGAGGGGTGGTCTGAGTTTCTGCCACTTGCTGAGTTTGCTCTTAACAACCATACATCCGCTTCTGCTGGTTGTTCGCCTTTTTTTTGTTGTACTGGGAGACATCCGTCGTTTGGGTCATTTTCCAAGTTGGGATCGGTTGTACCTGAAGAGGAAAATTTTTCTGGTGTTTTGGAGAGAGTTTGGACTGATGTGCGTGGTAATCTCCAGGAGGCTAACAAAAGATCCAAAGTGTATTTTGATAGAAAACGACAAGAGGTTTTGTTTGCTATTGGTGACATGGTTTGGTTGTCCTCTAAGAATCTGCGCTTGAGGATTCCGTCTAAGAAATTGGGTCCCAAGTTTGTAGGGCCCTTCAAGGTGCTTCAGGTTATTAACCAATCTGCTGTTAAGTTGGAGCTTCCTACCTCCTGGAAGATTAATCCGGTGTTTCATGTTTCTCTCTTGAAAAAAGCTGAGGTCTCAGATGGAGACGTCTCGGCCACTGTTCCCCTGGTGGTGGAGGACGGGCAATATGAGATTTCCCGCATCCTAAATTCTAGACGGTATAGAGGGAGTTTGCAGTACCTCGTCGCTTGGAAGGGTTATGGACCCGAGGATAACTCATGGGTGAGGGCGGATGATGTTTCTGCGTCTAGACTTGTCAGAGCGTTTCACAAGAGGTTTCCGGATAAGCCTAAGTCCTAGGGGATCCAGAGGATCCTCTTAGAAGGGAGGGTACTGTTAGAACCCTCTTGTTAGGTTTTGTTTCAGTTTGCTGGTCACATGACCTTTTTTCCCTATTTAGTCTGGCTCGCCCTTCTGGCTTTGCTGGACTTCATTGTATTATCTACTCTTAAGCTAGCCGGGTGCTTAGGTGCCTTACTCAATCAGTTTTGCTTGATCTTAGGATCTCTAAGTAATTTGTTTTCTGTTTAATTTTCCCTGCTACAATTTCTGTTAGGAGGTGTCCACCTTTTCTCCCAGTCCCTAGATCTTGTAGGGATTCCTCCCTCGCAACTATAGGTCTTCGTTCAGACTAGCTGAGGACTTTAGCGGGTCTGGTCGCAGGATCAGGTTCCCCGTTACATCGTAGGGATCCAGCTTAGTTCTATTGTAGGGACAGAATTCCCATCTTTCCTTAGTGCTTGTAGCAGATCATAACACTTTAGTCTTCATATACGGACATGGGATTTCTAAGGACTCTCTTCAGATTTCATATACGGGACAGCATGAGCTCACATATGGATCCCCTAGATGTTGGATATTGGATTCCTCATTTCTTGGATCTTTATGGATTGATACATAACCAATTTATAAATGTACATATTCTAACATATACATAGATGTTCCCCTTTTTTTTTCTTTTCTTTTTTTGATCAGTCAGGCAGATTACATTTATGTGTAGCCCTCACCCTGGTAAAGTTACATACATGCATGTAGGTATTTTGGGTCATCATCCACCCTTATAGATACACATGCATGGCATTGCGGATTGTCTGATTCCAGGAGGAGGGTTCTTTTGTTTGTTTTTTTTGTTGTTTTTTTTTTTGTGTGTGCATAGATCAAGTACATCATATGTATTCAGCTATTACTCTGTTAAGTTGCACACATGTATATATGTACTTTGGCCTACCATCTACCCTTATAAATACATAGATATGGGATTGCGGATATCTTCTGGTCCCAGAAGAGTCCTTTGTAATATGCCTGCACTGTTTTTATACAATTGTATGTACTAGTGTTGAGCGATACTGCTCGATATCTAAAAATATCGGATCGAATGGTATCGCCGATATCACTAAATATCGGCGATATCCGATTCCGATACCGGAAGTCCCATGTAAGTCTATGGGAACAAAATATCGCAACTAAAAAAAACCTTTATTTCCTTGTAAACACTAAATATACACACATAGAATAACATATATATATATATATATATATATATACATGTCATTGTGACATATATATATACATATATGTATAGTTTATACACTTCTACATAGTAAAATATCCTCTGATTCAATTGCGGGTAAAGCCGGCTTCTGTGAAAAGACAGAAGCACCCGACATGAAATGACACTTGGTGTACATAGGGTTAACCATGTCTTTTCATGTCCTTTGCAATCTGATTTGCACAAACAATTACATCAGTCTATGTGTGCAAAATTTCACACCTGTAGGGGTTAATTAAAGGTGTAAATTCGTTGTAAAAAAAACAGACTTTGTAATGTGTATAGTACAGTTCATATATGCGTTCTTTGTGCTTGGGTGCGATGAAAAATACGTGAGACACAGGTTTGATATAGAAAGTCTTGTATTACTTCATACAAGTTGGCAAAAATAGTCACACAGTTTGCAAACACAGAAGCAGGAGACACAGCAGGCCAGAGTAATCTAAGCTCAGCAATCACTCTCCACAACAGGTTCAGGATCTTCTTCTCTGTTACCGTAAGTCCATGCAAGCTGGGTCTTTCAAAGAGCAGGGTTCAGAGTCCACAAGTGCTTCAGAGTTCCTCAGTAGGAATAGCTGGAGTACAAGGTCCAAGGCTTCAGGAGTCAGGTCACAGGTTCACTGATTGCTCAGCTGTGGCTGCTTAAGAAGCAAAAGGAGAGAATCAGGGCGGGAACATGCAAGCTGGAAACTCCATATTGACTGAGGGCAAGATAGCTGCAGCAAGACAGAAAGTAAAATGGCTGACGAACAAACTGAGTTTCAGGAACATGTACACAGAACCTTACATTACTCCCCCTTAGGGACAACCTCCGGATGACCTCAGACCAGGCTTGTGTGGGTACCTCTGATGAAACTGACGGAGCAAGCGAGGAGCATTAACATTATTGACGGTTCCCATGAGTTGTCCTCCACTGGGTAGCCCTGCCATTTAATCAGATATTGTAACTGATTTCTATACAACCTGGAATCTAAAATCCTTTCCACACAAATTCTTCCTGACCATCGACTAGCACTGGGTCAGGGCAAGGAGAAGAACGTCCAGGAAACGTATTGGGTGTCGCAGCCTTTAGTAGGGATACATGAAAGACAGGGTGGATTCTCATAGTTCTGGGCAGTTGAAGACGACAAGCAACGGCACTTATAATTTTACTGATTTTATAGGGTCCAATGTACTTATGTCCCAACTTAGACGATGGAATCCTTAACTTAAGATTTCTGGTTGACAGCCAGACCAAGTCTCCTACCTTGAAAGCTGGTGCAGGTTTACGAAATTTATCTGCTGCTTTCTTGTACCTTTCCTGAGCCGATTCCAGATTCTCCTTTAGAAGATCCATATTCTTCTGTAAAGACGTGATTCTTTCAGCCACTGCTGGTAAGGCGTTTCTATGGGAAATCGTGGTAGAATGTTAGGATGATAACCTAGATTAGAGTAAAAAGGAGACTGCTTAGTGGAGGCACTCTGAGAGTTGTTATAAGAGAACTCAGCTAATGGAAGTAAATCCACCCAATCATCCTGTAGGTGGCAGATAAAGCAGCGGAGATACTGCTCCAGGGTTTGATTGGTTCGTTCGGTCTGTCCATTAGTCTGGGGATGAAAAGCAGAAGAAAGGTTTACTTTAATGTCCAATGCTGCACAGAAATTTTGCCAAAACCTAGAAGTGAATTGCACCCCTCGATCCGAAATAACCTCATCCGGTACTCCATGTAAGCGAAACACATCTTTAATCATCAAATCTGATGTCTGTTTTGCAGTGGGTAAGCCGACACAAGGGATAAAATGAGCTG
Organism: Oophaga sylvatica; assembly: GCA_033576555.1. Classification (NCBI taxonomy): domain Eukaryota; kingdom Metazoa; phylum Chordata; class Amphibia; order Anura; family Dendrobatidae; genus Oophaga; species Oophaga sylvatica. The sequence goes on along the minus strand of JARQOD010000003.1, from coordinate 272,328,258 downwards.
CCTTTGTTAGACGGTCAACCACCACTAGAATGGTGTTCTTCCCTTGAGAGGTTGGTAACTCCACAATGAAGTCCATAGAAATGGATCCCCAGGGCGGGACGGGGTGGGAAGAGGCTGTAACAGACCAGTTGGTGAGGAGCGAGGTGTTTTGCATCTTGCACAGACTTCACATGAAGTGACATAGTTTAAAACATCCTTCCTGCAAGTGGGCCACCAAAAGAAACGAGAAAGAAATTCCTGTGTCTTTAGAATTCCTCTATGCCAGCTATCTTGGAATCATGAATGAGTTGCAATACTCTCAATCTGACTGTTTCAGGAATATACAGGCGTTGTCCCTGAATCCACACACCATTCTTAAAGACAAGACTTACGTCCCTTGGGGGTTGTGCCAAAAAGGAATCCGCATGGTATGCTTCCTTGATGTCCTTAAGTAGGTCTTGATTATGAATCACTCCTAGGAATCTAGAGTCAGGAAGAATAGTCTTAGGAGGAGTAATTGGACGTGTCTCTGCTGAGTAAATCCTAGAGAGTGCATCAGCCTTTCCATTGCGCGATCCTGGTCTATAAGAAATGATAAAATTAAATTGGTTTAAGAAAAGATTCCAGCGAGCCTGGCGAGGAGTCAGGCACTTAGCCGACCTGATAAATTCAAGGTTACGATGGTCTGTCAGGACGACTATTTGCTGTGCAGCTCCCTGAAGAAGGTGTCTCCATTCTTTGAAGGCGGCAATAATGGCCAACAACTCTCTATTGCCCACATCGTAGTTCCTCTCAGCCGAAGACAACTGCTGGGAAAAGAAGGCACAGGGATGCAAGACATTCTTCTCACCTGTTCTCTGAGAGAGTATAGCTCCAACGGCACAGTCTGAAGCATCCACCTCTATTATGAAGGCAAGCTCGGGGTTGGGATGTACTAGGATAGGTGCAGTGGTAAATTTATCTTTTAGACTGGAAAATGCTTCCTGGGCTTGGGGAGTCCAGGAGAACCTAGACTCTTTCCGGGTAAGTTGGGTGATAGGTGACACTACCTCAGAGAAATTTCTAATGAAACGTCTATAGAAGTTGGCAAATCCGATGAAGCGCTGTACCTCCTTCACATTTCTAGGACTTGGCCAATCCTTGATGGCTTGGGTTTTGCTTTCATCCATACTAATTCCTTGTGTAGACAGTACATACCCCAGAAATTGAATTTCGGTCTATGGAATTCACACTTTTCAAGTTTGATGTAAAGATGATTTTGTCTTAGACGTTCCAAGACCATTCTCACATGTCCATGATGTTCCTCTGTGGAGTTAGAAAAAATTAGAATATCATCCAAATAAATCACCACGAATGTATCTAGGAGATCCCTGAAGATGTCATTCACCAAGTGTTGGAAAGTGGCTGGGGCGGTACTCAGACCAAAAGGCATAACTAGATATTCAAAGTGTCCATAGCGTGACCTGAATGCAGTCTTCCATTCATCCCCAGGTCTAATACGGACTAAGTTATAGGCCCCACGAAGATCTAGTTTAGAGAAAATTTTGGCATGTCGCACTCTCTCCAATAACTCAGGGATTAAAGGCAATGGATAACGGTTTCTAATAGTAACCTTATTGAGTTCCCTATAGTCTACGCAGGGTCTCAGAGATCCATCTTTCTTCTTTACAAAGAAGATGGGTGCACCTGCAGGAGATGAAGAGGGGCGTATGAAGCCCTTGGCTAGATTTTCGTCTATGTAATCCTTTAAAGCCTTTAGCTCGGGCCCCGCCAGGGGGTAGATCTTACCAAAAGGTATCTCTGCTCCAGGCAATAATTCAATTGGACAATCATATGGACGGTGAGGAGGAAGCTGGTCAGCGTTCTTCTTGTCACATAAATCCACATAGTCCTGGTATACAGCTGGTAGTTCAGGGACTGACATGGTTCCTTTAGGAACAGAGCAAGCTGAAACTTCTGGACTCATCTTTTTCTCTGGAAAGTGTAATTACTTGGTCTCCCAGTTAATGGTAGGATTCTGAGCCTGCAGCCATGGTAGCCCTAGAATAATAGGAAAGTGGGGAGAAGAGATAAGCATAAAGGACAGTTTCTCTTGATGATCTTTACCCATAAGAACCCTCAAAGGCTCTGTTTCCTGATCCACTGGTCCAGAGGTCAGCAGGGAGCCATCCACAGTTTCCATCTGTACTGGAGTAGCCTTCTTCACTGAACGTATCCCCTGTTTCAGAGCAAAGGAGACATCCATAAAATTTCCACTTGCCCCTGAGTCGATCATAGCAGAGCTAGACACCCAAGCTGAGTCAACCCAGAGTTTGATGGAAAGAAAGCAATGAGAATTGTTTTTCTTACAACTCAGCTGGGACACCGCTGAGGAAACTTGAAAAATGGCAGCGTTTACACAGTCAACGTCCTCAGAGGTAACGGAGTTTAAGTCCGAGAAATCAAGATCTGTTGCTGCAGATCTCTCTGGAGCCTGAGGCTCGGATCTGACAGATCCCCTCTCGCAACACTCACAGTGAATGAGTGCTGCAGTAGTCTTACGAGAACGGCTGGGGCAGTTTATAATGAAGTGCCCTGACTTACCACAATAGAAACATAGATTCTCCTTAAAACGATGTTCCTTGCGTGCATCACTAACCCGTCGTTGTAAAGAGTCTACCTGCATGGGTTCAGGTTCAGGTTCCCGTGTAATCCTACTCAAAGGTTCCTTAGCTGGAGAGGAAGGTAGGAAAAGGTTAGTGCGATTGCTTTCGAACCATCTCTCTTGCCTGCGTTCAGTCAGACGAGTATCAATACGGATGCAGTAGTTAATAAAGTCACCTAACGCAGTGGGAGGGTCGGCACGAGCAAGTTCATCCTTAATCAATGGAGATAACCCCTTTCGAAAAATAGATTTTTTGGCGGAACTGTCCCAGGTGGTATCAAGGGCCCATCTCCTGAAATCCAAGGCATATTCAGCTACCGAGTGCTTACCTTGGCGCAAAGCTAACATGGCTGCTTCAGCTGTTGCACCTCGATTGGGGTCATCAAACACCTGCCCCATGGCTGAAATAAAATCATCAAGGTGATTCAAACAATCATCCTCAGTCTCAATCAGAGGGTTTGCCCACATCAAAGCCTTGTTGGTAAGCAACATAATTATAGTAAGCACCTTAGATCGTTCAGTGGGAAATTGTGAAGCATGTGCAGAAAAAAAAAGATTGCATTGATTAATAAATCCCCTGAATTTCTCACGTTCACCGCCAAAACGAAAAGGGGGCAACTTGGGAATCCCAGAACTCGGGGCTACGGCAGGAGCCTGGACTCGCTGCTCTAGAACCTCAATCCTGGCTCGCAAATCCTGGGCAGTCTGTCCAAACACTTGCATATTGTGATTAGTGAGGTCCTGTAGGTTTGAAAAACGGGTCTTTATATTCTGCAAATCTGCAAGGATATTATGAGTCACTCCGCAAAGTTCCTTTATGCGGGCCTCCATTTTCCAGATCTTTTAAGACAGGAGTACTGGAAGAAGAGGAGAGGAAAAAAAAAAAACAATAGTGTTTACCTGTGGTAACACTGCAAAGAGAAAAAAAAATTAAGGGAACTGCTCACCTGGAATGGTTGTGAGAAGTCACAACCACTATCATCACAGAAAGTTCAACCGGACATCTGATATCCACAGTTACAGCAGACAAAAAAGAGAAAAGAAAAAAAATAAAAAACAATAGTGTTTACCTGTGGTAACACTGCAGAAAAAAAAACACTTAAGGGAACTGCTCACCTGGAATGGTTGTGAGAAGTCACAACCACTGTCATCACAGAAAGTACAACCGGACATCCGATATCCACAGTTACAGCAGACACAGCCTTTCCAGACCCAGCAGACACTAACGTTTGGCTTCAGAATCTTGTAATGTGTATAGTACAGTTCATATAGCGTCTTGTGCTTGGGTGCGATGAAAATACGTGAGACACAGGTTTGATATAGAAAGTCTTGTATTACTTCATACAAGTTGGCAAAAATAGTCACACAGTTTGCAAACACAGAAGCAGGAGACACAGCAGGCCAGAGTAATCTAAGCTCAGCAATCACTCTCCACAACAGGTTCAGGATCTTCTTCTCTGTTACCGTAAGTCCATGCAAACGTGGGTCTTTCAAAGAGCAGGGTTCAGAGTCCACAAGTGCTTCAGAGTTCCTCAGTAGGAATAGCTGGAGTACAAGGTCCAAGGCTTCAGGAGTCAGGTCACAGGTTCACTGCAGGCTAGATTCTGAAGCACTGATTGCTCAGCTGTGGCTGCTTAAGAAGCAAAAGGAGAGAATCAGGGCGGGAACATGCAAGCTGGAAACTCCATATTGACTGAGGGCAAGATAGCTGCAGCAAGACAGAAAGTAAAATGGCTGACGAACAAACTGAGTTTCAGGAACATGTACACAGAACCTTACAGCCGTCAATTGAATTAGCGGCTATTATACTATGTAGAAGTGTATGAACTATAAATATAAATATATATATTATGTGTCACAAATTCAATGACATGTATATATATATATATATATGAGGTGTAAAATTGTTTAAAAAAAATGCGTGGGCTCCCGCCCTATTTTCGCAACCAGACAGACAAAGCCAGCGAATGGGGGCAGATAATAATAGCCCAGAGAGGGACCATTATTTTTGGCCCCCCTGGCTACTAACATCTGCCCCCAGACACCCCAGAAAAGACAAATCTATAATTAGATTCGCCCTTTCTGGCACTTTGCCCGTCTATTCCCATTGCCCTGTAGCGGTGGCGAATGGGTTAATATGGGGTTAAAGCCACATTGCAATTGAAAGGTGACCTTAAGCCAGGTTAATAATTGAGAGCTGTCAATTAGACAACTATCAATTATTAATCCTATTGCATGAAATAAAAATAAAACACATACACTTTAATTAAAAATCATTTTAATGAAATAAAGACACATGTTTTTGACCATCTTTTATTTGACTGCAAAAACCATTTCCTGTAATAAAAATAAAATAAAAAAGCAAAATTATTCTTACCTATCCCATGCACAGTCAGGTCCCACGGTGTAATCCTTCAGAAAGGGTTAATGTTTACTGCAGGGACCGCAGCTAATGCTGCAGCCTCACAGTAAACCCCCAAATGAATGAGTTCCTCTCCTGGCTGACAGGAGAGGAAGTGGAAAGCTTAATTGATTGCTTTCCACTTTCACTTCAGGTCAGCCAGGGACACAATCAGTGACGTCAGAGGGAACTGATTAACAAAAATAGGGGTTCCCTTCGAATAAAAAATGGCGTGGGGTCCCCCCTATTTTTGTTAACCAGCCAGATGAAGCAGACCGCTGAGGACTGGATTTTCAGGCTGTTAAGGAGCCAAGATCCATGGACCTTGCCAGCCTGATAATACCAGGCCACAGCAGTCTGCATATCTTGGCTGATTAACAAAAATAGGGGATCCCCTCGAAAAAAATTGGCGTGGGGTCCCCCCTATTTTTGTTAACCAGCCAGATGAAGCAGACCGCTGAGGCCTGGTTTTTCAGGCTGTTAAGGAGCCAAGATCCATGGACCTTGCCAGCCTGATAATACCAGGCCACAGCAGTCTGCATATCTTGGCTGATTAACAAAAATAGGGGATCCCCTCGAAAAAAATTGGCGTGGGGTCCCCCCTATTTTTGTTAACCAGCCAGATGAAGCAGACCGCTGAGGCCTGGTTTTTCAGGCTGGTAAGGATCCAATATCCATGGACCTTGCAAGCCTGATAATACCAGGCCACAGCAGTCTGCTTAGCTTGGCTGGTTAACAAAAATAGGGGATCCCCTCGAAAAAAAAAGGCGTAGGGGTCCCCCTATTTTTGTTAACCAGCCAAGTAAAATGCAGACTGCTGCGGCCTGGTATTAAAAGACTGTCAAGGCCCATGGATTTTGGCCCTCAACAGCCTGATAATACCAGGCTACAGCAGCCCCACATTTGGCGCATCAAAAGATGTGCCAATTGTGGCACTTTACCCGGCTCTTCCCACTGCCCTGTAGCGGTGGCAAGTGGGGTAATAAGGGGTTAATGTGACCGTTGATTGCACGGTGACAATAAGCCCGGTTAATAATGGAGAGGTGTCAATAAGACACCGATCCATTATTAATCCCAAAGTTATTAAATGTATAAAAAAAAGACAAAGCAAGAAAAAAGTCTTTTAATGAAATAAAAGAGACAACACAGTTTTCATTAATTTTATTATACTCTCATTCCTGCGACGCCATCGATCTCCTGTAAAAAAGAAAAAAAACAAACCAACAGTATACCACCTGTCCGACGCAGTCCATAGTAACGACAGTCCCACGACGATCCAGCTCTGCTACATCGCAATGACAGGCAGAGCCTGTCATCGCGACGCAGCACAGCTGATTACCTGCTTCCCCGGCGGTGACGTCATCGGACTGACTGCTTTACGGCCGGGATTACCCAGCAGTCACTGCAGTTATCGCGAGTAACTGCATGTGACCGCCGGGAAAGATGATGGCGGCCATGAAGCATTCCAGCCCTGACCGCCGGAGATCTTCTGCCAGGTAAGTGCCGCTGACTCCTGACAGACCCGACCGACGGACACTGACAGTGACAGTGACAAATCCGATTCCGGTATCCGATAAGACGAAAATATCGGAACTAATTATCGAAAGACCGATAGAGCTAATATCGGACGATACCCGATACTTGCGGTATCGTATCGCTCAACACTAGTATGTACATATGACATAGACTCAGTGCATGTAATATATGGTACATAATATCCATATGATGGGTGGCTATCAGTACCTTTTTCCAGGATGTCCCTCCTGACAGCACTGCCAGGAGGATGTCCTTCATATCCTTGATAGGGACAGGAACACAGAACAGGTTATATAGCCCCTACCCACCTCCACCCTTCAGTGTTTTCCTGTCCCTATCAAGGACAGACGCAGGAAGAGGAGCACAGACATGCGGAAGATTACCTGCCCGGTCGAGCTGGCTGCTCCCGGGGGAAATAGAACTCCGACCCTCCTTAGGGGGCTCCGGGGTAGTAGGGGCTCGGAAGTCAGGGCCTCTCCACCGCTGATACCACGAGTGGTCCCTCAGCGGTCCGGTCGACCTATGCGCTCCCGACGTTGGCGGCATCCCCAGACAGGGGCTATGCGCCACAGCTGCTGCGGCGGCGCTCCAGCAGCGGGCGACCTTGGGATTCGGATCCAAACGACGCGAATGCTGGGGGCGGTCCCTCTCGGGCCGGGAGGCGGCGTCTGCTGTTGTCACTTCCGGCGCGTGGGTGACGGCTTCTGGGAGAGAAACTGGAGAGGGAGCTTAGCGCTCCCTAGCAACAGGGACGCCGACAGAGGACCCGGGGGTGGAACTGCAAAGCCCTAGCAGTCATTTCTGGCCCAACTAGTGTGCATTTCAGGTGGCGCAGGCGCAGTTGGGGAAACTACAGATCGGCAGGTAGAACACCTGCAGCACTGAAATTGGCAGCAGCTGAGCTCGATAGGAGGACGAATCAGATGTCTTGAAGCCGGGTAAGGCAGACTACTTAAGACAGACAGCTGACAGCACACACTGACTTAGTGAACATGGAGCGTGCAAGTCGCCCGGACGTCCAATCCTTAGAGCTATCCATGGACCACGACAAGGAGACTCCCACAACCCACGTCAGCAGTCAGAAAGAAATATAACAAATTCCCGTTATGCTCGGCCAAACTTTCCGCGACAGACACAAAGAAGTTATGCGAAACATGTGTGGCCAAAATGCTTAAACAGGAGCAGACCTCTTTATTGGCTAATATACACTCCATGATTAGAGAAGAGATTCAAGCGAGCGTATCTGCATTGACGCCACCCCAGCCTCCTCACCCAAGAGGCCTAGATGGGACATGGACCCTAGCTCTGAAGAGTGGGAAATGTCAAACTACTCGAATTCCGACTCAAGTGAAGCTGAGATCTCTTTAAGATTTCCGACGGAAGAGAGGAAAAGATATTTATTTTCCTCAGAAAATACAGATACCCTGTTACAGGCGGTCAGAGATACCATGAAAGTGGAGGAATCCTCAGAGCCGCTAACCGTCCAGGACGAGATGTTTGGGGGCCTGAGGGCGAGAAGAAACAGGGTATTCCCTGTAAATAAACACATCACAGCCATGATACTAGAAGAATGGGAGGACGTCGGGAAAAAACTGGTGGTTCCAAAAGACTTTAAGTTTCGCCTCCCCTTTAACCCAGACGATACTACAGTCTGGGAATCCATACCCAAAATCGATATACCAGTAGCCAAGGTGTCAAAGAAAACCACCATCCCATTCGAAGACTCCTCAGGCCTTAGGGACCCAATGGACAGGAGAGCGGAAGACCTCCTTAAAAAAGCATGGGAAGCATCTGCATCAGTTATGAAGGCTAACATAGCTTCAACTTCAGTGGCCAGATCAATGACTCGCTGGGTGGAAGAACTGGGCGATCATATCACCAACAAAATCCCAGAGAAGAGATCATGAAATCTTTACCGTTGTTAAAGATGACAACAGATTTTATGGCAGATTCCTCGGCCGAGTCAGTCCGCTTTGCAGCCAGGGGCAACGCATTATCCAACGCAGCATGATGAGCGCTGTGGTTGCGATCATGGGCTGGGGACACACAATCAAAAAATAAACTCTGCTCAATACCGTTTTCAGGGCTACAGGTGTTCGGTCCGGTATTAGATGAACTATTGGACAAGGCGTCAGATAAGAATAAAGGCTTCCCAGAGCAAAAGCAAAACAGGACGCCAACCTTTCGGAAGACCCGATCTCATCCGAGACAGGACTAAAAGGGCAAGGGTAAATCCGGAAGGTGGAGCTACCCCAAAGGCGGCAAGGGTAGGGGCTCCTTTCGTGACCAGGGAACCGGATCAGGCAGACAATGACGCCAGGCAGATCGGGGGGAGACTCCAATACTTTCTGAGATGGCAAGAAATCACGACAAATCAGTGGATCCTGAGCACAGTCGCTCAGGGATACAGGGTGGAATTCACCCAGCCTCCACCCCGAAGATATTGCCTAACTCAAAGCCAGTCCCCGGCGGTCCATCAAAGACTAGTAAGAGACATACAGGAGCTCAGCAAATTAAGAGCCATAATGCCGGTGCCCCAGTCACAACAGTTTCACGGCCATTACTCCAGCCTGTTCTCTATAAAGAAACCAGGAGGAGAATACAGGACCATTATAAATTTGAAACCACTAAACCAATGGGTGTCCTACAAACGTTTCAAAATGGAAACACTTCAATCCGCCATACCACTGATAAAGGAAAACTCGGTAATGTGCACACTAGATCTCAAAAGTGCATATTACCATGTGCTCATCCATACCTCACATCAAAAATACTTGAGGTTCGCAATAAAAGACAGAGGAAGGATGCTTCATTTTCAATTCTGTTGCCTACCGTTCGGTCTCTCTTCAGCACCTTGAATATTTACGAAGCTCATAGCAGAGGCAATGGCCTTTCTAAGAGCAAGAAACGTCCTCATAATTCCATACTTGGACAACATGTTGTTAGTGGCAGATTCACGCCAGCAGATGGAGGAATACCTGTTAGAAACCAGATCGCTCCTAGAGAGACTGGGATGGGTGATAAATCTGGAAAAATCAAGTCTCGAACCAGAAAGAAGGAAAATATTTCTGGGAGTTATTTTGACTCATGTCAAGAACACTCTTTCCTTCCACCCCACAAACAGACAACGGTCTAACAGGAGGCCCATATGCTACAGGAACGAAAATACACCACTGTCAGAAAGGCCATGAGAGTACTAGGCCTAATGACTTCATGCATATCAAGCGTCCAGTGGAGTAAATTTCACTCAAGGGCGTTACAGCGAGAAATCCTCCGGATATGGGACAGAAAGGAAACATCGTTGGACAGCAGAGTAACATTGTCCGAAGAAGTAAGACGATCCTTAGCATGGTGGACCGACATATCAAATTTAAGGCACGGAAGACCATGGAGAGTATTCCCCTGCATAACAATACCACAGATGCAAGTCTCAGCGGCTGGGGAGCCCACGTGGAGGGACGTTATCTCCAGGGAACATGGCCCGGAGTGATGCGCAACAGCTCATCAAATTGCAGAGAGCTCAAAGCAGTCTGGGAGACGCTGAGGAGATGCCAGAGGCAGCTGTACAATCGTCACGTCAGAGTATTCTCTGACAATTCAACTACGGTATCCTTTCTGCGGCACCAGGGAGGTCCGAGACACCGTCACTTGCAGAGTATTCAGAGGAAATTTTCTCCTGGGCAGAAATCAATATAAGATCCCTAACGGCAGTACATCAAAAAGGCAAAAGGAACCAAATAGCAGACTTCCTCAGCAGACAAAAAATACAACCCGCGGAATGGGTTCTAAATCAGGAGGTCTTTACACAACTTACCAAGATCTGGGGTTTCCAGAGATAGACTTATTCGCCTCAAGAACAAATACAAAAACAGAGCACTTCTTCTCGTTAGATCCAAGAGGCAACCCGATTGCGATAGATGCCCTAGCGCAGGACTGGGATACGGAGCTGGCGTACGCCTTCCCACCACTACCTTTTAATACCAAGGGTACTACGGAAGATTCAGGAAAATCGTACAGCAGTTATCCTGCTAGTGCCATATTGGCCCAAGAGAAGCTGGTTTGCGGTACTGAAGCAGATGGCATTAGAAGACCCAATTCATCTTCCATTACAGCGGGATCTCCTGATGTAGGGCCCTCTCGTTCATCAGAACCTGGAATTCTTACAGCTTTCGGCTTGGATCCTGAAAAGGAGATCCTGAAACTAAAAGGCTTATCTGAGTCAGTCATATCTACTCTACAGAAAAGTAGAAGCCGGTCACCTCAACCATATACCTTAAGGTCTGTAAGAAATTTTGCTCACACTGTACGCAACCAGTATCCCTTACTGAGGACCCTGATATTCCTCAAATCCTAGATTTTCTACAGACAGGCTTCGACAGGGGTCTAAGACCTAGTACACTGAAGGTACACTAGGGTCCTTTTTCGATTACCCGTTAGCAGACCACCCTTGGGTGGCAAGATTTATCAGAGCTACGCAACGCATGAGACCCACAGTAAGTAGCTCCATCCCTCCGTGGGACCTCAGTCTAGTACTAAACGACCTAAGGAAGACCCCTTACGAACCTTTAGACCAAGCAGACCTCAGATCAATAACACTCAAAGCAGTCTTTCTGGTGGCAATAACCTCAGCCAGGCATATAGGGGAGATCCAGGCTCTCTCCATAAGAGACCCATACATGAAAATCCGGGAGGACAGTATCATTTTGAAACTGGACCCGGCCTTTCTTCCTAAAGTTGTAACAGACTTTCACAGAAACCAAGAAATAATACTTCCCACCTTCTGCCAGAACCATAAAACCGAGAAGGAACGCTGCTCCACTCTTTGGATGTCAGAAGGACAGTCTTACAATATCTAAAACTGACAGAAGATTGGAGAATAGACTCAAACCTCTTCATACAAATGGCAGGGAAAAATAGAGGGAAAAAAGCATCAAAAGCCACCTTGGCCAGATGGTGAAAATCAACCATTACTGCGGCGTACACCTCGGCAGGAAAGACTCCGCCGGAAGGTCTTAGGGCTCACTCGCTGAGAGCAATCTCGGCTTCATGGGCAGAAAGCGCAGGGGCTTCTATGGACCAAATCTGTAGGGCCGCAACTTGATCCAGCATACATACTTTTAGTAGACATTATAAACTGGACGTTCTGTCAAATCAACAGACGGCCTATGGGAGGAAAGTCTTCCAAGCAGTAGTCCAACAGTAGTCCCACCCTAAAAGAGGAGTTATTTGGTACTTCTCCTGGCGGTGCTGTCAGGAGGGACGTCCTGGAAAGTAGGAATTAGTCCTACTGGTAATGTTGTTTCCAGGAGTCCATCATGACAGCACCCCTTATATACCCTCCCTTGCATTTTCGAGCTATTATGTGTCATAAACATTGTAGTGGAGAATTCAAAAAAATTGTGTTGCATCCATCCTGGTGTGGTACTTGGAAAAACACTGAACGGTGGAGGTGAGGAGGGGCTATTTAACCTCTTCTGTGTTCCTGTCCCTATCAAGGATATGAAGGACAACCTCCTGGCGGTGCTGTCATGATGGTGTCAAGATCCCGTCTGGGTTGGAGCCGATGTTACTGCAAACACTAGGGAAAGCAGAGGCAGGTAGCGTAGTCAGATGGCAGCCGGAGGTCGGTACACAGGAAAGCAGTGTTTGTAGCAATGGATCAGGCGGATAACGTAGTCAGGTGGCAGCCGGAGGTCGGTACACAGGAAAGGCAGTTCGGTAACAGAGGAGCAGGCAGATAACGTAGTCAGAAGGTAGGCCGAGGTCGATTCACAGGAGAGCAGTGTTTGTAGCAATGGATCAGGCGGAGAGCGTAGTCAGAAGGCAGGCCGAGGTCGGTTCACAGGAGAGCAGTGTTTGTAGCAATGGATCAGGAGGAAACGCTTGACTAAAGGCTTGGAGCTCAATAATCTCGCAATGACACACCCACAGGGCCAGGTTTATATAGGGTGTGTAATTGGCAATCAGAGGCCCAATCAAGAGAGCACTAGGTGTAGCCAATCAGGAAGAACAGTCAATGGTATCTGGATTCAGCAAGGAACTTTGCAGCCAGCAGAATAGCTCAGATGGTAGAGCTGCTGGCCAGTGGACAAGAGGTACTGGGTTCGACTCCTGACAGTACTCCCCTCCTTCCAGGATGGCCTCTGGACATCTCAGGAGCTGGCTTATCCGGGTACCTCTGATGAAAGGCTCTTGTTAGTCTAGGAGCATGGACGTTCTCCCTTGGTTCCCATGAATTTTCCTCTGGTCCGTAACCCTTCCACTGCACCAGATACTGCAGTTTACCTCTGAATTTTCGGGAGTCCAGAATCTTATCCACAATGTATTCTTCTTCACCACGGATCCTTTCTGGTGGAGGAGGTGGCTGAATTCTTCCTGGAAACGGGTTTTCACAGAAGGGTTTGAGCAAGGATATGTGAAACACTGGATGAATCTTTAGATTGTTGGGAAGTTTTAAACGAAAAGCAACCTGGTTAATTTTTGCAGAAATTTGAAAAGGTCCAATGAATTTCTGACCCAATTTGGAGGATGGCACATGTGTCTTAAGGTTTTTAGTGGACAGCCAAACTTTGTCTCCAACCTGAAGAGCAGGGGGCACTCTCCGATGTTTATCTGCTGCTTCCTTATATTCTTCCTGGGTCTTGAGCAATATCTCTGATAATTCCTTCTGGGATTCCTGTAATTTTGTAAGCCTGTCATTAACAGCAGGAATGGGAGTGTTCACTGGCAGATTAGGGATAAATACTGGATGTACTCCATAATTAGCAAAAAATGGGGTTTGAGATGTAGCGCTATGTATGGAGTTGTTGTAGGCAAACTCTGCTGTTGGTAAATAGTCCACCCAGTCATCCTGAAGATAGGAAATGAAGCAACGGAGGTATTGCTCCAAAGTCTGGTTCGTTCTCTCCGTCTGGCCATTGGACTGAGGATGGAAAGCGGTAGAAAGATTCACCGTGACTCCCAAGGCTGTACAGAAACTCTTCCAAAATTTTGATGTAAACTGAACGCCTCTGTCAGACACCACGCTGTCAGGAATTCCATGTAACCTGAATACCTCTTTGATCATCAGTTCTGCAGTTTTTTCAGCAGTAGGAATTCCTTCAGTTGGAATAAAGTGGGCCATTTTTGTGAGTCGGTCCACTATGACAAGGATGACGGTCATCTGTTTAGAAGGGGGTAGTTCCACAATAAAATCCATGGAAATAGATCCCCAAGGCCTGGATGGAACTGGGAGTGGTTGTAAGAGTCCTAGAGGAGACGATCGTGGGGTCTTGTTTCGTGCGCATGTTAAACAGGTTGAAACATATTTCCTCACGTCCTTCCTACAATTAGGCCACCAAAAGAAACGAAGTAGTAAGTCTTGTGTTTTTGCAACTCCAGGATGTCCTGCCAGTTTAGAATCATGGACACTTTTGAGGACTTCAAGGCGAGAAGATTCAGGTACATATATTTGGTGTTTCTGCATCCAAAACCCCTCTTTGAATGAAAGATCGACGTCTTCCGAAGGATGATTAAGGAAAGAGTCCTCTTGATATCCATCTTTAATTCTATTACATAGTCCTTTAGAGTGCAATATTCCCAAAAAATTTTTAGGGCCTAGAATTGTATCATCATTACTAGACCTCTCCTGAGGTTCCGAACACATCCTGGACAGGGCGTCAGCCTTGCCATTTCTTGAACCAGGCCGGTAAGAGATTATAAAATTGAATCTTGAGAAAAATAAGGCCCATCGTGCTTGTCTTGCAGACAATCTTTTTGCTGTACGGAGGAATTCAAGATTCTTGTGGTCCGTGAGAACAGTCACAGGGTGATTGGCACCTTCCAGAAGATGTCTCCACTCGGAGAAGGCAACTTTAATGGCTAACAGTTCTTTATTACCAATGTCGTAGTTCTTTTCTGCAGATGACATGGTGTGGGAAAGAAACGCACATGGGTGAAGTTGCATCTTGTCCCCAACTCGCTGAGACAGAATGGCTCCCACTGCAGAGTCCGAGGCGTCCACTTCGACAGTAAATGGCAATTCAGGATTTGGGTGTACTAACAATGGAGCAGACGTAAAAAGAGTTTTCAACTTGTCAAAAGCCTCCTGTGCCTCCGGAGACCAGAAAAATGCTTTGGTCTTTTTTGTTAGTGTAGTAATTGGTAGTATGATCCGTGAAAAGTTCTTTATAAATTTTCGGTAAAAATTTGCAAATCCTATGAAACGCTGGACGTCTTTTAAATTTCTTGGAACAGGCCAGTCTACTACAGCATTGATTTTGCCGGGATCCATGCTCAGACCTTCTGGGGAGATGATATATCCCAGAAATTGGATACTGGTTTGTTCAAACTCACATATTTCAAGTTTAATGTAGAGATGGTTCTCCTGTAGTCGTTCCAAGACTAACTGGACGTGCCTGCGATGCTCTTCCAAGGTGTCTGAAAATATAAGAATGTCATCGAGATAAGCCACAACGAATTGGTCCAAGAAATCTCGAAATACATCATTAATAAAATGTTGAAAGGTGGCTGGGGCATTGCTAAGGCCAAAGGTCATAACAAGAGATTCAAAATGTCCATATCTCGTTCTGAAGGCGGTCTTCCACTCATCTCCTGGGCGAATCCGTATGAGGTTGTAAGCCCCTCTAAGATCCAGCTTCGTAAAGATTTTCGCAGAACGGAGTCTCTCAAATAGTTCAGGAATCAAGGGTAGCGGGTAGCGATTCTTGACAGTGATATTATTCATCTCTCTGTAGTCAATACATGGCCGCAGAGTGGAGTCTTTCTTTTCAACAAAGAACAGGGGTGCCCCAGCTGGAGATGTGGAAGGTCGAATAAAGCCTTTCTCTAAATTTTCATCCAGGAACTTTCTTAATACCTTCAATTCAGGTTCGGAAAGATTGTAAATCCGTCCAAATGGAATGGTTGCTCCTGGCAGCAATTCAATGGGACAGTCGTAAGGACGGTGAGGAGGTAATTGATCTGCTTTCTTCTTACTGCAGACATCAGAGAACTGCTGATATTGAGGTGGTAGTTTCTCTTCCTTCTCATGCGAAATCTCAGAGATTTGGACTTGTTGGAGAACAGGGGGTTCCTTATGACAATTATTCTTACAGTAGTCAGATGGAAAGGTGATGGTCCTTGATGCCCAGTTGATAGAAGGGTTATGGACTGAAAACCAGGGGATCCCTAGAATAACCGGAAATTTCGGAGATGAAATAAGGTGGAAACTGACAACTTCATGATGATCCGGGTCGATACAAATCTCCAGTTCGATTGTCTCATGCGTGACAGGTCCAGAAGACAAAGGTGATCCATCCACAGTTTCCATTTCAATTGGTGTGGATTTGGTCCTACTGGAAATATTATTATCACGTGTAAATTTTAAGTCCATAAAATTTCCTCCTGCTCCCGAATCCAACAGGGCAGAGCATTGTATTTTTTGGGTGCCCATTACAACCTGAATGGGGATTACAAAATGAGATGATGTGGTATGTATTTTGTCTATTTCTGGCGTTACTGATGAGATAGTCTGCAAGATGGAATCCGACTGCTGAGAAAGGTCCGTATTGCTGGCAGACCTGTTGTTGGTAAAGGCTATAGTCCTTTTGTTAGGACAGTTGATGGCATAGTGTCCAGGGTCCCCACAATAGAGGCAGAGATGTTCTGCACGTCGCCTCTCCTTCTCCTGTGCAGAGAGTGGTCTTCGGATGACGTCGATCTGCATCGGTTCAGACACAACTTGCGTCTTTTCTTGGTGGTCTGATGCTGAAAATGAGAAGCCAGGGCTATTCCCAAGTGCTCGCAGTCTCTCCTTTCTCCTTTCAGTAAGTCTCTGGTCAATCCGGATACATAGTTGAATAAAGTCCTCCAACTGGTCAGGGGTCTCAACCCTGGCAAGCTCGTCTTTCACTGGTTCTGATAGCCCTCGTCGAAATTGACTTCTCTGGGCCGCTGGATTCCAGGTGGTGTCGGCCACCCAGCGACGGAACTCCGATGTATATTCCGCAACAGAGCGACGTCCTTGGCGCAAATTATGTAATTTGGTTTCTGCTGTGGCACAGCGGTTTGGGTCATCAAAAACTTGATTCATAGCTGCGGTGAAGGCTTCCAGGTCATTAAGGAGGTCATAGTCCTTTTCTACATAAGGTGAAGCCCAAGCAAGAGCTTCATCCGTCAGGAGATTTATCATGAAAAAAACTTTCTTCCTCTCACTGGTAAAGGGAGCAGGTTGCATCTGGAAGTATATGCGGCATTGATTGAGGAATCCTCGGTACTGCTTGCGATCCCCACTGAACTTTGCAGGCAGCGGCAGCCGCTCGTTTGATTCGGACCCTGAATTGCGCACGTCCAGAAGTTGTTTTTGTAGCTCAATTACTTCCTGTTGTATCGCCGTGAAATCAGTTTGTAACTTGGCATATTTTCCTTGAGAGTCAGTACAAAAACTTTGAAGCTCCGTAACTTGCCGTCTCAGGGTGTTCACAGCGGACTCCATTTTGGCGCGAGATTATTCTGTCAAGATCCCGTCTGGGTTGGAGCCGATGTTACTGCAAACACTAGGGAAAGCAGAGGCAGGTAGCGTAGTCAGATGGCAGCCGGAGGTCGGTACACAGGAAAGCAGTGTTTGTAGCAATGGATCAGGCGGATAACGTAGTCAGGTGGCAGCCGGAGGTCGGTACACAGGAAAGGCAGTTCGGTAACAGAGGAGCAGGCAGATAACGTAGTCAGAAGGCAGGCCGAGGTCGATTCACAGGAGAGCAGTGTTTGTAGCAATGGATCAGGAGGAAACGCTTGACTAAAGGCTTGGAGCTCAATAATCTCGCAATGACACACCCACAGGGCCAGGTTTATATAGGGTGTGTAATTGGCAATCAGAGGCCCAATCAAGAGAGCACTAGGTGTAGCCAATCAGGAAGAACAGTCAATGGTATCTGGATTCAGCAAGGAACTTTGCAGCCAGCAGAATAGCTCAGATGGTAGAGCTGCTGGCCAGTGGACAAGAGGTACTGGGTTCGACTCCTGACAGATGGACTCCTGGAAACAACATTACCTGTAGGACTAATTCCTACTTTTGTGCTGTGTGTTTGGGGTTACCATGGATTCTTCACATGTACATATATAGGATGGTGTATATTGTTGGGTCTCAAAAGAGGTTATATATTTTGTTACTTGTTTGGATTTCCTCTGACATATCCCCTCTCTTTAGCTTCTTCCATGCAGCATGGAAACTCATTAGTATTACTATTTCGCTATTTACTCTGATTCCCTCTGATATATCTCTTGTCTTTAGCTCTTTTCCATACAGCATTCATGTTTCCCACTTCAATATGCTCCAGGGAGCCGCGCATGCGCAGTATTATTTCTTCACTATGCAGCGTTGCTCTCTCTGACGCTTGCGCAGTGCAGGCCTTTTGGCAGAGACGTTTGCTGTGTTTCGATACATTATTTTGTCACTTCCGGTGCCGGTCCTAGACGCCGTGCACACATGGGGCTGCTTGATCAGTTACAACACCGATATTTATAGAACTGATTTGGCACATGTCCTCTACCTTCCCCTGACGAAGCCGTCCGGGTGACGGCGATACGCGTTGGGCACCCCCGCCTCTGCGTCCTGCTTTCCTTTGTGGTTTATCATGGACCTTTACTTCATGATGGATACGTGAGCCTGTGTGGTTATTACCTAGCCTGCAACTTGCAGCTACTCATTCTTTGACCGCTATTTGGCGCCATTTGTCTGGGCTTATTACACTCTGTCTCAGACCTCTGGCAATTTCTGACCCTCGGTCTTCGGCATTGTTTGCACGGACATTGTGTCTGCCAGCCTATTGAACGCCACTCTAAGTCATTGGAACAACGTGCATCCTCTAGCATGCAGAGTATTGCCTCAGGCCATCATATATTTTTGATAGGTTATGGGCTTTTTTAGGTACCAGTTAATTTCACATACATTTATTTATTTTTTTCCAACATGTTGTATTGATTTAAAGAGCATTACAATAAAAGAAAATCATACAAGTCTTGAAGAAGCTTATTTGACAGGCGTAAAACTCACAATATTGATTTAGAGCATTACCAAAAAGTCTGGCCTTCAGGGCAGATTGGCAAAACAAAAGCCATATTTAAGACTGGCTTAAATGAAAGGAAAAGATTAATATGGGCAAAAGAACACAGACATTGGACAGAGGAATATTGGCTTTTGTTTTGCCAATCTGCCCTGAAGGCCAGCATCCCCAAATCGCCTCTTCACTGTAGATGTTGACACTGGCGTTTAATGTGTACTGTTTAATGAAGCTGCCAGTTGAGGACCTGTGAGGCGTCAATTTTTCAAACTAAAGACTCTAATGTACTTGTCTTGTTGCTCAGTTGTGCAGCGGGGCCTCCCACTTGTCTTTCTTCTCTGGTTAGAGCTTGTTTGTGCACTCCTCTAAAGGGAGTACTACACACCATTGTATGAATTCTTCAGTTTCTTGGTAATTTTTCGCATGGAATAGCCTTCATTTCTAAGAACAAGAATAGACTGTCGAGTTTCACAAGAAAGTTCTTTGTTTTTGGCCATTTTGAGAGTTTAATGGAACCAACAAATGTAATGCTCCAGATTCTCAACAAGCTCAAAGGAAGGTCAGGTTTATAGCTTCTCTAATCAACCAAACGGTTTTCAGCTGTGTTAACATACTTGCACAAGGGTTTTAAAGGGTATTTTAACCATCTATTAGCCTTCTTACACAGTTAGCGAACACAAAATACCATAAGTACACTGGAGTGATGGTTGTTGGAAATGGGCCTCTATACACCTATGAAGATATTGCATTACAAACTAGACGTTTGCCGCTAGAATAGTCCTTTACCACATTAACACTGTATAGAGTGTATTTCTGAATCATTTAATGTTAGCTTCAGTGGAAAAAAACTGCTTTTCTTTCAAAAATCAGGAAATTTCTAAGTGACCCTAAACTTTTGACCGGTAGTGTATGTCCCTTAGATCATGTGATCTCTGTATATGGAGTTGCCACTTTACCATACAGAAATAGCATCTGTAATGTCAGCGAACGTTAATGTGCTCAGTACAGAATTGAGTGTAGAATAAATCCATAACCAATAATTAATATTTAATAATTCCCCCTTTTGAGGGTGACAGACATTAATTGGAACCCTCAAAGTAGAGAAGTTAATCTTTAGGATAATCAAATCTTCTTTTCTTCTTCTTTGGCAAAATAATTTAATTTCAATAATAATAATAATTTCAGATTATTGTTACACACACTCAATAACATAGTTATGTGAATTCATGTTATGGTAAGCCGTGATCAATATTCATATAAAATATGTGTATTATACTTTCCTAAACCTAAATCGAAACATCTCCGGTCCAGTCATCATCATCTGATGTCATCTGGTCTTCATCTTGACGTCTTGTTCTTGATTCTTTGAAACACAGTCTTTATATGATAATTCCTTTGAAATAACATGTAGATATTGTAGAGACCGTGTGTCATGTGTCCATCAAAGTCCATAAATTCACATGTTGATAAGAAAACAAAGTCCATTGATGAAATGAAGCTTTAATATCTGAGCAGTGTCACCTTTAAAGACCTGGACTTACATTGGCTCGCCTTGGATATTTCTGGAATCCTCCATGCCATCCGCAATGGTCTTGGAACAGGTGTGACGTCTTTGGTCAGCAAAACAAGGGTTAAAATGACTCTTCCTTGCTAAAGATAGCACCATAACCAGTCCTTAGTCCTAATGCACAGGACTCATGTCAGGGTTGTAATTTCCTGACAACTTATTGTTCACCAGCTTTCATTGAAGCTTCATAGGTGATAAGAAACCACTGGAACGTGATAAAAGCGTGATCACACAGTTCATATTAGCATCATAGGATCATCGTCCTCTGCAGTCGTGGTTGTCAGGTTAGATACTGCGATCGTGGCTGTCAGTGGTGGATACTGCAGTTGTCAGTGGTGGATACTGCAGTTGCTGTCAGTGGTGGATATTGCAGTTGTTGTCAGTGATGAAATGAATTGTAATTGACACAGTCTATTATTACTCAGACATCATATAGCCTTTTTACCTTCTGGAACTTCGGCTTTGTCTTCTTGTAACTTTTTTAAATTTACTTGAATTTAGAAATATGAAAAGTCTTTATTAACGTAATTCCAATATCTTGCTTGAAGTCTTCATTCCCTATTCTATACCAAATCTGGTAATTTCCCTAACCTATAATATCACAGCGTACCATAGCAATCAGTAATATCCATAGAATTATTATCAGAATAGTAATATGGAATTCATGTTTGTATGTGAAACAATAATAAATGATAATGCATTATTAACCATATTCTTCATGAGATAGAACATTTTTATGTCATGGATGTAATTACCTTTTCAACCCATAGGTGTCAGTGTGTTTTTCATGTAACAAGTGTTTCCATCTTTATTACTAAAACTTTATTAATGGAATATATTTATTAGACCAATAATAGGTAAGAATGTATAGCCATGAACCAAAATGTGAATATGAGTGAATGAATGAATGAAAGAATTATTGCATTTACTCAGAATTAGAACATTTTCTTTTAATGAACCGATATCTTCACTATATTTAATGAAGCAATATTCTCATACTAGACATTACTTTATTAAATATTGATATTTCTTGATTGATTGAGATAAAAAATAAAATTAAGAATCAAAAATAAAGATAAAGGAAGAATAAAAATTAAAAAATGAAAAACAAAAATAATAATAAAAATAAAAATAAGGCCTTTATATGTTTATGACAAATGCTGAGTAGTTATGTTGTCTGTAACACATACCCTTAATATTTCCATTATCTGGATGATTTCATATTTGTCATAACCTTGTGTTACCAAAATATTCATATTATGCAACTTTGCATGTAATCCCTTTCTTAGTGTAAAGAAAAGACTCTTTATAATACTTAATGTTATTATCTCTAGTAGTTATACCATTGTAGTCTTTAAAATGTGTGAAGAAGAGGTATTGATGAAATGTGATGATGTATTCAAGATCAAAAACACATTTCCCCCTTAATATAAAAAAAATATATTATTCTGTGAAATAATTGATTTATCAAAACCAAAATAAAAAAAATAATTGTTTTATAAATTATTTATGTAACTTCTGTTTTAGCTTTATACCATATATTTGTCTGAAGATGTGTACCATCTATGTAACCATTAAAAATAAAAATAACATTGAATATCATAAAATTATCTTTTGGGAAAAGGAAAAAATAATAATCTAAATGTAAATTTTCTTGATAAACCATTTTGATGTGTGATTACACTTATCTACTATTAACTAAAAAATAATAATTACTAAAGGAATATATGTTGAGTAGACAATATTCATTATGTATCTTAATATTCTAATAATTGAACTGATTTGTATTATTTCTCATAAAAACAAGTTTGTTTTTTTTTTTTTTTTTTTTTACCATACCATGAATTGTGAAACTTTTTCCATACATCACACATACACTTAGCTTATATTCACTCTTAGCAGCTGCTCATACACGCATCTGTCATCTGTCACTCAGACTGTGACACGGATAAGTTCACACCACAGATTTCTCATACAAAAAGGTAGGAATACATAATATATTAACCCAAATAATTGTATCCTAATTATCAATGCGCATTGTAAACTACTAAATTTAATATCTTAATATTTCTTTGAATATTCCCCAAATACACATAACAAACTTTGTGAACCATTTATAGATAAAAGGACTCATAAGAAAATTTGGTTATGAGCTGTATCTATTTTTGGTGCAAGGGTTTGCAACTGAAATTGAACCCTAGAACTTAAGAGGCCTAAAGAAAAATTCTTTGACTTGCAAAGGCTGAGCTCACTGAAGCTATAAGAGCTTTAAGTTGCAACCACTGAAATAGGGGTATATGGTAATTGCCTTATTATTAGAACAGTTTAAATGTCACATGTGTGACTGTCATGCAGTAAGAACATATTGCCATGCAAATAAATAACTTCAAAATGTTAGCAACACACAAAAACTAAATTTAGATTCAGTTAGTTATATATTATTTCCTTTTAAGTGTTAAATATATAAAAACATGCAGTTATTATAAATTCCTGTGTAAATAAAGGAATAAATCCATGTAAGAGAATTTTTCCCGATTAAGTCCTACTTTGAAGTGAAAATTCTAAGGATAAATAAGAGATAAGGTTAAATATCATATACAAAAACAAAACAATTGCAATGTCTTATACATATATATGTATTGGCTTTAATGTAATTCTAAATATTTTCTGTAGTTTATTTTAATTATCACTATACATATAGATATACAGTTATACAATCTCTACTTATACAAATATAGTATATATACTGTATGAATATATATATATATATATATATATATATATCTACAAAAACTGTAGAACTACAGAATTATATTTATAAAATAATTACAAATAACTGAATAATATATTGTATAATACTTTTACACAACATATAATTTCATTTTCAGTCAATTCCTAAACCAAATCTTATTTCTTTGTCAAAGATGTCCTGAAAAACTCTGTTAATCATTCCTTTTTTTAATGATTGTTTGAGCAGCTCCGATAATGAGCTGTAAACTGAATACTTAGATAAGTCATTTTGAGACATCACCTGTTCCTGTCTTTCAATGTCCGCCATTTGTCTCTTTACAGAGAGGTCTGAACTTTGAATTGTTAACTCTTTCTGCAAAGCAGACTCTTGGATTTTTTTATAGGGTTTATAACAAATATGTAATTTTCTCCGTATGTCATAGATTTGATTACGGGGATGACTCAGTTTAGGAGATTTTGACACTGGCTTTTGAAAAGATCTTACTCTATCACGATTCTCATGTTTTCTAGCAAAATCAAGGAATTGCGCATATTCAAATAAAGTATCTTTTTGTGACGCAATAACACGAGATACAGAATTTAGGAATCCAAATTTGTCCACAAAATACTTTATCATTGATTGTGTTTTGACATTGGTAATTAGAGTTTTGTACAACCTTTCAAATATGGACATGAATGTAAAAGTACATTCTTTCCGACCAATCCTTAATTTTTGAAGAATATCAATATCTGGACAATTTTCATTTAATGCACAGAAAATCAGAATTTTCAATCTGTCTTTATCATCTAGATCTCCATGTAAGTCATTATCAAAAGTCAACTTTAATTTTAAACGTCTGGAAAAGGTTGCAGGAAGCCACAATTTAAATAATTGATTTTTCTCATCATTACTTAAATCAAGCTTGTCAATAAAGCTTTCGAAGATTTCAGAATTTCTGCATACATGGATTTTGTTATCATATGCAGGAATGATTTTGCATAATTTTAACAAATTTTTCCTAACTTTAATTTGGAGTTGGGCCTGTGAATTGTCTTCTATTTTTGGTGGCCATTGAACATCCGTCCCTCGTACGTCATCTGCATCAGTTCTGAAGTCTCCTCCCATGTTTCCTCCATCTTTTTTACGTCATCAGAGACAAGGTCACCTTGAGTAGCCATTACAGACACATGTCCCACATCTTGCTCAATTTCCTCCTTACAGTCAATCTCGGGAACATCACTGGTATGATCTGACACTATTTCTACACAGTCATTTTTAGATTTCTCTAATACAGACTTATGAAATACGTCAATCAACTGTAAAATGTTTTTCAATTTCTCTCTTTCTCTATTAAAAGACACCATCTTAGAATCTAGCTTTAGATTTTCCATTTCACATTCTGCATATAAGCTGAGCCATAAAACTTCTAAATTAGACTGATCTACAGACATAAATTTCAGTCTACTTTGCTTAGAAAAAGAAGTAATGACATCCATATTTCTTACCTTGGAATATCTCAGCTTGTAGCTCCTTTCTTGGACAATGGCCTCTTGTCATCAGCACGTCTGATTCCTGTAGTACATCTGGCAACTCTTAGTCCTCATTCATAGGTTCTTTTCTGATCCTGAAATATCGTAGTGTGATTTCTTTGACAACTTGCACATCTAACGTAATTTTGCTTCTATTCCTCCTCCCCTTGCAAGTTTTCAGAAATTCACACTCTAAAAATCAAGTGTGACTGGCTGGCTCTTCAAAATGTTAAAAATGCTTAATTTTGTATATTTTTCAAGGACTTGTTACCAGATGCGATACTTTAAAGAAAATGTCCCGTTTCTTATAAAAAAAAAATGTAGTGGTTTATTGGACTGTTTACCAAAAAAAATCATTACAGAAAAACATGAAATGAGTGAAATAGTTACGAAGAGATTGTCCATTTGTCCGTAGCAAAATTTGTACACATCTTTCCTTGGTGTCCTGAATGGCAAAATGACATTCTGACCTTGTCAGCAGCGTCTCAGAGAAGCAACACGTGGTTACATGGCAGCTGGCTGTTCATTCATCATAGTCCTTGTCCCATGTGTCTGTATAGAGAGTGCAAGAGAGCAAGCGAGCCCCCTCCCTTCGTGTAGCCATTATATATGTCCCTTAGATCATGTGATCTCTGTATATGGAGTTGCCACTTTACCATACAGAAATAGCATCTGTAATGTCAGCGAACGTTAATGTGCTCAGTACAGAATTGAGTGTAGAATAAATCCATAACCAATAATTAATATTTAACAAAGACCATTAAGGAAGGTGAAGAGTTCTTAGACAGAGCAGAATTATCTCTTCATGTTACAGAAAGAGAAGAAATTCGAAGTGCACCTGAAGAAACAGAGGAATGGAAGCATGTGACCCAGAGAAGCAGGAGGATCAGGAGGCAGTCAGCACCAATTCTGCTCAGGAACCAATACCAGGCTCTTACACAGGAGAACGATGAAGAAATACATCAGGATAAGACTTTGGCCACAAACAATAACCTTGTACGCCCTCAGAGTCCTCCTGAATGGAGAAAGAAAACTGTTGTGAAGAAGAAACGGAGAGTTGTTGTCATGGGGGATTCCCTGTTGAGAGGAACAGAGGCCGCTATCTGCAGACCGGATATAACCTCAAGAGAAATGTGCTGTCTTCCAGGTGCAAAAATTAAAGATGTGTCTGACAGGATATCAGGACTCTTCAAGTGTACAGATGACTACCCATTCCTGCTAATACAAGTGGGGACAAATGACACCGCTAGAAACGACCTGGAAACCATCTGCAGTGACTTTGAAAACTTAAGTAAGAAAGTGAAAGAACTGGGAGCGCAGGTGGTTGTCTCTTCCATCCTTCCAGTGGATGTCCATGGAACAAGGAGGTGGAATAAGATTCTGCAGGTGAACAACTGGCTATGTCGATGGTGCCGTCAGCAAGGATTTGGATTTTTGGATTACGGAGTGAATTACCTATACGATGGACTACTTGCTAGAGATGGGGTGCACCTTACGAAGACTGGAAAACATGTATTTGGAAGTCGCCTTGCTACACTCATCAGGAGAGCTTTAAACTAGAACAATGTGGGAAGGGAAGCAAAACGCCAGCAAAAGCCATACACCTGACAAATACTATTGAGAATTCTGCTATTAGAAGTGGAAAGGAAGAACAAAGACAAAAAAATCTACATAATAAAAATATTGAAGAAAGAGAAACCAATCACAAACTAAAATGTTTGTATACAAACGCACAAAGCATGGGCAACAAACAAGGAGAATTGGAACTACTAATGCAGGAAAAGAAATATGATGTCATTGGAATCACTGAAACTTTGTATGTTAGAAAAGAGTATACCTGCACAGAGATTGACGCTTCAGAGACTGGGAGTTCTGTGGAAACTGTTTGGGTAAGAATACAAGGACAGAACAATGGAAAGGACACCATTGTAGGCATTTACTACAGGCCGCCTGTGCAAGCTGAAGATATGGATGAACTCTTTATGCATCAAATGGCCAAGTTCTCCAAAAAATATGACATAGTGGTCATGGGAGATTTCAACGATCCAGACATTTGTTGGGAATCTCTCTCAGGCAAAACTAACAGGTCCAGGAGATTCTTATCCTCTCTTGCTGACAACTTTATCTTCCAAAAGGTAGGGGAGAAAACAAGGGGATCTGCTACCTTGGATCTAATCCTTATAAACAGGGAGGAAATGGTGGAGGAGGTAAGAGTGGCTGGGACCCTAGGAGGTAGTGACCATGCTATTTTAGAATTTTGGATAACAAGAGGAGGAAGACCTGTGAAGACTCAGACGTCAAGGTTAGATTTCAGAAAGGCAGATTTTAAGGAACTCAGAAAGAGAATTGGAGGGATCCAATGGCTGGATATCCTTAAGGACAAAAATGTCCAGGAAGGATGGAAAATCTTGAAAAATGAGATTCTCAAAGCACAATCGTTAACAATTCCGAAAAGAGGGAAAAATGGGAAGCATTTAAGGAAACCAGGATGGATGAACACAGAACTTAAACACATGCTAAAAAGGAAGAAAGAAATGTTTATCAAATGGAAAGAGGGAGGCATATCTAAAGAAGAATATAATGCCGTCTGCAGAACCTGCAGGGCACAAATCAGATTATCTAAAGCTGACAATGAATTAAGGCTTGCAAGTGACGTCAAAAGCAACAAAAAAGGATTTTGGGGATACGTCAAAAGTAAAAGAAAAGTCAAAGATGCTATAGGATTTTTACAGGATGAAAATGATGAAATGGTAAGTAAGGATGTTGAGAAGGCTGAACTTTTAAATTCCTATTTTGCATCTGTTTTCTCTCAGAAAGGAAATGTAACATCAACTGATCTTCACTGTCCTATTAAAGGAATAGAAGAATCCAGTATATCTATAAACAGAAAGACAGTGAGGAAACACTTAGCTAACCTAAATGAATTCAAGTCTCCAGGTCCAGATGAATTACACCCCAGAGTACTGAAGGAGATAGCAGAAGAAATTCTTGAACCACTGTCCATAATCTTTGAAAATTCTTGGAGAACAGGAGAAGTCCCAGAAGACTGGAGAAGAGCAAATGTTGTTCCTATCTTCAAAAGGGGAAGAAGGTGGACCCAGGGAACTACAGGCCGGTGAGTCTGACTTCTATACCAGGAAAGATCTTTGAACAAATTATTAAAGAACATGTATGCAAGTACCTGGATAAGAATGAAGTGATTAAACAGAGTCAGCATGGGTTTGTAACTAATAAGTCATAATGTCCGAAAAACACCGCAGTCATAGGAAATATGCTTAAGGTGAAAAAAGTTTTATTGAAATATCTCATATGGAAGAAAACGACACGTAATTAACGTTTCGGCCAATACCTGGCCTTGATCACAATGTTGCTGTAAGAAAGCAAAACAAAAAGTGTGTTTTATATACAGTGATAAAAAGCAATATATACAAATGTACAAATATCCAAGTATTAAGGTTGCCACAAAATAGATAGAATCAAACTGCACATACATATTTAGAGGGTTTTACAGGCATCCTCCGAGATTAGGAAAAGGAAAAATGCAAGAATACTTAGGTATACTGATCACATAATCTGATGTAAGAAATATATACAACATACCCAATGAGAGATAAATCACAAAATTTGTGATCCTGTCACTTTTGGATGATGGATGTGGGTCGCAGTGAATAATCCTGTTTAAAAATGATAGGTGTCAGGTGATATCTCGTATATACAATAGAGCCAGATTTTTTGGATCATTATTGGAGGAAATAGAGGCAAAACACAGTTGAGGTGATCTGGAACTCTATAGATAGATTTTATAGTGGTGGCAAAATGACACCAGTAGTGAAATAGTACCGGTAATAGAATAAAGATTGGTATTTACCACACTTTGAAGACAATGTATGCGGCTGATATTGACAAATTATAGTCATGCATGAGGTGCTGCTCTGAAAGGAAAATGTCTCATATGAGGACAAAAATAGTTAAAAATGTGAATCTAGATTATTATAAATATGAGTTACCATACAATGAGCGCAGTCAGGAACAGAGTAGGTACCGCTGTCTAAAGGCTGTCTAATCGCCTCTATGTGGATGTAACGCTGTGAGAGAGAGCGATATATATCACTAAATAGAGATAGCAATTAAAATGTGCAGTCAAATAATGTAGAGGATAAGTGGTGCTCACACTTGTTTCCACTGAGTCAGGAGCCGCTTGTTGTGATATCACAAAGGTATATGTGGTGCCGCGCTGTAAAAGAAAGTAATGATAGGGATGGAGCAAATCCATAAGTAAATGGTTACTTAACTTATTGGTGGGGTGTGCTTACGTCCGTCCGTGCCGGTCTGGTCACCATGTGCTCCACACCAGGGGAGACAGCGTTAGTGGTATAGTGGGATGCTGGCACACCAGTGCCTAAGCTGTGAGACGCTGGGAGAGTCCCTGAGCGTCTCAGTATAAGAACGCTGGTGAGTCACGTGACCGGAAGTGACGTACACCGCTAGCGCATGCGCATTGTCAGGGGGCGTCAGCGGTGATCATCGTTGTTGTGTGTAACCATGGGGATGTGTGCGCTCACAGGGGAAGGCGCAGTCATGTGAGCGGTCATGTGGGTATGGTCTGAGGATCGCAATGTTATTGAAAAGGTCTGGAGAAAAAAAAGGGGGAGGGAGGGGGGTAATGAATAGCGTCCATGAATTTATATTGGTGGTATTGATGTGCACATAATGCTAAAGGTAGAGAAAATTCAAACGGTTATAAATATGTAAATAGTATATATACAATCAAATCAGTAAACACAAAAACGGATAAATAGATGATAAATGAGTAAATAAAGTAAATAAGTCATGTCAGACTAACTTAATTTCCTTCTATGACAGAATCACTGACTGGGTGGATCAGGGAAATGCTGTAGATATAGTATATCTTGACTTCAGCAAAGCATTTGGCAAAGTATCTCACACAATCCTTATTGAAAAAATGACTAAGTATGGAATGGACAAGGCAACTGTTAGGTGGATTCATAACTGGCTTAGTGATCGGACCCAAAGAGTGGTCGTAAATGGCTGCACATCCAGTTGGAAGAAAGTCTCAAGTGGGGTACCACAAGGCTCTGTTTTGGGCCCTGTATTGTTCAACATCTTTATCAATGATTTAGATGAAGGAATTGAGGGTAAACTGATCAAATTTGCTGATGACACAAAGCTAGGAGGAGTAGCTAATACTAGAGAAGAGAGAGAGAGGATTCAAAAAGATATAAATAAACTGGAGCAGTGGGCAGCAACTAACAGAATGGATTTTAACAGGGAAAAATGCAAAGTACTACATCTGGGCAATGAAAATGAAAAAAGCATATACAAAATGGGAGGAATAGGGCTAAGTAACAGCACGTGTGAAAAAGACTTGGGTATACTAATTGATCACAGACTTAACATGAGTCAACAGTGTGATGCAGCAGCAAATACATCTAGGATGTATCAACAGAAGCATACAGTCTAGATCACGTGAGGTCATTATGGCTCTCTACTCCTCTTTGGTCAGACCTCATCTGGAATACTGTGTCCAGTTTTGGGCACCACATTTTAAAAAAGACATCAACAAACTGGAGCAAGTTCAGAGAAGAGCCACCAGAATGGTGACCGGTCTGCAAACCATGTCCTATGAGGAACGGTTGCAGGATTTGGGAATGTTTAGCTTGCAAAAAAGAAGACTGAGAGGAGACTTAATAGCTGTCTACAAATATCTCAAGGGCTGTCACATTGTAGAAGGATCTTCTTTATTCTCATTTGCACAAGGCAAGACTAGAAGCAATGGGTTGAAACTGAATGGGAGGAGGCACAGATTAGATATTAGAAAAAACTTTTTGACAGTTAGGGTGATCAATGAGTGGAACAGGCTGCCACGAGAGGTGGTGAGTTCTCCTTCAATGGAAGTCTTCAAACAGAGGCTGGACAGACATCTGTCTGGGATGATTTAGAGAATCCTGCTTTGAGCAGGGGGTTGGACCAAAAGGCCCAGGAGGTCCCTTCCAACTCTACCATTCTTTGATTCTATGATTAAGTAAGAATGACACCACTGGACACTTTAAAAGGAGGCTGGTGCTTGGCATCATTGTTTCTCTTCTGTTAACCATGGTTATCTCTAAACAAACACGTGCAGTCATCATTGCAATGCACAAAAATGGCCTAACAGGGAAGAGTTTCGCAGCTAGAAAGATTGCACCTCAGTCAACAATCTATCGCATCATCAAGAACTTCAAGGAGAGAGGTTCCATTGTTTCCAAAAAGGCTCCAGGGCGCCCAAGAAAGACCAGCAAGCACCAGGACCGTCTCTTAAAAGTGTTTCAGCTGCGGGATCGGGCTACCAGCAGTGCAGAGCTTGCTCAGGAATGGCAGCAGGCAGGTGTGAGTGCATCTGCACGCACTGTGAGGTGGAGACTCTTGGAGCAAGGCCTGGTCTCAAGGAGGGCAGCAAAGAAGCCACTTCTCTCCAGAAAAAAACATCGTGGACAGACTGATATTCTGCAAAAGGTACAGGCAGTGGACTGCTGAGGACTGGGGTAAAGTTATTTTCTCTGATGAATCCCCTTTTTGATTGTTTGGGACATCAGGAAAACGCCTCATTCGGAGAAGACAAGGTGAGTGCTACCACCAGTCTTGTCTCATGCCAACTGTTAAGCATCCTGAAACCATTCAAGTGTGGGGTTGCTTCTCAGCCAAGGGAATCGGCTCTCTCACAGCCTTGCCTAAAAACACAGCCATGAATAAAGAATGGTACCAGAATGTCCTCCAAGAGCAACTTCTCCCAACCCTTCAAGAGCAGTTTGGCGATCAACAATGCCTTTTCCAGCATGATGGAGCACCTTGCCATAAAGCAAAGGTGATAACTAAATGGCTCAGGGAACAAAACAGAGATTTTGGGTCCATGGCCTGGAAACTCCCCAGATCTTAATCCCATTGAGAACTTGTGGTCAATCATCAAGAGACGGGTGGACAAACAAAAACCTAAAAATTCTGACAAAATGAAAGCATTGATTGTGCAAGAAAGGACTGCTATCAGTCAGGATTTGGTCCAGAAGTTGATTGAGAGCATGCCAGGGAGAATTGCAGAGGTCCTGAAGAAGAAGGGTCAACACTGCAAATATTGACTTGCTGCATTAACTCATTCTAACTGTCAATATAAGCTTTTGTTACTCATATGTTTGCAATTATATTTCTGTCTATGATAAAAACATCTGTCAAACACACATAAAAACCAGAGGGCAGCAGATCATGTGAAAATATAATATTTGTGTCATTCTCAAAACTTTTGGCCATGACTGTAGTCTCCGGCATTTCCTCCATGTCTGTATAGTTTGCCATATGGTGGGGTGGTTTCTTAAGTCTGCAATAAGGTCATCATTGGCCATATGTAGTAATGCTGGTAAGGAGACATGGGGACTTAATTGTTGGTCTAAAAGTACATTTGCGAAATGTGATCTACCTCTTAACCAATCAACGGTGTATCTGAGATTTGCTGCTAGATTGTACTTTGCAATGTCTGGGAAATTGATGCCACCCTCCTCCTTTAGGGCTTATAGTTTGATTAGACCTATGCGTGTACGCTTTTTGTCTCCCCAAATAAAATTCCTAAAAGCAGTGTTTAGAGTTTTAACATCTGCTCGTGTCAACAAAATAGGTAGTGTTTGGAAAATATACAATAGTTTTGGAAATATTATAATCTTAATTAAATGACATAGTCCGGAAAAAGACAAAGTAAAGTGTTTCCAGGAGTTTAGAAGATTAAATATGGACGTAATTAGGGGTCTAATATTAATGTGGTATAAGGACGTCAAATCTGCCGGGAGATGGACACCCAAATATTTGATAGATGATGTGCTACATTGGAAAGGAAGTGTCGAGTTATTTAATTTCCCTTGCTCAAACAGAGCCAGGGCCTCTGATTTATTATAATTTATTTTAAAGCCTGAGCATTTGCCAAAATGATTTAGGGCCTCCATGATAACTGGTATTGCCGCATTGGGATTTTGGAGATGAATAGGAGTATATCGTCGGCAAATGCCGCAATTTTAAGTGAGGTGGAGCCTACATCTATGCCCCTGTATGTTGAAGAGTTTTGGAGAGTTCTAAGTAAAGGATCTAAAGCAAGGTTAAAAAGTAAGGGCGATAAGGGGCAGCCCTGACGCGTTCCTCTCTGGATTTCAAATGTGGAAGAGAGTATACCATTTATGGCCAGCCTGGACACCGGGTTTTTATATCACATACATTTATTATAATGTTGACTATCTATGTGTTGTGCTACCAATCTTTTATCATCCTAGGCACTTATATATATTTTGTGTCATTTTCAGTCTGATTACAATGCTGACCATTTATGTGTTGTTATGCTGGTATTGATCTGCTGTCTTTCCCACAGGATGGTATATTTTGTGGATATTATGTTTAAGCAGGACATATGTGGGTGATTCTCACTGTTTTTAATGTTTTTATAAATTTTTTGCCAATAAAGTCTTTTTCTTGTTATACTCTATATGGTGGTGTGCAAATCCGTATGGTGGTCTTCTTTTTTCTCCCAATTGTTACTCATGTTCTGACCACTTTTTGCATCCCCTTTATTTCTTGGTATATTATGCAGTGCGCTTAAGGCCTCTTTCACACTTCAGTCGTACAACGTCAGTCAGAATCCGCCATTTTTTGAAAACAGCGGATCCGCCATTTTTTTGGGCGGATCCGCTGTTTTCCCATAAATTTGTATTAGTGACGGATCGCGACGGATGGTCGTCCACTGCATCCGTTCTTTGATGGATCCGCCAATATTTTGGCGTCCGCTGTCTCGATTGGACGGACATTGTAACATTTTTTGTCTTTGTCGAAATGGCGGATCGCGATGGATCCGCCGCTTCCGCCAAATTTTTACAATGGGCGCCTATGGGCGGCGGATCCGTCGCCATCCGTCATTTGACGGATTCCCCCGACGGATCTGTCGTTTTGGACTGAGCATGCTCCAAATGTTGGATAGTTTTCCAGACAGCCCAAAAACTATATAAACCTGCCAGGTGTGCCTCATTTCTCATTATGCCACACATGAAGACCCTGCCAGCAAGCCTCAAGACCCTGCCAGCAAGCATCAAGACCCTGCCTGCCAGCTAGCCTGCCAGAGAGATTGGTTGCCAGCCCAGCCGACTCCTGCCAGCCAGTCAGTGTGAGTATAATGCCTTCATGTGTGATTGCACATGTTTGAGTGTGTCCTGCATTTTTTCTTTCATACTGTAGTTATATTTCCAACATGTTTAGTTTTCATAATGTACTAGTATTTTCATGTGTGTGCATGTGTGTGTGTGTGCATGTGTGTTCATGTCAAGGCATGTGTATTTTGTTTCTTTTAATGTAATGTAACTCTATTTTAAATAAAGAGCAGTGTAGCTCCTACTTGACCCAAAAAAATAAGTAAAAAAAAAAAATTACAATAAAAACTGTTTACAAAAACTGTCCGTAGTATAATTTCAAACAAAGGTTATTTGTGTTATTATTGGTATACCACACAGGGTATACATAGGTGTATTGGTTTCAAAATGTGGATATAAAATTCAGAAGGTGTATACAAAGGTTATACAAAGGTTATGGGGTGTATAAAAAGGTTATGGGGTGTATACAAAGGTTATACAAAGGTTATGGGGTGTATACAAAGGTTATGGGGTGTATACAAAGGTGTATACAAAGATTATGGGGAGTAGGTTGGAAGGAGGGTTGGTATTTAGAAGCTTTGTTTTTTATTTGGGTGGGGGTGAAACAGGAGGTGGAGGGTTCTGTAGCTTGAGCATTGCATATATCAAGATTAAAGGATGTTAAAGACGGCGTTGGAAACACACGCAAGTAATCTTTTTATTATTTTTGGGTATCATAGGTTTAAGTGTCTTTATACTTGCAGATTATTTAGAGGACCCAGTCAGGCCCCAAATAGTACCCAGTCAGGCCCAAAGAGGACCCAGTCAGGCCCAAGTTTAGAGTTTGATGTAAGTATATTGGCCAGAAAGCTGTTATTTCCTTTGTATAGTAGCTTTACAAGTGTCTTTATACTTGCAGATATTTTGAGGACCCAGTCAGGCCCAAGAGGACCCAGTCAGGCCCAAGTTTAGAGTTCTGATGTAAGTATATTGGCCAGAAAGCTGTTATTTCCTTTGTATAGTAGCTTATCAAGTGTCTTTATACTTGCAGATATTTTGAGGACCCAGTCAGGCCCCAAGCCAGTAATGTCTTCTTCTGGGAGCCCCCCGCCACAGCGTTGGCAAACTGGGGTAATTTTTTTTTTTTTTTTATTATTATTTTATTTTTTGCTGATGGTAACATTAATAGTAAACCTATATGCATGTCTTCTGTTTGCACAGGAAGCTGAAGCAGAGGGCTTCCAGAAGAAGGGCAGGGTGGAGAAATACTAGGAGTGGGTGTGTAGAGTGTAAGTTTTGCACAGACAAATCCTCACATACAACACATTATTACCCAACACAAACATTGATCACAGCACACACAAAACATATACCTCCATTCCAAGCACATAAATTTTTTTTTCTTTTTTATAGTCTTCACAATCCAGGTCTCGTCCTAGAGTTCCTCCAAGGACCTCCCATGGTCGTCGGCATGATCGTCGCGGCGGTCAGCAAGTAAGTACACTTTTTAGTTTTGTGTTTTATAAAAAATTTTTACTTCCTTTTGCTGAAAATTTTTTTTTTTCTCCACAGGCTTCACAGCATGCTCCCGATACAGATGTCGAGGATGGAGGTATTGATGTGGACACCCTCATCAAAGAGGTCCAAGATCGGGAGGCGCTGTGAAATATGGCTGACCGCCGCCATGCTGACCAAGTCATCACCCGACGGCTATGGGAGGAAGTATGCAGCGTGGTCATTGAGAACTGGGAGGAACTCGAGGCTCGGGACAAGGATAATGCGCGTAAGTATTCACAGTTCAGTAATGAATGTTGCAGAATGTAATGTGTTGAATACTAAAACCAATTTTTTATTTTACTTTCGAGGTGACAGGGTTATTACATGGTGGCGGTCACTCAGGGATCGCTTCAAGAGGGAATTCAACAAGGAGATGCAGGCCCCCAGTGGATCAGCAGGACGCAGGAGCAGGTATAAATACGCCAGAGCCCTGTCGTTCCTGCGGTCAACGATGGTCAGCAGAAGGTAAATATTTCACAACCCATTTATGTATCAAAATGTTTTACGTGTCTAACCTTATTTTATTTCAGCAAAGGCAATGTAATATCAAATAATAATAATATTGCTGTCTGCAGTACTCGGGAGCCTGCTTCTGAGTTGGTCCCCTCTGGAGCGGTACCTCAGGAGTCCACCACCGGGGACCACGTCGAAAGACCCGACCCCTCTGCACCTTCCCTTCTGTCTGATCTCTCCGCCCCATCCACCAGTGCTGGAGTAGCAGGGCAGACTTCGTCACATGAAGCTGCAGGTGACGTGTTGGAGTTCCCTTTACCATACCCTGCTGACACTGCCGCCAAATCTAGACCACCTTTTGGTCTGGACGGCAGCGCCACAGAGGTCAGGAAAGGAGCTATGCGTCTGAGTTTTTGCATCTGAATGCATCCTTTCAAAACACAGTCAAGCTTTTAAATGATCAAGTTACTGCTGGGTTCAGTCTGTTGAGCAAAAACATACTTGAACTCAGCAGCAAAATTGATAGGATGCAGTCAGATGCAAACTTGTCGCCAAGACACTGCTTTTTCCAGTCAGTACTCAGTCACATGGAAAATCTAACTCCTGACCTGCAGATGCATGTGATGCAAGGCTGCCACACTGCTCTAGCGCAGGCAATGTCCCGAGCCCATCCACCTACCCATCATATTCCAACACCTTCCCCACCTCAACCTGCCGTCCATCCAGCTGCCGGCCTTCCAGCTGCCACCCATCCTCCTACCACTCCTTTGCCATTCCAGCCTTCCCCATTCCATTATTCCCAGTATTTTAGTTCACCCTTCCAGTTTTCACCCTTTACTTCATCGTACCCCATCCCACCAACACCTTCACCATTCCTCCCACAAACCACATCTGCCCCTCAACTCCCTGCCCGACCTCATGTTTTTACCTCCACTTCTGATTCTACCCAACCTGGTGTTCCGTCCCCCACTATCGACGTGGTCCGCCCTGTCAGCCCCTCCGCTACTATCTCCACCCAACAGTACACCAATCTGTAAATTTATGTGTATAGTGCTGATTTTATGTATATATTGTATATAGTGCTGATTTTATGTATATATTGTATATAGTGCTGTGAATTTATGTATATATTGTATATAGTGTTGTGAATTTATGTATATATTGTATATAGTGCTGTGATTTTATGTATATATTGTATATAGTGTTGTGAATTTATGTATATATTGTATATAGTGCTGTGAATTTATGTATATATTTATACAGTGCTGTGAATTTATGTATATATTGTATATAGTGCTGTGAATTTATGTATATATTGTATATAGTGCTGTGAATTAATGTATATATTGTTCTGATTTTCAAGACGTCTATTGTCTATAATCCAACAAGAAGGATACAAGTTTTTTTGTATAATAAATCTTTATTTTGGTTGAAAACATTTATTGTCTTTGTATTTTTTTTAAGTGATAAACTGTAAACATGTTAAAAGGTAACAAACACAACTTGGTGTAAAGGTACCAAGATTAGGGTACAGATAATACAGAAATAGTGGTAAAGGTACAAAAGGTAATTAAATTGTGGTACAGATACCGAACATTACAGATTTGTAGTAAAAACCAAAAAGCATGGTATAGTTAGAAAAAAATGTAAAAAAATTAAACCATGTCATACTGCCAGTCAACTCTTCCTTCAGGTGACAAGAAGTAGTCCGCAAACTTGTCCCGCATTCTGGAAACTGAGCCTGTACTCCTAAAACTGATATTGTTGTATTCCTGCAAGGTGGTCTCAGACATATTTTCATCCATTGAAACATGTTCTTTGGATATTACAAAATTGTGGAGGACCACACAAGCTTTAACGACATCATCAACAGTCTCAGTTTGCAGTTTTATTGCGGTAAGCAGCACTCTCCATTTAGCAGTTAAAATCCCGAAGGCACATTCCACGACTCTTCGGGCCCTTGTCAAACGATAGTTGAAAATTCGTTTCTTTCGTGTCAAGCCATGACTTGCATAGGGTTTAAGCAAATGCGGTGAGAGCTGAAAGGCCTCATCTCCCACACACACAAATGGCAATGCAGGGCCACAGGTTCCAGGGAGTGGTCTTGGAGGTGGAAAGTCAAAAGTATCTCCATATTATCGACGTCCCATCGGCGACATCTTGAAGACCTGTGAGTCATTAGAACGGCCATAGGCACCGATATCCACTGTGATAAACTTACATTTGGCGTCAGCAATGCCCATAAGTACAATTGAGAAAAATTTCTTATAATTAAAGAATTCAGATCCGGATCCAGCTGGTTTAACAATTTGAATATGCTTGCCATCTACGGCACCAACACAGTTTGGGAACTGGCATATTTCCATGAAATGTGCAGCAATCTCCAGCCATCTCTCCTGTGTTGGCTGTGGGATGTATTCCTCCTGCAAAGAATCCCACAATGCCTGGCAGGTCTCTTTCACAATCCCAGAGATTGTGGAAATCTCAAGACGGTATTGGTAATGCAGAGAGGAAAAGGATTCCCAAGTTGCAAGAAATCTGCAAAAAAGGAAAAGACAATAATTAATTAAAAACACCAGCAACAACATACTGTTATAAGTTTGGAAAATGAGGAAGAATTTAAAAAAGAAACAATGCTTACCGAATTGTGACCATCAGACGCTCTGCAGGTGATATTGCAAAACGCAAATACGTATCTTTTCTCCTTATTCGGTCTTCAATCCGTTCTACCAAAGACTCAAAATTGGCAGCTCTCATTCTCACGTAAAGAATTTGTCCGGGTTCTTCCTCAATTTCATGTATAATGTGGAATACACCCCACGGGTCATACGCCTTGCATTTATCGGATGGATCCACATACGCCTCTGCCGCTGACGCAGGGTCCGCTGTCTGGCTTCCTCCTTCTCCCGAACAATTATTGCCAACTGATTAGCCTCCAATGAAAAATCTGCACATATCTTCAACATATTCACCAAAATCCCCTCCATCTCTTCCACTTGCTATACAACCTTTCAAATAATATGGTGTAAAAACACCCTATTTATAGTTTCCACGTAGTTTCCAGTAGCCAATCACGGTACAAAGTAGTTTCCAGTAGCCAATCACGTTGGAGATCCTCCCATGTAAATAACGGATCCGTCAAAAAACGGATGAAAAAATGGATGTGACGGAGTGAACGGATCCGTTCACTCCGTCATTCACTATTTTTGGCAGATCTACCGATCCGCTACGATGTCGGATTCTGACTGACGCCGAATGACTGAAGTGTGAAAGAGGCCTAAGCCCTATATTTCTGCCTTTACATTATGCTGCTCTCAGATGGGGTAGCAAAACCTAGTGATAGATTCCCTTTTTCTACAAAAGCCATTAGTCTGTAAGTTTCTAATGACACCATTCAGACTGACAGTGTTGAGCGGCCCTTGTTTCACTTTTTTTTTATACTATCTACTGCTGATTGTTTTGTAACAATTTTGCAGCTAATTGTGATTTGATAATTTTATAATCTTAATCTTGATAAAACCAACTTGTTCTTAGACAACCAGTAGCTGTGTAAGGCTGGGGTCACACTTGCGAGAAACTTGCATGAGTCTCTCGCATCAATTCCCAGCACTGCCACCGGCACTTGGACCAGAGCACTCAGCTGCATAGAAATACATGCAGCAGCACACTCCGGTCCTGAGTGTCGGCGGCAGTGCAGGCATTGAGGTACGAAACTCGTGCGAGTTTCTCAAAAGTGTGACCCGAGCCTAATAAAGATTCATTTTGTGTGGCTATATGAGGAAGAAATTATGCCTGTTGATGTAAAACAGCATTTGCACACAGCGACAGTATGAATATTGTTTGACATTAATCTCACTTAGAGTGTGCACAAAGTCAAGGACTTTCAAGCAGAGTGCCTTCTGTTAGATGGACCACATCCTGATCACATTTGTTCCCCGGCCCACCTCTTCTCTGGAGCAAGGCCATGAATGTACATTGTACAAACACTCATTTCTTTCCAACTCACTAGCCAATGTTTTAAAACACTTCAGATACTTTAATTCTCAATTAAAGGGTCATGCTCTAGCAACAGCTCTTCATGCAAACAGTTCAATGCAAGTTTAATTCTTGGAGTAGAACACTTCCAACAGCGGATCCACTAGGAGAGCTTTTGTATGGTGTGAGTTTTCAGATGTTTGTCAAGATGTGATTTCTGAATGAAGCTTTTCCCACATTCAAAACATGAGAATGGCTTCTCCCCTGTGTGATTTTTCAGATGTTCAATAAGATGTATTTTCTGGATAAAACGCTTCCCACAGTTTGAACAAAGAAATGGCTTCACCCCTGTGTGAACTCTCTGATGTCTCTCCAGATGGGATTTTCTAGCAAAACGTTTTCCACATTCCGAACATAAAAAAGGCTTCTCTCCTGTGTGAGTTCTCTGGTGTTCAACAAGAACTGATTTTGTAGTGAAGCTTTTCCAGCATTCTGTACATGAATACGGCTTTTCTCCTGTGTGAACTCTGTGATGGTCAACAAGAACCGATTTCCTGGTAAAGCATTTCCCACATTCAGAACAAGATATATGGCCTCTCATTACTGTGAATTCTGCTGTGCATATAAAGATTAAAAGCATTTTTATACAATTTCCCACATTCAGAACATTGAAATATTTTACCCTCCTTGAGTCCTGTGAGTGGTTTACCAGTCTTTGATTGATCAGATGTAACTTTCTTGTGGTTAGATGGATAAGAAGATAGATCTCTACTGTAAGAGACTGATGGTATACATGGGGTAATGACGTTTTCTCCAGATGAATCGTTATTTTCTATTTCATAATTTAGAGGTAAAGAGTATCCCTCTGACAGTTTTCTACAGGAACCTGCTGGAAGAAGAACATTTACATTTTAATTTAAAAAAATAAAAAATGCAATTCTACAGTTAATGGGTTTTTAAGGTTTTAAAAAATGACTTGTCAACATGATTCTCCTGGTCTGCCAGATTACAGCGACACAAAACCTCTATAGTCTTTTTTTAAATACCATATTTTGCGGTTTATAAGACGTACCGGATTATAAGACGCACCCCAAATTTTGAGGAGAAAAATAGGAAAAAAAAACTTTTCTTTTTTAATAAAATGGTGGTGCTTCTTACAATCCATGCGTCTAATTGTTTACCGGGGGTGGTGGCTCCAGTGAAGCAGAGTCCCAGGGTCGCTGCTGGTGAAGGCAGGAGTGGGGCGATGCTGCGGACACCAGACTGGGAGAAAGAGGTGTTCGGACGTGCAATGCTGCGGGTGTTCGGTGGTGCGGGGGCTCCACCGACATTTCATGAAAGCCCAAAACCCCTGTACTTACATGGTTTACTTTGCGGTGGACTCCGGGAAAATGGCCACTTGGGACCGTGCATGTGCACATGGAGATCTTGGCGCTGAGATCTCATCTCCCGAGATCTTGGTGCAGAGATCTCCATCTGTGCGTGCGCTGCCTCTGGCAGTCATTTTCCCGGAGTAAACCGCAATGTAAACCATGGAAATGCAGGGGTCCCGGGCTTTCACAAAATGCTAGCGGAGTCCCGGCACCACCGAACACCCACAGTGTCGCACCTCCAAACACCCACTCATCCCAGCCTGTGGCCTGCAGCAACTCTTGCCTCCTTCAGCAGCGAACCTGGGACCCTGCTCCACCGCGGCCAGTAAGATATATTCGAATTATAAGCCGCACCCCCATTTTCCCCACAAATTTGGGGGAAAATAGTGCGTCATATAATCTGAAAAATATGATATAAGGTAAGTAGAAAAAAAAATCAGAAATTTCTTAGAAGAAAATTCACTTTTGTCGACATATTTTGATGTTTTGATTTTTACGTTGATCCAGCTGTGTAAAGGCTTTTTTTGTTTAGGCATTAGGTGAGTAATGTTTTAATCGCTATCCTTTTGGTTGCCCCATTTGGTTGCAATAAAAACATTAGCTTGCCTAAATGATGTTTTGATTGCTTATTACACTTTTAGTTGATTTGCAAAAAAAAAGGAATATTGGTATTTCAATTTCTTATGCTATATTCAGTGATACTGCTTTATTGCTGTACATAGTAAAAATCATTGTTTCCTATTAAAGCCAGCCATAGTCTTCAGCAGGCTCCCCGCTCAATCCACCGCTTTGCAGTGAGAGCGATGGCCACTTGAAAAGCCATTAACAGAGATGGACAGAGGTTAACAGCAGTGGGTAGAGCTCAGCTCTGCAAGCTACTATTAGAGGCAAATGCTGGCTACATAACAAAACCAACATCTGTTGGGAATGATGCAGGCTCAGCTCCTGAGCCTTCATCTAAGATGGGGACCCAAATAATAATGTAATAGTACATCATATATAAGATGCAGTTTTAGGTGTTTTTCAGGATTAAAAAAAGGATCTTTACTTCCAAAAACAGTGTCATACCTGACCACTTCATTGCAGCTGACCTGTAATGCCCAGAGAACCATGGACAGGTATTGCACTGTATGGGAAATAACTAGCAGCCATTCAACTTGAATCCAGTACAAACCCTTGCACGTTTCGACAAACTAGGGCAGACAGTGCCTCCATGACTTGTTTGTATAAAGGAACAGGGCCGGCTCCAGGTTTTTTTTGGGCCCCGGGCGAAAGAGCCTCAGTGGGCCCCTTTAACACAGACCACGATTCATGATGCACAGATAGGCAGAGAAATATAGGTACGGTCCAATGCCAAACACTTCACTTCTTCCTGTTGTGAATGTGTTAGAAATGAATTCTGAGCAGAAGCTCCCTCTGGTGGTTACAAACAGTACTGAACCATTCAATGAAGATTGTGAAGATTGGCAATCAGGAGTTACAGACTGGTCTTATATAAGGGAGGTTCCCTCCCATCAAGGTTGCCGGTGATCAATTGTTCTTGTCTCAACTGTGGTTCCTGGTTCACTTGGAAGCTTGCTGAATCTTGCCTTTTCTCCTGCTCTCAGATAAGACATTTTCTGTTTTTATTTTTGTGCTTGCTTTTTGCATTATTTCCTGCACTTTTGTGGAGGTCAGCCAGGTCCCCTCTGGGGGCTTGTGCTCCTCTCAGTTTGTCTGAGCCACTGTTGTTTGTTCATTTGCCTTTTCCAGTTTTTCTTCAGTGGCTGCGGCTTAGTTTTGTTACAACCAGAGAACTAATTTAGGTGGTAGAGGTCGTGTGATCTCAGGTGTTTTTGCAATTAGTAGAGTTGGTACTTTTTAGGGTTTTTTGGGATTGCAGTAAGTGTCCTTTCTATCCTTTTCTGTCTAGGAAGATTGGGCCCCAACGTTTGCTCATACTATTTTCTGTCTGTGTCTGTATTTCCTCTTGTCTAACTGCCATTGCATGTTTGGGGGCTTCCTATGTTCTTTGGGGATCTGCTCCGGGGCAGATAGCTTTTCCTCTTTCTATCTTTAGGTGTAGTTAACCTCTCAGGCTGTGACGAGGCGTCTAGGACCAACGTAGGTACGCTCCACGGCTGCCTTTAGTTGTGGTGGTTAGGGTACTGCAATCCAGTAAATTCCAACCTCTCTGGTGTATTGCCGTTTTTGCTTGCTCTCCAAAGCTACCAAATCATAACAGTATCACCGGCCTAACTGAAAATGATATGGTACTCAACAGAAGGGAAAAATAGTAAAAGAAAAAAGGAAGTTGTCAGAAATTTTTTTTTCTCTCTCTCTTTGTTCCATTTCCCTCTTTTTCTCTGGGTGCTGAGGATTTTTTTTCTCTCAATGGAGTTTGCACAGTTGTCTGGCCGTGTGGATCAGTTTGCCACTGAAGTTCGGAGTATTGCTACCTATTTTGCAGGGTTGCCTGTTGTGGAACCTAGGATCCCCATGCCAGATTTG
This sequence comes from Oophaga sylvatica, assembly GCA_033576555.1. Classification (NCBI taxonomy): domain Eukaryota; kingdom Metazoa; phylum Chordata; class Amphibia; order Anura; family Dendrobatidae; genus Oophaga; species Oophaga sylvatica. The sequence continues at coordinate 272,284,839 of JARQOD010000003.1, read as the reverse complement.
TTTTTAGGGGATCGAGCTAAATTTCTGAATTTCAAAAATAACTGTAAGTTGTTTATTGCCTTAAAACCTAAGTCCTCAGGGAACGCAGCACAGCAGGTTCAAATTGCCATCTCTCTCCTGCGCAGCGATCCTCAGGATTGGGCTTTTTCCCTGACACCTGGGGACCCTGTTTTGAGTAATGTTGATGCATTTTTTCTGGCTCTGGGGTTATTGTACGATGAACCTAATGTCACTGATCAAGCTGAAAAAACCTTGTTGGCATTAAATCAGGGGCTTGAGGACGCTGAGTTGTACTGTCAGAGGTTTCGAAAGTGGGCAGTCCTGACCAGGTGGAATGATGATGCTTTGGCAGCCCTTTTTCGGAAGGGTCTGTCAGAGAATGTAAAAGATGTTATGGTGGGTTTCCCTGCTCCCTCTGGTCTCAATGATTCTATGTCAGTAGCGATTCAAATTGACAGACGTTTGCGTGAGCATAGAGGTATGCGTGGAATAGTGTTGCCTTGTGAACCAGCTTCTGAACCCATGCATGTGATAGAGTGGCTTCTGGGGCACAGGTCATGAGTTTCGAAAACGCAATGGGTTATGTTTCTACTGTGGTGACACCTCTCATGCTATTTCAGTCTGCCCTAAGCGGGGAAGACGTTTTGCACGCTCAGTTGTCTTGGGTAGTGTTCAGACTAAATTTCTGTTGACTGTTACCCTGATTTGCTCCCTGTCCACATTTTCTGCTCAGGCTTTTGTTGATTCAGGAGCAGCTTTTAACCTGATGGATTTTGATTTTGCTAAACGTTGTGGGTTTCCTTGATACCCCTATGGAAGTCTATTCCCCTACTGGGGATTGATTCTACCCCTTTGGCTGAGAATAAACCCCAGTTCTCTACTCAGGTGATAATGAGGGTTGAACCTGATCATCAGGAGAGTTGCAAATTTTTGGTGCTGTATAATCTGCATGACATTATCGTACTGGGTTTCCCTTGGTTACAGTCTCATAATCCTGTTTTGGATTGGAAATCTGTGTCTGTAACCAGTTGGGGCTGCCAATGTGTTAATGCCAACACTCCTGTTTTTTCTGCCTCTCCCCAGGCTCAGGATGTTCCTGACTTTTTGACTGATTTTTCTGATGTGTTCAGCGAAAGTAAATCTGCATCCTTGCCCCCCCATAGGAGCTATGACTGCGCTATTGAATTAGTGCCTGGTAGTAAATTCCTAAAGGTCGCCTTTTTAACTTGTCTGTACCTGAACATGACGCTATGCGGTCTTATATCAAGGAGTCATTGGAGAAGGGTCATATCAGACCATCCTCTTCACCCTTGGGTGCCGGTTTTTTCTTTGTGGCCAAAAAGGATGGTTCATTAAGGCCGTGTATTGATTATCGTCTCTTGAACAATATCACTGTGAAATATCAATATCCGTTACCCTTGATTTCTGACCTGTTTTCCAGGGTGAAAAGTGGTACTTGGTTTACCAAGCTTGACCTCAGGGGGGCGTATAACCTTATTCGCATTAAGCACGGTTATGAATGGAAGATGGCATTTAATACCCCAGAGGGGCATTTTGAGTACCTAGTGATGCCCTTTGGGCTCACTAATGCTCCTTCCGTCTTCCAGTCCTTCATGAATGACATTTTCAGGGATTTTGTGGATAAATTTCTGATTGTTTATTTGGATGATATCTTGATTTTTTTCCAATGACTGGGACTCTCATGTGAAACATGTTCGGACTGTGTTCCAGATTTTGAGAGAGAATGCTCTGTATGTGAAGGGATCAAAGTGTCTTTTTGGCGTACAGAGGATCTCATTTCTGGGATTCATTTTGTCCCCATCTGTTATTGAAATGGACCCGGTCAAGGTTCAGGCCATCTGTGATTGGGTCCAACCTACTTCATTAAAGGCTCTTCAGAGATTCTTGGGTTTTGCCAATTTTTATCGTAAATTTATTGGTAATTTCTCTGTTATTGTTAAACCATTGACTGATTTGACCAAAAAGGGTTCTGATGTGGTGAACTGGCCTCCTGAGGCAGTCTCTGAGTTTCAGGAACTTAAGCAGAGATTCACTTCTGCTCCTGTTCTATGGCAGCCTGATGTTTCTCTGCCATTTCAGGTGGAGGTTGATGCCTCTGAAATTGGGGCAGTGCCGTTTTGTCCCAAAGAGATCTAGAGACCTCTAAAAGTAACCCTTGTGCCTTTTTCTCTCAAAAATTTTCTCCAACTGAACGTAATTACGACGTGGGTAATCGGGAGTTATTGGCCATGAAGTGGGCTTTTGAAGAGTGGAGACATTGGCTGGAGGGAGCCAAACATCAGGTGATGGTCCTCACGGACCATAAGAATCTGGTTTATCTGGAATCAGCCAAGCGACTTAATCCTAGACAGGCCAGGTGGGCCTTGTTTTTCACACGTTTTAATTTTGTGGTTTCCTTTCTTCCTAGCACTAAGAATGTTAAGGCGGATGCCCTCTCGAGGAGTTTCCTTGCGGACTCTCCTGAGTTATCTGATCCTGCTGTTATTTTGAAAGAGGGTGTAGTTCTTTCCGCCATCTCGCCCAATTTGAGACTGGCTCTGGAAGGGTGTCAGGAGGATAAACCCGAGCGCTGCCCTATTGGGAAATTGTTTGTCCCAGACCGGTGGAAAAAGAGTGTGATGTCTGAGATTCATTGTTCCGCGTTGGCCAGTCATCCCGGAATTTTTGGTACCAGAGACTTGGTTAGTCGGTCCTTTTGGTGGCCTACTTTGTCTCGTGACGTCAGGGAATTTGTGCAGTCCTGCGGGACTTGCTCTCGCTCCAAGCCTTGCTCTCGCTCTAGTGGTTTGTTGATGCCATTGCCTGTGCCCAAGAGACCATGGACCCATATCTCTATGGATTTCATTTCCGACCTCCCTGTTTCTCAGAGAATGACCGTTATCTGGGTGATTTGTGATAGGTTTTCCAAAATGATACATCTTGTGCCATTACCTAAGTTGCCTTCCTCCTCTGAATTGGTGCCTTTGTTCCTTCAGCATGTGGTTCGGTTACATGGCATTCCTGAGAACATTGTGTCTGACAGAGGAGTCCAGTTTGTTTCCAGATTTTGGAGGACTTTTTGTTCTAAACTTGGTGTTCAATTGTCTTTCTCCTCGGCTTTTCATCCTCAGACCAATGGACAAACTGAGAGAACAAACCAGACATTGGAGACTTATCTGGGTGCTTTGTGTTTGCTGATCAAGATGACTGGGTCTCTTTTTTGCCTTTGGCTGAGTTTGCTCTTAATAATAGGGCTAGCTCTGCCACTTTGATGTCTCCATTTTTCTGCAATTTTGGGTTTCACCCTCGATTTTCTTCGGGACAGACGGAGGCTTCTGTCTGTCCAGGTGTTGACTCTGTTGTGGAGCGTATGCAGCAGATTTGGGACCAGGTAGTGGAGAGGTTGTCCCTCTCTCAGGAGAGGGCCCAGCGGTTTGCCAACCAGCATACGACAGATGGTCCTCGGTTTGAAGTGGGGGACTTGGTCTGGTTGTCCTCGAGAAATATCCCTATGAGAGTTGCATCTCCTAAGTTTAAGCCTAGGTTCATTGGACCTTATAAGATCACGGAGATTCTTAATCCTGTTTCCTTTCGTTTACTTCTTCCAGGGACATTTAAGATCCATAACGTGTTCCACAAGTCCTTATTGAAGAGGTTTGTCGAGCCAGTGGTTCCTATGGCTGCGCCTCCTGACCCTGTTTTGGTTGAGGGCAATCTGGAGTATGTGGTTGAGAAAATATTGAATTCTCGTTTTTCTAGACGGAAACTCCAGTATTTGGTTAAGTGGAGAGGTTATGGTCAGGAGGACAATTCTTGGGTGTTTGCTTCGGACATCCATGCTAGGAGACTGATCCATGCGTATCACAGAGCTTATCCTGACCGACCTGGTTGCCCAAATGAGGGTTCGGTGACCCCTCCTCAAGGGGGGGGTACTGTTGTGAATGTGTTAGAAATGAATTCTGAGCAGAAGCTCCCTCTGGTGGTTACAAACAGTACTGAACCATTCAATGAAGATTGTGAAGATTGGCAATCAGGAGTTACAGACTGGTCTTATATAAGGGAGGTTCCCTCCCATCAAGGTTGCCGGTGATCAATTGTTCTTGTCTCAACTGTGGTTCCTGGTTCACTTGGAACCTTGCTGAATCTTGCCTTTTCTCCTGCTCTCAGATAAGACATTTTCTGTTTTTATTTTTGTGCTTGCTTTTTGCATTATTTCCTGCACTTTTGTGGAGGTCAGCCAGGTCCCCTCCAGGGGCTTGTGCTCCTCTCAGTTTGTCTGAGCCACTGTTGTTTGTTCATTTGCCTTTTCCAGTTTTTCTTCAGTGGCTGCGGCTTAGTTTTGTTACACCAGAGAACTAATTTAGGTGGTAGAGGTCGTGTGATCTCAGGTGTTTTTGCAATTAGTAGAGTTGGTACTTTTTAGGGTTTTTTGGGATTGCAGTAAGTGTCCTTCCTATCCTTTTCTGTCTAGGAAGATTGGGCCCCAACGTTTGCTCATACTATTTTCTGTCTGTGTCTGTATTTCCTCTTGTCTAACCGCCATTACATGTTTGGGGGCTTCCTATGTTCTTTGGGGATCTGCTCCGGGGCAGATAGCTTTTCCTCTTTCTATCTTTAGGTGTAGTTAACCTCTCAGGCTGTGACGAGGCGTCTAGGACCAACGTAGGTACGCTCCACGGCTGCCTTTAGTTGTGGTGGTTAGTCAGGGTACTGCAATCCAGTAAATTCCAACCTCTCTGGTGTATTGCCGTTTTTGCTTGCTCTCCTCAGCTACCAAATCATAACATCTTCCATTAATGGTGTATTTTGTAAATTGTACAATTGCTCAAAAAGCCAAAACCTTGCAGCGACGTACGACTGGACAGTAAGTCTAAAATTTTTTATGGGCCCAATAGTCCCCTTCACCCCCTATAATCCCTGCAGGGTGTCCCTCCATCCCCCTATAATGTCCATACAGAATTGGACCAAATAATGCTCCTTTTGAATCGGACCCCAAAATATGCCCCCCATACAGGAAATGGTCCCATATAATGCTCATACAGGTATGTCCCCAAAAATAAGTTATACAAAATTGGGCTTCCTTGCGCTGTGCTGCGTTCGCATGTTGGATAGCAAAGGGCGGGGGGAAAGCTCCCCATTTCATCATCTTTTTTTTCCCCTCTCATCTTGCCTCCCCCTCTATTCGTCCCCCCATCTCTCCACTCCCCATTATCATCAATGTGCCCCTCAAAAAGTCGCCCCCCCTTTATCTAATTGTCTCCCCATTTT